>CAWUFW010002608.1:0-1200000 GCA_963921515.1 Calotriton arnoldi
GGTTGTGGGTTTATAGGGGAATAGGGTGGGAAGTAATATAAATATAATTAATTGATTTTTAATTTTATTTGAATTACATTTTGCGTTTAGTTCCGTAGCGGGTTGTGGGTTTATAGGGCAATAGGGTGGGAAGTAATTTAAAAATAATTAATTGAATAATAATTTTTATTTATTAGAATGTATTTACATTTTATTTTATAGTGTTAATTATGGTAATTAATTAATTATTAATTAATTAATAATTGACTGTTAATTTTATTGATTAATTAATTGGTAAATATGTTAATTGTGTAATTTTTTTAGGAGTGGGTTGTGGGTTTATAGAGGAATAGGGTGGGAAGTAATTTAATTATAATTAAATTATTAATATTTTTCATAATTCATATTTAATTAATTAATCTTTTGTAGTGTTAATTGTGGGGAATAACTTATAATTAAATATTCAGTAATTTTTTATTAATTATTATTAATTAATTGGTAAATATGTTAATTGTGTAATTTTTGTAGGAGTGGGTTGTGGGTTGATAGGGGAATAGGGTGGGAAGTAATTTAATTTTAATATATTTAATATTTAATATGTAATATTTTTTATTTATGATTTTATAGTGTTAATTGTTTGAATTAATTTATTAATATATAATTATATTTTCATTGTTAATTGTTATTAATTAATTAATTAATTAATTGTTAATTAATTATGTTAATTGTGTAATTTTTTACCCCTCAGCTATCCAACACTTTCCCTACTGTTGTACTCACTGGAGTGGGAATAGTAATTTTTACCCCTACGCTATCCAACACTTTCTCTACTGTTGCACTCGCTGGAGTGGGAATAGTAAATTATTTCCCTCCGCTATCCAACAGTTTCCTTACTGTTGCACTCACTAGAGTGGGAATAGTAATTTTACCCCTACTCTACCGTATACTTTCACTAATTTTGCACTTGCTGAAGTGGGATTAGTAAATTAATCCCCTCCACTATCCGACACTTTCACTACTGTTGCACTCACTGGAGTGAGAATATTATTTTTACACCTACGCTTCCAACACTTTCCCTACTTTTACACTCGCTGGAGTGGGAATAGTAAATTATTCCCCTGCGCTATCCAACACTTTCCCTACTGTTGCACTCCCTGGAGTGGGAATAGTAATTTTTACCCCTTCGCTATCCAACACTTTCCCTACTGTTGCACTTGCTGGAGTGGCAATAGTAAATTATTCACCTCCGCTATCCAACACTGTCTCTACTGTTGCACTCCCTGGAGTGGGAATAGTAATTTTTACCCCTGCGCTATCCAACACTTTCCCTACCGTTGCACTTGCTAGAATGGGAATAGTAAATTATTCCCCTACGCTATCCAACACTTTCCCTACTGTTGCACTTGCTGGAGTGGGAATAGTAAATTATTCCCCTCCGCTATCCAACACTTTCCCTACTGTTGCACTCTCTGGAGTGGGAATAGTAATTTTACCCCTGCGCTATCCAACATTTTCCCTACTGTTGCAGTCGCTGGAGTGGGAATAGTAATTGTTTCCTCTTCGCTATCCAACACTTTCCCTACTGTTGCAGTCATTGGAGTGGGAATAGTAATTTATTCCCCTCTGCTATCCAACACTTTCCCTACTGTTGTACTCTCTGGAGTGGGAATAGTAATTTTTAACCCTGCCCTATCCAACACTTTCCCTACTGTTGCACTTGCTGGAGGGGAATACTAATTTTATCCCCTCTGCTATGCAACACTTTCCCTACTGTTGCATTCATTGGAGTGGGAATAGTAAATTATTCCCCTCCGCTATCCAACACTTTCCCTACTGTTGTTTTCATTGGAGTGGTAATAGTATTTTTACCCCTGCGCTATCCAACATTTTCCCTACTGTTGCACTCGCTGGAGTGGGAATAGTATTTTTTCTTCTTTGCTATCCAACACTTTCCCTACTGTTGTAGTCATTGGAGTGGGAATAGTAAATTATTCCTCTCCGCTATCCAACACTTTCCCTACTGTTGCATTCATTGGAGTGGGAATAGTAAATTATTCCCTTCCACTATCCAACACTTTCCTACTGTTGCACTCGCTGGAGTGGGAATAGTAAATTATTCCCCTCCGCTATCCAACACTTTCACCTCTGTTGCAGTTGATGGAGTGGGAATAGTAATTTATTCACCTCCACTATCTAACACTATCCTTACTGTTGTAATTAATGTAGTGTAGAAATGTAGTTTTAAAAATTAATAAATATTTTAATTTATAATACATTTTTTTTTATGTTAGAGGTGTATGTATATATATATGTATTTATAATTTTTAATACATTTCTAACATTTTATAATTTATTACATTAATTATTTATTAATACTTATTGATTAAATATATATATATATTATATTTTATATATGTATGTTTAATTTGTTTTGACATTACATTTATTACTTATAATTGCTAACATTTTCTAATCATTTTAAATATTTATTTTTAAGTTATATGTATTATTTAATTTATTTTACTTTTTTTTCTATCCATAAAAAAAAACGATATTTTTAACATCGATATTTTTAACAACTATGGGGCCCATTACCATACCCGGCGTAAAAAAATCCGCCAGGCATGGAAGCGGCAAAAATCCGCCCGCACACACCGCCTGAACACCGACCACGCCATTACGATTACACAAACCGAAAACCGCCATCGGCGGAAAAATCACCCAAAATACCGCCCGCCAACGTCCGAGTCGGAGTCAAACCGCCCGCCACGGACGGAAACACGCACGACAACACAAAACCGCCCGCCCTCACGGCCGACACACCGCACGTAAAATTACGATCGCACCGACATGAGCGCGGAAAAACCACAAATATACCGCCCGCCAGCGCAAACAACGCCGATGAGAATCGACACGGCAGAAGCCATGGCGCCAACGTACCTGCACAGAAACCATCCGCACACAAAACCAATAGCACACAACATGGCCAACAAGTCCACACAGCAAGGCACGCACAAATACACAAGCACAGTACACATCCCGAAAACACCCCCCGGACAAACAAAAAATACAAAGGCCAGAACCCCAGACACAACACACCTGAAAACAACAGACCATGAGGACACACCCACATAGGTGAGTACAAAAGCAGCACTCCCACAGACCACAACCCCTTGCTACATTGCAAACCAGAGAGGAGAGGAGAGGACACAGTGACACAGCAAGGACAGCAGCACACCACAGAAACGCACACATCACTACCACCAAACACCACCACCACCACCACCACCACCACACACCGACACCACAAACCCCCTGCACATTACACAACACACACCGCACCAGCACCACAAACACCATGGCACCACAAAGAATGCCCAAGTTCACGCCCATTGAGCTGACGGTCATGGTCGACGAGATCATCAAGGTGTACCCACAAATCTATGGGAACATGGTCCAGCACACACCACTAGCCACCAGAAACAGAATGTGGAACCGGATCGTAGACCAGGTCAATGCAGTCGGGACCCTGCCCAGGAACAGAGGTGAAATAAACAAACGTTGGAATGACGTAAAGAGCCTGGTCAAGAAGAAGGAGGGCAAAAACAGAGAGCTGGCTGCCGTCACTGGCGGAGGGAATCCCGCGCTCTTTAAGACCTTCAAAGCGTGGGAGGAGAAGGTGCGAGTCGTAATACATCCGGAGATCCTCGCCGGATTAGCAGGGGGAGTGGAGGCTGGTAAGTACAAACTAATGTATACCAGCACACCGCTATGTACTCACATGCGCAACCACCATGCCACAGCTCCCAGGGACAAACACCCCCATGTCCAGCACACAATACACAACACATCACACACACATGCAACAGACACCACCACACACAGCCCAAACCGAACAACTGTAACATACGTGGGGACATGTGTACACTCAGCCAGCCACGTAACCACCAACAGGTCCCCAAATATGCCAGAAGCGCCACAACGAGCACCCACCACACCCATGTGTCCGCCACAGCTGCACTAACCGACAAGTAACAGGTAAGTGGCAGGAACACAAAGTGCAGTGGGTGGGAGGGTGGACAGCCCAAGTACAACACACACCAGGCCCCAGTCCCACAGCACAGCAAGGAGGAGCATCTCCCACACCCCACAGCCACGTGTCAGCCACCGCAGTGCACAACGACAGCCGAAAGGCAGACATCACGGTCCACAGCAATCGGTGTCAGTGGGTGTCCAGCCACCCCCACGACCCACAACACCCCCCACCCCCACAGACCTGCAACATGGAGCACCCCCCGCTTAGAGCCATGTGGCATCCAGTACAGTGCACGCACGAACAACTTGCAGGTGGGAAACTGGACAGGGCTGGATTACTGGAGGCATGAGGACCATAACACGACCAACACATGGGACATGTCACGTAGCAGACGAACACGCAGCACCGACCACCGTCACGAACAAGTGAACAATGTGCACACGGACATGAACAACAGACTCACACCCCACATGACCCATCACATACATAGCAACACCCAAGGAGCCACGTCTGCATGCACAAGCCACACTTAATATAGTACCACACGGCAGCCACTGTGCAACTCATCACACACAACCGAAACACCATTGAAGTCCTGTCCATGTAGCCCCTACTGCCTGTCAACCACACACCCCACAACTACACCTATGTAAGACAAACAACACTAGACGCAACAGAGCGGAACAACATATATGCACACGAACACCACTGAACCCATCAAACACACAGACACACCATGCACATACAACATACCATCCATCCGTCAGCCCCAGTCTCATGAAAGGCATGTCATCCGCACAGCTGCCACACATACAGCAGTCACGCTAAGATACATGCCCATGACCAACCATGTGCCAGAAGTCAATGAAGCGCACGACACACTGTGAGCAACAACACACAACATGGGCCACACCCCCCGAGCACTGCAGTGATGCACATGGCACAGGGCAGCACGCACACCAAGGAGATGGGACAACTGCAATACGTTGGCTGGCACACAACCATCACTCACTCATAACGATGCGTCCAATGCCATGTCCAGTAATCACAACAGACAGCAAATATGCAGGCCATGTCAAGCATGCACACACCTCAAACCATGCACTGTCATGCTGCCACAACACATGTCACGTTCGGCACCCATGGCTCACAGCATATACCCCAAAAGCATATCCCCTCCCAAATGCGAATCTGGGGCATGGCCCCCATGTTGCCATATGCGTTCCTAAGCGTTCCATTTGAACCCCAAAAGCATATTCCCTCCCAAATGCGAATCAGGGGCATGGCCCCCATGTTGCCAGATGCGTTCCTAAGCGTTCCATTTGAACCCCAAAAGCATATTCCCTCCCAAATGCGAATCTGGGGCATGGCCCCCATGTTGCCATATGCGTTCCTAAAGCGTTCCATTTGAACCCCAAAAGCATATTCCCTCCCAAATGCGAATCTGGGGCATGGCCCCCATGTTGCCATATGCGTTCCTAAGCGTCCCATCTGAACACCAAAAGCAAAGTACAAACCAGACCCAGGATGGGCCAGGAGCCCGCATACACCAGAGTCACAATAAGTAGGGGCACAGCAACACACCCATCGGCATGGCCAATCCGTCCCATGCCACATGTGCACAGCACACAGTCCCATTGCCAAGCACACACAACTACAAATGCTACAGCCACACACACGCCTCCGGGAAACCCATGTACGAGATTGCACGAACTGTTAATGTCAGACGACAACTACATACTTCGCCAGGTGCAACACAATAACAAATCTCATTCTCTCCACAGGTGACGAACTGCTGGATGCTGGGGATGGAGCCAGCAGCCAGCACAGCCAGCCTACAAGCCCCCAACGAGGACACACGGATCTGGAGGATCTGTCCTCCTCTTCGGACACGGACCACCAAGCAGGCCCATCTGGTGTGGCAGGGCCCAGCCGCTCCCCAGGACCCCTCCTACCCACCAACCCATCATCCAGGGCTGCTGAACATTCCCAGCCCCCTGCTGCCACTGTCGTTGTGGCCACACCCACGGTCATTGTGGCCACTACCACTGCCGCAACCGCCACCATCGCCGCACCGACCACCACCGCCGCCACCACCACCACGTCTTCGCTGGCACCAGCCCCAGCGCAGGTGGTGGCCCGGCCGACTGGATCCACCCTGGGAGCCACAGCGAGGACCGTGGTGAGCAATGTGGCTAGTGGGCAGGCCGGTGGCAGCAGGACTGGTAGGAGGAGCAGGGTCAGGGAAACGCCAGCCTCCCCTGGGAGCCATGCCCTGCCTCAAATGGCCAGAGTCCTTGGGGCCTATGAAGAGGCCCAAGGACAATGGGTCCGGTCTGCTTCAGACACGCGTGAGGTGCTGGGGGTGCTGAGGTCCATGGACGCCCGTATGGGCCAACTCGTGGACCTCATGGGCCAGCTGGTGGTGGCGGTGAGGTCACTGCCAGGGACAGCAGCTCCCCCTCCGCCACAACCTGCCGGGGCGCAGGGTGGAGCAGCAGTGTCCAGTTCCCCTGCGTCCACAGCCAGTGAGCACACCTCAACCACCAGCATGTCGCAAGCAGGCACCCCCTCGCAAAACGTGGAAGGGGCCGTCCGAAGTGGAAACAGATCTCCCGGGAGTACTTCGCACGCTCCAAACGCAAGTGAGGCAGCCAGCCAGCCTTCCGCCAGCCTTCCTTGACCAGCCACTGCATTGACTTGGACTACGATCCCACTCCACACAGCCATCTGGATGGCATGTGTGTGTTGGACTATGGACATAGAACCAGTGGGTACACCCTGATCATCACGCAGCCATGACCGACAGCTCATTGTCACAGCACGCACCACTTTTGTCATCACCTTACACACAATCACATGTCACAGTTTGTAATAAATGCACCTTTTTCACTAACTGCTGTTTGTGCCCTGTGTTTTATTTGTACGGAATACAACGGCCACCTTGGGCGGAAAGGCACCTGATGCGTGGCATGGCAATTGAATCCGGAGGGCCTGTAGGGACCTAGGGGTGGGAGACAGAACAGGAGCACATTCAATGAGTGTGTCACACACCCATCACACAGTACATGTCAACAACTACAAGCAATGTACACACATCGCACAGAGCAATAGGGCACAATGCCACAGCCACCAACAGTGGCATACTACCCTGGCCATGGAGCGTTGACACACAGCACGCAGTGAACAAACGGCCACCCTGACACAGCACACACACACCTTAACAGATACAGCCACATCAGCCGTCGTACATGGACACTCACCGTCAAGTGAAGTAGCGGGCGATGAGCTGCTGCCGCACATTACCAGCTTCCTCCTCTCCGCTGTCCTCCTCACTCGAGCTGTCCTGGTCTGCGGGCTGGGGCCCTGGTTGATCTCCGTCATCCACGATGAGGGGGATCTGCTTCCGAATGGCCAGATTGTGCAGCATGCAGCACGCCACCACTATCTGGCACACCTTCTGTGGGGAGTACGCCAGCGCACCCCCGGTGCGGTCCAGGCACCTGAACCTGGACTTGAGGAGGCCAAAGGTACGCTCGACCACACGTCTGGTCCTCCCATGTGCCTCATTGTAGCGATCGTCTGCTGGGGTGCGAGGATTCCTCAATGGACTGAGCAGCCATGCCCCATTCGGGTACGCAGAGTCACCTGGGTGTGAGGGACACAGAGAACCGTTGCAATTCCAACTGGACAGGGGACAGCATCGCACAACCAGCACGCTACACCACTCCACATACTCACCGACAATACAGGCACGATCCTGTTGCATATTGGACATCAGTCGTGGCAAGATGCTGTTGCGCATTATGTGTGCGTCATGGGCCGAGCCTGGGAACTTTGCACACACGTGGGTGATCACCATGTCCGCAAGGCACACCACTTGCACATTCAGGGAGTGCGTGTGCTTCCTGTTGCGGTACAGGTGCTCAGTGGCCTGTGGTGGAACAAGGCCGACATGTGTGCAGTCAATGGCTCCAACGACGTGTGGGATTCTGCCAAGGGCATAGAATGCACCCTTCACTGCCGCCAATTCACGAGCCCTGGGGAAGCGGATGTACCTGTTTCGGTACAGCATCATGGCTGCCAGTACATCCCTCAGCACCTTGCTGAACATGGGCTGGGACATCCCTCCTCCAATGCCCACTGTGTGCTGGAATGACCCAGTGGCGAAGAAATGCATGGCGGCCATCACCTTAGCCGTGGGGGTGACAGCAGTCGGATACACCCTGCGGGGACGGAGATGGGGTTCTAACATGGCACACAGTCGATGCAGGGTTGGCCTGTCCAGCCGAAACTTCCTAATAACCTCTGTATCGTCCATGTCCGCCAGCAATTGGTATGGGCGGTCAATGTTCGGTCTCCGCCTAGGGACAATGGCAGAGGACACATGTCAAAGCAACACGACACATAGCAATTTCGCATACACATCACTGACATGACTGAGCAAGCACATGAGCCACAGCCCAGCTGTCAAGCTGGGACGGCACGGCCACAATACACTTACACAGGTCTCCCAACAATGGCAATTGCTAGTGATACAAACCACTGCCATGTGCATGCACATGGGGATCTAGGCCCCAATGACTTGCGGGCGTGCTGATGGGGACTGACTGCATATCCGTCAAGCGGCAACGCCACGGCAACATGAATGTCTGCTGAGCATGGAACTGCTTCCGCGGCTGGATGAGTATGGCACACGACGACGACGATGTGGGCACAGGCTGAGCGGCCAAAACAAGTGGGACCTGTGGCACGAGGGGATATGAGACAGTAGTAGGTGTCAGCACTGCACCCTATGTACAGCACTGTACGGATCACACCTCCCGAAACATTGACAGGTGTCCACATTGACAGCCCCATGCCAAGACGGCTGTGTGCTTGCAGTCACACGTCACAGGTGAGAGGTTACATTGCACGTGCCAGGTGGCAGACGTACATAGTGGGAGCTGGCATGTGTGTGCATGTGTCTCCTGTTCAGGATCCACCAGATGGGCGCTGACTCTGTACTGACCATTGGACACAGCATGTTCCGTGGAAGGCTTGTGTGTGTGGGATGGTGGCACTGGATGTGCCTCCGTTGGGTGGGGGGCCATGCACAGGGCGGGTACGTCGATGATTGCGCATTGTTGGTCACGGTGGGTGCACCAACTAAGATGTGTTGCCCTGTGTTCAATTCCTATGTCCGCATGATGATGGACTGTAGATGTGGGCAGACTACACATTGGTCGATGTGCTGTCTATATGCATGTGCCTTCACACCAGGCACAGCTGCCCCTGCACATGTGACCCCTGCTGGACTCGCTGCTGGGTCTGTGGAGCTGATGCACCTTCTGCGCGTGGGGCGGACAGCTCTCCTCACTTCCCTCATTGCGCATGTCATGACTTTGCCGCAGGTGACATGGATCATGGAGGGCCCACATGTACGCGTGGGTAGGCTACACATGATTGTACACTGGTCGCCACCCCCAGTCAGTGTTTCGAATGGGAAGGTTGTCGTGCTGGTGGTATGTTCGATGTGGCGGATGGGCGGGCCTAGGTGCGGGCTTACATTCCGGACATGGGGGGTAGTTGGATTGGCGACTAGTTGCAGTACACACGGGACACGTCTCTTCCTTTCCACATCTGGGTCATCCCTTGTACTTACTGACAGTGATACAGTCATCTTCGCCCCAGCCCTCATGTCCTCCCTCGCTCCCCCAATATGCATGCTCACCTGCGAGGCTAGCGCCTGCACAGGCAGCCCCAAGCTCGCACCAGAGAGGGCAAGGAGTGTATGTGTGGGTCCAGTTGCACGAGTGGGCTGTCTCAGGGTATGATGTGTGGCGGGACGCCGTCCACCTGCGTGGTGCCCCAAATGGAGACCCGGCCTGCATGGACTATGCATCACAGTCTTCGCCTTCCGGATCCGCCACCTGCGACACCCAGTGGCTGTGGCTGCCCTTGCGGCCAGGCCGCGTCCATCTGTGGCTGATGGCCCACACATTCACTCTTTGGCCTCTCTGGGGAGGGCTCAGGGGTGGTGGCGCACGCGCTTGCACTTAGTCGCAATGGCATGTGGCGTGGTTGGTATGATGGGCAATGGATGGGATGGTGCGAGCCACCTCCCGTGACGTCAGTGCTGCTCGTGCTGTGGTGCGTCCCCTACACTTCCATTTGACTTGTGCCATGCTAGACGTTGAGGTTCTATTGCCTGCGTGATATGACCAGGAGGAGCGCGAGGAGACCTCTCACACACCATGCTCCACTGCCATCCCGTGCCCTGTATCGCCTGTGCGGATTGACTATGTTGGGGTTACACCTGGTCGACTGGGGCTGTGTGTGCCTTGTCAAGGGGCATGGCGGGCGCACAACAGGATCCAGCTTGTCCACAGAGGGTGGGCTGAGGTGCGCCTGGTACCGCTTTGTACGTGTGCCCGGCTGCTGTGCACACACGTGTTCACTCCCCCCGACAGGTGTCCTCTCACAATGCCCAGGGAAGCGGTGGTGTACTGTTCATGACCCCTCCCAACACGGCGTGCTCCAACTTGGCATGTGCGCATCTACCCGTCACACCCACCCACCTGAGCACTGCGTCCATACGACTTCACACGACACATGTGTGTCTTCCACAGTTGTGCTACTCATTTGCGTTGACATCCAATACCAGTGGACGACATGAGTCACGACTGCCGTGTACTTCACATACTCTCATCCTCTCTCATTCGTACTTGTGAAATGAGTCAGCGGAGACAGTTTTGGTTTCAAACATTATATTGAGTCTTCTGTCCTCTGTGATGCAGTATAGTGGACACTACTGGCAGCGGAATACATGTTGAGGATATACTGAGCATGATTGCAAATGGGATAGGGTGTGGGGTTACATGTGATTGGCTGTTGCATGTGGGATGTGGGCTTCAGAGTGACATCTGCTTGGCCAAGGCTGTGCTAATGTACATTTACGTATAGCTGCGGAGCTGCGGACTTTGACACAGACGGTATACATGTAGCCTACCAGACCGCTTGGCATCATGGGCACAGTCCATCTCAGTTCCATGTGACAGGTTTGCTGCGGTTGTTCCTCATGCACGCGTGCATGTGAGATGACATCAGGGCATGTGCTTGCGTGCATGCAGCGGCGTGCCACTTGTTGTTGCACTGTGGTGGTTACTGGACATGTCACAGTCACTGGGGTCGTGTTGTTGTTGTATGCACTTGTCGTCCATGCAAAGGTCCTGGTATGGGATTCCCGGGGCGGGGGTGGGAGGGGTGCAGCACCCACAGACTCCAGGCGACCTATTCATGTCCACTGAGCGGTGTGTGTGTCCATGGGCGCTGGATCCATGTCGTGTCCTGGTTGTTCGTGCAGTTCCGTCCATGTGGGTGCGATACACAGAGCCCATGCCACTGCCTCCCACGATGCATGCGGTGTTCCTGGATGTGATGGGGAACAGTGTGCATGTCCCGGTCATATCCGATGTCATGGCGATGTCGTTGATGGTGTGGTTACAGTTGCCGGTCGTTTGGTATGGCTGTTGTGGTGGTGACTGGCCAGTCCGTGCGGAAGCTAAGCATGGGTGCGGGGTTGGACATCATAGGTCACTCGGGGAACCTGCGTTGTGGTCCGACGAATTGACAGGTTGTCAGGTATGCGATGCCGTCCAGCAGGGCTTCCATGTCATTGGTGGTGTACATGTTTGCCAGCCAATGTAGCGGATGGTGGCTGTCAAGGTGTTGTTCGTAAGTTGTCCCTTGGAGGACCATGATGGGGCATGCTGGATGACATTCGATGTAGCTGTTCTCGATGATCCGTCGGGTGGAGGCACAGTGGTCCCATTTCAGTGCGGGTGCGATGTTGGCCACATACGCCATGCCCCCATAGGCAGAGCAGGCCCTGTCGTGTGCGTCCAGAGGGAGGAGTAGTGGTAGCAGGTCCGCCTTCAGACATGCCGGGTTGGAGAGGCATATCTCGACGGGATGCTGGTAGGGACACCTCCGACAGTAGAAGACGGGCATGACGCAGCTGAACAATGTGATGCGGTAAGTCAGTCGGTAACTTACGTTCAGCAGGGACAGGAGATCGCATCCCAATGTATGGAACAGGTTGGTTTTGTACAGCTTGAGCTGTTCGGCGTAGTTGGGTAGGTGTGTTGCGGTTGCCATTTCGCAGCGGTGCGTTGTGGTGGCGTGCTCCGGCTGTGTGTGCAGTCTGCAATGTGCACGCTCCGAGGTTGCTGTGAGCTCTGTGTAGTCGTAGGGAGACAGGACTTGTGTTCTGTTTGCTTGTTTGGAGGACACGGGCCCTCTTCCCACATGCTTTTCAGACAGTTCAAGGTCAGTGATGTGTGACTCCTTCCAATTAACTTGCATGTGGCCGACATGGGGGAGTGTTTTCTTCTTTCTTCCCCGTCCGTTGTGTGCTTCTGTGATATGCGCTATCTGCCCTGTGGTCGGTCTCCTCGGCATGCCTGTGTTGGTCTATTCTTGGACAATGGCTGTATTCACCGGCTTCTGTCGTAGGGCTGTGGTTTCGGAGTTGGAATGGAAGGTCATTCAGTGCTGTCTGCTCTCCCTTGTGTGGGCGGCAGGCTGCCTTTCCGCTCTGCGTTGGGCCTTGTGTGTGAATGTTATTCTTGGGCCACCTGTTGTCGGTCCCCGGGCTCTTTGGTGTTCCGTTTTATATGTCTTGTTCATATGTGCAGGGTGGTATGGGTGTTTCAGTGTGGTACTGGCGTTCCTCTTCCCGAAGGGGCCCTGCTTCTCCTAGTTGGTGTTGCCGCCGCTGTGTGCTACGCCATGTTTGTTACACTGGGGTGTGTCCTGCTGTTGCGTGACTTCACTGACATGTGTGCGTCGGTTGTGTGGCGTTGGGTGTTGTCCGTGAATTGGGCGTTGGGGACATGTCTGTGGCAGGCCTGTCACGTGTCATGTGCGTTCGGGGTGGGGCTGATGTGTGTGCTGCTTGGTTGTGTCCCTGTGTCTGTGTGCGACGCATGCATGGCGCTGCGGTTGGCCTCTGCGTTGTGCGCATGTGTGGCGGCGTCATCGGCGCTTTGGGGCCGTGACGGGGTGGTTGGTTCCTAGTCCCAGGTGGTGTGTACACATGTGTTCCACGATGTTACGATTTGGCCTGTGTGTCATATGTGGATGCAATGGTGGATGTGTAGTGTACACGCGCTGGTGGGGGGTTGTCCGCTTTTCCGCCCTTGCACTGTGTGCGCTGTTTGCGTGCACTTGTTGTGTGTGTGCCTACCTGCGTCTCCGCGGTACGTTGCGTCCTTGGTGGTGCATCAGCAGAAGCATGGGGAGGGCCTGCAGTGCTGGATTCATGCTCGGGAGCCGCTTCTTCGTTGTCCGTGCTCGGCATCCGTGTTACCGCTTCGGTTTGTCGTACGGTATCTCTTGGCCGTGGGAGCCGTTTGTTTGCGGCATCGTAATTTATGCGCCGGGCGGGACGTGTTTCGTCGGACGGTGTGTGTCAGTTGGGCTGCGCCGCTACGTGTACGGGCGCACTTTGATGGCGGACGGTGTTGCTGGCTTGCCGGCGGTGTTTGGCCTACTTTTCGCATCGTAATTGGACGGGCGTGTGGACTGCTGCGTGCCGGCGGTAACTGGTGCTTTTTGCATCCGCCAGCACGGCGGTGGTGCTTCCGCCCGCCATCGTAATGTGCCCCTATATTTTTGTTTCGATATTTTTGTACTTACCATGATGTAGATAGGATGTCGATATTCTTGACATCGATATTTAGGTCCCGATATTTTGGGACCTCGATATTGTGGTCGTCGATATTCTGTCAGTGATCCCTTCTCAGGGCATACAGGGAGTAAGCAACCCAATATCCTCATCTCATCCCGACGAACACACTCCTGAATCTGAAAGCCTGGGAAAAAGCACTTTGAACAAGATTTCAGCACTTCAGCAAAAACCCTCTGACAAAGACTTTAGAAAATGTTTCTGTGAAGCACCAACATGCCATCAATGAAGCCACAGAGTGCAGTAGCCTACAATAAATTAACAGGAACAGTCTAACTACGATAATTTGTTTGTTTGGAAAAACAGGTTTGGAAAGCTTACCGAAATTTAAGATTACTGTCTGAGGTGCTGCTTGAAAAAAATGTGGCTGTCTAAAATGAAAGTTCTGCCACTCTTTCCCACTTTCAGTTGAAGGGTGCACAGCAACCCAACAGATGTTATGTACGGCAATGCAGTTGTGATGATTGGGTGTAACCATGGGAATGGTTGTGGAGGAGAGACCTCTTAGAACAATTTATAGTAATTTGAATTAAAAAGCCCCCAGCGGTTTTATGAAACATGGGATTAATCTGTGATCTCTGTAGGCCCAGATAGGTGACTGTTGCAACTTAAACATCATACAAGAACTGCTTTGACATATGTCACCAAAGACAAAAATAAGTAAATCACAATCTTTGATTTAAAACCTATATGCAAATCACAGACTCACCGATGGAATAAGGGGCTTGTCATTCTGATGTGCACCTAAGTCTCTGGCCAATGGCAGTGATGTTTAAAGGGGCTGGATGAAGGCCAATATACTAACCAAAAATTGTGGAGAGTCTGTTCCCACCTTTGTTTGAAGGATTTATCTTGAATTGTTCTATTTATAGTTGTACATTTTCTGCCTACAGTGATGGTGATTTAGCAAACTGCCTGTAATGTGGACACTGGTAGAAGCTGATACAAGAAAGAAATAATTTCCCTCTCCCAAAAAAATGTATGCAGGGGCACATTTATTTGTCTTGATAGTGGCATAAGATTATGAGATTTGTGTAACTGAAACTCACATTTTTAACTGCCAAATTTTAGGGAATTGTTGCTGAAAAATCCACTGTCTTGCAACTATTTTTCAAAGGCTTCTTCAGCAGCGTTATCCTCAATAACTCACAGGAAGTATAACATATAACAGGCATTCCATAAATGTTTTAGAACATAACATTAGTACCCCTTGAGAATCTTTATATATATATATTCAATGTAAAAAACAAAGGTTAAACGAAAGTTATAGTTAGGGGAAAATGTCAATTAAAACCTACTGTTCTAATTGAACAAAACCACTGAAATTTACCAGTGCTAATTACCCCACATATTACATCACTCATGACATCTTCTATGACATTATTGATAATATCGCTGAAACATTTGCAGTGAAATTATTGATGAGAAAACTGTACATGGCGGGGGCACGAATTATAGTTACCCTAGGGCCCAAGTTATAGTTTCTTGAGATAACTAAAGCTGCTGAATTTCCATGGTTTTGTGAGTGTAAAATCTAAACGTAACTATAACGTCCCTGTAACCTTTGCTTTTTCTGTGATTTTCTATGTTTTTAAAAATTCTATTTCCTAATGGTAACATCCCTGTAACCGTTGTTTTTTTCATTGAAAAAAATATATATATAATATATATAAATATTTATCCTGAAGATTCTGCCCCTGAAGTCCATGATTTCCTTGATTTCCTTTGGTTTTCATGGGTAGAATCTTCAGGATACATGAAAGAATCACATGCGAGTCAACTTACGTAGTATATGTGATCGAGTGCCACAGTGGAATGCGGTAAATAGGGAGTACAATATGCCCCCTCAAAAAGAGACTTTTGGAGCATCTTCGAGCAATCCAAAATGGGGACATGACCTATGCCATTGCCAAACATATGATCACACATCAAGATGCAGATTGGCACAACATCAGATACTTTGGACTAGTCACAATACCGAAACATGAAAGAGGAGGTAACAGAACCCTAAAACTAAGGAGACTAGAATCCAGGATGATCATCAGGTTCAGAACCAAAACCCCATATGGACTAAACGGGGACGAAGAACTGCACATACACCTATGAGGCCAGATGATGAGAAAAAGACAACCTTGAACCAAAAGAAGTACTCACAGGCATAAAGTGGACGACACACCTTTCATGACAATCACACGGAAGCAAAGCATCATGATACTAACTATGCGGCTCGAGCACTAAGCTCATGATCTAGGAACTAATCTTTATGGGGTAGGAGCAACCATTAATAGCACTAAGCTTGTAGGAAGTACAAGGGCACTTAGCCAATACACAAATACTAACTGAAGAGTCCAAAACGAAAGTACAATACAAATTACATAAATGTTGCCATTCAACGACATTTGAACTGAAATGAGTATTTGGACATGGCAGAATATTCCATACATATGTGATTTGAAAACATCATCCTCCATTAACAATAAAATCGGAAATAAGTAGAGATGCAAACAAAAGGATGTGCCATACCCACAAGCGTACTACTAATTTGGTGCACACAACTCTGAAACATTAGCGATATATGTATCTGAACATTAATTAGATACAGAACCCAGTATGGATGATAAAAACACTTGATTTGTGCACTCTGATAATGGTAACCTGATACGAGTAACTACATGTCCCAGAATGCCTCATTGTGGGCACTGATGGGCCAGAACAATAAAAGGGGAAAGCAAAGATTATTATTATTATTATGAGCTTATAAAGCGCACTTATACCCAAGGGTGTCCTGGCGCTGCACACTGACTCCCTGGAGCACGAGGGGCCTATTCCCTAAATAACCAAGTCTTCAACCCCTTTCTAAAAGAGAGGAGCTCCTCGGCATTCCTGATATGCGCCGGCAGGCTGTTCCAGGCTTTCGCTGCACAGTATGAAAAGCTATTTCCTCCCCAACTGGCCTTTTTTATTCGGGGCACCGCAACTAGTCTGCCTTCGGAGAAGTGCAACGCTCTCCCTGGCACATACCAATTGAAGCACTGACTCAAGAACTCTGGGCCACTGCCCTTCAATGCTTTGAAAACAGAGCACAAAGCCTTAAATTGAGCTCGTCTTGATACCGGCAGCCAGTGCAGTTGCCGGAGTCCCTCTCGAACGGAGGCAAACCTTGGGATGCCTGTTAGCAGTCTCGCCGCCGCGTTTTGTACCAACTGTAATCTGTACAGATGTTTTTTTTTCAGATTCAGGTACAGACTGTTACAGTAGTCCAAGCGCGACAGAATAAGGGCTGAGACTGCTAACCTAAAACCATCGGCTGGAAGAGAAAATTTAATTTTTCTCAGTATTCTAAGGATATGGAAGCATGTCGAAACCACTCCGCTAACCTGATCCCCAAAATCAAGTTTCTGGTCCATGATCACGCCCAAATTCCTTGCCATGCACGTGGGGACTGGTGGCTTCCCCAAAGCATCCGGCCACATATCCGGAGTCCAGATGTTAGGATTGTTCCCGAATATCATGACCTCGGTCCTCCCTGCATTCAATTTAAGGCAATTCGAGGCCATCCAGCCCGCAATATCTTTCAGGCAATCATGGCACCTCGCGGCCATATCCACTTGAGACCCTCGCTGTATGGATAACACGATTTGTGTGTCTTCTGCATAGGAAGTGAGTTGCAGGCCAAAGGATCTTATCAAAGCCGCCAATGGGCTGACATCAATGTTGAAAAGCGTGGGGCTCAGGGAAGACCCCTGCGGTACCCCACACGGGAGGGCAAAAGGTTTGGATTTATCAAGCCCCAGATCAACTGTTTGGATTCTGTCGGCCAAAAAGGACTTCAGGAGGCTCCAGGCAGTGCCTTCCACCCCCGCCCTCAACAACCGGTCCATCAGCACCCCGTGATGGACCGTGTCGAAGGCTGCCGATAGGTCCAACAGAATCAGGACAGCCACCCCTCCCTGATCCACCGCAACTCTAACCTCCTCAGTGGCCTTGATCAAGGCCAGTTCCGTGCTGTGTCCTGCACGAAACCCGAACTGCGTGGGGTCGAGTGCCTTGGTTCTCTGAAAAAAAGAGCTTAGTTGCCTGTTTATGGCCTTCTCCAGTAATTTGGCCGGAAGCGGGAGACGGGATATGGGTCTGTAGCTATTAGGGTCGTTTTTATCCAGACTGGGTTTTTCTATTATGGGAAGGATAGAGGCGAATTTCCACCTCCTAGGATAGTTACCCGAGTCAATGATGGTGTTGAACACTGGGGTAAGTGTGGTTGCAATGACCTCGGGACAGTTTTTAAGTACCGCCACCGGGCGCAGCCCGCAGAAGGCTTATGACCTCCTCAGTCTATAGCGGACTAAAACTCTCTGATCTATCCGGTGCCAACCTCACCCTAGAATCGAGGCTGATTGCTGCTTCCTCTACCTCTCCTTGAGATTTGGAAAAGGAGGAGAAAATCCCTTCCACCTTGTTCCGAAAGAAGGAGGCTAAAGATTCGCACAATGCCGGACTGCTGTGTATAGTGGGTTTGGTAGGGATCGTAAGCTTAGTGATGGTCCTAAACAATTCTCTGGAGGAAGAATTGGCCTTCTTTATCTGCTCAGCAAAGTAGGCTTTTTTGGACTCTATTATTAATTTCTTGTAGATGGTGAGGCTTTCTTTGTACTTTTCTTTGTTATTGGAACTGTACCCATTCCTCCATACCCTCTCAAGCCTCTTGCAGTCAGTTTTGTGTTTTTGCAGAGTGTCAGAAGATGAAGATGAAGATGAACTCACATTAGCGTGATCAAGACCCGTGGTGGGTTGAAACGCGTAGGTGGTGGAAGTGGTGTAATTTGCATGTTTGCAAATAAAAGTCCGAATTGAATATTCTTCCTTCGGTGTGCGGTGAATCCTTTTGGATTCGTTTGGTGATTGATGAAGTACATGAGGGTCAGTTCACCCTCGACACCAGCACCCTCTGTGCAAGAGATCGTGCTGCCACGGACTAATTGGTGATATATATATATATATATATATATATATATATATATATATATATATATATATATATATATGAGCAAGTAGCCAAGGACGTATCTTCAACATTATACATTTAACAGACTGATTGTAAAATTAGCATAATGTCAATCATGAGCAAAATGAAGATTAACAAACAAAACAATGCGTGCAAACTGCCATGAGAATTTCCTTCGTTGATGTGGTTCCTGGTTACATCATAAGTGAGGATACTTTTAATATCTGGCAAAGTGGCTTCTGTTTTTCACCCTATTAGGATGTGTGGCATATTAGCCAATGCCAATTAGTGCTGGCATAGGGTGTGTCAATATCCAAGTAAACTTTATTACTGTATAAATTGTTAAAAAGTTGCTGTTTGCCATTCAATTCGTTAGAATCCATCATACAAATGTAACACTAAAAAAGATGTACTGTGGGGTTTCAGTGCTTTATTGTAAATACAATTCCACTTCCAGATTCGGCATTTAAATAAAGTAAATTCATGTTCCAAATGCAAGTCAATGAGGCTGAGAATTTCCCTGGGATAATATGCCTCTTGAAACCTGAATTTGTTATCTATCAAGTACTATTGTCATTTGTGGGAGCTCCCGTGTGGTTCTCAGATTATTGCTCTGTAGAACTATGTGGTATATTTACAAGAACTGCTGCTAGGCAAATTTGTCGCTGCTTAACAGCAATTTCTTTACTTACTGCTATCACCGAAATTCATCGCAATGTAAGCAACATATTTACAATACGTCGCTACATGGCGATAGTATCAGCTAGCCGCAGGCGAAAACTACCACTAACACTAGCGTCAAGGCGATAAAATGTTTGACGTCAGTGAGAGAAAAGTGATGATAGGCCAATTAGCGTAAAAAAAACTCACGTTAGTCAGCCCATCGTCACTTTTCAGCCTCCAGAGGCAAAAATTGCCCATAAATCCACCTCTAATGAAAAAATAAACAATGGAATGCAGAATGGAGCAGCCAGAGCCAAATACAGCTTAGGTCAACAGCCACCCAACCCCCTCAACAGCCAGGATGCCCAGCCAGAGTCGCAAGGGAAGAGGAAATTCAGAATTTCCATATATGAAAAGTCACGCATCGCTGGGGAAAAAAAGTGGTGCAGGACTTTTCATTGCACCATTCTTGCAACACCATGGCAGCCGAAGCCCGGAAGCTCAAACAGTTCCCGGGGCCCAGAGGCCCCGCTGCGCTTGCACCTAAGACCCTGAGTGGGAGACGGCGGTGTTGTGGAGTTGCTGCGGTCTGACGGTGGTGGCGGTCTGCATTGAGCACGAGCCTGTGGGACATGGCCTTAGACATTAGGGCGTCAGCGTTTGCCCTGGTCTGCATTGCATAACATGTGCCACGACTACACTGGGGTGCATGGAGGAGAATACCAATGGGTGCCTGCACCTCTCTGCATCACAGGCCGGATGATGTTGCGCTGGGTGGATGCTGTGGAAGGTGAGGCCCCTGAGCTGCGCTGAACTCGTGTGGCGGAGGCGCCGGAACTTCACGGGCCCTGTTGCATCACCTTTATTGGGAGGTTCCCCAGCGGACTTGGCGGAGACTGCTCTACCCAGGATTGTGAAATCCGGCCTGGCTGAGGCTCCTGCTGGCTGAGTCACAGATTTTGAGAGAGAGCAGTAGGTTTATCCCCGGTGTACATGTCCAGGTGAGGAGAAGGTGGGATGGGGAGCAGAGGAGGCCCGGGGGTTGACTCAAGCCCAGGCCTAGCGCCTGTGGGTGGCACACACCTTGCCTCCAAGAGTTGGGCATTAAATACTCCCTCTTCTATCCATAAAGGCTGCGAGTGATCTCAGATGTTGACACGCAAATCCTTGACGACGCTGAACAGGTCTGGACCTGGCCGCAATCTACTGGTCACCAGTTGCTGCGGACAGGAAGTGAAGGGTCTGCGCAACAAACTGTCATTCATGGAGCCAGTTATACTGGGAGGCGTAGGAAGAGCAGGCATCCCCCACCACAACTACAAGCTACCCCCAATCTGCAGCAGGTTATACAAGAGAGGCGGAAGGCACTGCATGCGGCAGCTTTGATGCACAAACGCACGCAGAGACAGGATCCCGACACTTCCCCTGAACACTCCCCCAGCAACGTGGGCTCCACTGCGACATGGTCATCCAGTGCAAAATCCGTGCAGCCCCCGGATGTGACTCCTTAGACAGCATATAACCTAATTTAATGTTGACTGGTTGTGCGTCTCTCCTTCTTCCAAGGTTGCAGACAGCTCTGGAGAGTCTCTGGCTTTCTGTGGTTCCTGGTCTCCAGCTTCCTGTTGCTGAAGTTCCAGTGTACCGAGGTCAGTACTTAGAGGGGATCAGGTCCAGTTGCAGTGGTGGCTCGCATAGGGCGTGCTGCGGGTCGGTGGGGCGGGGCAGCGGAGGGGCAGGGTGGGGGTGTAGTAAACTCGGACATAAGACGGAACGAAGGAAAGTCATTATTACGTTCCTCCGTTCCGTCATATGTCCGAGTTTACTACCCCCACCGTGCCCCTCCCCGCCCCACAGCACGCCCTATGCAAGCCGCCAATGTCCAGTTGTCACCCAAAGGGAGCAGAGCAGTTGTCCAGGTGAGTGATACATGTCAGTGGTGGTAGTGGTGGTCTCCTTGATGCTCCAAGCTGCAATGGCAGGAGGTCCATGGCGTCGTTGACCTTGCCAAGGATGAATTGTGGGAGTTCTTCTATTATCCAAGGGCCTCATTTATGAGCCCTTAGCGTCACTCTTGCAATGCTGTAACGTCACTTGTTTGACGTTCCGGTGACGCAATGTGCCACAGCATGTTTACGTGGCTTATCATGGACTTGTAAATATGTACCCCTTTCACACATTAAACAGTGTGAAAGGGGCATTCAATGGGTGTTGCTGTGGGCGTTTCCACACCAAACCAATGGAATCTGAAGCATTCCCAGATTTACAAGAAACCGTAAACCTTTAGAATGAATCACTGACATAATATCGACAGACACAATATCGACCTTCATTTTTATCGACACAAAAATATCGAGTACACTAATATCGATAACCTATACTTAATTAAAATAATTCACTGTTATCGACACCAAAATATCGTCAAACAATAATATCGATAACACTATTATCGAACACATAAATATCGTAATTCAAAATATCGGACATAGTTTAAAAATATACATGTCAAAAATATCGATCACAATAATATAGACAGCAATATTATCGTTTTTTTAAAAATATCGACAACTTAAAAACAGATAAAACAAACGAAACTTAACGCCATAAATATATTTCAATCAATATACATGCACTGCATACAAAATAAATCATATACAATCAATTTAAAAAGTAGTAAAACATATTATAAAACATTAAATCATAAATACACTATTAATAACTATTTAAATCTTATATTTAAATAATATACACACATTATTTTACATCACTTAGATTATAATACACATTTAAAGGATTCAACCTGTTTAAAAAAAAAAAAGCACTAACTGACTCTTAGGGGCCTATTATGATGGCGGGCGGATCGCCACCGCCGGCCGCGGTGGCAATCCGCCCACCATCTGTACCTGATTTACCCCCGCTATATTAGTATGGTGGGGGTACCACGGCGGACGGAAAGACCGTCCGCTGCTTTTCCGCCGGCAGGCAATCGTTACGATTGCCTGCCGTGCAGATCTGGGGCATAACATGGTGGCGGTGCCGAGCAGGCACCGCCATTCATATTATGACGTGCAAATTTAAAGGCCTTTCCACGGCGGCAGGGTATGCCCAGACGTGGGTCCCTTGCTCACTTTGCCACTGGATTCAAGCTAGCCTGGCTGATGAGGGCTGTTAGCCCGAAACCGGTCCCAGGATGCTTTATTCCGGTCCAGGGAAGACATGGCTTGGCAGTTCGGTCTGGACTGTTCCCATGAGGCACAGGGTCAAGACTGATTTGCATATAGCTATGTCTGAACTGGGCTGGCAAAGTGAGCTAAAGAATGATGATGGATTCAACCCAGATCTGTGACTGGGGGTGAGTGTTTGAAAAGTTTCTGCACTCCGTCCATCATCTCCTTGTGTTTTCTTTGTTTGCCCTAAGTTGGCAGGGTATGCCCAGACGTGGGTCCCTTGCTCACTTTGCCACTGGATTCAAGCGAGCCTGGCTGATGAAGGCTGTTAGCCCGAAACCGGTCCCAGGATGCTTGATTCCAGTCCAGGGAAGACATGGCTTGGCAGTTCGGTCTGGACTGTTCCCATGAGGCAAAGGGTCAAGACTGATTTGCATATAGCTATGTCTGCACTGGGGTGGCAAAGTGAGCTAAAGAATGATGATGGATTCAACCCAGATCTGTGACTGGGGGTGAGTGTTTGAAAAGTTTCGGCACTCCGTCCATCATCTCCTTGTGTTTTCTTTGTTCGCCCTAAGTTGGCAGGGTATGCCCAGACTTGGGTCCCTTGCTCACTTTGCCACTGGATTCAAGCTAGCCTGGCTGATGAGGGCTGTTAGCCCGAAACCGGTCCCAGGATGCATGATTCCGGTCCAGGGAAGACATGGCTTGGCAGTTCGGTCTGGACTGTTCCCATGAGGCACAGGGTCAAATCTGATTTGCATATAGCTATGTCTGAACTGGGGTGGCAAAGTGAACTAAAGAATGATGATGGATTCAACCCAGATCTGTGACTGGGGGTGAGTGTTTGAAAAGTTTCGGCACTCCGTCCATCATCTCCTTGTGTTTTCTTTGTTCGCCCTAAGTTGGCAGGGTATGCCCAGACGTGGGTCCCTTGCTCACTTTGCCACTGGATTCAAGCTAGCCTGGCTGATGAGGGCTGTTAGCCATAAACCGGTCCCAGGATGCTTGATTCCGGTCCAGGGAAGACATGGCTTGGCAGTTCGGTCTGGACTGTTCCCATGAGGCACAGGGTCAAGACTGATTTGCATATAACTCTATGTCTGAACTGGGGTGGCAAAGTGAGCTAAAGAATGATGATGGATTCAACCCAGATCTGTGACTGGGGGTGAGTGTTTGAAAAGTTTCGGCACTCCATCCATCATCTCCTTGTGTTTTCTTTGTTCGCCCTAAGTTGGCAGGGTATGCCCAGACGTGGTCCCTTGCTCACTTTGCCACTGGATTCAAGCTAGCCTGGCTGATGAGGGCTGTTAGCCCGAAACCGGTCCCAGGATGCTTGATTCCAGTGATGATGGATTCAACCCAGATCTGTGACTGGGGGTGAGTGTTTGAAAAGTTTCGGCACTTCGTCCATCATCTCCTTGTTTTTTCGTTGCCATGGAAAGGCCGTCGGAAATTGATTTGGGGGCCCGTTACGGGCCCCCGGGGGGTTGGGGCGTTGGGGGGCTGCACTTGGGGGGTACCTACATTGCCATACACAAAGTGGCAGGCACCGCGCGGTGCCTGTCACGTTGTGCATGGCAATTCAAACCATGCACTTTTAACATTGTGGACGGAGCTGCACCCAGCAGCACCGTCCGCAATGTTAAAGGCCAGAATGCGCCCGCCAGTGTGGCAGGCGCATCCTAATTTGCCTCGTGGGACCGCCGCACCTCTGGCGGTCGGTCCCATTTTCCGTTACGGTGGAGGGCGGACAAAGTCCGCCGCCATCGTAATGGGGCCCTTAATTAGCGTTTTCCGTATATGGAAACCAACTACCAAACAATTAAAACAATAAATATCAACCAAGCAAATACACACAATATAAAAATAAACCAATCACATTAAACAAACAATTAATTAAACACTATATAAAGAAAGAAAAATTATTCCTATTTTACATATCAAACCAAAAAGAATCAAGAAGACGAAACTCTGCCGGATTGCTGCCAGAATCACGGACTTCATTAAAGAAAAATCTATTTCCTATTTTAAAATGTAAGTAAAATGCCATTTATTATATAAAACTAATCCTAATCTTCAAAAACTACTATTTATCATGCACAAATAATTAATATATTTTTTTTTCCAATCTCTGTCTCCTCTACAGATAATTCTCAAAGCATCCAAACAAATTACAGACCAGCTTCTAAAATCATCTAACAAATAAAGTAAGTATTCAGCAAAATGCTTTTTAAAAATTATCTAAAACACCCAAACAAACCCCAACTTCATCCCAAACCCCCACCTCACACCATATACAATTTAACAAAATAATGAAAAATATGTTTTACTCTACCAACAGAAACATTAGCAACAAAACAGAATTCAACCAACAAAGAAAGGACATCTCCATTCAAAACAACCTCAGAATCAACATTGTAAGTATATTAATAACAAAGTGTATGTATTAATTGAAAAACATGTACAATATTAATTTATTAATTTTTATATACATTTTTCGTAGCATTTAAAACATCACAAGGACAGAAGGCGCCCAATTTATCACTTCCCAGAAAGGAAAGTTTTTGTTATGCTACATGAGGTATGTCTATACCCAGGAAAAGCAAAGTGGACTTAAAGTAAATTGGAAATGTAGCAAGTACTATTCAAATAAGTGTTATGGGAGGGCAACAACTAGAGAAACAACAGTTTTGTATGTAAGGGAGCATAACCACCCCCCAAATGTTACTGAAATAGAGGTTAGGAATGCCCTAGACGACATTAAAGAAGCCAGTACTAGCTCACAAAAATCTACAACTCAAATACTTAAGGAGATGCTGCCCAAAGTACCCCAACATGCTACTGCCAAATGCCCTCTATTTCTTCATTAAAAAGAACTATATCTCGAACAAAAAAAGCCACAACGACCACCACACCTGCCCCAAAAACATTTGAAGAGGTAGTAATTCCCCCAGAACTATCTATAACTCATAACGAAGAACCCTTTGTTCTTTATGACAACAAATCCAAAGAGAAAAGAATAATTATGTTTGCAACAGCAAATAATTTAATAAAACTACAACAATCAGAAACATGGATGATGGACGGAACTTTTAAAATTTGTCCCAGACCATTCTATCAATTATACACTGTCCATGCCCTATATCAAAACACTAACATCCCTTTTATCTACGCCTTACTACCCAATAAACAAAACTCCACATATATATGGAAGTACTTACTAAAATTAAACAAGAAACAAATAATTATTTTCCACAGAAAATAATTATTGATTTTGAGCAGGCAATGATAAATGCAATTCTAAAATCCTACCCACACATCAATTCAGGGTTGCTACTATCATTTCAATCAGTGTTTATAGAGACACCTTCAGAAATCAACACTAAGGGCCTGATTCCGATATCGCTTGGAAGGCCTCCGAATCGGATTTGGCTTTGCCGGATCCGATTCGTAGCCCTTGTTTACGACTGAATCGTACACAGGTCCGAACGACAAAGGGGCCAATTCCGATCTCGGCCGGTAGGGCTCCGAATTGGATTCGGCTTTACCGGATCCGATTCGGAGCCCTATTTCCCGACCGAATCGTACGTGCGTCCGGGCGAGCTAGTACGATGCGTGCGCTCGCGAAATCTCTGACTGACTCGTACACAGGACCCGACCGCTCCGACCGACTCGCACGGGAACGACTCGCACCGCGCTATGGAGACGTTCCCCGGCCGGGTAAGTACGATGCGCATCGTGACCGCTCCGACCGACTCGCGCAGTCTGGCTCCAAGGAGCTGTCGGATCCGCACTTTGGGGGTCCGTGTCGGACCCCCCTGGAAGCGTAGGCCTGCGAGTCGCACACAGGGGGGACCCATGGGTCCCCCCTACACGTGCATGTATGGTGCGACCCGCATCGACGCGAACACGCTGTAGGGGGCGCCCTTGTTTGCGTCGTGCCCATTGAGTCAATGGGAGCCCGTGTACGCGTCGTACGACTGGCTCCCATTGACTTCAATGGGAGTCCGACCGAATCGAGTCCGATAGCATACGTGCGCATCGTACTCGTTCGGTCGGACTGCTAGAGTCCGATTCGGTCGGAAATCTCTCTGGGTCCGGCTCGGTCGGAGAGATTTCCGGCCCGAATCGGAATCGGCCCCTAAGTATGATGCGAAGGTCGCGTAAGCACTGATTGAATCGTTTCCGGACCCGAACCGCCGTACGACTCATTCGAAGCTCAATCGTACAGTGCAATGGAGCCGAATGCCAACCGAGTGAGTACGATTCGGACAGCTGCTTCGCCTCGGTCTCAGCGAGACAAAATGGCTGTCAGAAGCGTACTTCGGGGGGCCGTAGCAGGCCCCCCTTCACCGGGTCCTCCGAATCTGCCACCGGGGGTGCCCATGGGTCCCCCCGATCCAAGCATGCACCGTGTGGTGGTCACCATGGGGTGTCCACCACAGGGTGTACGTTTTCCCCACCCACCCCTTATTTGCTATGGGAGCCTGTGTATGCGTCTGGTCACGGAATCCCATAGAATTCAATGGGAGTCCGAGTGAAACAAGTCCGTAAGCCTACGGCAGCATCGTACTCGCTCGTCCGGACTCCCGGGGCACGTTTCGCTCAGAAAGCCCTCCGGATCTGAGTCGTACGGAGGGCTTTCCTAGCGAGATTGGAATCGGGCCCTAAGTGTTGTTTCGCATACCAAATAAAAAAACTTATAGCACTGGCCTACGTCCCAGTTACTGACGTGGCCGAACTTTACAACTTATTGATAGAAAGTCCTTACTACCATCAACACGAACAAAAATTAAGTCCCCTCCTAGACTATTTTGAAGATACCTGGGTTGGAAGACTCCATAGATCAGGACATAGAAGACAACCAAAATACCAAATTCCATGGTGGAATGTATACCTTAGCACACTAAACCAAGAGGCAAAAACAAACAATGCTGTTGAAGGTTGGCATAATGCCTTCCAAGCAACAACAGGACGAGGTCCACCTATTCTACACAAACTCCTACTCTCCCTCCAAAAAGAACAGAGCTACCAACAGCTAAGAATGGAGCAATCTGTAACACAAATCAGGCCTAAACTATCCAAACAAACTAAACAAATGTTTGAATACTTACAACATCAAGTCAGACTATATCCAACAACAAAAGGCCTAGAATACTTAGAAATAATTGCCAAAAGCCTACTATAAATTAAAAATCCAGTTTAAAATATGTAATACTTTTTCTGTAAAATTAATTAAAATGCATAAATATAATTTTTATATTTTCACAAAATTAATTAATTTGTTTAATATATTTTTATTAAAACAATAAATATATATATAGACATATTAATTAAATATAAACAACAATAACACTAACTCTCTTAGCATTTCCCTCCCACAATAAATAATTAAAATAACTTACAGTTTCCGTAGCTGTAGAAATAAAATCCCAACTCTTGTAAAACAATCCAGGTATATCATAATCCAAATAGAACGAAAAAGTACCCAAAAACAAAAGTAAAAATCCAACTGTTCAAAAAGTAATCCTCCGTCCGTAAGTCCGCAAACGATATACCATAAAAAACCCGAAAAAGTGTTTTAAAAAAAGAAACGCTCCATGAAAACCCGAAAAATTAAGGAAGTGTAAAATAATTATTAGTTACTTAAACTAATACACACTTCCGTAATCAAAAAAATTATACACACCATATTCACACATATTCTAACATATTTTAAGTTTTCTAAACTGGGCCTCAAAAAATAATGGTACATAAATCGCTAAAAGCTAACTTACACATAAAAAACGCCACAATTCCAAAAACCTAACACTACACACACCAACTACAACCTAACTGCCTTCAAATTAAATTAAACGTTTAGTTAAAATAAAGAAAATTAATCTTACCTTCCTCCACGCGATGCAGCTCCCAACCGCGAACTTGTCCCCTTCGAAATAACCCAAAACAAACGTGAGCGGTTACAAAATACAAGCACCACACAAATATGGCTGCTTTAAACATAATAAATAAATGTATTTTGTTTAAAAACATGTTATTACATTGTAAATAAATTACTAAAATGCTTAATTAAAATACTACAATTTATAAGTTATTTGTTTAAATTTATGTAACATTTTTCAAACATTGTAAAATTATAATAATAAATATTATTAAACATATAATAATTATTATTATAATTCCATATATTTACAAGTTATATACAAAGTTGATTACAAACATGTAATAATGTTGTTAAATGTGTAAAAAATGTCAAACTTATAAGAATGTATAAAAATTAAACCATTTAATAATTAATACTATTAATATCTTATATATTAATAATATTAATTAAAATGTATTATTATTTGTTAAAAAATTTTAACAAAGTATAAAATTGAAAATGTATTAAAAAAATGTGAAAACAGTTATATTATTAAAAACTGAACAGTATATGTAACTAAATAACAAATGTTCACAATACAAGACTAAAATGAACAACTGTTATTAATAAATATGTTTTGTACTCAAATATTTCTAAACCAATGTAAAACGACATTATTTTATATTACAAAGTTTACATAACTGTATTACAAATTTACCAATGTTAAAAACATTTGTTTCCATAATTATTACATGTAAAAATATACATATGTACCAAATATTTTGTCTATAAAATAAATATAATTTTTTATCTATATGTCTTGATTTATAATATATGCACTGAA
This sequence comes from Calotriton arnoldi, assembly GCA_963921515.1. Classification (NCBI taxonomy): domain Eukaryota; kingdom Metazoa; phylum Chordata; class Amphibia; order Caudata; family Salamandridae; genus Calotriton; species Calotriton arnoldi. The sequence goes on from CAWUFW010002608.1 coordinate 29,288, forward strand.
TAAAATAAATATTTTTTGTTGATTACAAAATAATTTTAAATAAACATCAATACAAAAATAAAATGTCTATTTTTTTGTGTATCATTTTATTAAAGTGGTATTTAATGTTAAAAATTATGGGGCCTATTACGATGGCGGTCGGAAAACCTCCCCGACCGCCATGGTAGCGGGAAAAGACCGCCCGCATGGACCGTGACATCACTGCCGGTCGAATTACGGTCGGATCGCGGGCCTTAACATTGCGGCGGTTGCTGCTGCCCGCAGCACCGCCGCGATGTCCAAAGGAGCATGTCCTGCATTTCCCTGCACTGCGTGGCAGGCACTGCACAGTGCCTGCCACCTGGTACAGGGAAATGTAGGGGACCATGGGTACCCCCCCAGTGCACCCACACCCCCCCAAACATTGGGGGCCCGCAACGGGCCCCCGGAAGACAATCTCCGCATGCCTTTCCATGGCGGTGTGACCGCTGAGGAGAGGCTGGCTGCCGCCGGCATCATAATCCTGCCGGCGGAGCCTGCTCTGCACCGCCACCATTATCCCGCTCCTGCTCTGTCCGCCAGGCAGGAGTGCGGATGGCAACCGGCGGAAAAGCGGCGGTCGGAATTTCCCACCGCCGCGGTCACCACCGCCATCCTAAATTGACCGGCGGTTTTCTTGGTTGCGATCGCGGTCGGATGTCCACCGCTGGTCCGGCGGGCGCCACCGCCGGCCCGGCGGTGGACATCCGACCGCCATCGTAATAGACCCCTTAGTTTTTATGAAATATACTATATTAAATAATATGTTTTAATTAATTATATATAATGTTTTTGATTATCATTTTTAACTATGTTATAATTAAAATACATTACAACTACCAACTATATTAATTTTTTAACCTTACAAATTAATACATATATATTAATTACTATTCCCACTACAGTTAATATTAATTCAGAGTAGATGCTGGACACTTAACTTAATTAATTTACCATTCCCACTCCAGTTAGTATTAAGTCAGGGTAGGTGCTGGACACTAAACTTAATTAATTTACTATTCCCACTCCAGTTAGCATTAAGTCAGGGTAGGCGTTGGACACTAAACTTAATTAATTTACTATTCCCACTCCAGTTAGCATTAAGTCAGGGTAGGTGCTGGACACTAAACTTAATTATATTACTATTCCCACTCCAGTTAGTATTGAGCCAGGGTAGTTGCTTGACACTAAACTTAATTAATTTACTATTTCCACTTTCATTTTTATTAAGTCCGGGTAGGTGCTGGACACTAAACTTAATTTACTATTCCCACTCCAGTTAGCATTAAGTCAGGGTAGGTGGTGGACACTAAACTTAATTAATTTACTATTCCCACTCCAGTTAGCATTAAGTCTTGATAGGTGCTGGACACTAAACTTAATTAATTTTCAATTCTCACTCCAGTTAATATTAAATTAGTGTAGGTGCTGGTCACTAAACTTAATTAATTTACTATTCCCACTCCAGTTAGCATTAAGTCAGGGTAGGTGCTCGACACTAAAGTTAATTAATTTACTATTCCCACTCCAGTTAGCATTAAGTCAGGGTAGGTGCTGGACACTAAACTTAATTAATGTACTATTCCCACTCCAGTTAGCATTAAGTCAGGGTAGGTGCTGGGCACTAAACTTAATTAATTTACTATTCCCACTCCAGTTAGCATTAAGTCAGGGTAGGTGCTGGTCACTAAACTTAATTAATTTACTATTCCCACTCCAGTTAGCATTAAGTCAGGGTAGGTGCTGGACACTAAACTTAATTAATTTACTATTCCCACTCCAGTTAGCATTAAGTCAAGGTAGGTGCTGGACACTAAACTTAATTAATTTACTATTCCCCCTCCAGTTAGCATTAATTCAGGGTAGGTGCTGGGCACTAAACTTAATTAATTTACTATTCCCACTCCAGTTAGCATTAAGTCAGGGTAGGTGCTGGACACTAAACTTAATTAATGTACTATTCCCACTCCAGCTAGCATTAAGTCAAGGTAGGTGCTGGACACTAAACTTAATTAATTTACTATTCCCACTCCAGTTAGTACTAAGTCAGGGTAGTTGCTTGACACTAAACTTAATTATTTTACTATTTCCACTCTAATTTTTATTGATTCTGGGTAGGTGCTGGACACTAAACTTAATTAATTTACTATTTCCACTCCAGTTAGCATTAAGTCAGGGTAGGTGCTGGGCACTAAACTGAATTAATATACTATTCCCACTCCAGTTAGCATTAAGTTATGGTAGGTGCTGGACACTAAACTTAATTAATTTTCTATTCCCACTCCAGTTAGCATTAAGTCAGGGTAGGTGCTGGACACTAAACTTAATTAATGTACTATTCCCACTCCAGTTAGCATTAAGTCAGGGTAGGTGCTTGACACTAAACTTAATTAATTTACTATTTCCACTCCAGTTAGCATTAAGACAGGGTAGGTGCTGGACACTAAACCTAATTAATTTACTATTCCCACTCCAGTTAATATTAAATCATGGTAGATGCTGGACACTAAACTTAATTAATTTACTATTCCCACTCCAGTTAGCATTAATTCAGGGTAGGTGCTGGACACTAAACTTAATTAATTTAGTATTCCCACTCAAATTACTATAAAGTCAAAGCAGTTACCATACACTAAACATATCTAATTTACTTTTCTCAATACAAATAATATAATATCACTAACGATACTCTACATTCAAATTTTATTTATTATTTCATATAATTATTTTTTACACTATATATTTTAATTATTTTAAAAACATTTAAACATATAAAATTGATATAATTATATTTAAAATATTCATTTAAATAATATTATTTATTACTAAATATTATAATTCACATATAATTAATATTTTATCTACATACTATACATAATACGTAATTATGAAAACATTTTTTTTAATGAATTAATAAATAGAAAATGTTACAAATATTTTTTTATACATATTTATATAAATGTATAGCCTATTTGCATAAAAACATAATTAATAAATTTAAATTATAAAATTACATAGTTTTTCCTTTTAATATTTAAGTATTAATAATAAACCATTAATTTTATTAATTTTTTATTAGGAATATACACTATAAACACATATTTATTAATTATTTATATGAAAAAAATTAAATATTCAATTTTATAAATATTTAAACAATATTTGTAAAACACTCCCCAACCTTATCCCCTATAAACCCAACTTCCCACTCATAAATCCAATATTTCAAATTTAAATCTTTATTTTTCTCAATTTTATAAAAATTAATTCATTTATTTTAAAACACACCCCACCCTTATCCCCTATAAACCCAACATCCCACTCCTAAAAAAAAAATTCTAATTTCAAATTTTTAATTTCGAATTTATCAATTTTTAAAACCAATTATTTTAAAACACTCCCACCCTTATCCCCTATTAACCCATCATCCCACTCCTGAAAAAATAATTTCTAAATTCAAAACAATTTTTTCTAAATCCTAAATTTTAATTTCGAATTTATTAAAAGATTTAAATCAATTATTTTGAAACACTCCCCGTCCTTATCCCCTATAAACCCAACATCCCACTCCTAAAACAATATTTTCTATTTTGAAATTAAAATTTCGAATTTATTAAAATTCATTATCAGTTATTTTAAAACACTCCCCACCCTTATCCCCTTATTACCTAACATCCCGCTACTAAAAAATATTATACACATTTTATTTTTTATAACATTAACTAACTATTATACCCAAAACAAACATTAAATATATTAAAATAAAGTACAATAACATTATTTTTACAGTCGACATTACAAACTTCGATATTTTTTACAACACTTAAAATCGATATTTTTAACATCGATATACATTACATCGATATTTAATACTATCGATATACTAAACTCGATATTAATGTATGTCGATATTAAAATTTCGATATTATGTCTACTTACCCTTCGGAATGTGTCAGAATCTAACACCACCCCAAGGGTGGAGTTTGGGAGGCGCTATGGCATAAATGTTTTTGTTTCTCCTCTTTTTTTCACTTTTACTATGTGTCTAGCATTCTGCAGCACACAGAGAAAGAGCAAATACCCGGGATTGATAGGTTTTGTGCAGGTAGGTGTCCCTTCCTGCACAACATCAATCAACTCTATAACACAGTCACCCTTGCACCATGGCACAAGGGTGCCTGCGTTGGTGCATGGCAGCCATTGTGTCCCAACGTAGGGGAAAAAGACAGGGGGGCTTATTCATGAGCCCCTTCCAACAGTTTAACGCTGCCTGTACATCATTTTCTTGACAGCGACAGTTCTAGGACACCACTGCGTCAAAACCTTACGCCTGCCTCATGGCAGGCGTAAGGGTGACGCAGTGCCATAAGGATAGGCTGGCCCCATGCATTGCTGGAGTTGCATCATGCTTGTGACACAAATGCAGCAATGCGTGACTTTAGCACCAACAGATACGTCAGGATTCCAGACGTAACTGTCATTGATTGTGACATGGAGAGCTGTACAGTAAATACAGCGCATCCATGGTGTGGCAAGGTGGGCGCAGTGAAAAGTGTCCAATCACTGTTTCATCGCAGCGATGCGACACTTTTCATGAATGGGGCCCAGGAATGGGCCATGGGCGGCTCCTCCATGTGGGCGGAGGAGAGTCGCCCACTGCTTCTCGCAGTGCGAGAAGCAGTGACATAAAATGGTATAAATACCATTTTATGTCACTGCTTCTCGCACTGCGAGAAAGCAGAAGAGTTTGGTTGGGGGCCGGCGGGTGGGCGGTCCTGCAACATTGCAGGGGACGAGTGGCTAGCCCAATGTTGCAGGCCCTGACTGTTTGGTCGGCCCTCTGGGGCCGACCAAACCAGTCATGCGCACTCTGCCATTTTCTCCCTGTAGGCTGCATGCAGCCTACATTGAGAAAATGGCCTCCCCATAGGTGCCTGGCTGGGCGCTGTCCCCACCAATCACAACGCTGCCATTGCAGCGTTGTAATTGGCTTAGGGGAGGGGAGGGAGGCTGCCTGCTTCTTGCTTCCTGTGAGGAGCAGAGAAGCAGAGACGACGCGGGACCGGATCAGGCCGTCCAAGGTAAGTAATTTGTTTATATATAATTATATGTAATTATAATTAAACCTCCCCACTTGCGACCCCCTCCCCGTGTGACTCCCCCGCCCCCCACCCGCGAGTCATGCCGGCCACGACTGGAATGCGCCCTATCTTATTGATTGAGAAGGAAGTGAGTAGACACATGTGCAGGAAGGTAAGCTTTTTTTATATAATTTAAATTAAACCTCCCCCCCACGCGACCCCATCCCCAGAACATGGGAAGGGAGTCCTTGAGGGTAGGAGACAGGTATCCAATGGGAGAGCCATGGGGGATAGAAAGACGAGGTGGTGCCTTGGGGAAGGTTTACAATATAGCAAACCACAAGGCAAGGGGTGTAGAGGGCCAAAAGAGGTGCTTGATCAGTCAGGGGTAGAAGGATGTTCATGTTTTCATTAGAAGAATATCATCCCATTCAAAATTCAAGAAGGAGGCTAAGATCTTCCTAATGGGTAAATTCCTTCCTTAACTCTCCACTATTATTCGCCTTGCGTCTGTCCTTTGACTCTTCATCCGTCCCCATCGGTTTTACAACTCAGAAGAGCCCTCTATGACTTACGGAACGAAGCACTCTGAGAATCTGCACAATCTTTTCCAGGTTCCTCTGCTCGGTATGCCACTGAGGCGAGCACTCAGCTAAACTTTGAACTATGAGTCCTTCGATGGTTAAAAAGGAAATTTATATTTTGACATTAGCGGTCAGTCTAAGATACTTTGTATGCACAGAGATCTCTCACTGCCACTGTTTGTGTATATTGTTTTATATTGTTCTTCATTCGTAAGTTTTTGATGCTTGCTACTGTCGCAATCGAGATCCCTATATCTCTGTTAAGCGCTCTGACACCCTTTTGGGTCACGTTTGCTCTATATAACACACTAAATAAATAAATAAATGTTTTCACCTCTTGAAGAAGCTGCAGAAGAGTGCACTCTTTCAGTGGACGGGTTTCTTTTTTGGAGGCATTTTTCTGCTTGCTAGAAAGGCTAGCAGGTTACACCCATTGTCCTACCATTTGCAATGCAGTTATAAAGTTTCTTCAAGGGCATAGCAACAAGTTAGTGAGCTGTCCTTTGACAATGTGCCAGACAACCCTTCGGTAAATCAACCACAACAGATTTGCCTCAAGGTGCCACTATCCTGAGCCATTGGAGCAAACCCTAAACATATGTATATTTTAACCACTCAATGATATTAGCAATGTACATGACATATTGTTGTAAAATTCAAAAGATTTTGCTAACTAAGGGGCTGATTACGATGGCGGAAAGATCGTCACCGCCAGCCCGGCGGTCCTTCCATCAATTGACTGCAATTTTCCCACCGCCGAATTACGATGGCGGTGGGAATCGCTTTCGGACTGTGGCAGACGGTCTTAGCCACAGGCAATCGTTACAATTGCCTGGCGGAGCGGTCAGGATGCTTAAAATGGTGGCGGAGCCTAGCAGGCTCTGTCCGCCGAATTACGATGCTGGTGGAAGCCAGCCTTTCCGTGGCGGGTAAACCGCCATTGAAAGGCTGGCAGGGATTGGTTTCGGGGGCCCGTTGGGGGCCCCCCTTGTGTTGGGGGGAGGTGTTTGTGCACTGGGGGGGTACCCATGGTACCCCCCAACATTTCAGTGCAGTAAGTGGCAGGCACCGTGTGGTGCCTGCCACGTAGTGCAGTGAAATGCACAACTTGCATTTTCAACATTGCGGCGGGTGCTGCTGTCAGCTTCAACCACCGCAATGTTAAAATGCAAGATGCGTCCGCCACTGTGGCGGTCGCATCATAATTTGGTGTGCGGAACCCCCGCATGTATTGCGGACGGTCCCGGTTACCACCACGATGGCGGACGGACTCCAGTCCGTCCGCCATTGTAATCAGCCCCTAAGTGTACACAAATGTGACTTTCTTTGCATTACCAAAAGCTCTAGAAGGAAGGTGTCTAAAGCAGGTCTGATGTCTAAATTCATACCACATTTTCAGAATATTTACACAACATAAAATACATAATGAATCTAAATGGAAATCATTTACATAATCTTGGGTTATCCTGAAAATATTGCATTGAATTGTCCCTTCTTGGCCTATGTTTCACAGTGATCCTGAATTACTTGGAAAGAAAATTAAAAAATGTCACTGATAACATCCACATGACTCGCCATTAATAAATTAATTTTAATATCTTCATATGCATATGGCCATGTTCAATTATTTCATTTTGCTTCTAGGATGACGCTTTAAATGCTGAACGTCCATTGGAGAATCCCAGTCCAGACACAAAGGAGCAGACTGATGTTTTCATGTCTGAGCACACAACCAGTGACTCGATGCTAGAACAAAATTCCAACTATCCCGAAGAATCTAGAAATGATATTTCATCAAATGCTATTGAGGGTTTCAATGAAGAGACTAACACAGACTCAATGGACATAACAGGTGATTTTGCAACATCTTTTCCCACAGAATCACTAAGTAAGTTTTCTACGCTTCAGTACTTAGCAGTAATGGAACCAGAGGCTGTGTCTTTGCATGTGAGTGGTAGTTTCCTAGCTCACAAGAGCGTCAATGATGAAGAACACAATATTATTCCTGGAAATCAACTATCAACCATGAGTTCCATTATACAAAACAGCAGCTCTGGCCCTTCCATTCTAATAGGTCCAGATTCTCCTCCTTTTGGAGTCTCAGCCAGCAATGTGCCACAGATGGCTTCGGTAAGAGAAAGGCTAGAGGATGCTTTGGGAGGTGGGGGAGTGGAAAACCTTGTTAATTCAGCTACTCCTTTGCCCAATACTGATGAAAAAGTACATGACCCTTGGCCAAATCTTTCTGAAAACAACAACTTACCTGTCAGGCCTGTTGCCGCGATCACTAATGTACTTGACAGTGGACCAGAATTCCAGACAACAGAGGTTTTCAATTTAGTCAATGACAATGCAGGGGTATCCATTCCTGACTATCCGTATCCTGCTGTTGACCAGATGACTGAAGTAGAACACGATGATAGTAAAAACAGCAATGATGCAAGCACCCTTCCACTACCAGATGAAAACAGCAGCTCTACCTTTAATGAGGATGGCAATGAAAATTGGCCTCACAATTTTCAGACTTTTACCCCTGAGGAGGAGCCAAAAGATGACATGGCAGATGTAGCTATGTTAGGAGGTGCTGCGGAATATCTTCCTGAACTAGGTAAGACCAAACACATCTTTCATTTGTAACCTACAGGGCCATTATGGTAAGTAGAATAACAAATGAAATATGTAGGTTTATGTAGAAACTTTGGCTTATAACATACATGCTAAACTAATATTGGACTGCGGCACACATGGTCAGTGTTTGACATCAACCTCTCTCCGAGAGGGTAATATTTACTTATGGCCAAGGAATATGCCTAATTCAGCAATGCTTGCTTATACTTACAGTGTAGCTGGAAATGCATAGAAATAAGTGTAGGTGTTTGGATTTTCCACTCCCCTCCAACAGCGAAGGACAATTGTGATCCAATAACTAAAACAGCTTTAGAGCTGAAACATTGTCTTATAAGCTAGTGGCCTATCAAGCTGCTGTCTTGTATATTACAACATCACAAAGTTACAACATCACAAAGTGGCCTTATCGGCTCCTGAGTGTGATCACAAGGAGCACCCAGGTACCTCTTATTATTCCTACCATGATTGACCCGCTTTGTTGCGAGATAAGCAATATTCTTTCACTGCAGTAAGTATCTCCCCTCTCCTCAGTTCTTCTACCACAAAGAAGGGTGGGGAAATAAATAATTCACTATTTCAGTTGCATGCTCTGTTACTCATGTTCTGCTTTTCTCTCTGGATTCCCTTGGCTTCACTTTCAGTGCTTTCAGAATTTCCTCAAATCCACTACAGACTTTTCTGAGTCTTACATTATGATGTATATGGTGGTATTTAAAGGTACACTGGAAGAAGGATGCCTGAATGGCGGTTGTGAATTCTGGGCTTATTTATGTGTGCTCAACAACAAAAACCTGGAAGCGATCCAGGGTAGGGAACTAGAGGCACGGGGTACTAGGAGTAGGCAGCCTCAACTTAAAACTGATTAACACAAGAAGCCTCTCCAAGTTATTGACCTAATTGCTATTATGTCGTTTATGTGAGTGTAGGCATCTCACAAAAAGTGAAAAACTGGTCTCACACACCACCTGGTGTCATGCTTCATCATTGACCAGTCCTCGCCCTCTAAAAACTTGGTTTGATAGAGGGCGGGCATACACCTGAAGACAGGGATGCACTTCTAAGGCTAAGTGGGGGCCCTTAACAAAAAAGTGAAATTTAAAAGCCATTACAGATGTCAAAACTCCTTTTAATGTGACTGACATCTGTGTGGTGTTTAAAAGAAATGATTGGTGTGTTGGGGATATCATAGTCCCCCCACCGTATAACTAACGGTCAACATGTTTCTGCCTGATGGCCCAAGCGGGTCCGCGGCATTCATCAGGACCTATCATACACAAACGGGCTCCTACCTTACCGTTCAGTATAGGTGAGGTATCCACTAAGTGGGGTGATCAAGGTCACACACCACAGAGTTGCGGCTAAATTGTTCCAGCCCTCTCTTATTTATTTGTGCACATTACTTGCAATATTCTGAGATATGTTATTTTTGAACAAATGTTCTTTCAACTTTTTTCTCAAATCAAAGCTACAGACATGTTACAATTTTTTGTATAAACTAGAGAAACGCTTATAAAAACAAAAAGCCAAACAAAAAAGAATCCTGCTTATTCAAAATACATTTTGCAAAAAGTCTATTAGTATACGCACACTATTTTTAGGTCGAGCTTCTGTGGGGTTTGGCACACCCAACTATTGCCATTGGATGTTATCTGTGACATTCAGAAATGCTGGCTTGTTATTGGTGCATTTGTGTAAATGTCCCTCCTTTGTGTTCTTAGCTTCCTGCCTGGCGATTTCACTCAGAGAACATTTTAGTTGCCCATCACATTGTACAGTGTGTGATGGTCCCTCCACCTTGCTCTCTAACTTCTTTTTGTTTGCCTGCCTCTGCTGGTGTTTTTGCAAGTCTCCAACTTCAAAGCTCTCAGTGCCACATAACCCCACCCCACACACACCGAGGAATGCTGACTGGATTGAAAGTCGTAAATTGAAATAATGGCAGAGCCGAGTCACGAGCTGTTTCTTCACTGCACAGATGGTCTGCCGTCCCAGTGCTCCGGGACTCGGCTCTGCCATCATTTCAATTTACGACTTTCAAACTCATCTCGCCACACTTTTATAAGTGCATCTGTTTACTTTTTATTCACGTCCTTCCGCTCTCACAATCTAGCGAACTCCCCCTTTACTCAGCATTGACAAACTTCTGACACCATGAACTACAGAGCACAAAATGTTCTATTGAGTCATAGAAATAGGGGAGTAGAATAAAAGTGTTTAGTTAAAAAAAATATCCATATTAGGATAGAAGGTACACTGAGGGCAGGCTCCCCTACACCACTTCACCCCCCCCCCCACCTCCTCCACCGGATCCAATGGAGTTTCCTTCACTTGAATCAACGCAGTAAAATAGACTTTACAAGAAACGCATTCACTGTTGGAGAATGGATGTGGCAATGCTCATAAAACAAGCATTAACATGCCCCCTTTCTCTCGTTAGAACTTGCAGATGGGTCTCAGTGACACAGGAGATGACGCGAAAGGGAAGAAGCCCTTTTTGCACAATTCTTCTAAATATATATAGCCCTCTCTCATCCCGGCCGCCAGCTCCACTTGTGAACACAGAGTTGGTCCTAGAATGTACAGCTGGTTCAGAGGAAGCCAGCCGCAGCCAAGGGGTTTCTTAAACCTTCTCCAGTCTATTGTTTTACGCTGCACACAAATCCTGGGCCTGCGCCAAGTTCAGCTTTGCATGTGCTTTCCAGGGATACAACGACCCCTCAAAACTCCTACCCCAACTATGTGGTATCAGATCCAGCCACTGCTTTGAAATGTTCAGCCAAATTTAATCCACCATGCTGTGCTGTACTACCTTTGATGCTTCCGCCCCAAAGGGAATGCTTTTGCCTTCATTTACAGCGATGGGATTCTGCTTGTTTTATATAGTAAAGGGCGGCACTGGTAGGTATCGAGTGTCAACCCTCCGTACCAACCCACAGTGCCGTGCAGCCTCTGCTCACAAAGAACTTACTAATGCTTGCCCCATTTTGCGGAGAGGGCTTCATTTCCACTCCCATTATTAATAATCTCCAGTGAATAATGCACAAGTAAAGCAACATGTTTTCCTCTTGGCTCAGTTTGGCTTCAGGGGGATCTGATACCTTGGTCTGATCCCTTTCTACTAAAAGTGTTTCGCCTCTGATGCACTGTTGATGCCAAAAATGCACTGGTCTTTATCACAAGCAGTATGACTCACTCCATGACGTTTCCTTGGCTAATGATAGATTTAGGGCAGCAGTCGATTCAGTCACACCAGGCACCCAACACACAGTCCAGGCTTATGGAGAACTACCTTTGGAAAGTGCTGAATCTCACAATCTCCATTTGTCAGAGAAGGGACAACACAGGCGAACTTCTGTCAACCCACTAGTGCTACAAAGTAGCTCCTAATCACAAAAAAGATCTATAAAAACTATTAAATTAGTAAGTAAATTCTACAGAAACAATACGGCGAATCAATAAAACCATTAAAAAATCCCAAAATCCATATTAAGAATGGGCAGTACATTCCATGATGGACATGTTACTTAAAGTAGGCACTAATTTTCTCTGCCACCTTCTCCCGGGAAAAGGTTTTCAAACTCTTGACTGTGCTTACACTAAAAGTATTCAAACCCAGTAACCCTACTACTTAAATGCAAGGCTTTAAGTGAGTCGGGTCCATCTCAGTCTCAAAACCTGGCAGCAATTAAAAACAGTAATTACAATGTGTCCCTGTTAGAAATGGGGGTCTCTAGTTGGCTGGTTGTTACCCTGTCCAAGTAGGGACTATCCTTCCTCGTCAGTAATAGGTGAATACACTACTGAAATAAGCCCTGCTCACCCCTTGGTAGCTTGGCACGAGCTGTCAGGCTTATCTTAGAGGCAGTGTGTAAAGCATTTCTACATAACCAACAGTAATACAGTGAAAAGACTACTAAAGGTCAGCACACCAGTTTTAGAAAAATAACCAATATTTTATCTTTGCCAAAATGTTAAAAATCCACCATACAGTTCTCAGAAATATCAATAATCAAAAACAGACTTAAAATACAGTTTATTTTATTTTATATAGTTTTTTATAGAGCGCCAAAGTGACCCCTTCGGGTATCAGAGCGCTTCACAGAGAATTTGAAACTTTCAGTGGAAAGGAGCAAGCAATCATAACTAACATCTGAGAGAGAAACAGAGACAAAAACAGAGCAGGAGCAGAGCAAAAGTGCCTACCTCAACATCTGCCCTCTAAGGTTACACTGAAGTACACATTTTGCAACATCATAGACAACACACAAGATAGTATAAGTTACAAATAACAATTGGGTCCAGCCATGCCGATCTGTGGTCAGCCTCTCCGGGGGGAGGGGGCGGTACATAGATCATTAAGTTATGAATAGAAAGATTTGCAAGGTTATGCCCCTACGAGAGCTATTAAGTAAGCTAAGCCGCAGATCGGTGATTGCTCTGGGAGAGTGTTATGGCAGGAATTTGGCCATTAGAAAAATCTTGGCTTCCTTCTTGAATCTTGACGAGTTTGGGATTCTTCTAATGTTTGGCGGCAGCAAGTTCCAGACTCTAGGTGCGGCCCCAGAGTACACTCTGTTGTAGGTTTTCTTCTTCCGGAAAAAAGGTGGTTTCAGCACCAGATCCCTAGCACTACGGGAGTGCCTGCCTCCTCCGGATAACACTATTTTCTGAGCTAGGTATGAAGGAGACTTAGCATGTAGCGCTTTGTGTGTGATACAGGACAGTTTGAGTTGGATTCTGGCTTCGTAGGGAAGCCAATTCAGTGCCTTCAGATGCGAAGTGATGTGGTCAAATTTTTTTGAACCTGTTAAAAGTCTTGCGGCTGCGTTGAGACAGGCTTTTAGGGGAGCGGTTGAGATTTTGGGCAGTCCTGAGAGAGTTGTACATCCATATTCTATCCTGGAGATGACTAATGCCTGCTCTGCCATTTTAATATCTAGGACTGGTTTGAGTTTTCTGAGGTAGCTCAGATGAAACCTTTCGTTTTTGGCTAGAGTGTTGATGTGGGACCGCATGTTCAGGTTCTTGTCCAGCGTGACTCCTAGTGATTTGGCTGAGTCCACTATGGTCAGGGTGCAGTTCAGCGTGGTGATTGACTTGGTCCATTCTAAAATGTCAGTGGAACTTTTAGGAGGGGATATTAGTAGGAATTCGGTTTTTTGCGCATTAAGTTTGAGCTGATTACTAGCTAACCATTGCATGGTCAGCTTTAGCGCCTCATTCATTATCTTGATCTCCTCAAGGGATGAGATTTTGAAGTAGATCTGCGTGTCTTCTGCATACATATGGAAGGAGATGTTGGCGCTACGCAGAATCACTGATAGTGGTTCCAGATATAGGTTGAAAAGGGTAGGGGAGAGAGTTGAGCCTTGCGGAACTCCGATCCTAATCAGGGAGGGAGGAGATAGATTTCTATTAACTAAGACTCTTTGAGAGCGGTTCCGCAAAAAGGATTTAAACCATTCGAGAACGGTTCCTCCTAAACCCATCCTGTTTTCGAGTCAGCCTAGTAATTTCTCATGGTTAACTGTGTCGAACGCCGACGATAGGTCCAGAAGAATTAAGAGACACGTTTTGTCTTGGTCTAGTGCTTGTAGGGCGCCATCCACAATATGGAGGATTGTGGTTTCAGTGCTGTGATTTGGCCTGAAGCCCGATTGACATTCATCAAGCAGATTCAATTTCCCAATGTGTTGGCAGAGTTGTTGTTGCGAGCATATTTCAAGCACTTTTGCTAGAGGTGGAATATTGGATATTGGCCTGAAATTGTCCGGCACAGCAGGGTTCAGTGTAGTTTTTTTTAGAATGGGGATGACTTGGCCCAATTTTAGAGAGTCAGGTATGGAACCTTGTGTTAAGGATGCATCGATTATTGTGGTCCAGATGGGTATGATAACTTGGTTGACTGAGAACAGACAGTTAGAGGGGAGCGGGTCATTGAAGTGATTGTTCGGTTTTATGGACGCCAGGATTTTGGAGATGTTCCTTGAAGTCGATAGCTCCATCCGGGGCTATCACGTTGTTGTCAACAACAAATCCAAACAGTTCTGGCTGACCGCGGCATTGCGGGCCAGCAACAGTGTCGGGGAGATCCGCAAAACAGTACCTTTAGAAATGCCAGGCATCGGCGACCGCTCATTGAGCTCCGAAGAGCCGGCATCGCCATGTGTCGGTTCCGGAGGTCCGTGCAGGAATTGTCAGCCCCTTTAAGTCACACGCATTGCAGGTCATACTCCTCGCCATTGAAGTCGGGAGCACCGGTGTCTGCAGGTGTCAGGGCTGCAGTGCGAAGTGCAGCGGTGCGGCGTGCGGTGCCCTTAGGTTGCTGTGCAGGCAGCGGCTCAGTGACGGTCATCCAGTGGCGTTGGTGAGACCAGGCTGCGGTGCAAAGTGATGCGGTGCTCGTTCCGGTGCTGTCAGGTCACGCTGCACACAGCGGTGTTCTCATTGCGGGAGCACAGTTGTCGGCTGATGAACCGGAGTTGATGGTGCCGGCATCAGTAGGCCAAGGCTGTGGTACGGGATGAGGGTGGTGGGTCATGTAACTTACGAGTGGTGCCCTCGAATCACGATGTAAGCAGCGGCATCGATGTTTGTGTGGAGCTGCATCATCGGTGATACCAGGGTGGCGGCGTGAAGCAAGGCGGTGTGAAGTGCGCTGCCCACAGGTCACGGTGCAAGCAGTGGCTTGGTGGCGGCGTCAAACGGCATCGTCAGTGAGACCACGATTGTGGTGCGAAGTGCAGAGGTGCCCTCTGCGGTGCCTTCAGCACATGGAGCCATCAGCAGCATCTGTGACGACGTCGGGTTGCTTTTTCTTCTGTTGCAGCACAAACCACACAGTTTTCAGTGCTGGTAGCAGATGAACTTGAAGTCTTTGCTGTTCCTGAGACTTCTTGAACAAGGGGCATGCTCTACCTCAAGCCCTTGGAGAAACTCAAACAAAGAAGTTGCAGAAAGTTCTGTCCAGTCCTTTCTCTGCCCAAGACAGAAGCAGCCACTGCAGGCCAACACAGCAAAGTGGTAGTTCCTCATCAGAGCTTATCCAGCTCTTTTTTTTGGCAGGTTTCTGAGTCCAAAAGAGTTCTAAAGTCATTGGGTCTGGGCCCCAATATTCATAGAACATTTCCCTTTGTTCTCTTGTGGCAGAGAGTCTCTGAGCTTAGTCCAAACCAGTTCCATCCTCTGTGGCCCAGCTTCCTGGCAGGAGGTGGAGACAGCATTGTGTAAGGCAGATCAGGCCTACTCAGGTGCAAGGAAATGTCCTCCCACTCTGTAAATGCAGCCCAGGTCTATTCAGCCCAGCCCTGATTCAGCCCAGCCCTGACTCATCCAGGAGGGGCAGGACACACCTCAACCCCCCTAGTGGCTGTCTACAGTGAATGCACATCCCCAGCCTCTGTCACTCCAAAGCCAGACAGTCAATCCCAATGCAGAGGCATACAGGATGGTTAAGCCAAAAAAATGCCTTCTTTCTAAAAGTGGCGTTTTCAAACACATAATTTAAAAAACATCTTTACTAAAAGATTTGTGATTAAATTCTGAGTCCAGGCATACCAAACACCATTCTCCTATCTTGTCCCAATGGGAAAGTATACTTGTAAGATGTTACAAAGTATCTCCAATTCTATTCTATGGGACAGACAGCCTTCCAATAGTGAAAATGAAATACACGGTATTTCGCTATCAGGACATGTCACACACACCAGTACATGTCCTACCTTTCGCCTACACTGCACCCTGCCCATGGGCGTATCTTGGGCCTACCTGAGGGGTGCCTTATATGTAAGACGAGGAAATGTTTTTGGCCTGGCAAGTGTGTGCACTTGCCAGGTCGACATGGTAGTCACAACTGTGCATAGACACTGCAGTGGCAGGTCGGAGAACGCTTTAAAGGGCTGCCTGTGTGGGTGGCACAACCAGTGTTGCAGGCCCACTAGCAGCATTTGATTTACAGGCCCTGGACACACACAGTGCACTATACTAGGGACTTAGCAGTAAATTAAATAAGCCAAACATGGAAACACGAATCCACAAGCATAATTTATCACTGATCAGCAGTAAGGAAGTGCGCAGAGACACTAAACCAGCAAAAACAGTCAAAACCAGGAGGTCAAAAAGAAAAAAGTCAGGGGAAACACCCCAAAAGATGCCAGGTCTAACAGTCCCTATCAGGCGTTGCAATAAGATCCTTAACTCTACACAAACAAACACCAATCGGGTAAATAAAAACTGTGAAAACTATTAAGGTAATGCAGTACTCCACCCCCAGGCATCAACACAGAAGATGCACACCATGGCCCCAGTGTCTCTGGTGCAGGTGTGCCGCAGCTTGGTGCTCTCATCATGGCTGCTGTCGTTTGATCTGAGGTGGGTTAACTTTAAATTCCAAATTTACTGGATTTGTTTTTATGTTATTTTTTAACATGTACCAAGTTGCCCATATAATGCAGTTCTTTCCAGTACACCTTTCCCAGAAAGAGCAGTCCCGGAGTTACTGTAGTATTGACAACGCAGCCACCTGGTATATAGTAAATTTGTACTAGTTTTGTTGCTAACATGCGCCCATCTTTCACGTTTACATACAAACCGTTCCAGAGCAGACTCCAGGACACAGGCTTGTTTAATAAATACTATCTGTACTTTTGGAATATTTTGTATGGAAACGTTGCACTTGTAGCTTTTTTTTCACCTGTATGATATGCATAAACCGGCATACACCGCCTTCACTAGAATGCCTAGGTACCAAAGCCAGCAAACACTGCCTATATCCGGCAGCTGTTGGCACAGATGCACCAGTAGACACCACTTACATCTGTCAGCTGACAGATACTGCACATACCCAGAAGTCCTGCGGGCGAAAACACTGGCAGCCACACCCCAGCAGCCACCACACACCCCGTGGCCCCTTCTCCAAGATTCCAGTGTCAGATTCATCGCAAACCACATTCTAACTGCAGACGTCAGTCTGGGGTAAATACCATGTGTAAGTAACAACGTATTACTGCACAGTGTCAGTGTGTGGCCTAATATGTGACTGACAACTCCCCTAGCTCACTCAGTCTTTCATACCTAAGCCTGACATATGACTGACTTTTCCACGGCTCTCCCGCATGTTGTGGTGAAACGCCCACCGCAACTTACATTGCGCTCCCCTTTCACGCTAAATACAGTGTGAAAGGGTGCCTTATTTACAAAGCAGCGTTCAGCCAAGTGGCTTAACACTGCCTTGTAAATAGGGCGAGGCCCCTATCGCCATCACAACGTCACTTAAAGTGACGTTGTGTTGGCGATAGGGGCTTGTAAATATGCCCCGAAGTGTTTAAAACTTCGCCAATTTATGTAAGCACACATGCATTCTAATGAAATTATTCACAAATTTTTAAAAAACATAATTATTTCTGACAGCTGTTACTTGCACTGGCAAATCCCTTTTAAATTTTTTCTAGCAGTGGAGCAAATAACCTCTTTGTGTTTTTTACAAGGGATTGAACATGTCCTCACGAGGATACTAATGCTTTGTTTGGTGTGGAGATTTGTTTTACTCAACAAGTTTAGACTATTTTCCAACTGCGTGTGTTGCTTTCCCAGTGGTATAAAGTGGGGAAACAGCGTTTACAATGCTGTCATTACATCGCAGTACTTTTACAACGCGATCGTTACCACGACCGCGTTGTTAGTACGCGATACATTTACATCGCAAGTCATTAGAACGACTTGCTGTAGGGGGCGCTAAGGTATTGGAAATGAATTCCAACACCTTCCCTACTGTTGCGCAAACTGGAGTAGGAATAGTAAATAATACTATTCCTAAGTCCAGCGCGCCCCCTACAGCAAGTCATTCTAATGACTTGCGATGTAAATGTATCGCGTACTAACAACGCGGTCATTGTAACAACTGCATTGTAAAAGCACGCGATGTAATACATTGCGTTGTAATGTGCTATATTCTATAAAGTGTTGGTTTATTGAGACTCTTCTACCTTATAAAAGGCCTACATGTTTCAAATCCTGTAGAAAAACACTTAGCTGTGGGGTTATTTTTATGGATCGGGACTTGTCAATGCTTATATATTTCCTGCTTTTTCTAGTGTGAGTCCTTTTGAAAGTTTTTTGTAGGAGGAAGTTTAGCACTCTGTGAAAAGTGACTACATTCTCTATCCTCTATAGACTTCATCCTCAATTCAGTGTGTGCTTTCAGTTGTTCAAATTGCCCCTGTAGTGTGCGTTTTATGAAGGAGTGAATCAGCTTTTGCTCCTAGTTCCAATTCAGCCTATCACAAAGTTGAAAACAGGATTGTATTTGAGCCTCAAAAGCCACACAGTATATACATTGTTACTTCTGTGGCTTTTCTGGCCTAAAGATATACATCATAAGGGTTACTAAACCTACTTTTTGCTTAATTATTTTTAATATTTTCAACATTTATACTCATTTATACGATGTTGCTTGAATGAGTCGTGGCTTATATACATGGTATATTTGTATTCTGCTTGAAGACTGTTACCTTTTCCATTTCAGATCATAGACTCGTGGTCATAGAATACCGTCATAGTTAATCTGGATTGGTATTGCAAGTTGCTTATCAGAGGCTTTAGGTGAGCCTGGTAGTCATGTGAACTGGTGAGTTTTACTCTGCTACACGTGATATTTAACATTTTAGGACACGCTCCCGTATCTAATTTGTTCCCTTAGTTTGGCTGTTTTTTTCTCTGGTTTACAGTTAACTGACGGATTGTATTCGTGGAAATTACAGTGACTTGCTGAAATATCTATATCGACCTGGCTGGCTCGGGATTGGGGGTCACAAGGTGATTACACCATTGCATGATTTACACTCTATCAGCTTTCCGTTACGCTAACCCAAGGAATAGATAACGGGTTTTATTTGTAATTACAGGACATTATTTTATTTTATTGGTGGACTGTTTCGACCGGATTGAAAATTTAGTTGGCTACTGAATCAGGTGATGACCTTGATTACTATAATGGTTCTCTAGCCTGTATATTTCAATCTCTATACTTCTCTTACACCACAACTCTGGCTCCTTTTTCATACACAGGTGCTGGTATTAAAGTATCGCTCTCCTATTTAACTTGTCACAACTTCGGTCTAATACACAATAACGGACACTTTCTTCTGGCATTTCATTTATTTTTCTCCTCCATGGGACAATAATGATGGTTCTGCTGAAATCATGTAGACTCACATTGCACGCTAACAATTGGTTAATGGAGTCTTGATGGCATGATACATGGGTGATTGTGGACACCATGTCTCTATATAGGGACAGTGATGATAACTCCTTTTATTTTGGGTTTACAGCCCTGAAGAAGTCATTGTGTGTTAAACCATACGACAAAACACGTGTTGGCTGTAAATTGCTCGTCTGTGCTGCAACATCTGTGGAAGCTGTGTATTGGAAACATTTATACTGCTGAATGTCGGACGCTGAGTACCTGAATAAATAATTGGAACAAAAAAGACAACAAGAGACTTTTTTCATTACTGTTGGACTTTTTCATTATCTATCTTTGAGTGCTCAGGAGGGACCCATAGTGTTACTTTCTGTACGTCAGTCAATTCATTAAGGGTAATCAGGGACACTGGTTGACAGTAGGAGGCCTTTCACCCACCCGTATAATAGGAATGAGGCTGCTCCTGATAAAAACCGTATGTACTGATTTGTAACAGGACTCATGTTTGTTTATTTTAATTATCGTTCTGGGTTTATTAACCCAACTCTAGAGCACATTTAAAACTCTGTTTATTTATATTTGGTCTTAAAAGTATCTACAGATAAAGGCTTAAAATACTGACTTTAGGAGATTCTGCTTATTTAGGTAATGGCAAAGACATCAAATACCGGTGGTGCTGGTCGAAATCCAGTCATGTGGCAACCATATTCACAGGCAAAGTGCCTGTGCAAGGCAGGTCATTACATTTGTGTGTATACTTGAGAACGTATATATGTCAATCCTGCAAGCTGGGTCATGAGTCATGCTGTAATGGAACAGCTGTTGGTGGCAGGATGTAACAGGTTTAGCTGCTTACTCTTGGCAATTAACTTTTTGATTATATATTTATTTATTCAGTGTTTTATATAGCGCGGACATGACCCAATTAGGGTATCAGAGTGCTTCACAATTCCATAGCCTTAAACGTTCGACAGCAGGTTTGACACAACCTTTAAGAAAAATTAAGAAGTGTAAATAATCAATTTGAGTGTGAGACATTTGTGCTTACAAAAACATACATACATGTCCTAACGATTAATAGAGATTGATTTGTATTATAACAGTACGTGATCCAGTGCCTGGTCTGCTGTTATTATGGGAGGAATTTGCTCATAAAACCCGAATACAAGAGCATGTAAGGGCAGTGAAAAATGTAGATGACAGATAACCCAGTTTCCAACCATATCCATGAGATGCATTCGGATAGACCAAAAATATGGTTTCATGCAATTGATCATGTAAGTGTTCCTGAGAGGGGTGGTGACAGAGTCAAAATGTTGAGACAGATTGAAGCTAGTTGGATCTGTCGCCTCAGAACTATCAGCATGGGCCTGAACATTAATAATGAACTGTACCACTTTCTATGAAATGACCCATACTAATGTGGTTTCCAATGTCCTCATTTTCGTTTGATCATGAGATTGGGACAATTGAAATGATATGCCTTATTATTGATGTAATGAACATGGTCGCCTTAGAACTATCAGCATGGGCCTGTACATTATTAATGGAATGTACCACTTTCTATGAAACGAGCTATACTGATGTGGTATCCAATGTCCTCATTTTCGTCTGATCATGAGATTGGGACAACTGAAATGATATGCCTTATTGTTGATGTAATGAATATGGTCTCTGAACACAACAAATGTTTATTAACCAGTTTTCCATATACATATACTAATGTGCTGTCATCCTGAACTATTTAGGAAGAGAATTTGTCAATGTAGCCTAATTGAGATGCCGGTAATCGGGCATTTTGGGGAAAGATTCACATAGGCTAATTATAACCGCCAGGTAATCCCTAAATTGACACTTTCAAAATTTCTGCAATATACTGTTGAGTAATTGCACACTTGATTTAGTAATTTATAGTAATTTTTGTTAATATATATTTTGAGTTAGTGACAATCGATATTTATGGATATTAACCGGGCAACACAAATAGGACCGAGCATAAAGCCGCCGGTTTATAGTTGTGGGAGTGAGAAGTTGGCCTGGCATATGCTGTCCACTAATTATAGTGGGCACCTTGCACCAGTCCAAACAACCCCTTATTGGAGATAGGTTAAAGACAACCTTATTTAAAGCTATCCTAGTGGTAGCTATGGAGAGCAGCCTTCAGGCTAAGTCTTGAAGGAATGTAAAGCAGCTTGTTTTACCAGTCTATAATCTCTTGAGTGACCAAATGAAAGAGCACCACACCAGGTATATATTCAAAATATATGTATTTATTGCTAAACACACCCCTCTAGTCTCTTTATGAGGCTAGAGTTCGAAGTACATAAGTTAGAAGTTATTTAAACACAGTAATAGCACAAATACACGTTTGGGGCCTAGGGGCGTACCAAACCATATACCAATAAAGTGGTATGTGAACCACGACTGAACTAGAAACTAGGCCTAAAGCCTCTAGAAGTGCTTGGACCACAAGGAACCACCCAAGGTAGTGACACAGGGGACCCACGGGACACGCGTGCAGTGTAAATACACAACCGCGATACGCCGTTGACTTCTATGGAGAAAGTCGTGATCGGGAAATTAGAGAAAAGGGACACTTAAAAGAGGACTTGGACCAAACCCTTTGAGATCTAGGACTTTGAAGAGTCTCTACCCACGGGAGCACCGGAGTACTCGTGTTACCTCACCCAGGGAAGCCGGGTGCATAGGTGCCTTTCGGGGTCGGGTTTCGTCGTCGATTTGAATGGCGATCTGCTGCAAAGTGCTGCTGGCGACCAAGTGAAAAGTGTCCGGGTGGATCCAAGAGTGGATCGGAGTTCTGAAGAACCTGAAAGCAGAGGGGACAGAGTCTGGGTCACTAGCCAGTGACCAGGAAGGCGATGGACAGATGCCCACCGATGTTGAGTGCTTCAGGTGCGTTGACGGTCGTCTTGACTCTTCAGCCACGAGGTCCAGGAGGCGTTGTCGGTGACCAGGAGCAGGATTCGGGCTGGTACACGATGTCTGTCGAGTGCTGAGGTGTCAGCGACCGGATTGGACCCAACAAGCCTTGGCAACGGCAAGTCTTGATGCAGAGGAAGATCGTCGATGGTGCAGACCAGCAAGGTCTGGGGAACTCACCCAGCAAGGGTAAGTGAGGGCAGGCCTGGAGCAACCAGGATGCCAAGTTAGGAAAAGATTGGCCTTCGTTAAGGGCTACTAGCCAACAGGCTAGCGACCGCGAAGGAGCCTCGTGGCGCCGCACGTGGATCTGGCTTACAGGACACTTGTGGAGTGGGGGCCAGTGATCTTCGGTGCAGTTGGTGCTGGAGGCTAGGTCTACTCGGAGCCCAAAGCACGACTTCTTGGGAGACCCAGAAGAGGATGCACTTGCAAATGTGCTCGGTGTCCAGGGGTCATGGTTTCAAGTCACCCACGATAGCCACGGGCCTCAGCTTTGCTGGGGACTCAGGGTAGCCTCGGGGAAGTCTGAGAATCTACCTCTGGTGATGCGATGACTTCGGCGTCCGACGGGAGCTTCAGAAATGCAAACCAGACAGATGCTTCTTTGGTGCCTGCCAAGCTGGGGAGTCACTCCTTGACCCCAAGGGAGATTCTTCTGTCCTCTAATCGTGAGTAGAGCGTCGAAGGTCCAGGATTCAGTTTCAGAGTTTCGTCCAGGGATAATCTAAAGTCCTAAGGACTGGGTTCCTATACTTATACTAAGGATAGGGGTTGGACTACTCTGTGGCCCCACCTATGGGTGGGTCAGGGCAGAGGGGTGGCTACACCCCTTTCCTTTGTCCAGTTCGCGCCAAAGCAGGGGCTGGAAGCCCCTGATCCGGTTTGAACTGGGGTATGCACAGGGACACCAAATGTGCCCCCAGTGCAGGACTTCAAAGCACACAGATGGTGCTCCCGCCCAGCCCCAATACACATTATCCTGTCTGGGGAGGTGGTCACACCTCCCTGCAACAGGAAACCTATTGTCCAGGCCTCCCCTGCCGGAGTTTCATCCAGCAGCAGGAGGCCAGACTTGTGTCTGTGGCAGCAGCATCCATTTTGTGATGCCAGGGCTTTGGAAAGAAGTTACCGGGCTAGTCAGGGTTAACATGTCTTTCCCTCTAGAAGGGTGGAATGCTACCCCCGCCGCCAGAATTGGCGGGGGTAGTATTCCAAGATGTTTGACACCAAACACGACATGTTTAGGTGCAGCTATTCCAAAGTTAGCATTTAACGCGAGGTTATAATGCGCTTAAGAGTATATGGTCAGGCTGCACTACAAACAGCATCAGAGAAGGGTCTCCGAACGCTGCAGAGGGGCCCTGCTCATGCAGGGTTACCCTCTCACATAGGAACCATGCACTCTGCCTTTAGGATTGATAAGGCCTGCCTTAGGAGTGACTTATAGGTTTATATGTGTGTATGTATTTAGTGATATAGGTAACCTATATCACAGTAAGGGGTGCATGCACCACCTTACCCAGGCTGCAGTAGCAGACCTGTGGTGTCAGTTTGGATGGCCTTCCAGGGTGGCATAATACATGCTGCAGTCCCTGGTAGGCCTCTGAGGTACCTATGCCCTTGGTACATAGTATACCATATACTAGGGACTTATAAGGGCACTCCAGATTCCAATCAGAGATGTGCCTAAGGCACATGGAAACCTTTTACAGAGAAAGCAGATAGACTGGGGCCCTGAATAGCAGGATCCCAGTCCAACTAAGTCATAAACCAGCAAAACACCATAAAAAAGTGGGGGCAACCATATAGTCAGATTCCACCTTCCTACATAACCCCCCAAACGAAAGGAGATAAGGCTAACCTTGGCCAGTTGAGCCTTCATTGACTAAGTGGTCATATAAGGAAGCACCTGCACTAGCATGGTTGCCCCCTGTCTTATGGTCCACTAAGCAATCCCTCACCCTAAGGGTATGAGAGGGTCTCCACCATGGGGAATCACTACCTGTGGTGTGCTTAGGTAAAGTACAAGGCTGGTGACGTGTCTGAGTAGGGAAGTGAGGCCCCAGGAATGTTGGCCTCAGCTTCCTCAGATCACTGGTCACCATGTATGCCTGTCTTTCCATGACTGAGTTGCACTTTGCTCTAAGGGTCAACCTTTGGCTGCCTACAGCTGGGGGTTGGGTCCCTTTGGATGGACTACTGGAGGGACAGGGCAGGTTTGGAACCTTCAGGTCCCAGGTTTGCCCTTGCCTACCAGAGTCCTTCTGGGGAGGTCCCTACATAAAGGCATGGGGGATCCCTCAGTGTGTAGAGGAGTTTTCACCTGGCTAGGGCTACTAGACTGGGTGCCCCTAATCTGCTGATGGGGGGTTCCTCTGGACAGGGGGCCCTGGGGGTCCACTGACCTCCCTGACCTCTGCAGCCCTGGGCTGGCTGAGGCAGGGTAGAGAGGGGCAGGTTACCTGCTCCAGACTGGGTACCACCTTGGAAGGGTCCTCTGCCATCAGGGGTGTGGCCAGGCCAGGCCTGACTACCTCTGGGGCAGTTCCTTCACTAGGGGTAGGGTCAGTTCCCTGAGGAGGCTGACCCTTACCTACTGTCTGGAGGGAAGAAGACTTTTCTTCAACCCTTGTGCTCTCTTTGGGGGAGAGTGGGCCATTCTTTCAGGCTCCATCTCTCCAAATTCTTGGGCTGGGGCTGTGGCCATTACAGCCCCACTAACCTTTACAGGGACGCCCAACATCCTAAGGTGGGTTTGGTGTTCAACTTCAGCCCAGGCTGAAATTTCCAGATCATTGCCCATCAGGCAATCTACAGGTAAGGTGGGGGACACTGCCACTCTCTTTGGGCCTGTGACCCCTCCCAGCTGAGATTGACTATGGCCATGGGGTGATCTGTTCTGACACCATCAATGTTGGTCACCTGGTATTTAAACTCAGGTAAAAGCTGGTGAGGGGGACTAGTTTCCCTGCCACCATGGTGACACTAGCCCCTGTGTCCCTAAATGCCACAGCTTTCTGACCATTAATCATTGGCTCCAGTCTGTACCTGCCCATTTCTGTGGGACCCATGGTAAAGGTGGCAAATCCTACACCACCATCAGAGTCAGAGGAGTCTGTTGAGGGGTCCCTGTCTGAACCAGGGCCCACCTCTGTTCCTGTTGCAAAAGCACCTAACTTTTTGGGTGCACTACTCCCAACTGGAGGATTACTACTGGTAGTACCAGGAGGGGGTAGTAGTTGCTGGGGGAACATTTTCTTTATTGCCAATCCTGGGGCAACTGGGATCAGATTTCCAGTGCCCAGGCTTTTTACAGACATGGCAATATGGTTTCTTTTCAGGAGAGGAAGGAGTTTGGGACCCACCCCCAGAAGAGGAATTTTGGGGCCCTGTAGGGGACTTATCCTTAGATTTATCCCCACCCTTCTCTTGGGATTTAGGAGAATCTTTCTTCTGGTCACCACCCTGATTTTTAGTTTTCACTCTGGTTCTGACCCATTTGTCTGCCTTCTTTCCCAATTCTTGGGGAGAGGTCAGATCAGAGTCCACCAGATACTGGTGCAAAAGCTGGTTTTGACAATTATTAAGGATCTGCTCCCTCATAATCAAATTGTACAATCCTAAAAAGTCATGCACTTTGTTGCCATGTATCCAACCTTCCAGAGCCTTAGTAGCACAATCTACAAAGTCCACCCAGTCCTGTGTCTGTGCCTTTTGGGTATCTCTGAACTTTAACCTGTATTGCTCAATGGTTAGGCCAAACCCATCTATCAGGGCACTCTTCATGACTTGGTAATCATCAGCATCCTCTTCTCTTACAGTGAGGAGCTTGTCTCTACCTTTGTCTGCAAAGGAGAGCCACAAGATTGCTGCCCACTGCCTCTGGGGGACCTTCTGAACTTTACAGGCCCTCTCCAGTGCAGTTATCCATTTGTGGATGTCATCCCCACTCTGGTAGGGAGGGACAATCTTGTTTAGGTTTCTATGGTCATAAGACCTTTCCCTATCTCTAGGGATATTGTTGCCACCATGGGACTCTAGTCCCAACTTTCTTCTCTCTCTAAAGAGATCTAGGGACTCCCTGTCTATAGCCAGTTGCTTCTTTTTGATTTCAAGCTGAGCTTCCTCATATTGAACCAGCCTCTTTCTTCTCTCATGAGAGGATTCCCTCCTATGAGATGAGACAGAGCTCCCTATTGAGGTGCCAGAGTGGTTAGACTCCTGAGAAGGAGATCTAGACTTCCTGGGCACACTCATAATCCTTCCTGGGGGACAAAGAGGGCATTATCCTGATTATCCTCTTCATCTTCCTCAGGAGGGATTGGGTTATCCAGGTCAGGGTCATTTTCACCCTCCTGGCCAGTTTCAGAGGGGGGGCTGGGGGTATTTCTACCCCTGGCCCCATCCTCCTCTTCTGCCCCACCCTCAGCTCCTGCCCTTTCAGTCCCCAAGGGCTTACTAAGGTCATAAGCCACCAACAACTCCTTGAGGTGTTGGGTGGTGGGGCTTTGGCCTGTCCTTATTTTTCTCAAGTTGCATAAAGCTCTCAATTCCAAGAATGGGAGTGTATCATACTTGGAGGGTGGAAGCTCAGTGGCTTCCTGCAAGGATTCTTTAGATCCTTCCCTTAAAGACATTACTAGTTTGGTGTGGTGTATGCACTACCTACTCTAGTGTGGCCTACTAAACTCTCTTGAGTTGTAGAAAGGGTTGTGCTATCCCTTAACACACAACTCTAAGTTCAGTAGAACTTACTGTATTCTAAGCTTAAATTATATGTACCTTAGGTACCTTTAGTGGTTTTCAGTTGATCAATTCAAATGAGATTATCTGGTAAAACAATAGCAAGCTGGAATCCCACACACTGCACACCAATGTGAGAAGTTGGCCTGGCATATGCTGTCCACTAATTATAGTGGGCACCTTGCACCAGTCCAAACAACCCCTTATTGGAGATAGGTTAAAGACAACCTTATTGAAAGCTATCCTAGTGGTAGCTATGGAGAGCAGCCTTCAGGCTAAGTCTTGAAGGAATGTAAAGCAGCTTGTTTTACCAGTCTATAATCTCTTGAGTGACCAAATGAAAGAGCACCACACCAGGTATATATTCAAAATATATGTATTTATTGCTAAACACACCCCTCTAGTCTCTTTATGAGGCTAGAGTTCGAAGTACATAAGTTAGAAGTTATTTAAACACAGTAATAGCACAAATACACGTTTGGGCCCTAGGGGCGTACTCAAACCATATACCAATAAAGTGGTATGCGAACCACGACTGAACTAGACACTAGGCCTAGAGCCTCTAGAAGTGCTTGGACCACAAGGAACCACCCAAGGTAGTGACACAGGGGACCCACGGGAGACGCGTGCAGTGTAAATACACAACCGCGATACGCCGTTGACTTCTATGGAGAAAGTCGTGATCGGGAAATTAGAGAAAAGGGACACTTAAAAGAGGACTTGGACCAAACCCTTTGAGATCTAGGACTTTGAAGAGTCTCTACCCACGGGAGCACCGGAGTACTCGTGTTACCTCACCCAGGGAAGCCGGGTGCATAGGTGCCTTTCGGGGTCGGGTTTTGTCGTCGATTTGAATGGCGATCTGCTGCAAAGTGCTGCTGGCGACCAAGTGAAAAGTGTCCGGGTGGATCCAAGAGTGGATCGGAGTTCTGAAGAACCTGAAAGCAGAGGGGACAGAGTCTGGGTCACTAGCCAGTGACCAGGAAGGCGATGGACAGATGCCCACCGATGTCGAGTGCTTCAGGTGCATTGACAGTCGTCTTGACTCTTCAGCCACGAGGTTCAGGAGGCGTTGTCGGCGACCAGAAGCAGGATTCGGGCTGGTACACAATGTTTGTCGAGTGCTGAGGTGTTGGCGACCGGATTGGACCCAAGAAGCCTTGGCAACAGCAAGTCTCGATGCAGAGGAAGATCGTCGATGGTGCAGACCAGCAAGGTCTGGAGAACTCACCCAGCAAAGGTAAGTGAGGGCAGGCCTGGAGCAACCAGGATGCCAAGTTAGGAAAAGATTGGCCTTCGTTAAGGGCTACTAGCCAACGGGCTAGCGACCGCGAAGGAGCCTCATGACGCCGCACGTGGATCTGGCTTACAGGACACTCGTGGAGTGGGGGCCAGTGATCTTCGGTGCAGTTGGTGCTGGAGGCTAGGGCTACTCGGAGCCCAAAGCACGACTTCTTGAGAGACCCAGAAGAGGATGCACATGCAAATGTGCTCAGTGTCCAGGGGTCACGGTCTCAAGTCACCCACGATAGCCACGGGCCTCAGCTTTGCTGGGGACTCAGGGTAGCCTCGGAGAAGTCTGAGAATTCACCTCTGGTGATGCGATGACTTTGGCGTCCGATGGGAGCTTCAGAAATGCGAACCAGACAGATGCTTCTTTGGTGCCTGCCAAGCAGGGGAGTCACTCCTTGACCCCAAGGGAGATTCTTCTGTCCTCTAATCGTGAGTAGAGCGTCGAAGGTCCAGGATTCAGTTTCAGAGTTTCGTCCAGGGATAATCTAAAGTCCTAAGGACTGGGTTCCTATACTTATACTAAGGATAGGGGTTGGACTACTCTGTGGCCCCACCTATGGGTGGGTCAGGGCAGAGGGGCGGCTACACCCCTTTCCTTTGTCCAGTTCGCACCAAAGCAGGGGCTGGAAGCCCCTGATCCGGTTTGAACTGGGGTATGCACAGGGACACCAAATGTGCCCCCAGTGCAGGACTTCAAAGCACACAGATGGTGCTCCCGCCCAGCCCCAATACACATTATCCTGTCTGGGAGGTGGTCACACCTCCCTGGAACAGGAAACCTATTGTCCAGGCCTCCCTGCCGGAGTTTCGTCCAGCAGCAGGAGGCCAGACTTGTGTCTGTGGCAGCAGCATCCATTTTGTGATGCCAGGGCTTTGGAAAGAAGTTACCGGGCTAGTCAGGGTTAACATGTCTTTCCTCTAGAAGGGTGGAATGCTACCCCCGCCGCCAGAATTGGCGGGGGGTAGTATTCCAAGATGTTTGACACCAAACACGACATGTTTAGGTGCAGCCATTCCAAAGTTAGCATTTAACGCGAGGTTATAATGCGCTTAAGAGTATATGGTCAGGTTGCACTACAAACAGCATCAGAGAAGGGTCTCCGAACGCTGCAGAGGGGCCCTGCTCATGCAGGGGCACCCTCTCACATAGGAACCATGCACTCTGCCTTTAGGATTGATAAGGCCTGCCTTAGGAGTGACTTATAGGTTTATATGTGTGTATGTATTTAGTGATATAGGTAACCTATATCACAGTAAGGGGTGCATTCACCACCTTACCCAGGCTGCAGTAGCAGACCTGTGGTGTCAGTTTGGATGGCCTTCCAGGGGTGGCATAATACATGCTGCAGCCCCTGGTAGGCCTCTGAGGTACCTATGCCCTTGGTACATAGTATACCATATACTAGGGACTTATAAGGGCACTCCAGATTCCAATCAGAGATGTGCCTAAGGCACATGGAAACCTTTTTACAGAGAAAGCAGATAGACTGGGGCCCTGAATAGCAGGATCCCAGTCCAACTAAGTCATAAACCAGCAAAACACCATAAAAAAAAAAAAAAAAAAGTGGGGGCAACCATATAGTCAGATTCCACCTTTCTACAGTGGGAATACATTTCCGATCCCCTAAAAGATGGTGACCATTTTGACATGAAGTTTCTATTGAATGGCTAAAACTTCCAGTACTTTAAAGATGGCGACCAAGTAGTTCAGTCATACACTTTTGAGCAATTGCGCATCTGACTTAGTGCGTCTAGTAATGATTTTGAAATATATTTGATTTAGCAACATCTGATATGAGTAGGATACAAATTAGGCTTCACAAGTAAAACCGGGCAGAGAATAGCCAGTTTAAAGCTATTTATAGCTGTTAGATTAGACTTCTGGTCCCTTAAAAGATGGCGACTTTAGCTGTCTCAATGGGAGCAAACTATGTATCATTTCACTTTACAAAACGAAGAATTTGACGTTTTGTTGTCTCATGACAGAGATGTTATAATCAACATACAATTCTTGTGTTTTGGTTCAATGCTTTTACGGGGTTTAAATCCCGTTACACACAGTTGAACAAACAATAAGTTTGCTTACAGTAATCTTTATACATTTTTAAAATACATATTCGGATTAACTGAAACTTGGTTAGTATAAATCGGGCTGCACATGCACAATCGGGCAGCCCTTTGTCGTCTTACATCTGTTATCACACACTTCCGGTTCCTTACAAGATGGCGGCCATAATTACGTTAGAGGAATTGTGTTTTTCCGCAATTGACATCAGGTGCTGACACAGGCGGGTTATTTAAATGTCGGCACCTTGACAGATCATTACATCTCGGAATACCGACAGGACGTATATGGACACGGATGTGAACCGACTTGGCCACACAAGTAAGTGTCGGGGTGGACCCTATAGTTTAGCCTACTTTTTTCCTTAGGTTTCGCTCTGACATTACGCTTTAATATTGTTTAACTGGGACTAGGATGGCGGGTTTAAATAAGATAAGAGGGTACACACTAACCTCCTAGTTCTTAGCACTTGCTCCGATTTGAAAAATGTGCTCTTTGGCACTAGTATGCTGGGTGTAAGATTATCTAAAAGGGTACATACAAACCTCTATGTTCTTAGCTCTCGCCATAAAAAACTTGCTGTCTGGGACTAAGTGGATTGGGTCAAGTTCATTTAAGAGGGTATACACCAACCCATAGATTTGAGTCCAGTTTACTGTACTGGGCCTTTTCTATAAATAGGATATTTTATAACAGTGTTGAGTGAAAAAACAGGTGTAAAAAACAGGTTATTTCCATAGATAGGATATCTGATAATAGTGTTGAAGAAACAGCTAGACTATCCGTGATTATGCACATAAGATGGCAGACATCTATATGACAATTTTTACCATGCTGGTTGTCATGGTTTCTTGCTCTGTAACAATAATAAATTAATAATTTAAAAATATTTTTTCTAAGTCACATATATTTCTACTAGGTAGCGTTATAAATTATCAGGTTGTAAACCTTGGGAGAGGAATTATAATTTTTAAAACACTAAAGGCTGCTTATCTTTATAGGTCGCGATAGGCTAAATGCCGCACCTCCACCACTGTTGGATGTTGAAACTGAGCTCATTACTAATAACGCTCCTGACGCTTGGGACCCTAAACAACGTATATTCTAACTGAGGTATGCTTGCTCAGTTAAAAAACAATGTGTAAGCTATTTCAACAATAGCACCGCGACGCTAATGAATGTTCCATCTTTCCAGCTTTAGCTATATAGGAGGTTTTCTGGAAGTGACTGACATATCGCAAGTTCTTTCGTTTCTGGAAATAGAAACAGACACATTGAAAATATATTGGGTAAGCGTCTTTATAGTAACTTTGGGTAGCATTTTCTCTATGAATGATATGATCTCTGTATTATACCATCATTACAGAACACAGAAATGACGAAATTCTCAAAATATTTCATGACAGATATCCCTTAGGAAAGAGGGTGATGATGTTCTAAACGGTGTGCGTTGCCCATCTTCCGTTTCCGTTACTAGTGAATTTGAAAGTCATGGTGCTTCCTGCTACTAGTGAAATTGAAAGTCAAGGTGCTTTTGATATATGAATGTTAAAATAGGAATCTGACCCTCAAATGTGAATCACCAAACCGGATGTAACTTAGATATGTGTTTTGTCAGCAGGTCATGTTTGAATAGGGCTACTGTTGTTTCCTTTTTAAAGAAGACTTTGAATAAAGAAAAGTTACACAAGACCTGCTGATTGGATCTGAAAATTTTGTTACTTATAATATGTTATATTATTGAGTGGAGTGCCGGATCCCTTTGTTTGTTTAACACCAAAAAGATAAGCCTCCCCAGGAGAGGCGTAACAAGGAGAAATATCTTCTGCAGCACACATAGAAAGAGGAAAAAGCCTTTCAGGATTGTTTTTGTACAGGAAGGTGTTCCTTCCTGCACAAAAACAATCCTGCCTACAACACAGGTGCAAGGGTGCCTGTGTTGGCGCTAGGCTGCCAAAATGGTGCCAGTGCAAGGGAATAGTACATGAATGCGCCGTATTGGAGAAATATGACACATTCCTGACCTTTCTGTGTGACACAGGTCAGTGCAGTAAGGTGACTTGTTGCGCTGCCCTCCATCACAAAGCTCAGAAGTATAACCCTTACTTTTATTTTTACAAATTAAGCACTGCTTCAATGACTCCACAACTTGTGACTCCACTACTGTCTGCTGCCACCCCTGGTCCCTCATTTTATGGCATCCTCAAGCATTTTTTCCATTTCCAGAACTGACTGAAGTGGTCTCGTACAAAGAAGTCTAACAGCTAAACTAACCTAAAATAAATTTCACACATCATTTGTAGTCACTGTAGATGATTAGGTACCTTTTTTCTTCTTTGCTGTAATAATTACTTAAATTATAAATGTGCATTCAAAACAAAGATGTAATCCCTTGGGGCCATCCGCATATTCTGCACTTTGCGGAACAGTGCTGGCCAATACTTTTAGCAAGGAGGGGTCAGATGGGACACAAATGCACACATAAATACTGACTCACACCCATGCACACACACACGTCCATTCAGAACACCAAACATTACAAGAAAATCCCACCTACCTGCGCACCTCTGCCTCAGAGGTCCCAGGAGGGTTGGGGATGCTGTCTTCCCTCATTGGCTGATCTACGGTCAAGTTATGAGGGAAGGCAACAATCAGTCACTCGTCACAGAGTGGGATGGGGTGAAAGAGACTGCTGACCCCACCCCACTCTGTGACGAGGTGTCAATGATTGAAACTCGCCCCAGGGCACTTCATGGCTTGGAACTGAATCACCCAGATCTGAGGCAATCAGTGAATCTCCCCCTAATCGTGAGAGGGCCTCAAGGTGCTTTGAAAGGCTGAAGAAGTCATGCCCACAGGAGCTGTGAATTCTTCAGCTCTGGGAAGTTCAGCTCGGGTAGCTAGGCCGCTGCACATTTAGCACATGTCTAGCTCATGGCTACCTGACCTGAAATAAAGAGTGTCTGTCAGGCTGATCTTTGCTCAGTCTGACCGATTGGGGGTCTATTTACTAAGATTTAATGCCATGTTTGCATCACAAAAGTGTTGCAAAATAACGTTAAATCTTTTTTCACCTATTTACTTTCCAGTGTAATACCTGCTTTATGCTGGAAAATAACTTGAAAGTAACGCAAAGCAGTGCATCGCGCTGCTATGCATTACTTAGAGCCAAGGGGGCATTCCATGGGTGGTGCATGGGCGTTCCCAGGCAACCACCTAAGGTTTATGATGCTAAGCCCTATTTACTTAAAAAGTAGACAGGGTTTAGCATGAAAAAATTGCACCCATTACAAATAAGCGCTATGAAAGAGAAATGCTTTCATTTCTCCTTTGTTTTCCGATTTTGTATGTATGCTGCACTGTACTGCACACATACAAAGTGGGAAAAGGTTTCAAGTTAGTCTTGACATGGTATTTTGTACTGGAAGGGTTCCCTTCTAGTACAAAACCTATGCTAGACTCACGGAGACACCCGTGCACTGTGGTGCAAATATCTGTCCGTGGCGCACAGCAGTATATTTCTGTGCCAGTGCTATGGAGAGGGGAGGAGAGTGTGATATTTCTGTAAATATGGTGCTCTCCTGCCCTCTCCTTCTCATGCAGCACAGCACAGCACAGCTTTTGCGGCTGTTGTGCTGCGCTTCATGAGAATCTAGTAAATCTGCCCCATAGTGTCTTTCCCAGCCCGGGAGCATACAAATGACCATGCCACACACAGAGCTCTGCAACAGACTTCTTTATTCCTCAGCATACGATCACACAGTGTGTCATTGCATCATAACTTTCATAACCACCCCATAACACATCCTAGCAGACTACATAATTCCATTTTAGAGTCTGCCCAGAAACGCAAGGGTTCTGTATTTTTGTATTTATTTATTAACTGTACAATTAATTAAAATCTTTACAGTAAAAAAAACAGTCAACACGACTAAAATTAGTAAAAAAGCTTCAGATTGTGTTTAGGAAATGTGCCGACCCCTCCCCCCCCTCCCCACCCGACGCCCGCTCGATCAGCCGGTGGCCCCCAGTAATCGCTTTAAAACAGTCTGCTTATCGGGTCTATATGCCGTTCGCCAGGCACTTCAGTTGGAGTCCATAAGCGCAATCTTGATTGGGCGGATGAAGAGGGGCAGGCGCCTCAGTGCTTTTTGGGGTCCTGGCTGCCTTCTTCCCCTGGATTTTATGTGATCGGTTCCAGGGTTTGATTGTATTCATTGGCAGCCTTTAGCGCGATCCTGATCTGGTGCGTAAATTTCCCCAGTCTTGCTAGTGTCGTCGTAGTTGCTGAGGAAAAGCACAAGGCTGACGCTTCACTGCAAGACTTTATACTGTTGGTAATACAAATTGGGCGCAGGAGTCACCGGCGTTCGTTGTTGAGGTTGGGACAGCAGCATAGGAGGTGCAACCAGGATTCCCTCCTGTAGGAACACAGTCTGCAATTTGTGGTTTCCCCCCTGTGGGCCCATGCAGGGTTAAAATCGGCAATTCCTAATGTGCTTAGTCTCATAAAAAGAATTTTACTTCGGGCTTGTGGTGTGAGGGCCTCGCTTAGGTAGGGTTGTGCTTTGCCTACCATGTAGGAGTTGTTCAGCGGGTCTAAAAGGGCGCTCGAACGGAGAGTTTTGTAGTCGAGATCAAAAGATATTGTCTGTTTATGGCTTTTTTCCAAGCGTTCAGTGGAATTTCCAGCCGCGGGGTGCTCTCTTCCTCGATCTTCAGCATGGTGAAAGCTATGCCAAGGCTGGTGTGCCAGGCCGAGCGAGGCCCCTCGAAGATGGATCTCAATTGTTGTCTTAGAGAATTTGCTGGGGCCCTTAAAATCCTTAGATATAGCTTAATGATCTCCCCCTGGCACGTCAGGTCTGGCCTTGCCAAGCCCAGCTCCAATCTTACTCTTGAGTTCCTCGCTGACCTCGGAATAAGGAGCACAGATTTGTATGCTTTGGCTTGGGCTGAGTTGAGGAGGGCATCCTGTGAGCCAGGGAAAGCCAGGTGGCCATAGCTAATAGCTGGCAGCAATTTCGCTTTTAAAACGGTCAATATTGGTCCGGCCGAAGGGCTTACCAGGTGTAGGCTCAGTTGCTTTAGCAGGTGTGTGATCTTTTTGGCCTTAGATGACTGTTGTTTCAGATGGACGTTCGCCTTGGCCCGGTCCGTAAGCAAAACCCCTAGGTAATTATATGATGCCGCTGTGTTAATTTGCAGGTTTCCCATTTGCCACTGTGCTTTCTTTTTCAGATGATAGCTCCCGAAGATGACAACCTTGGTCTTCCCCTGATTAACTGTCAGGTTATTGTCGTTATTAAAACGGTTCAGTACGTTTAGGGCTCTTTGAAGGCCCACATTTGTGTGATCCATTATGACGGTATCATCGGCGTATTGTAGCACCGGCAGTCTCACGCTTCCTAACCTTGGTGCTACTAGGCTAGCTCCTTTCAGGGTGTCCCCCAAGTCTGCAGTATACAAGTTAAAAAGGATGGGGGTCAAAACGCATCCTTGTTTCAGCCCGTTGGTCGTTGTTATTTTGGGGGACACTGTGCCGGCACTTGTTTTGACCCGCACCCAAGTGTCCTCATATAGCGATCTAATTGCCTTCAAGAGGTTTGGTCGGATGCCCCATTTTTCTAGTTTCCACCATAGTCTTCTGCGTACAACTTTATCGAAGGCTGTGCTGTAGTCGATGAAGCAGCAGAAAAGTGGAGGCTTTTTCTTCTTTGCTGTCTGGGCTGATAGGTGCGCTAGCGCCAGTACATTATCCATGGTCGATGACTGTGACCTGAAGCCAGTCTGGTGGAAGGGGATGATGTTTTTTTCCTCCACCCAAGTCTCCAGATCTTTCAATAGGAGGCGGGCATAGGCCTTGGCTTCAAGATCAAGCAGGGCGATGAGCCTATAATTTGATGGCTTCAGACGGTCCCCATCTTAAAAATAGGGACCAATATAGAGCCCCTCCAGGAATATGGGATTTTAGCGGTCGAGAAAGTGTAGTTGTAAAGAGGGGTTAATATTGTTGCCCAAAAGTCGGGAGCCTTTTTGAAGACCGGTGCTGGTAGCCCATTGGGTCCGGGGGCCCCATCGTTCTTCATCTTCTTGAGGGTCTTGATGATCATTTGCGGGTTTATCTGGGCTGGCGGTGTGCGATGCGCGATGCACCTCTGCCAGGGCTTTCTGGCCCGTGTGGGTGGTGCCAGGGCTAGGAGTCGTTACTCCTGGCTTTGCACTCGACTGTTGAGGTTGTCCTGCCCCGCGGTTGGTCTCTTCAGGGCTGGCTTTGTGTGAAGGGGCAATTGAATATAATTGCTTCACGTGGGTTAGCCAGTCTTGCTCTACTACTCCGTTTTCTCTTAGGACTCCTCTACTGCTCAGCTGATTTATGTGTCTCCATAATCCTGCTGGATTCTTCTGCTTAAACTTGAGCCATTCCCTCTCTATGTGGGCTTTTTTGTGTTCCCACAGTTTCTTCCTTAGGGCTGCCCTCAGTGATGCGACCGATGGACCCTCCGTTTGTCTGCCCCCTTTTTTCTTTATTATGAGTGCCTTGCGCAGGAGCCGTTTACTTTCGCGTATATCTTTGGTTGAGCAAATGCTTCCACCAGTTGGTTGCACTTTGGACCCGGGGGCTTGTGGTTGGTGTTGACCGATCTTCTCTTGTAGATCTTCTACTGTGTTCTCCCAGTTCGTTATGGGTGAGATCGACGTTGATGAGCTCCCTTCCTGGTTCTGATCCAACCAGGTTTGGAGCTTCTTGCCTAACTTATCCGACCATTTGATCCTCCTCAGGACTCTGTGTTTTTTGTCCCCTCTTGACTCTCCAATGACTTGGAGAATGGTGGCTGACGGTACTTCCAGCTGAAACACCGCACTTATTGGCCTGTGGTCGCTTTCCGTCCTATCCACGACAACAAAGTCTTTCAGACTAGCCGCCATTGCTTCACTGACCAAGATGTAATCGATTCTGGAGATGTCCCGGAAGGTCTGTTGGGGACGCCAGGCCTTCAAGCGTGCTTCTTTCCATGCTTGGGTTGTGGTCAGCTTGTGATTGGTGAGGAGGTCATAAAGGGGAGCAGCCCTGCCCGGACCCCGATGGGGAGAATCAGCTTTATCAAGGTCCTTCAGGTTGAAGTCTCCAACTAGGATAACTTGATGTGATTTGTATTTGTTTAAAAGGTCATCTAATTTCCATGACAATGCCTCCATCTGGTCTTTCATGGTGGTCTGCGCCGGGTTGATGTAGCAGTTTATTATCAGAAGGCGCAGTGGATGTGAGTTGAGGTTCAGGCCACCGATCTGTAGAGCTTGCAACTCGGGTGAGTTCAGATTAATGTCTGTTACAGCGAGGGTACTTGCATGTTTTATAAAAACTGATAGACCGCCAGACGGACGGCCAAAGAGATTCCTTTTTGTTGCTGGCACATAATGTTTGTGGTACCCCGCCAGTGGGGTGCTAGACAGTGCCCAAGTCTCTTGAAAGCAGAGTATATCTCCGGTTTCCAGGAACTGCTTTAAGTTTTCATTTTCACAGATTTTACTGATCCTGGCAATGTTCCATGAGATTATGGTTAATTGCTGCTTAGAAGGTGTTCCTCCCCTGGCCTCTCTCCTGCCAGGCCTGGTGTCACGGCTGTTAGGAATGCTGCTGCCATCTTCTTGGTATCCCGGGCAGGTCCGGTTCAAGGGGAGTTACGCAAATGACCCGATGGTTGTTTCGGCATGAGATCCTGATGCCCATTGGGTCCTTGGAGCCCGTCCGTCTTCTGCCAAGGGATCCAGAGCTGTCTGTTCCGTGCAGGACCGACCAGGGGCCCTTGCCCCCATTATCAGGTGCTAAGACGTGTGGATATTTTGGGAGCGACAGAGGCTGAACATCAATGCCCCACTCGGCGAGTTGTGTAGAATTGTTTAGGACGGCTTGTTGTGTTTCCTTTTGTTTCAGGCCCACCACTGTTGAGTCGCCGTGTGTGTCCCCCTTGATGCTCAGGAATCTCACCCATTCTATATCCTCGGTTTGAATCTGGTCAAGGGTGGCGAGGTGTTTGAAAAGGCGAAGAATGTTGCTCCGGTTCAGAATGTCGTGCTGGCCCGTGCTGTAAAATCTCGGGGTTCGTACTACCTCATGGGCAATTTTTGGAAGACCCGAAGTTTGGGCAGCCTTTCCCCTTCCTAGGGCGTGCTCTACTGTGATTGATCCAGGGCTTGTACTTTCTGGCATGCTTATGACAGGTCCCACATGAGAGCTGTTTCTCCGGCCATGATTGTTCCTTGTTCCGGACTGGTGCACGGGGCTTAGCCGGAGTGCATTAGAGCCACCCAGCTGCGGCAGCGTTGTGGCTCTCCCTGGCTGGAATGTTTTTACGACGGGTGCTGGGCTTATTTCCACAATTGTTTCGCTGCCTATGAGCTGGCCTGAGCTTGCCGGCGGCTTTTGGCCCTTCGTGATGGTGTTGCCTGATAAGGTTAGCTGCTTTTGCTGGTCTTCGAGAGGCGGGCGATGGGAAGGTCCTTCTTGCCCCAGTTTTTGGCTATGAAGATTGGATAGGGCTGGCTGGCTTTAGCGTCCTCTTGTGGGGGGAGGTCATCGGTCTTCCATAGCTGCGATTGTCTCCCTCTTGACTTTGTTTTTTTCAGTTGTTTCTTCAGCTTCTTTTTTGCTCTCCTTGATAGGGTGTTTTCTGGAATGGCCGTTTTGTTGGGAGTATGTTCTTGCGGGTCGCTTGCCAGGACGCCGCTGCCCCTGCTTCCCCCACTGTTGGGGCTTTGTGTGCCTTGGACTACTTTGGATCTGTGGGCGGAATTCAACATCCTGTGTTCCACTGTTTGGACTGGTCCGGCCCATGTCTTCGGGCCAGATAGGGCTCCTTCTATCCGTCCTTCTATCTGTCCCTCTGCCTGAGGATGACTGTTAACCGTCGCCCTATCAACCGTTTTGCTCGACGCCGGCGTCTCCCTGCTTCCTTTGGCTATCTCTACTATGCCCGCTAACGCCTCAGGCAGAGACGCCCATTTTTCCATGAGGATTGAGCAGGAACAGGAACATTCCCCCGAGTTGGAGACCAGGTACTGGGTGATCCTATTTTCCAGGTCTTCCACCCTGGAGCTTATGTTGACTAGGTGGCCATCAATCGATTGCAGAAGATCTATTTGGACTTCCATCTTAGATGACTGCCACAGTAGGGCTCTATTGGTAGCGCTGTTTGTTGCAGTCGTAGGTGATTTCTGCAAGTCGGCGTCGAAGCTGTCATTTAGGATATGGTGGTCTATTTTTGTGTTGGAGATCCGTGGAGGCACTAGTAGCCCCAGCCCCAGCAGGTTAGGGGTTAGTTCTAAGGTTCTTTCAATCTTTTGGCCTAGATTTTGAAGGAACGAAGCTGTGAGCTCCCCTGCCTCTGCTGACTCTGGGCGCAGATCAGTTGGATGCTCCCATGGACTTGTAGGCCTTAATGGGGGTGCAGTGCTCTCCGCATTCTGGAGATCTGGGCCGTGGCTTCTGGGCTGGTGGATTTGCGCCCTTATCACGGTGACATGATCCTCTTTGGTCAGGGCTGTTGCATTGTTCTTGCCCATTATGGAGTCGTGCCCCTTATCTGTGAGTGGGGAAGGGGATTGGCCACTAGGTAATCCATTAGACTGAACGGGGTTGCGTTGCATACAGACTAAGTCGACCTTTCCCTGCTCCTTGCTGGACTCCACACAGAGGGGTGAGCCTCCCTTAAGTGAGAGAGTGTCGGTGGGGGCGTGTCCGCTCAGCTTTTCGGAACTGCTCTCTAGAGCAGTGCGCGAATCGTAGCCCTGAGATGATATATCCTGGTCTATGTGCTCTTGCCCGCCCTTGGTGCTGCCCTTGCTAGGGGTGCTGCTTTTCTTGAAAAAGTGCCTGATTGACCCCCTTTGTTCTGCCTCTTGAGGCATTTCGTATGGGGTTTCTGTTAGTGATTTGCTCCTAGTGATCCTTTTGGTCCTTGTGATGGAGGCGTGGCTATTGGCATTTTCCTCAGGGGTCGTATGCAGTCGTCCCTTTGTTTT
This sequence comes from Calotriton arnoldi, assembly GCA_963921515.1. NCBI lineage: Eukaryota > Metazoa > Chordata > Amphibia > Caudata > Salamandridae > Calotriton > Calotriton arnoldi. Next base: position 69,866 of record CAWUFW010002608.1, read on the forward strand.
TGGGGCCCATTTTGCTAAGTGCAGCGCTTAGTAGGGTTTGCCTGATTACCTGGAAGGCTGGGTGTGATGAGGAGTGATTGGTCACAGCGGGTTATTGGTTTGCTAAGCTAGCCAGGATAGCTAGGATTTGGGATTTGGAGGGGTGATGGCGGGGCAATGGTGGAGTCGCGCCCCCCGAATCGTGCCAGCTGTTGTTGATAGGTTGTTGGAGGGTTTTTCTTCTTTGCTGCCGTATCTGCTGTTGTCGGCCCCTCCTTAAACTGCAGCTGAACCGGTTTTGGTCCCTCGGTGCTCCTCCAACTGCCAGCTACTCCCCGTCACACCACGTCACTCACGTTCCAATTGTGACCTTCTGTTGAGAGAGTTACTTCACTTGGTATTACAGGTATTACAGGATGTAACAGAGATGTGGTAAGATAGTGCAGTTGGCGGGAGGCGTGTTTGCGCTTTTCCCCCGGTGTGGGGCAGTCTCCTGTCGAGTGGCTGGGGAGCAAAAGGAGCGGGTGGAGGGGTGGCAAGCGGGGCACACAGGGCTGGTCACAGGCTGCACCCAATCTGATCAGGCCGCCTCCGCGAACCTGCCGAGGGCACACACTCACTGTGGCCGCCAGCTACTGGTGGTCGCGCTTGCCATTTACCTCTGTGCTATGCTGCGGTAGTGCCTTATTGTGAGGCTCACCTGTTCTCCACGATGTCCGCAGTGCTCCAGATGCAGGGTTGGGGCGGCAGGATGCGTGCTCTGCCTGCACGCAGTGGCGCTTGACCTTACTTGGCCGCCGCACTTGGTGCCCTTGCACCTGCTGACCCACAGCCCGTGACTCGAATGGAGACTCCCCCGCTGCGTGGGGATCGGCTGGGGATCAGCCGAGTGCCAGCTGTTGGACTCGGCGTCTCGGCGTCTTCCTCTCGCTCGTCGCACCGTGCACAGGAACGGCTCGCGGTCGGCGTGAAGCTGTGGACTGGACTCAATGAACAGGAACTGCTTTCAATGTCTGTGCTGTGATGCAAGGGTTCTGGTGCACATAATATCAAAGACACTACATCTCCCCCTTTGTTAAATAAAAACTACAGACAACATTAGCATCATATTTCCTCAATGAGTCGCCGAGGCATTCACACTGGCCTGCCAGATCGGGTGGTATGAGTTAGTTGAGATGCACCTTGATCAGGCACCGTTGACGTAGGCTCAGATGTTTGATCTGGACATTCAGGCAGGGTCGCCTCACTCGTGATCTCAGGTGTTGACGAACATTTTAGGTAGGTGTTTAAAGTGTGGCAAATCTAGTGTGATTTACTTTCCGGGACAATGAGCTGTCGCCATGTGTCCTTTACATCCCTCAAAGGGTCCACAGCAAATGGAGTGTCCGGTTTCCACTTCCGTTTCTGTTTGACCAGTACACAGTCTCCTTTATCGAAGATTATTTCCTGGGTGCTTTGAGGCTGATCAGCTTATGTTTGCATTTTGCACTTTCGAGAAGTGTCTGTGACACGAACCTTATCGGCATTCATCAATCGGTCCTGTGTCCATTGTGGTAGTTTGGTTCTGATGGCTCTCCGAAATAGCACGGTGGCAGGACTCTCACCAGTTGTGGAGTGAGAAGCTGATCAATAGGCAGGAAGGGCTTGAAACATGGCTTGGTTTAGATCGATTCTCTCCATCGAGGCTTGCTGAATTACCATCTTAAGGGTACCCATGAATCGTTCAACAACACCATTTGCCTGGGGCGGGAGAGGTGTACTCTTTGATGGTTGACGTTGAGTCGTACAAGAAACTCCTTGAATTCTTTGCTACTGAAATGTGGGGCCATTATCAGATTTGAGAATAACAGGTATGCCCCACGCTCAAGCCGCTCAGTGACTTTGTCATGGGTTGTCAATGATACATCTTACACCAGAGGAAAATATGAATATTCATCAATGATGACCATAAGATGATGTCCATTTTCATAGAGGCCCAAAGAAATCAACAACAACTCTCTCCCAGGAATGCGCATGAAGTGCACACCTTGGGGGATAAACAGTTACACAGGTGTTACGCTTTCAGCTTTTTCTCAACTCGTTCATGTAGGCGAGGGAACCACACTCGGTCTCTAAGGGCTCTTTTGGTGACTACAATGCCTTGATGTCCTTCATGGACTAGATCAATGACTTGCTGTCTCAGACTCTCAGGTATGACGATTCTCAAGCCTCTCAATATGATACCCTCTCGGTGATAGAGAGCTCACCCTGTACAGAAGTTTTGGAATACAAAATCATCAGCAAAGGGTCGGATACTAATTTTCCCCAGTTGCATTGTAATGAGATCTTTGAGGATGAGCATGCCTTTATGTGCATTGGTAGAAGCAATATTCTGTTCGATGGATAGAGCTGCTGGCATGCTGGACCTCATAATGAAGCTGAGATACTTTTCATCCACTTTGTATGTCAAACTGTGGCAAGGTAGCAGCACTCGTGAAAAGTAATATGCAGGATTTTGGTCTTTCCCCAGCTTGTGTACAATAGCATAGTTGTACACTTGCAGTCGCAACCCCCACCTCTCGAAGCGAGGGGATATCTTAGCTTTCAGGTTTCCAAAGATGGTGAGCAATGCCTGATGGTCTGTTATGATAGTGAAACATTTCTCATATAAAAACACATGAAAATGTTCCCAGGCCTACACTACAGCTAGTCTCTCCTTCTCCAGCTGAGAGTAGGCACGTTTTGTTTCAGAATGGCTTCTACTGGCATAGGCCACAATGTGTCTCTGGGCATTAGGATGGCCATTGTGTTGAGCAAGGATTGCCCCTAGCCCCACAGGGCTCAGATCTACTGTGATGTTAGTATGTAACTTGGGATCAAAATAGGCAATTTCAGTTGCAGTGTCAATCGCATGTTTTATTTCTCTGAAACTTTGGTCGCATTCAGGAGACCATTGGAATGGGACATTTCACTTTGTGAAGTCTCTCAATGGGGCACTCACTGTAGAAAATTCATGAATCTATCTTGAGCAGTAGCTGGCCACGCCTAAGAAGGATTGCAGCATGGTTACATCTTGTGGGGGGGCAAGTAGATGACAATGCTTGCACTATGTCTGGGTCAGGAGTCATTCCCCCATCAGAGAATCTGTGTCCAAAGAATTTAAGTTTGGTTTTGTGAAACTCACACTTTGTTGCATTCAGAGTGAGACATGCATCAGCAAGTAATTGCCACACTTGTGTAAGAGCCTTGTCATGCTCCGTTTGTGTTGTCCTAAATACCAGTATGTTATCACTGTAATTTAAAGCATGTATAACAGGTTGAATTACTCGACAAATAACATCCTGAAACATCTTCGCAGTCAAGGATACTCCAAAACTCAGTCTTTAGTATCTGAACAAACCTAAAGGAGTCAATAAAATAGTACTGTACCTACAGTTCTCTTCCAGCTCGGTATCCTTTGTTTAGGTCAAAACTAGAGAAGACTTTGGCTCTGTTCGGCTGCATGACCATGTCCGCTATGTGGGGACCAGGATGTCTTTCTCTCTTGATTGCTTTGTTGGCCTGATGCATTTAAACACAAATGTGCACTGCAGCTCCATGGTCCTTTTTTGGCACTACAACTATGGGCAAAACCCACGGTGTAGGACTGGTGGAGCCCTCAATGATGTCATGCTTCAGCAGTGTTTCTAGTTCTTTCTCAACGACTTCTTGTTGATGAAAAGCGACTCTGCTGTGGCGTTGGGCAACAGAGCGAATGTCGCCATTGATATGAAGCTGCACTTTCATTTTCTTGAGTCTTCCTAGACCATGAAACAACGATGGGAGCTAATTCACAATTTCAGACTGAGCACGAATGTTGTAGTTGAGAGATATCAGTCCCATGTCAGCAGCAGTGGCAAAGCTAAGTAGGCATGCACTAGATGGAGTTCTCTGAAGGATATGAATTGGTGCTTGCACTGACGTTGTTTTATGATGCATGGTTGCTGTAAATGACCCTTAAATCTGAACTGTTTAAAAGCAGCCCACCTCTATACCTTCGTGTTTGACAGAGTAAGGCGTGTCACAGGAGATAGGCTGTTAAACTTTTCTACTGGCATGATGTTAATCGACGCACCACTGTCTATGATGAAGGTTATGGGGGAGCCGTTCACCTTTAATGTAATTTTAGGGCAGTGTCCAAATGAATTTTGTCACTTCTTTGTTGATTCTTCTTTGACTTTTGATCTTCTTTGCAAGCAGCTAATCCTACATGTGCATGTCTTTCCTTAGTCACAATAATCAACGCACAACAGTCTTCTTTGCTAGTGCTTGATAATGGCGTTGAAGAGCCTTTATGTGATGAACTTGACGATGATCGACTGTGCTTGGTTTCTATTTGTCATAACTGATGTTGCCTTTTGGCCTTGTAGACGTGGAGAGAATGCTTCTGGAAACTTCTGGCGTCCATTTTCTCTTTTTGCTGTGACACATTTGGTTTCTCTTTTGCTTTGCAGAGTGTTATGAAGTGGTTTTCTTTCCCACAACCTTTTCATATCTGCCCTATGGCTGGACAGTTACCTTCCTGGGGAAATGAAAACCAGCATCAGAAGTATAACTCTTTCCTCTTCAGAGACAAAGACTTGTGTGCAGCAATTTACTGCTTATGCTTTGTTAGACCTGGCATCCTTGGCGTGGGTCTCCCTTCCATTTTTCTATGATGCCTCCAATGTTATTGATCTGTTTTTGCTGGTTTAGATGCTTTGGGCACTGTGCCACTGCTATTCAGTGCCACAGTGCAAGTGCTCCCTATTGTAAATTGATGTATGTATTAGTGGCTCCATGATTGGATGATTGGTTTACTTGTCAGTCCCTAGTACAGAGCACTGAGTGTGCCCAGGGCTTGTAAATCCAATGCTGCTGGTGGGCTTGCAGCACTGGTTGTGCCACCCACAGAAGCAGCTTGTAAAGTGTGTCTCAGGCCTGCCATTGCAGAGCCTGTGTGCAGCCTAGGGCTGCCATGTCGACTTGGTGAGTACACCCACTTACCAGTCCCTAAACCTTCCCTTTACTGCATGTTGGTCACCCCTAAAGTAGGCCCTAGGGCAGGGTGCATTGTAAGTACAAGGTGGGACATGCCCTGGTGTGTGTGGAATGTCCTAATAGTGAATTACAGCCATTTTCGTTTTTCACTATTGCAAGGCTACCTGCTCCCCATAGGCCAGAATGGGCAGACTGACTATTACACCTTATAGTCAGAACTGACCCAGGGAACATGGTAGAAAAACGAATTTATTATGCCTGAACTCAGAATGATAAAATACATCTTTTAGTGAAGTTGGTTTTAACATTCTGTGTTGGAAAATACCACTTTTAGAAAGTGGGTATTTTCTTGCCTAAACTTCCAAGCCTGCCTCTGCTAGGTTGTGTATTCCTTGTCTGGAGATTGAGTGACAGGGGCTGGGGGTGGCTACAGGAGACAGGGTGAGTCAGCACAGGGCTGAATAGAAAGACCTGCATCCAGAGTGGAGGGAGGAGTTGCACCTGGGTCTGAATAGGGCTGTGCCTGCCTTCCACAATGCTGGCTCCACCTCTTGCCGGGCGGCTGAGCACTCTGCCCCACATTCTGAAAGGAAAGAAGGAGTCAGAAAAACAAAGTGCTCCAGGACTGACCAGAACTGGTTTTGGGCTAGGCAGAGGCCTCTCTGCCTCCAGAGAACAAAGAGAAAAGGTGTATAAAAAGGGGACCCAGACCCCTAGGAAATTAGATCACTTTTGGGAAACAAGAAGAAACCTTTGCTGAGGAGCGGAACCAAGAAGAAACTGAGGAGAAGACTATCCCTAAACTGAGGGGGATTGGCCTGCAGTGGTTTGCCTGACTGCCAAAGAAAGGAGAAAGGAACTTTTGCTTTTCTGTGACTTTCATCAACTTGTGAAGGATCTCCAAGGGCTTGATTTTAGAGCTTGCCTCCTGCTGAAGTCTCAGGGACAACAGACTTCACCCACCAGCTCCCCCTGTGTTCCCTTGCTGGGAAATTGGACCTTCTGACACACTTGCGTGTCTCTGGGAGCTGGAAGCGCGACTCAACACGAAGAAGCGTGTCGCCGCAGCCGCTGAGTATCGCATCGCCGGAGAAGAGTGTCGACGTCGCAGCAGACGCCGGCGCATCCCCGAAGAAGCACGCCGCATCCTTCGAAGCGCCTCGCAGCACCGGAGAAAAGTGTCGCCGTCGCATCAGACGCCGTCGCATCCCCGGGGCAGAGCATCGACCTCGCATCAGACGCCGACGCATCGCAACACGAGGCGCGCCCCGCATCCCAGGAGAAGATCGTCGACCTCGCATCAGACGCCGTCGCATCGCCAGGGAAGCGTGTCGCAGGGCCTGTCGCGGCTCCAAAGACTCATCGAAATCGTCGCACGGCCGTCGGGCGTGCGCGCATCACCTCTTCATTGTCGCAACCTCAAGAAGACGCCACTTTGTTTCTTTTGCACCAGATCTTCAACGCATCACCGTCTTTGCGTGTAAGGGACTACCGCATCACCTTCCCTGCAACACTTTTCGTTGCCCTGCGTTACGCATCTTAAGGTACATTGAACTCAAAGTGTCGCATTTTCATTTTAAGAGACTCAAGCTAATTCTACCATCCTTAAAGTACAGTATTGTGGATTATTTATGTCATTTATGGTCTTGTGGTAAATCTATATAAAAGATACTTATTTTTATAATACAACCTGTGTGGTGTCCATTTGTAGTGTTGTCACTGGATTACTGTATGTGTTCACAAATGCTTTACACACTGCCTCTGAACTAAGCCTGTCTGCTCGTGCCAAGCTACCAAGAGGGTGAGCAGGGGTTATTTCAGGAGTGTACCCCCTTACCCTGACTAGAAGCAAGGTTCCCTATTTGGACAAAGGTACCTACCTCTGCCAACTAGAGACCCCCAGTTCTAACATGCTTGTTTTTCATTATGAACGTTGATTCATTACATGCTGTTCCTGCTTCTATAATAGCAGCTTGTCGATCTGCTTGTTCTTCTGTCCTTGCAGCCATTAGCATTTTCTCTAAACTGAGTGTCTCTCTCAAAATGCATCTGGTGGGAAGGTGGTTTATTGGTAGAGGTAAGTAGGTACCTACCACTAGTAATCACAATAAAAGGTCCAGTCAAGGTCTCAATAAATTATTCCCTTGCTCAACCCTTGGTAGCAGGTAATGAGTAGGCAGGCTTAACGTAGGAGACAGGTGTGTAAAGCATTTAAAAACACCAATACATTAAGTAAGTAGGACACAATAAAAATCCAACACCAATTTATAAAACTAGGAAATATTTCTATGATTAATATGACACCAAACTGACAAAAATCCAATGTAAGGAACCAGAGATATGAATTTTTAAAAGTAAAACTAGCGCTTAGAAGCAAATAGCGCTCAAAGGGTTAAAAAAGGTTGTGCTGTACTGGGACACAGTCCAGAGTTCAGGCCACCCATGATGTAATACTTTTACACTTACTTCCAGAGGTGTTTCTTGATGCAGGAAGGTGGTCCACAGCACCATGCAAGGGTCCAGATGCTCTGGTTTGCCTCTTGGGGACTTGGACTACATCTCCCACAATACATCTGGTCAACTTATGGAGCTTTTTACAAAAGTTGTTCCGAACTTCTGGACCTTCTTCCTGCAGTTCCCCCTGTTGTTTCAAAGTGTCCAAAACACCAATCCAAGGGTCTACGAGCTCTGAGATGGTCCTTGGGATGTTGGGACTATGTTTACCACAAGGCACCTGGCCAAATTCTTAAAAATCCACTGGATGTACTCCAGATGGGTTCCTCTTGGGGGAGATGACGCAGGTGGAGCTCTTTTAACCTGTTGCTGTCAAGGAGTCCACTCCTCCCACTTTTGAAGCAAGGCAAAGTACTTAGGGCTGAAGTTCCAAGTGCGCAGCAGGGGCAGTCATACAGAGTGCAATCTTTCGGGTGCGGGCCGGAGTTCCAGCAGGGCAGTCTTTCTTCTTCTGTCATGTTAGGCAGTGAACTCTTGTAGTTATTTTGTACCTGTTACTTTCAGGGATTTCATCCTTAATCCTTTTTTAGCAATGCAAAGTTTTTAGGGCTGCGGTACCAAAGTGTGCAGCAGGGGTAGTCTTCGGGTGCAGACCAGGGGTTCCAGCAGAGCAGTTCCTCTTCTCTTAATTATTCTGGGCAGGGATCTGAGTTGCTGTGTAGCCCTCCCATATTTATCCATTGTTCCTGGGTGACAAGCGGTGGGGGGGGGCACCCCCGACCAATGGGGTACAAGGTGACAACCAGAAGTATGACAACTTCAATTAAAGTGTGGCATATTCTTGTCCCAGAAAGCACTATTCTTCCAAAATGGAGAAACTCTCTCCTGGAGGGTTAGATCTGGCTAAGACAACACACTGGTGTGGCTACGTTTTCCCAACACTCCCCTTTCAGCCCCTCTGCTAATCTAATTACTGGGGCTCCTGTCTGGCTAGGGGTGCAGGACGTGGGGGTGAGCCTGTGCTGCCCTAAACTGTCATTCCCTCTTTGAAGACCAGTTTAGCTACTCCACCCCATTCTGCCTGTTGCTCTGCAGCTTGTAGTTCTCCTCCCACAGAAAACCCTTTGGCCCTTATTTATGAAAACTGTTGCATCACTGCGTGAAAACAGCGATGCAACAGTTTTCACTGCGCCCTCCTTGCGACATGATGGATGTGTCATATTTACTGTATGACGCATCATGTCACACGGAGTTACAGATATGTCAGTATTTCTGATGTAGCTGTAGGCGCAAAAGTGACACATTGATGGAGTGTGTCACAAAAGTGACGCAATTCCAGCAATGTGGCCTTTCACATGAGGCAAGCTCAATGCGATAGGGTCTGCGTCAGTTTTACGCCTGCTGTGAGGCAGGCGTAATTTTTTTGAAGCAGTGGCGTCCTAGAAGTGGCGCAGTGAAATCCGATAGATTTCACTGCGCCACTACTACAAGGCTTTTTAAGTGGGAACGACCACCCTGCATACATTATACCTGATGCAGGTATAATGTAGCACAGGGCTTTACAAAGTGACGCATCTGCTTAGATGCATCATTTTTTAAATAGGGCGCCACATGGCACATTTTTTACGCCGACGGTGCGTCACAAAAAGTGACACAACGGCGGCACAAAAGCGTTGCAAGGCCTCATAAATAAGGCCCTTTGTCTCTAGTCAGGCCACTTCACACCTCATTAAGACAGTGTGGCTTAGCCTGGCAGAGGCTGACCAATCAGAGCAGGGCTGATGGAAGGCTGAATTTTGGCTTACAGAAAAAAAAGTGTGATTACTTAGTTTCTGTGATAGTTATAATAAATCCAACAGTGGCAAGTTGTTGGATTTATTCTAACTATCATTTCGAAACTTTGAAGTATATTTTTAGCTCATTTCTTTCAATAGTTACACTTTAAGTATCTCCATGTTAATCTATGGAGCTATTTTGCTACAGTGGGGAAAACGAAATGGGCAGTTTTTCCCTCCCAGGGCATATAAAAAAATCTTTTATAATGTCCCTGCTTATAGTTACAAGGCACCCCACTCGTGGTGCACCTAGAGGAGACCTTAGGGGTGACATATGTAAAAATAGGGTAGTGTGAGACTTTGGATGTACCTTTAATTCCAAAGTCGAATTTGCATATAATTTATGTTTAAAAGCAGCCTGCAAGGCAGGGCTGGCTTTTAAAATGGCAGCAGACACCACATTAGTGTAAACTTAAGTAAATTTAATCTACTGGGCCTCTAGACCTACATGCCCTACCATATACAAAGGACTTGCAGGTAGGTTGTCAGTACCAATTGTAATTATACCTAATTACCATGTACTTTTAATCAGAGCACAGGCCCTGGGTCTGGTTAGCAGAGCCCAGGGTACAATCAGAGTCAGAAAACCATCATCTAGTAGTCAGAATAGGGGGCAAAAGTGGTGGGGGGGGGTGCTGCAAACAGGTTCTGGTTTCTCACACTTCTCTTGAACGAATCTGAAAGACAGCCATCAATGAGTCTGAGGTGCATGGCTTCTTCATCATTAAAATCACAGAACTTACAGAGTTCATCAAGTCTCCCAACAAACTCATCCATTGTTTCACCAGCCTGTCATGCTTGGTTGGAGATGTACCTTTCATAGTTAACATTCCGCATCGGATTGACCTTGGCTTCCAACGCTTCTTTTATCTTTTGGTACGATATTGCATCAGTTTGTGATACTTTCTATAGCACTTCTTTCACTCCATCATCGGAATGGTGTTTCAAATATTTCATGGTTTTCTTATAGTGTTCTTCTTCTAGCGCATCTATGAAATATTCGTTTTGATCCATGCAATCCACCTGCCACCGATGTTCTGTTTCTTCACTGTGTCAAACGGTGGTGGTGGCTTCAGGAATGTAGCTGCATCGTACTTTGTGCCTCCTTCCATCGCCATTGAGAGTACATGCTGTTCAGGCAGTGTTCTTCGCACAAAGTAGGACCGCCACCCTTGCCACGCAACACACCTGTGGCTTGGGTTCAGTCGTCTCTTTCATTTTTGAGGTCCTATAGCACTCTACTCGCGTGTACCAGTACGTAAGTCGTACCTGGTTGTTACTGGCGTTAGTACTTGCTTAATATGGATGATGGCTATGTGTTATAGCACCTCACAGTCTCTCTTCTTTCAGCCTTACAAGAGTGTTTTGGCTGGCTTTTTGAATGTGCTCCCTTGCATCGCCTTCAACGTCTATGATGGCTGTGTATGGGTTGGAGCAGGGCTTTGACTACACATACGCCAACCGCAGCCTGCTTTGCATCGATTTGGGGTGCATGTGACATGCACAAGCAGTTTGCTGTACCTTTGCTAACTCTCAGGGAGAGCAGCCTTGTTTCTTCAGGGCGTGTATCCCCTACTCAGTGCCAGTTGTAGCGTCTTCCTCAGCCTGAGAGAGTACAAATGAACATGCCACACACGGAACTCTGCAACAGATGTCTTTATTCCTCAGCATACGATCACACACTGTACACATTGCATCATAACTTTCGTAACCATACCTTAATACCTCCCAGCAGACTACGTAATTCCGGTTTAGAGTCCGCCAGAACTGCGAGTGTCCTGGCGTGCATAATATCAAAGACACTACGACAGACACTCTCCTTTTTGGGTAAAAGAAGAGGGGGCGTGGCCCCTGAGCCCATTAGGAGGTCTGCAGCTGTGGTGGAATTTAGTTGCGTCTGAAATTAAACTTTTGTTCACACTGCTTTGTTTTCTGTTATTAGAAATTACGCCATTGGCGTTTTACATACTGAACTATTAAAGAAATCCACTTGAAAAGATATCCTTTGTAGGGGTCCCGCTACTTAGTCTCAAAAACAGCATTTTTAATGAGCGCATAGCAAATATCGAAAGCACTGGAGAGACAGCATATAATGGAATTGTCCTGGCATGATGCAATGCATACAATGTCAGATTTGTAAAACAGATTGTTATTCCTCGTTCTTCCTTGCCTTCAGACATATCTCGATCGCCATCTACTGTTCATATTTGATATAATTTAATAAATCACAACAGTCCCTTATCAATCACAGCTAAAACGACAGCAAGATTATTTTGTGTTGGTTTATTAGTTTATAAATGTCCATGATGCTCTAGAGTCTTATTTCTTGCCAACTGAATTGATAACACTTTTAAGACTTTTCTTCTGGTACCTTAATTTTCGATAGCTGTCCTCTTGCAACCCAACACTATTTTCTCCAAACTTCCTTGGTCAATTTTCCCAGATTTCTATCAATGGACAATATGTATTTATTAAGCTATTGGTTGGTACATCCCGTAATGCATCCGTCATATGCATCATCATCATCACAATTATTAAAGCATATTAATTCAGATTACGTTCTCATCCATATAACCAATAAGCCCGTATCTGCCAATAAGTATCATACGCATTATTTCATTCCTACATTATTATCTGCAAATATGTTCACCTATTACATTGACTATTTAAGAACTACAACACTGCTGATTGGTTAAAAGGAAAAGGTAGTACCGCATCAAACATTTACATCGTCTAGTCTTCATCTGCCTGATATTCTATTCCCAGACTACCTATTCTTTTAAACATTTTAATATATTTAACGTCGAGCAGAGAGTCTGAGTGAGAATAACCGATGCCCATTTTTCCCTGTTGCTGCCCGAAATTTCTGGGATTTTGCTGCTGGTAAAAAGACCTGAATCGAAGTATAGATTGTTTATTTGCCTCTTGCTTCTCTATTTGCTTTTCAAATGCGGCCTCATTTTGCAGTGTGTTGGCTATATGGGCTGTTTAATCGTCATACCATTACCACCTCATTTCTCTTCCAGGGGATACTCATCAATAGTCATAAGCACTGAATTATCCCCGCCCACCTGCGGGATCCCGGAGCATATAGAAATATACATATATATATGTGTATGTTGGGGATCACAAGTGCATAGCACTTCCGCGACATACATATATACATGTATATAAATACATAAACATGCAGCCTAACATAATTCCAATAGGGCAAAATGCCAAAATTACATAGGTTTTTTCCTGTACAGACAATAATCTCCCATATACACTCTGTAATAGAGAACATACACTGTATGCAAAAACAGGACTCCATGCCTAAAAGCTGCCGTCGCATAGTTGAGTTCTTACGCACTTACGCCCAGTGTAGCCTCGTTACACCCACTGCCCCTTTTTCTCCTACACTTGCATAGGGACATTTTCCAGCATAGTGGGGGTGAAATCTGACAAATAAAGGTACAGAATGAGGAGCAAGGGAATGCATATGACGTAATCCCAACCAACTCTATTTCCTCACTCATGGCATCCTGGTCTTTTATTAGTAACCCAGATAACTGGCCCCATAGTGTGGGAAAGAGGATGATAAGGATTAGTTACTTACCTGTAATCCTAGTTCTCTTCCAGGGGTATACTCATCAAAGTCATAAGCACTGAATTATCCCCGCCCACCTGCGGGACCCCGGAGCATATAGAAATATACATATATATATGTGTATGTTGGGGATCACAAGTGCATAGCACTTCCGCGACATACATATATACATGTATATAAATACATAAACATGCAGCCTAACATAATTCCAATAGGGCAAAATGCCAAAATTACATAGGTTTTTTCCTGTACAGACAATAATCTCCCATATACACCCTGTAATAGAGAACATACACTGTAATAGTGTCATACAAGAAAACCTTTATTTTCAGAAAGAAAAAACAGGTAATAGCAGGCAGTTGGCCCATAGGCTGCATAGATGTAATAAACATCACAGAACAGTAAAAAACTGGCACCTTGCCTTTAAGGCTTCCAAGAACTTGGACACTTTGCCTTTAAGACCTCCAGGAGCCCCTCTGCTCCCATCATGCACCACAGGTGACAGTTAGGTCAGTTCTTTTTTCCGGCTCCTTCTATGAGGATGCTTGAGCTCGACAGTTTTTCTGACTTTCCTGTCAGGAATTGTTTTCTTCTTGGGTTTTTTGCGGTTTTCCTGTGCTGGCAGTGGTTTATCATCATTTTCTGACAAAATATCATTCTTTTTTCTGTCAGAATGCCGGCTCTTTTCCGCAAATGTCCATCCTGTGGAAAGAAGATGGCCATCTCAGATCCACACTCCGTGTGTATCGCCTGTCTTCCTTCCAGTCACAAGCCTGACACTTGTTATCATTGTCAGGGGTTTTCAGCGAGGACTCTTCGCGACAGGGAGAGGATTCGCCTTCAAGCTGTGCTCGAGAGAGGAAAAGCCCGGCTGGAAAGTGGCCTTGCGTGTCAAGAGCCCTCCTCTCTTCAGGAACATCGACGTCTGCATCATTCTGCCTCTACAACATCGAGGAAATGGCAGATTCCTGACTGTTCGCCGTCGGCGTCATTACCGACGTCGAAGAAGCGACCTACACAATCTCCGACGTCGAGACGGCGTGAGTCTCCGTCGTCGAGAAAGACATTGACGTCGAAGCATACTGCCTCGGGCTCGAGGTATGTTCATGACGAAGGTCGGTCGGCGTCAAAACACCCATCGACGTCGAGACATCCATCGACGTCAAGGCACTCTCCGTCGCCTCCCCGTAGGTCGACGTCGAGAAGTTTGCCGACGGCAAAGGGGCCTCGAGACCAGTCGACGTCGAAGACTTTGAGGCCATTGAAGCAGATGTCGAGGAGGCGAGAGCATTCGACGTCGAAGTCACTGAGTCACCATAGACGATCGACGTCGAGGACGTCTTTGAGGGAGGTGAGGTCACCGTCGAGGACAGCGAAGTCCTTAACTCCTTCGATACATCATCCCATGTCAAGGGAGAAGCACAGGTCGACGTCGAGGGAGAAGCACAGGTCGACGTCGAGGCGCTCGACGTCGAGAGCTAAAGAGCCTGCTGTTGCCTCGGAGGAAGTTAGAGCTGCATCTCAATCGTCCTCAAGATCTGGATCTTCTCCAGGGCTACATATTGTCCAGGTCTCCCCGGAGGGCTCTCCGGTGGTTGGTGAAGATGCACGGCGCAGGAAGTCTAGGGCCCTCAATAGCCCGGGGTCGGACTTTTCCCGTGCCTATTCTCCTTCACGTTTGTCCAGGGATTCTCCATCCCCTAAAACACCTCGAAGATCAAGATCACCCACTGTGGTTTCTTCCAGAGCGGCTTTAAGGAGGAGTCCACGCAGATCACGATCTCCGCATGCCCGCCATGCTCGATCAAGGGACAGATCTCGTTCTTATCATTCTTCTCCGAAGAGAAGATGGCAGAGGTCTCCCACCTGGTCTTCTCCCACCAGGTCCTCTATCAGAGATTATTCTCCAACGTTGACGGCTACACCCCCATCCAGGGTTTCTCCAATTGATGATCTCAGCACTTTTAATGAGGTTCTCTGTAGAGGAGCAAATAAGCTGAACATCTCTATGTCTGTCCCGACTGTTTCCTCCTCAGTGATTTTCGAGACTCTCCATCATCGCACTTCAGCTCGGCCTTTGCTTCCTCTTGTCCCAGGCCTTCTCGAACCTGCTATGCAGACCTTTTTGACACCGGCAATGGTGGGAGCTGTGCCTTCCTGAATAGCAAAAAAATACAAGGCTCCGGACCAAGATCCGTTGTTCTTTCGGTCGGATCTTCCTCCGGATTCCATCATTGTGGCGGCGGCTAGGAAGATGCACTCATCTATGTCTTCCTCCTCAGCGCCTCCGGATAAGGATAGCAAACTGATGGACTCTTTAGGTAGAAGGATGTGCAACACTTCAGCCTCTATCATGAAGGTCGCCAGTGCCTCCGCTCTGCTGGGGAGGTATGAAAGATCCTTGTGTGATTCACTGGGCCGTTTTGCGGATAAACTCCCAAAAGAGGATCAGCAGGACTTTCGTGAAATACTGCAAGAGGGAGGTCTAGTGGCGAATCAGGTGATTAGTGCTTCCGCTGATTCGTCTGATCTGGCTGCCCACGGATACTCCCATGGTATCTGTTCAAGGCGTTCTGCTTGGTTACGCTTGACTGGCCTTAAACCTGACGTCCAACGGAAGATAACCAACCTGCCTTTCAATGGGTCTTCTCTCTTCGGGCCGCATGCGGACGAAGAAATGGCGAAGATGAAAGCAGAACTGGACACAGTGAAAGCTGTGGGTCTCGAGAAACGGAAGGAATTTCGCAGGCGCTTCCGCCCCTACGATAAACGCCCGTTCCAACAGAGGGTTCAAACCCCTCAGTGGTCGGCTCAGGGTCAGCAGCAGCAGCAGAGGTCTCACTTCCATCAACGGAGACCAGGAAGAGGAAGAGGGACCAATAGACAGCAGGCCACTACCTCAAAGCAGCCATCAAAGCAATGAGGGAGTGCTGCCTCTGAACACATGGGCCACTCCGGTAGGAGGAAGTATCGCATGTCATCTGGAGGAGTGGAGACACATAACAAACGACAAATGGGTGTTGAATATTGTTCAAAATGGATACTTGCTACGGTTCAAGATCCCACCGCCATTGGTTCCTCCGGGCGGAGGAGTCCGCTTATGTCATCACATTTTACACGAGGAAGTAAACAGTCTTCTACAGAAAAAGCCATAGAATACGTTCCTGTTCATCAGAGGCGCCAGGGATATACTCTCGGTATTTCCTGGTCGAAAAAAGAGGTCCGACAGTGGAATTCAGGCCGATTCTGGACTTGCGCATCTTGAACAAATACATCCGCAAAGAGAAATTTCGGATGCTTGCCCTGCACCAGATCTTCCCCCATCTACATCAAGGAGACTGGATGTGCTCCATAGATCTGCAGGACGCTTATTTCCACATTCCAGTGTCCAGGAAACATCGAAAATGTCTCAGTTTTCAAGTTGCTCTACGCCATTTTCAGTTCCGAGTCCTACCTTTCGGGCTCAAGTCAGCCCCACGGACATTTTCAAAGTGCATGGCAGTGGTGGCGGCTTTTTTCCGCAGGCGCAAAATATTCATTTACCCGTATCTGGACGACTGGCTCCTGAAGAGTTCCACTCCATCCATGCTTCAGTCGCATCTTTCCTACAGTCTCCAGTTACTGAACAAGTTGGGTCTACGAGTCAATTTAAAAAAATCGATTCTCAATCCGACCCCGAACATTCACTACCTAGGGTCGTCGCTGGACACCGTGGAGGCAAGCGTGTGTCCTTCGGCGGAGAGGTTTTCATCGATCAGGATGAAATGCCGAGAACTCCTGCAGACTCACCACCCGACAGTCAGACAAGTGTCCTCTCTCTTGGGGTCCATGGCTTCCTGCATTTTCATCGTTCCCAATGCCAGATTGCACATGCGTCCCCTGCAGCAAGCTCTGGAAGACCAGTGGGTACAAGCGTCAGGCAGCTGGGAGGATCGGATCACTCTGCCCCAGTCTGCCAGGGACTCCATCATGTGGTGGACAAAGCGGTCACATCTAATGAAAGGTGTTCCCTTCCATCAAGAGACTCAGACTCAGACTATAGTTACAGACGCCTCCCTGCAAGGTTGGGGGGCTCATATGAATCACCTTCAAGTGCAAGGACTATGGTCGGACACAGAGAGGAGATACCATATCAACTTCCTGGAGTTGAGGGCCGCCCAACTAGCCCTCAAATCCTTCTTTCCGTCCCCTCAGTCCAGTTCCCTCTTGATTCAGACAGACAACACCACAACGATGTTTTATCTGAACAAGCAGGGAGGCACCAGGTCCAGAATTCTGTCCCAGGAGGCACAAGCCATTTGGAAGAGGCTTCTGGCACGACGTCTCACCATCACGGCGGTCCATGTGCCGGAGGTTCTAAACGTACAGGCGGACTTCCTAAGCAGAGAGTTCGTAGAAGCGCACGACTGGGTGCTAAACACCGAAGTGGCTCAGGATATCTTTTGAAGATGGGGTGTGCCGGACATAGACTTGTTCGCAGATGCAACAAACGCCAAATGCCTCGTCTACGCGTCCAGGTTTCACCAACCAGGTTCAAGCGGGAATGCGATGTTGATAAGATGGTCTCAGAGCTTACTCTACGCTTTTCCTCCGCTGCCTCTCATTCCAGCAGTGATCACCAAGTTCTACAAGACCAACTCCAGGATGATTCTGATCGCTCCCGAGTGGCCACGCCAGTGGTGCTACCCGGACCTTCTACAACTTTCCGAGGTTCCACACCAGAGATTGCCTTGCCGTCCGGACCTGCTATCCAAGAGCCAGGGGAGAGTGTTTCACCCCAACCTTCCTTCCCTCAGGCTGACAGCATGGCTCCTGAAGTCTTGCAGTATGGACACTTAGACTTGCCAGCGGACTGTATGAACATCCTTAAGGAAGCGAAGAGACCTTCTACCAGGGCTTCCTATGCTTTCAAGTGGAAGCGTTTTTACCTATGGTGTTTGAATAATGGTCATGACCCGGTTAGAGGGCAGGAACAGGTCATTTTGCCGTATCTCTTACACCTGGCTAAGTCGGGCCTGCAGTTTACATCTATTAAGGTACACTTAGCAGCAATCACGGCATATAGGAAGTCACCTTCACAGGGTTCTTTTTTCCAGATGCCAGTGGTGAAAGATTTTCTTGAAGGGTTGAAAAAGGTGTACCCACCAGTACGAGCCCCTTCTCCTCCGTGGGAGCTCAACGTGGTCCTTACCAAACTGATGGCGCACCTTTTGAACCAATACACAAGTCCTCCCTGCAGCACTTGTCCTGGAAAGTGGCATTTTTGGTTGCTATCACTTCGGCTCGTAGAGTCAGCGAGATACAAGCATTGTGTTGTAAGGAACCCTACACTGTTTTTTCACTCAAATAGAGTAGTTCTCAGAACTCATCCTAGTTTTCTGCCGAAAGTGGTCTCAGATTTCCACATTAATCAGGTGATCACCTTGCTACCTTCTTCTCTAATCCCTCTACACCTCCTGAAAGGGCCCTACACTCGTTAGACCTTAAGAGGGTGTTGAAGTTTTATCTGGACAAGACCAAGGTAATAAGAAAGACGGACCGGTTGTTTGTCAACTGCGGTCCTATTAATACAGGTTTGGCAGCCTGTAAAAGGTCTATTTCAAGATGGATAGTCTCCTGCATTTCTTTGGCCTATCAATTGGCTAATAAGTCTCTTCAGGGAAGGCCTAAAGCGCATTCAACCAGAGGAAAGGCCTCTACTACGGCCCTCCTCAGGAACATCCCTATAGCAGAAATCTGCAAAGCAGCTACATGGGGGTCTGTTCATACTTTCTCTCGCCATTACTGCTTAGATTCGGATGCTCAGGCGGATGCCCAAGTTGGGCAAGCCTCACTGAGGAATTTATTTGCTTGATGTCATGTTAAGATGCTCTGTTTTTTCAATACTATTTGCTCGTCCGCGAGGTAGTGGGTATGGGCTTGCTACTCTATTCAGTGCTTATGACTTTTGATGAGTATCCCCTGGAAGAGAAGGATTAGTTACTTACCTGTAATCCTAGTTCTCTTCCAGGGGTATACTCATCACAGTCATAAGCAACCCTCCCGCCTCCCCGGACGAGCATTTTTAGTATATTTTTGTAGTGATTGCATCTTATAATCGGGTTGCTACAAGTTAGTACACCGTAAAAAAAAAAAAAGAACTGACCTAACTGTCACCTGTGGTGCATGATGGGAGCAGAGGGGCTCCTGGAGGTCTTAAAGGCAAAGTGTCCAAGTTCTTGGAAGCCTTAAAGGCAAGGTGCCAGTTTTTTACTGTACTGTGATGTTTATTACATCTATGCAGCCTATGGGCCAACTGCCTGCTATTACCTGTTTTTTCCTTTCTGAAAATAAAGGTTTTCTTGTATGACACTATTACAGTGTATGTTCTCTATTACAGAGTGTATATGGGAGATTATTGTCTGTACAGGAAAAAACCTATGTAATTTTGGCATTTTGCCCTATTGGAATTATGTTAGGCTGCATGTTTATGTATTTATATACATGTATATATGTATGTCGCGGAAGTGCTATGCACTTGTGATCCCCAACATACACATATATATATGTATATTTCTATATGCTCCGGGGTCCCGCAGGTGGGCGGGGATAATTCAGTGCTTATGACTTTGATGAGTATACCCCTGGAAGAGAACTAGGATTACAGGTAAGTAACTAATCCTTATCATCCTCTTTCCCACACTATGGGGCCAGTTATCTGGGTTACTAATAAAAGACCAGGATGCCATGAGTGAGGAAATAGAGTTGGTTGGGATTACGTCATATGCATTCCCTTGCTCCTCATTCTGTACCTTTATTTGTCAGATTTCACCCCCACTATGCTGGAAAATGTCCCTATGCAAGTGTAGGAGAAAAAGGGGCAGTGGGTGTAACGAGGCTACACTGGGCGTAAGTGCGTAAGAACTCAACTATGCGACGGCAGCTTTTAGGCATGGAGTCCTGTTTTTGCATAAGCTTAACCTGAGAACTTGGGGCCCAAAGAAAAACTCAAAAATATTGAGACAAGGGTTGCTAGTATTCAAGATTCAGAACAGAGAATGCAACCACCTCATAGCAATCAGACTCGAATCTGAATCTGCCTGTACTCTAAAAACATTCCTGAGTTCTGCAGACAAGAACTACTACCTTATTGTCCATTTGAAATGCCAGTGGTTCTCTTCAGGCTGAGGTTCAACACCATCGGCCATGGGCTCGAGAGGGTCTTTCTGGTAGGTAGAGTAAATTGCATTTTTAAAGATGAATACGTTCCTTGTGACCATTTCGCCCCTCTCTGGGCAGATACACTTGTCCCATTGGTGTCAATGACCACCCAAGGCCTTCTCTTAATGGGTAGTCTGAATGTGCTTCCGGGTTGCGATCCCAGACCAACTACCAGTCTCCAATATTCACATTCAGGACCACAGCTCACCGCCTCTTCTCTTTTAGGTCGTTAGTCTCTCTTCTACACAGTTGGCTACACTTGTGATCAATCTGTTGTGGACACAAGTCAAGAGCAGTTGGAATCATGTCTTGTGCAGTATTTCACAATAGTACACTCTCTGGGCAGCACTAGGCAGCGCACTGGGAAGTGTTCCTGTTTGCATTGATACAATGGTGTGAAGCCAACTCAATGTTATTTTTAGCCTCACCAGCAACATGTACCATTTTGTCCAGGGTGCGCATGAATCCCTCCACTTCACCTTTCACTTGAGGGCAGTGAGGCTTGATTTTCTGATACTGTACCTGGAGCTCATGAAAGTAATCTTTGAAATCTTGACCACTGTATGGTGGGTCATTGTCTGCTTTTAGCCATTGTGGGTACCCATATGCTGTAAAGATCTTCTCCATCTTGGGTTTAATCTTGTCAAATGCTGTTTGACAGAAAAAGGCATTTTGGGACTGTAAACTCTACAAGTTTGTCCATGACTAGGAAGCACACCCTTTCCCTCGTTGGGAACTTTGTCTTTGGAATGCTTTGGTGGGCTAATGCAACCTTGAGATCTTGGAGGCTCTTTGGAATGACAATCGTGTCTCCTCACAAGAGTGGGACAGTTCCTGTAAGGCTCAGTTCATGTCGGACCTTCCACTGTTCTGCCAGTGCCATTTGGGTGTCTTCATCCCTCACATCATGCCTTTTTAGGTCGAGCCACGAACGACCTGTTGTTTCCTCTTCTATGGGCTCCCGCCCACCAATCGATTGCCATTGTTTGTTATATGTGGCCTTCAGAAATGCTGGCTTGTTATTGGTGCATTTCTGTAAAGTCCCTCCTTTGAGTGATAAGCTCCCTTTCTGGCGATTTCACTCGGAGAACATTTTGGTTGGCCATCACATGGTACAGCATGTGATGGCCCTCCTCCTGTATGGGCATTGCAGCCCCATACACAGCTTTGTTCCCTCCCACCTCGCTGCTCCCAGCTGCACGGGTCTTCCATGCATTATTTTATTTCTAGTTGATTTCAGCAACAGAATACAAAAGCGCTCTGGTTTATTTATTTTTTAATGTTACATCCCTGTTTAGCAAAGCTTAGGAGGAGGAGAAGCAAGGATTTACCACATCCATCATGGCTCCCGCAATACACATTCGCGGTCCAGTGTCTAATCACCCATGAACCGCTCTGTGTTTCCCCCAGTGCACCGCCCCTTCAGTTGCATCTCCCCATATGTCGCTTCCTGGTCTTTCCCCCACCCGTTTCCACCACGGAGTACCCTGGTCTGCAGGAGCTCGTGCTATCAGTTTCATTTCTTGATTAATAAGGGACACGCAGACGCCGTTTATATATATATATATATTTTTTTTTTTAAACCTCCTGTCAGCCTCTCCTTGAAGCCCGGGGGGGGGCTCCTCGTACTAGGAATGGGACAGCCGTAGACATTTACCTCCGTCTTGTTCCCTACCCCAGGGATGTGCGCCCTCCATCGCACAGTTCAGCAAACATGTGTTCTGCAGCCAGCCCAGGTGAGTGCTCTTCTTACTCTCTTGTGTCTGCACACCCGTGTGGGAGGCTCACGCTGTGTCCTCGGACTGCAGCCTAGAACACTGGCTGCCTGCTGTGCTAGGTCTCGAAGAGATGCGGTGAGTGGTCTATTAGAGCCCGGAACAAGTGGGGTGGCCCGTGACTCATGGCTTCCAGTGACCGTCTCCCCGTGGATGCTAGTGTGTCACCGTCACCTGCAGGGTACACATGGGACTGACCCATGTACACTTGGGACTGACAAACTACACGATTTAGGTGTTTACTGCATCTCGCTGTGCACCTGTGTATAATACTATAAGCCCCCATTTCACTCACCTAACCGTTAAGTAAGGTGGTGTGAGCCCACCCCCTACAGACGTCTCGCTGCACTTTCAAGTTTCCACTAATACTGACTGAGGTGACATTTCTAAAGGCAAATGGCTTTTGTTTGTGAATGTTTGTTTGTTGGGGGCTAGCTACTGCGCAGACCCTGCCCTACTGACCTACCGTTAGAGCACTGTAGTGAGCATCGCACACATAATAGAGTGAAGGCAACAATCATGACATAGACAGAACTGCAACTCAGAACTCAAAAGATTGACAAGAGTTTAAAACATGGCAGAAAGTGCAGAGAGGTGGGCAGACACGTTTTCCAATCAGGTATTTCTGTTTTGAACTCTCTTTTCTTTTCTTTTTTTCTTTCTTTTTTCTTTTTATACAAGAAAACATTCGCAAAAACTGATACAGGGTTAGCATAGGTTAAATCAATTGCAGTTTATACAACGGTGTTTGTTTAGCTATCCCCACATTATTTAGTGAAAGAGAGAGAAAGGCAAACAGAAAAGAGCAGGAAAGCAAGGGGTGAAGAAAAGAGGTAGGGGACAGGCAATAAGAGAGATACAAATGAATTACTGTCCGGGGCGTTAGTCGCATTCACTTGCATGAAACAAAGACTACAACTACCACAATGCAGTTGTTTTGACTAGGCCTGGGCGGAAAACTACGCTACGCTCGCGTAGTTTGCGAAGTTTGCGCTACTTTGCACAACGCGAATTGCATGTAGCACAGTGCAAACACGCGTAGCGTAGCGTAGTGCAGCGGTCATTTTTTGCTTGCTCGCGGTCCTCAACGTCAAGTTGGCGACCGCGAGCAAGCAAAATGACATCCCGCGAGACTTTTTCTCGTTCGCGATCAGCAACACAAGTTGCCGATCGCGAGCGTGGAAAATAAACCTCCGGCGAGATTCTCAACGCGGGAGGTCAGGTTTCTCATTGCGAGTGGTCGCGACCGCTCGCGATGAGAAACTACCAGTCCGCGTTGAGAAGCTGCCGCTCGAGTAAAAATCTACTCGAGCGGCAGTAAAAGACAGCTCGCACTGTGCAAGATGCCGTTTTCAATGATTGCACAGTGCGGACAAGCATCCGGCACTGTGTAATCATTGCGAACACGCACTACGCAGTTCGCGTAGTGCTACGCGAAGCTCGCGTAGTGCGAACTTCACTTTGCGTAGCTTCACGAAGCGCTACTTCGCGAACTACGCCCAGGGTTAGTTTTGACTGGATTATATGTGCCTTAGCCACATTCAGTCCCATGTATGCTAGATGTCTTGTGCACAACCTCCGAACCACTTTCAGCAAGAGCCAGCTTTAAGCCCATAGTATTTGTATGTTCCCTTCTCCATCATTTAAAGTGAACCACAAGTCTGTTCGTACTTTTCGGCTTGCTTTAAATCACGACTAACGTATGATGTTTGGCTAACTCATAGGTGTGCATGTTGTGAGAGTCCTGTGGAGTTTTAGAAGGGGGAGGCATCACATGCGTTTTGCATGCGAGGTTTTTGAGCCCATGTTTGAAGGAAAACTGCAAAGCATAGAATGCATGTCGTTATTGACATTAACACAAAATTGGCTAAAGGGGCCCCACTTCACTGCTGGGAACTCCGAAGATGGGAGCTTGCAGCACAAATATGGATATTTAATTTTCCGTTTATAGTTGCACAGAGGTAAGTTAGCAAAAGAAGGGGAAAAGTTGTCAAATATCAACCGGGAAAGGTCACATAAGTCTCCACCAACAGCACAGGTCCTGTCCCCTAGACGGCTTCAATCTTCACACGCTTTCTTAAGTTTTCACTCTTCGTCATTGTGCTCGAGCCGGGGGGGGGAGAGAAAGAGAGGGGGAGCGGGAAGCCCTGTTTGAGTAGTGGTCTGCAGGAGCCTCTGGGTGGGGCTTCCTTTGAATAAGTAACTTACCGAAAGGAATACTTTGTAGTCCTTGCGGCATGCTGGCTTTTCGAGCAGGTAAGCTCAAGATTTAGGAAAAGGAACTCAGGGAATTACATTTCTCCATTAATTAAAACGATGTAACTTTGAAGATGAGAAAATTAAAAAAACAAAGCCATTTGGCCTAAGAAAAACTACAGTCTCCTGCTGAAATTTGGAGAGTTGGTAACTCTGGTAGTGCGCCCGCAGTGCTGCTTTGAGCCTGCTCTGCAGACAAGGCCCCTCAGTGCCCTGGGCGTGTGGTTACCGGCAGTCAGGGAAAGTCTTCGGGGTAGCCCGACTACTGGCGTCATAGGTCACAGACACCGCTGACCTGCAACTGAAGGGGGTTATTATACCACGCAGTTTCTTTTCACCACCCTAGGAACCTCCTTTGCCAGCCGGGGTGCACCCCTTCACCACAGTGGGCACCTTTCTACACCAGAGTGGGTACCTGGCCTGGGCTGCCAACACTCCTGGCTCTTTAGAGAGTCTGCCCAGGAGCAGGTTGGGAGGGAACCCTACCCTACCCACGCTCGTGTAGAGTTGAAAAACAGCTAACTGTGTGAGCGGCACATCAGCAGCACCACTTGACAAGTATAACTTTCTTTTTTGTAATTGCATTCACAACAAAACTGATAAAATTGATTGTGTATAAATCATTACAAAAATAAAAAAAGCATGAGTAATTCACCTCTTTCTCTACGCAAATATATCATCGCTACAAACATGTTGAAACACCCCCTTGATGATAGAAGGCAATACATTCAGGTTGAGTTCGCACAATATAAAACCTAAGATTTGGGACGGGGGTGAATCACCCATTGACCCAGCCTTTCAGTATTTTCTGTGCACTTGAGGGTGCGTGCCGGAAAACCAATTGTGCAACTTCCCTCCTCACAGTGTAAGAGGGGAATACTTTAACACAAACCCCCCCCCCAACCCTTAGGCTTTCTTGATGTGGCCTTTGTTTTGGAAAGTCTTCTCAGGACGGTTTTGAGTGGCGTCCTTCAGAATATGAATGTCTAACCATCTTTCCCCAGTACCCTTTACCCCTCCCTTGCTGAGAAATTTCCATAGTACCAGCATTGGCAACCTACCCCACCCCTCCAACGTAACATGCATGCTCATAAATAAACACACAACACATTTCTTGTTTGGGTAAAATTGCTGCAGGTTTATTACGTACACCGTTATGTAATATGGTGGGTTATCTTACGGGCGATCCAAGGGCAGGCAACCGTCTGGGCCGCCTGCCCGCCTGATGAGCCAAGCAGCACTGGGGCGAACCCCATCTGTGCTGCCACTTCTGTTTATCCTCTTCCCGGATCACGTGACACATGGTCCCTTATTACTCATGCCCCTTTCAGGGCGGAGCGTAGCATAGCAAACCCCCCGGTTGTTCAGGCCCACAACCGCCCGAAGGACTAACGGGCCGCCGACACGGTTTTCCAGGAACCTCCCATGAGGCTCCTAGGATTTGGCTCTGGCACCCACCATGGTGCCGCGCAGAGGTACCCTTCTGTACCCCTCTGCTTCCAGATCGCCCTGTAACTCCGCCTGCAACGAAAAAAGACAACATTACAACATTCTCTGCCTCCTGCCTGCCACGAACCACGCCGGGTAAGCGGTAGGGTGGGAGACGGCATGTCCGGGCGCGCGAAAGAGGACGACAAGATGGTGGGGGAGGCCTATATACCCCTCCCCCTGTCCTCGCGCCCCGGAAGTGATGCTCGCCTAGCGCGCTGCGACAAGGCTTGGGGGACTCCTCCCTGAGTCCCTGCCCCTATGGGGGTGTGGGGTGCCCAGCTGGTACTAGAGGGCTGCCCTCTTTAGTGGCCCCCTGCGGGGGCCTCGGACAGCCGCAGATATCGACAGCTATAGGAAGCATTGGCCATTTTTCCCTCCAGTTTAAGCTTTGCAGTGTAACTTCACTTGTGAAGCAGTAACATTTCACACACTGCACTCCGTCCATGCAAGCTTGTCGGTGCTTTACGTCATAGTTAAAAGGAACGGGCAGTAACAAGGACAAATGGTTGGCGTTCATCAAGATGAATGCTTTATCGTTCTTTGACGGGCCAGCCCCTCCTCCACCCCTCAGGTTTTGAAGCAAGTACCCAGAGGGAACACCCGCTGTTTTGCACATAGTAAACCCTTCCATAACAACACACGATTCTTCAGGGTGGGAGTGGTCCAATGCTCACATGACTGCGAGGTAGAAACATTTTATATTTTTCAAAAATTTAGTACAGATGCTCACATTTGCATGCAAGTACTTTTTAGCTCCACTGGTTGCACGGCAGTGATGCACAGCCGTTTTTTGCTAACAAAAAGCCAGGCCGACTGACTTTTTGTTTGTTCATTACAGAGCTGTCACTAACATATCTGTGATCCTTTTACCAGCAGTAGGATCCAATCCTGATCTTTGTGAACACCAGGGGCGTAGATAGGTCAGTGAGATTGGGTGGGGGTCAGTTTCAATCATGACGACGCCTTTGGGAGATCCCTACCATGCTTTTAAGAACTTGTGTCCATTTCATTTCTATTACTTGCGTTTATAACGCATGTTCGGATTCAGCATGCCTCTCGTGTTCTGTTAAGTGGGATTCCTTCTGCACGCAGATCCTGTTACTGAGGGTAAGGGCAGTATTTTAATGCAGTGTTTCATTCATAGACTTGGCACCTTGTCAATATGGTGTGCCAAGTACACACAGGTAAAAGACATTGCCATTTACAATGCCAATAGCGCTAACTCAAACATATGCGAGACCAATTGCATTGCCAATGATTGTTAAAAATGGCTTCCATCTGTTTTTTATGAGTGCTGTTCTTGCCATCTGCATGCATGGATAGGTAGCTGCAGCTTGATCAGTCTCTTCTTTTGGGGACAGGCGATCTGGGAGACTGAACACCCGAAATACTCCATAGCAGTAAGTGTTCAGCTGTCTTCTGTGCTTTTCGGTGGGTGTCTGGAGAGATAGTCTGCTGGGTTGTCAGCTCCCAATCTGTACTTGATATCAAAACTGTACTGCTGCAGCTGGAGAGCCCACATTTTAATGCACAGAGGTGGGAATTGAGAGCTTCCCTTTAACAGAGGCACTAGCGGTTTGTCACTATTGCAAAGTCTCTCCCAAATAGATAGGGGTCTGCCAAGAGAATCTCCTTCAAAGACTGCCTCGACAACAACGCACACAACAGGAAGGAGCTCTTCAACATCGTGAAGGAACTCTCCAACCCCAGCTCCAACACCAACGACATCCCGCCGTCGCAAGCCCTGTGCGATTCCCTCGCCACCTTCTTCCACCGCAAGATCGCCGACATCCACGACAGCTTCAACACCCAGACAGCCCCCACCAAGATAGATACTCCAGACCCGCCGCACACCATCGACCATGACCCCTTGCCAGCCTGGGCCAGCGTGAACATCGATGACACCATCAAGACCATGGGCACAATACACTCCGGTTCCCCGTCAGACCCTTTCCCGCACCACATCTTCAACAAAGCCAGCAGCTCCATCGCACCCCACCTGTGCAACGTTATCAATCTCTCCTTCGAGACCGCGACCTTCCCAGAGAGCTGGAAACACGCAGAGATCAACGCCCTACTCAAAAAACCCAAGGCGGACCCAAGAGACCTCAAGAACTTCCGGCCCATCTCCCTGCTTCCGTTCCCAGCCAAGGTCATCAAGAAGATCATCAACAAACAGCTAACCCGATACCTAGAAGAAAACAGCATCCTGGACCCATCCCAATCGGGGTTCCGCAGCAACCACAGCACTGAGACTGCCCTCATCGCCGCCACCGACGACATCAGGACCCTGCTGGACAACGGTGAGACCGCAGCCCTCATCCTGCTGGACCTCTCCGCCGCCTTCGACACTGTCTGCCACCGCACTCTACGCGCACGCCTCCACGACGCAGGGATCCGAGACAAGGCCCTGGAATGGACCACCTCCTTCCTCGACGGCAGAACCCAGAGAGTCCGCCTCCCACCTTTCCGATCCGAAGCCTCCGAGATCATCTGCGGCGTACCCCAGGGATCCTCCCTCAGCCCAACACTGTTCAACATCTACATGGCCCCGCTCGCACGCATCGCCAGACAGCACGACCTCAACATTATTTCCTACGCCGACGACACTCAACTGATCCTCTCCCTCACCAAGGACCCCTCGCCGCCAAAGCCAATCTCCATGAAGGAATGAAGGCCGTCGCCGATTGGATGAAGATCAGCCGACTAAAGCTGAACACGGACAAGACGGAGGTCCTCATCCTCGGCTCCAACCCCTCAGCCTGGGACGACTCCTGGTGGCCAACGAAGCCGGGAGCAGCCCCAACACCCACCGACCACGCACGCAACCTGGGAGTCATCCTCGACTCAACGCTCTCCATGGCCAAGCAAGTCAACGCAGTCTCCTCCTCCTGCTTCAACACCCTCCGCATGCTTCGCAAGATCTACAGGTGGATCCCGACAGACACAAGAAGAACAGTCACCCAGGCCCTCGTCAGTAGCAGACTTGACTATGGGAACGCCCTCTACGCGGGAGCCCCGGCCAAGCTCATCAAGCGACTGCAACGCATACAAAACGCCTCCGCACGCCTGATCCTCGACGTACCACGCCACAGCCACATCACCCCCACCTGAGGAACCTGCACTGGCTCCCCGTCGACAGGAGGATCACCTTCAAACTCCTCATCCACGCACACAAGGCACTCCACAAAACTGGCCCAGCCTACCTCAACAGACGACTCTTCTTCTACGTCCCCAACCGCCAGCTCCGCTCCGCCGACCTCTCCCTCGCCACCGTCCCTCGCATTCGCAGAACAACCACCGGCGGCAGATACTTCTCACACCTCGCCGCCAAGACCTGGAACACCCTTCCACTAAGCCTACGACAGACCCAAGACCTGCTGACCTTCAGGAGGCTACTCAAGACCTGGCTGTTCGACCAGTAGCAGCACCCCCCCTTCCCTCTCCCCAGCGCCTTGAGACCCTCGCGGGTAAGTAGTGCGCTCTACAAATTCTGTGATTGATTGATTGATTGATTGATTGTACGTATATCAGGTTGCCACGGCTTCCCTTTCAATTTGAGAGTGTCTCTTTGTGTCTGTGAGTGTTCTGCTGGCAAAGGCGATGGGCTTCCAGCTCTGTTGATTGTACTCTTGAAATAGGAATGTTCCCAGTCCCACTGGGCTGGAGTCTGTGATAAAAGTGTTCGCTCAGGGGTCAAAATAAGTTATTATCACGTGTTTCAGGATTGCTCCTTTGTTCTTCAAAGCAATCTTGTGCTCTCAGTCAGTAAGGCCATTCCCACTGGGCCAGGGGGTACATTTGTTGCTGGTGTCTCCACCTCCATGGGTGGCAGACTATAATTGCCTCTATGCTGCTCTCACTGGAGTTTTATATTCCATGTTTTCAGTATTCCATTGTTACTTTTTCTGGATTGATTTCTGTGAGGCACAGTAAGACGTGATAGTCTGCCTGCTATGTGGCGCTTGTGCAACAGTTATCTCCATAAGTGCTGAAATCTGGTACTGTCTTTGTGTGTCTTAACACCACATTGGGCCCCGCTGTGCAAACAGTGCGCCATCTGAGGACTGTGTGATATTACAGTAGGTGTTTAAAGCTTCTTAATCACCAGGGGAGGAGTGCGAGGGTAAGAAGGATCACAGTCTGTGACGGTTGCATTCTGACAATAACTCTGACGGTTGGTACTCTGTGCTGGTTTTCAGCTGTTCCCTTCACTGGTGTTAGAAATTGGGTTTCTGGTTTGATAGGGTATCCACCAAAGCCAGGCAGAACCCACCACTCTAGTCAGGGTAAGGGAGTTACACACACAAGATAACCCCTGCTTACCACTTTGGTAGTTTGGCAGAGAAGTCAGGCTTATCCCAGAGGCAATGTGCAAAGCGTTTGCGCAACACACACACACACACACACACACACCAGTGGCACAATAAATACTTCACAAAAGAGACTCCACACAGTATCTGTATTGCATATCAACATAGACCAAAACAACATAAACCTGTAATCACTTTGCCAACTAGGCAATTGTCAAAATATCACAGCGAGTGCAGTAGAGTAAAGACTTATATGTTTCACACATCATGAAAAACATAATCACTGCATATATAAATGCAATTCCTGAAATAATACTCATTAGCCTGACACCGCAAGGCACAAATGACATATATCATAATTTCAGGTCATGAAATGCAGCATTTAGGTGAGGGAGAGAGAACACATGAATCACCAAGCGTCATTGTAATAAATAAATCACCAACTGAGGTCATCACACATTATTAGTAACACCTGGGTTACAAAATGCCATCATAAACACATAGATACCGTGCACCTGCACCTCTATTATGTCTTAGGCGGTAATGTGAGCACCAACTGTAGGACACAGAAACACCTGCGTGCCTACCACAGTTAATACAGTATTTTTTATGAATTCCCTAACACAACAAAGTGGGGGCCTTCATCGAGGTCTCACCCTGTTTTGTGACAAACAAGTAAATGTCCTCCAAGGTGCATCCTTCCAGGTGAGTGGGGCACAAACTGTTGCTTTTAGCGAGGAAACCTCGTTGGGTCCCCCGCATGCAAACTGAACAAGGCAGCTGCTTGCGAGGAGCTGAGCAGCTGCCGGTTGCTGATCCCCACAGCCTTTCTTCTGCCTGCAGCGCCAACAACACTGGTGTACCAGCCGCACTGCTTTCTCCTTAGAGGCTACAGGGCTACCTCACCCAGCATGCGAGGCTTCTCTGTGGGCTGCGATGCAAGTCTGGTGAGCGTGCCGAATTGGCAGATGCTTCCAGTGCTTCCTCAGTCAACAGCTCCTGCATCCGCCTTCACTTGGCCCCCTACCAGGAATCAAACGCCGTCTTGGGGCTTGG
The DNA here is from genome assembly GCA_963921515.1 of Calotriton arnoldi. Lineage (NCBI taxonomy): Eukaryota > Metazoa > Chordata > Amphibia > Caudata > Salamandridae > Calotriton > Calotriton arnoldi. The sequence goes on from CAWUFW010002608.1 coordinate 100,812, forward strand.
TGGAAGCCTCGCTATCCCAGTGAGCTTTGCCGGTTCCACGACAGCCTGTAGCCCCCGGGCGGGATCACGTTACACAGGAGGTTTTTCTTTAACACCGGGGGAAGCTTGGGACCTCCCTAAGCAATGCCACAGGTCTCACTCCAGCTCCCCTTTCACGCCTGTCCCGCAAGCACAAGGGACACGCCAGCCTTCAAATCAAGAAAGCACACAACCCACGCTATCAGCGACCAGGGAAAAATGGAATAAAGCACTCACCACGGGCTTCCTGTTTAAGGCTAAAATTAAGTACTCACCACGGCTTCTTAGGACCAAAATCCAATCCACAAATGGAGCATTTCCATGTGCTGGGAAAGTGCAAGGAGTCCTACTGAACCCCTCACAAGAACAGGGGGAGGGGAGAGAAGCCCACAAGCCCCTGGAGAACACTGGGGGCACTAACGCAGGAATGTGGGCAGTAGGCCAGCACACAGAGCCCCTGTAGGTAGGCAGGCAGTCCTTCTTGCAGCCCAGTAGGCCACAGGTCAGCACAACAGACAAGGAAGCCAATGGCGGTTCCTCCTGGCAGCATAACAGTTACTTCTGGCAAGGTGCAGTCTGTAGAGCCAGCAGCATCTGGTTACAAGTTCCACGCAGTGTCTAAAATCATGGGGTCAGAGTCCCTGTACTTATGCTCAAAATGCCTTTGATGTGGAGGTTACTTTAAAAGAAATCGTAGAAGTGCACAACACCCCCATTCAATCCTAGCCTTGGCTCCAGACACACTACAGGGGGGTGGAGACATCATTGTCACAGGACAGGCACAGCCCTATTCAGGTGTCAGTGACAACTCCTCCCACCATTCTAGCTCAGGAAGACCCATCAGCCTGGTGATGGGCCATCAAGATATGCAGGGCACACCTCAGCTCCTTCTGTGTGACTGTCTAGAGCAGAGGTCTTCAAACTTTTGGATGACGAGACCCCCCTGTCAACATTTTCAGGTGTGAGGACCCCCTCCTAACAAAAATTTCTAAACCTGTAGGCAGGGCTACTGGAATTATGAGGCAGGTGAGGACCAAATTACGCGACAGGTTTGACTAAATTGTGTGGGAAGAAAATGTAAATAATGTTATGTTATGCCGCGTATTTTGGGATAGCATTGCTTCATTATTTTGACATTTTTTGCACACAGTAACACTGAGGAAAGATTTCACCACATCAGTACCAGTTTATAACCAAAATACAGCAATTAACATCAGAAATATGTCTAGTCAACCTTTGTGAAGGGCACTCCACTCTGCAGGAATACGTGCTGCTACATTAGAAGCTCACCTGGCCCTGGCCATGAGCAGCAGGGGTCCCTTAAAACCCTGGCGGTCTTGTACAGAGTTAAGCAGTTTACCTATGCTGCTTTCCTCTCACCCCCTCCCTTCCATCCCTCTCTTCTCTCGTCTCCCAACCCTGGATCCCTCTCTCACTTTGCAGGCCATTTTCTTTCACCCCTTTTTACAACTTCTGAACTCTCCCCATGCAACCTCTCACTTCACCTTTAATCACCCCTTGCCATTCTGTATTTTCACTGCCCTCATCTCTAACAGACTCTCGCATTTATCTCATCGCCTCTCTGGCCCCGTCACCTCTCGTGCCCCTCAGCACTTCTCATTCACCTCAAGTCTCTCCATTCAAATTTTTGTCTATTTGTATCTTACAACTCTCCAGTCCCCCATTCATCTTTAACATCTCCCCTTTGTTCTTCCACACATTCTTGAACCAACGTCCCTCTCCCCTGTTACCTCAGCACCAGTGCCTAATTTGAGCAGGTGGTTTCCGGTGCTCCGCACTGGCACCTAACTGTGCGCACTGGCACTATGACAGACTTCCACATGGTGGCTCTGTCTGTGTAATTTAGAGAAGAGCAGAACAGCTGTTTATTAATTCAATATACATTAAAAACGATAAACTCCTGACACCCATGCCATTCTTATAGCTTTGGGGGCTTGAAATAGTCTGAATAGTCACACTTGTACAAGTGTTATGGTTGGTAGTTGCATAGGTATTGTCATTGGCCGCGCAGGCCAGGCAATGGGTGGGTGGTTTAAAGTTGCAGTGACCTACTGGTGAGTGCCCTGGCACATGTTTTATTACAAATTTATCACTGCTCAGCACCCACCCCAGTACTCCCTCTCTTCCCCTATCGCTGCTGTCCCTCACCCATGTCGCATCAAATTATCTTTTTAGGTCACAGATCATCTCTCAGCTATCTTCTCTCACGATTTAACAGTAGCCCTCACCTTTTGCTCACACTCACTTCTTGCGTGTCCGCACTTCCCTTCGGCACTTCACATTTCTCCTCATCCCTGACCTCTTCAATCGAATTCTCTCACTCCTTTGCTGTCCTCTCTCATCCTCTCATCTCTCCTCACAGAGCATACGGGTCGGACCGGTATGCTCCTCTCGGCCTGTGCCACTCTGCTTATTGTTCCCTAATTCAGGAAGGCATGAATTGTCTGTCTCACTGTTTCGGTGCAGGCCGCGCAGTTATGGAACTTGCACCCTCCTTTGCTTCGCTCCACCAAGAATCTACATCTAAATCTGCATATTCATCAAACTCCAGCTCTGGTCCAGGCAGCACAACAAGTTTTGGTCCCAGAGTAGGAGTGGGCAAAAAGCCTGGATTCATGGCTCTGCCAATGCCGCAGGTTAACAAACGGTTCCCTAAGCCTACATACTCAGTGCTTTAAAATTTTTACAACTCCAGCACATCCACAGGACCAAATTCTCACGAATTGGAGCGCCGAGATGCAATGGGACTTGTATATAATGTTTTTATAAGATAAATTATTCTTATAATAGAAATTGGCAAAAGTGGAAAACACTTTGTGTACAGAAAAAAACCTTTTAGGATATATGAAGCCCTGGAAATTAGATGAAAGGTGGGATATAGGTGCTTTACAAATACACAGATAAATTGTTTCATTAAGGGACAACTTGCTTAAGTGCTGTTTTCAGACAAGCAGTATCAATAAACACCATGTAAAATAAGTGTTACTGCACACGATCCCTGCTAAATGGCCCTCTCTTTAATGACCTCAGATAAAGGAAAGTTTGTGCAATCCCTCCGTGATTTGCTCACGAGACTTGAAGTCTGTATGAACATTTATTCACTTATTTGTACAGCGCTATTCCACCCTTCTGTCACTTCTGAGCGCTAGGGCATTAAACGATTTTTTGTTCTTGGTTAATTTCATTTGTTGTTGAACTGTGACATTCTTAACTTCCTGGAGTTTTATTCACAGCTGCGTTTCGTAGAACTGTTTAAATGTAAGGAAAAGGCAGAGTGGGGGCCCAGGGGGTACTGGAACCAGAAAAAAAAACTAAGCCTCGGTAAGCAGCTTACAAAGGCATGTAAATATGCAAATGGTTTTTAACGACCTGTTAAAAACTCGGGCGTCTCGGAGATATGACTCCAGACACTGCCCAGCTGAGCCCACAGCTGCAGCAGCCTGGGCTGAGACACGACGGGAGGAAGGGGGCTGAAGCCCTTGTAGTTCTATGGGCCTGGGCAGAAGTGTGACTGGGAATGCGCGACCCCCTTTGTATCACTCCACGCCCCCCCTGGGGGTCGCGCCCCACAGTTTGAAGACCCCTGGTCTAGAGTGAATGCATAGACAGCCCCTGTCAATACAAATTAGATGTTGATTGGAGTCAGGCTGCAAAGCATAAAGAGTCATAAGCAAACAGAAATGCCTACTATCTAAAAGTGGCATTTGAAAAATATTAATGAAAAATCAAACTTCAGCAATAAGCAGGATATATCACAACTATCACAAACATACCAAAAATGGCACCGCTACTCCTTTCAGATCAGAAATTACCATTAAAAACATATCAGGGAATTCCCAATGCAAACTTATGAGAGGAGCAGGCCTCACAGCAGTGAGAAACCAAATAGGCTGTTTGTCACTACAAGGACATGCAACATAATGAAGGTACATGTCCTACCTTTTACCTATACAGCACCCTACCCACAGGGCTTCCTAGGGCCTACCTTAGGGTGACCTATATGTAGGAAAAGGGGAGTTCTAGACTTGGCAAGTAACTTTAAATGGCAAGTCAAGGTGGCAGTAAACTGTGCGTGCAGGCTCTGCAGTGGCAGGCTTTAGACAGGTTTGAAAGGCTACTTCTGTGGGTGGCACAAGCAGCGCTGCAGGCCCACTAGTAGCATTTAATTTACCAGCCCTGGGTATATGGAATACCACTGTACAACGGACTTACAGGTACATTAAATATGCCAGACATGTGTAGACCAATCATACCAAGTTTAAAGGAGAGAGCACATGCACTTTAGCACTGATTAGCACTGATTAAGACTTCCGGTCTTAATTCTTTCGTGGGGACAAATAAAGTGGTACCATGGTAAGGGAGCTCATTTCGCACATGATTATCCTCTCCAGACACTCAAGAGTCTATTTCTTCTTGACTCATACTCTGCCTAACTCTATCCAAGAAGGAATCCGGGTCGCAGGGATTCTGGGGGAAGCTTGCAGTGATTCAATGGAAAACCACACCCTATGGTTCAATAGGAGTTACCAGCCTACAATTCAAAGCGTTGAGCTCTGGCCTCATCCCCGCTTAAAAAATCCACAGATCATCTCAGCCTGTCCCATCAAGGTTATCCTTCCTGAGAATTTTTGTTTCACTTTGATAATGATAGTTTTGCATTTCATCATTATAAATCCAGGACTATTGGAAGAAAGTTATGCCTGGGTGTGATGAGTTGCTCATACTCTGCTCAAGGCACAAGTCTTAAATAAAAACCTTACTGGAGCCAAATAATGCACCTTGACACAGTTTTACGTTCCCAGAGCATAGAGCACATTACTTCAAACCAAGGGCAAAACCCAACAAAGTACAGTAAATGTGTATGTCAATTCATAGCGATACCTATGAGTATGTTTGTTTCCCTTTGCAATGACAGGCACATGCATTATAGGTTTTTCCATATTCCTAGAAATGAGATAGGCATAATGGAGTAAAAGGAACCAATAGTGGAAGGCAATCAGAATAAACTGAAAAAAATTAAGCGAAAAAACAGAAGCAACAGGAAAAATATAGTAGCCAAAATCACATACAAATGCATGCAAAAGTTATGACATATTTTTAAAAGATATTGAGCAATTATAATAAATGTATTGTATCTTACTGAAGTATATGCACACTTGCCTGCATATTGTAGTAAGCATAGCCTCATTTCAAAAGCTGTCACATCAAAGCGTAGAAACCGACAAAGCTAATGAAGTCAGCATTTGTTTTCACTTTACTATTTACTTTAAAGGTCTTCCTGCATTCTTTCCCACTGCAAGATTCTCTCATTTGCTAATTAGGTAGGTTTCCCTTAAGGTAAGTTTTAAACATATGATCTGCTTCTATTAATTTGCATTGAGAAACATTGTATAAAAATGTTTGTTCAGTGTATAGAAATGTAGCATCATATGTTCCAACACAATTTGAGCAGAAGCTCTGGTTCGTTGAGATGGCAGTGTCAAAATGTATTTTCCTGACTTGATTGCTATTTTTGCATTAAACACGTGTTAGACTTGTAGGCCTCCGATGTGTTGTGTTTTATTTTTAACAAGATATTATTAAAATAATTTATGTGGGATTCCGCAATCCCTGTATTAAAAGCCTGTCTCTAGTTTCTTTAAAATCAGAGATTTGTGATGCATCCAGTCACCAATGACATCAGAACTTGTTGGAAACAGCCCTTTTGCAGGGGTTGCTCAAACCTTTATGCTTCTTCCTCATATTTTTTCTGACTTGTTTTTTGTTGGCTTTAGGACTCTGGGCACTTTAACACAGCTAATCAGTGCTAAAGTGCATATGCTCTCTGTGTAAATTATGATTATAATTGGTTATCCATGATTGACATATTTGATTTACTGGTAAGTGCACTACGTGAGGTCAGGGCCTGTAGATCAAATGCTACTAGTGGGTTTGCAACACTGGTTGTGCCACCCACGAGTAGCCCTGTAAATGTGCCTCAGACCTGCCACTGCAGTGTCTGTGCGCAGTTTTGAACTGCCATGTCGACCTGGCAAGTGCACCCACTTGCCAGGCCCTAACCATCCCTTTTTGTACCCCCATGGGCAGGGTGTAGTGTATGTGAAAGGAAGGACATGTACTGGTGTGTGTGACATGTCCTGATAGTGAAATACTGTCAATTTCGTTTTTCACTATTGTAAGGCTACCTGTCCCAAAGGATAGCATTGGAGGCACTTTGTAACATCTTACAAGTATAGCTTCCCACTGGGACAAGATAGATGATAAAGTTTAGGCTCTCTGTACTCCGAAATTAATAACACATCCTTTAGTAAAGATGATTTTTAAATTGTGTGTTTGAAAATGCTACTTTTAGAAAGTATGGTCTAGACACAGGGTGCACTACGAAGTCCCCATTCGGGGTTTCCTCCTAGTACTACTCCAATAAACGTCACCAACAACAACGTAAATCCAAGATTCAATGAGATAATATTTTTTTAAACAATTAAACAAACAGATAATTTATACAAATTAAGTATCTATAGCCCATAAAATGATGTAAAGGTGAGATGCTTGTTCATGATTCATCCATGTGAGTGATGATCATTTATTTTCTTGAGGGGCAACAGATCAGGTCAACCCAATACATTTCGGGCCAATACAAAAGCCCTTCATCAGGGGTATCTACAAACAAAAATACATAATTTTTAGCTATGTAACTAATAGAAGTCAACTACTACTTAAAAATAACCTCATATCGCGAGGGACATCTGATGATCAATTGCTAGTGAAGCTAGCTCCAACCTATGGTTTCTGCGAGAAAATGGAAGACAGATGTGTATATAAAATTGTTATGACAGTGCTTGCTCCATGTTAGCCTCCTGTGAGCACCTAGAACTACATAATCAAGTGCCACCAAGGTAGAGCAACAATACGAGACAAAATCAGAATGTGAAACCACAAATTCCAAGAGTGGTATAAGCCGTGCTGGTCACTATAAACAAAAAGCCGTACATCGCGTAAAGCAATGTGAACATTTGAAAATCAATGACCAGTAGGAAAACATGAAATTGTTTGTTGTGGTTATGAATTTTTTTTTAAAGTGCAGAAACTGAAACCGAACTCAAACCTTCCGGCAATCAGTAACCGACGAATACGATGAGCGTACAGTCGTAGTGCAGTCTAAGACATAAGTAAACGCCAGGTTCCTAAATGATAAAGAGAAGCAAAGAAAAAGAAGTCCAAAATACAGTCAGAAAGTGACACGATAAAGCGCAACATTCAAATAGTGCATCGTAACATGTGCAGGGTGCCCGCTAATGTTCGGACAATACTAAACTCGTGAACTTTTAGAAAGTAGGCATTTTCTTGTTTAACCATTCTGTGTGCTTCTGCCTGTTTGTGGATTGACTGTCTGGTTTTGGAGTGACAAGGGCTGGGGATGTGCATTCACTGTAGACAGCCACTGGTGGGGTTGAGGTGTGCCTGGTCCTTCCTGGATGGCTCAGAACTGAGCTAAATAGACTTTGGCTGCATTGAGAGTAGTGGGAGGAGTTTTCCTTGCGCCTGAATAGGGCCTGTCTCCTTTGCACAATGCTGTCTCCACCCCCTGTGGTCATACTGCACCAGTGAGGACAGAACTGGTTTGGACTGGGCTCAGAGACCCTTGCACAAAGAGGAACAAAGACAAAATGGGGTATAAGTAGTGGACCTTAAACCCCAGAACTTTAGATCACTTCTGGACTCAAGAGGAACCTTTTCCAAGGAGAAGAGCTGGAGAGCTGCAAGGAGGAGTAATGACCCTTTTGCTGTGTGCTGTGTGGGGTTGGCCTGCAGTTGCTGCTTCGACCAAGGAATGGACAAAGACTGGAACTTTGCTGAGAAACCTGCCCTCCTGTTCTGAAGTCTCAGGAACACAAAGACTTCACCCTCATCTCCCCTGAACTCTTTTGCTGAGAGTTCTGACCTGCCAGGAGGTGCCTGTTCCAGTTTTAGGCTTATGGAGATTGTTCCTGCTGTTGTGACCTGGATGAACCTAAGAGAAGCAACAAAAGCAATCTCCGACGCTGTCAGCGACGCCGCCGTGACGCTGCGACCTACACCAAGGCCAGGGGCACCGCTCTTGAAGTGCACAACGCACCTCCCGGCCCGCACCGCAGTTCCGACACCCTTGAACGCCTGCAGATGCCTGCAGTTATCGGCCTTCGCAGTGCCAGCGCTCGCACCTACTCTACCATCGCCAGCGCCTGCATCCTGTTATCGTGGCGTCGATAACTGCTGAGGGTGAGTGACTCCATGAACTCGCCGACTTTGCATCGCCTCACTGAAACCGACGCCTCACTGCCGACGCAACCAAATTCCCCTGTCCTAGATTCAACACACAAGGGACCATGGGTAAAGATTGTTTATCGAGGAACAAGCGGCCCCTTGGTTTAAAAATACATCAAACAATACACATAGAAATAAATATGTTCTATGCCACAAACTTGCAAAGAAGAATTTCTGAATATTTATTAAATCACATAATAGAAATGAACATAATAAAAGTGGGAAACATGAGACAACATACAAGAGAAAATTACAAGGGGAAAAAAAACATAAAAACTCAGACATTTAGAGGGGAGTGACAATTAACAATGTCACAAAGACCATGTCACAATTTTTGGTGCCAATGCTATTGTACTTAGGCAATAGTAATATGCAATACTCATGGTACTGTTTGTCAACGACATTTCAATCCCATTAGACGACATAGGGATCATCATCAGGACTTAGTTTATGCCTGAGAGTATAAATTGTCTAGTCACAGATCCGATGGAATGAGCCAGATGAGTTCCCTAGTGGGAAGGGAATTCTATGCGACAGAGTTTAGCAGCAGTGATAGCAAGCTGGTAATGCCATGAGTTGACAACGTTTGTGCTGTGTGAAGCCTAATGCGCGAGGAAGTTTGAAGAGGGCATTGCGTCCAGTTATGTAAGAGCAACCACACAGTTAATGCATGCACAGCGACGGTCAAGAGCCAGTCCCATATGTAGAAGTATAGGGGGGAGCGGCAAAAACGAGAGGATGTGCGGGTTCTCAAGAAGGGCAGCGGCATCTCCCAGAGATGCTGAGAAGAAGTACTGAATGCGTGCGATGGACTGCCTCCCCCGTGGCAGCCAAGGAGCCAGCCTCGACCTCGGCACCGACGCCTCACCTCCACAACACCGTGCATCATCATAGACTTCGTTTTCCAAAGGTACTGTTTGTTTGGGGGTCCGTGTGACTCCATGCCCGACGCCACGCACCTCACAGTCGGCGCCGTACTTTGGATTTATTGCTGTCACAACATCATAATAGCCCCAGGTGGAGCTATTTGTTTTTTACAAGCTTTATTTTGGAAATAACTTTTTTAAGTGCTATTTTACTACATGTATGCAGGATTTTTGTTGTTTTGGTCTTGTTGAGTTTAGATAAAGATACTTTATTTTTCGAAACTGGTGTGGTGTTCATTTGTGGTGTTATCACTGTGTTACTGTGTGTTTTGAGTGCAAATACTTTACACATTGCCTTTGGGATAAGCCTGTCTGCTCGGGCCAAGCTACCAAGGGGGTATGCAGGGGTTATCTAAAGTGTGTATCCCCCTTACCCTGACTAGACGCAAGGGTCCCTATTTGGACAAAGGTACCTACCTCTGCCAATGAGAGACCCCCAGTTCTACCAGAACTCAACTATAAAACCTTATTAGAGTTGAGTTCCTGAGTCACAATGCCTACTGCCAGCAGCCAAAGGGAAAGGCAGGTTAGGCCACGGAGCATAATGAAGGCATCTGTTTAAGGAACAAAATGAAATCTTGCTTTTCTTTCTTCTGCTTTGTTTTTCTAGCAGTACCTTGGAAGACAGAAAGTAAAAATTTAAGACAACATGTTTATTTTTTGCACTCCTAAGGTGGTTATGAAAAAGTTAGAATGTTTCTGTATGTTTCTACTGTGAGTTTTAAAAAAAATGTAAATGGCTTGTATTAAACTGATTCTAATATATATTTGCAACAAGTATCTAACAGTTTTTTTGATGTGTTTAATTTTGCACTAGAGATTCTATTTTTATTCATGTTTTCATACATGCTCTCTCTTTCATATGCAGGACCTTTGCACTAAGGATTTAAATGATTCATGGGAAAGGTGATGGAGTGATCATTTATTATAAGGAATAAAGTACCCCCTGCTGTACATGTAAGTATATTGCAAGTCACCTCAGAATTCCAAAACCTTAAAAAAGGAATTCAGCCTTCAGCCTTGTACTTCTATATGTTAATGCAATTCCTTGTTGACTTGCAATATGCTTATAATAAAAGGCATGGGGAACTTTATTGTATGAATACGTGGGTAGGATGAATGACTTTACCATAGCACTGACGGCTCAGAAGGCATGTTCATTAGTAAATATGCGAACACTGTGGAAACCTCAGCTCCGACCAACTTAAAGGATCATTGCTCAGATCAGCTTTTAAAAGCTGAAACTGGGAAGTACAATTTTTTGGTGGGAGAGTAGCTATTAATGGTGCAGCAGGTGAAGTTACATAGGGCTCCAGGAGTCTGAGATGGCACTGTGTCGTAATTATCTCTGTATTGCAGTACCCGTACGGTGGGTAGGCGGCCCAATTTCCTTGCTTATATGAGATCCCCCGGCATCCTCACTACACTACTGATTTTTGGATAATTTTTAAGGTGTAACAGGTGGTCAGCTCTGATTTCTATAAGGACCATTCTGACATATTAAAGTAGTCAGTTTAAAGGTCCTCCTCGCCACTCACCCATCACAGTACCCAGATCTAGGCACACAGCAGGTTGGTGCTTTTGTTTTCGGCTTGCAACTGCTCCTACAGTTCTTACAGGTGCTCACCACTGGACACTATGCCTGAGGGCATGTAGCAAGGACTAGTGTAGAGCCAGGTGCAGCTCTTCTGCTGGCAGTCCATGCAGGATGGACAGGGTTCACAGTTTCTCCTCCTTCAGTGCCTGTAGCATTTCTAGGCAGTTGTACTGTGCCTTGTCCTACTGCAGGAGAGAGAGTCTTTTGGGTGCATGCCTGATTTTTGCTGTGAAAGCTATGAGGACTAGGGCCTGTAATTTAGGACTTTATGGAAGCCCTTTACTATTTCAACACTCTGGAAAGAGAGGTAATACCAGTCAGAACATTATGTATTTTTGAGAGGAGAAAGCTTTAGGGCAATTTTTAACAGTGGCTACATGCTGCAGTGGCTGGTGCTCAGCTCGAGTGCCATAAGGTGGTGTTTGGGCATGAGAGATACTTTGTGTGGCCGCACATGACAATGTCTGTGTATTTTGCAAACCTTCTATCACATAGAACAACTTTTTTGACATAAACATCTGCAAAATGGTGTGGGGGTAATGCAAAGCGTGAGTGACAGTCCATCCAGCCAGTAGATGAAGGGAGCTCATATGAATAAGCAAATGACTGTAGGGAAATGACCCACTGCACCTCTCTGTATTTACAATCGTGTGTTTCGTTGTGTGGTGCATGGTGTGTGTTGATGAGTGGTGTGGTAAGTGAGGTACTGCCATGAGGTCTTCTGTATCAGCTCTTTCTGACACAATATAGTGCACATGTGAACCACACCTTCTCGGGTGCTTTTAATGCCAGATCAAGGGTCTAGTGAAGCTCATGCTTTACCAGCTTTAGCAGGGGTGCTTCTTAAACTGACTCTGTGACTGATAGTACGCAAGACAGTATTGGAACCTAATAAACAGTGTAAGCAACAATGCCATGCCCCATGTGTTCAGTATAGGGGCCAAAGAAGCGAAACAGGACGACAAACATATGTTTAAAATGTGAACGAAAAATATGAGTGGCAAATGATGGACGCGAGTGCAAAAAGGAAGAAAGATCTAAAGAATGGAAGTAGACTAGATAGAAGGCACAAAAAATAATGGAAGGAAAGGAGAAACAATGAAAGAAAACAAGAAATAAGCAAGAAAATGCAGAAAACGGAATGGAGTGTAAGAAAGATGCTTCAGGAAGAAGAGAGGGAAGGAACAAACAAATTAAAAATGGAAGAAAGAAATAGTATGAAATGATGGAAATAAGGGTAAAAAGTGAAAAAGTAGAAATGAAGGTTTGACAATTAAAGGGAAACAAGGAAAAGAAACAATTGAATGAAAGGAAGGAATATCAATGCTCCTGTACCATCATAAGAAGAGTCAGGATTGCTAAGTTTGTTCACTCAGTGCGATACGGTTCAAAGTGTGGGTAGTTTATTGCTCTGGCTACTCCCTTGTGATAGATAATAACCTTAAGATGTTTCGAGTGCATATTGAATTGTCTGCTGTAATGGAAAAGCATCTCCAAGAATCAAACATTGATATTGTGACTTTTTTTATTGGATTTCCTCTGTTTCGTGAAGCAGAGACTGCGTGGATAGCATTTGAGAATGTACTGTGAACAGGAATGTACTTTGAACTCCCGACATTATGCTGTTCAGTAACCTGTTCATTAATCTAGGTAGATGCAATGTCTTCATAAGTACCTCCAGACAACGAATCCCACTTGAATTTGAATTCCTTTGCTCACTCCCTCACTTTGATCGCTGATCTCTTCCTGCTTGGGTCTTAAATTACCCTTCTCTGCAGTCTTTTAATGTAGTTTTTCTCGAAAGTATAAAACTGCACATGTTCTTTCCTCCGGGAGTCAATTTGCGCAGTCGCCAATGCCTGTTATTTTAACACCCACATCTGCTCTTCTCAGAGGAAGCCCTCCGTGTTGTACATTATTGCTGCTGGATTAAAGGATGCATATTATAGTGGATTTTCTCAACATTTCCGAGATGTTTTAGAAGAACTGGGCATCCTGCCCAGATTGAACAACGAAATGCTGAATAAATTCCTAGGTGCTGCACTGATTCAGGAAAATGCAAGCTAGACCCTTGGGTGGTGTCACGTGTACATTAAAATAAGTATATCAGCACTGTCAGGGCTTTAAGTGGGATGAAAAAACTGGGGGGATCTCTCAAAGGGGCATGGCCAATGTAATTAAGGGCGTGGCTTAAAAACACGTAAGCTAAAAATCAGTGCTTAGCACATTGTGCCCCTCCAAATTGTATTTTTCTGTTTCTGTCATTGCATCCAGATATATGATACAACAAGTAACATCATACCTACAACAAGTCAGGACTATTGGCTTTGTCAATGGTTGTTAGTTGCATAAGATAAATAAGCAGCTACTATGGCTCGTTGTATTTAATATTGAAAAAGCTTCCACTTAAAGTCCTGGTGACACTACGGCAATGTTGCTGCTCCTGAGTTTCAAAAAGAGAAGGGAAATCCAGAGAGAAAATGAGACTCTTTAAAGGATTTCCCTTCCCCTACAATGCTCACCTGGCAAGAGGTCATGCCGTAACTTCCCCACTGGTGAGAAGTGTGAGCACGCGCACATCGATGTGCCTGCTGTCACTGCAGTCCGAAAAAAAACGCACAGCGTGTGCCAGGGCACAAAACAGGGCCCGATAGAGACCCGTTTCTAGGCCCCCTCTAAAAAACTGCCGATGCTCAGCACCGGTGAGACCCGGCCCACTTAAAACCCCGAGCACTGTCCTCACTCAGCAGACGTCATATTTGGGTAGAGACATTTGATATATGGTTTAGGCAGACCCTCTTTCGCTTCACAGCTATGTGTCTCTCCACTTTCATTGCTAGTAAGCAAAATCTACCAGCTGAGCACACGGAAATTGAAAAGGCAAAGCTTACATATTCAGTCACTGATAACATTTTAAATTGTAACAATTAATATGTTTCTGTTTCTTAAGACAATAACAAGGAATTTTGCATAAAAACGAAAAACTTGTCTGCCCTGTAGCTAACAATAGATCGATTTCACAGGGTTCATAATAGGCAGCCTTACTCCCCCCAAAATCACTGTATATCAAGTGTTACTAATTACACATTTGCATCTCTGCTTCATCCTTCCTCTTTGTTCTTCTGATGAGCAACTGCTGCACATAAAATCGTAGGTTTGTAAATAGAGTTCACATGGGGCGGTGGGAAATCACAGCCATGCTGACTGCCACAAAATAGACATCCCTGAATTAGTAGCTGATGCACCTAAAACATGTCAGTTTCATCAATCCTGGGTAGCTGTGGCTTTGAGCAGCAAGGCTAAACAACAGAACTATGTGTAAAGCATTTAACAGCACCAGACAACGAAATAAGAAAGTCACACAACAAGAAAGAGCCACAACAACAATTTCTAACAATAGAGCATATTTTTATGAATTTTTAGAGTCCATGATCATCAAAATCCACCAGAGAGTTCCGAGGATAAAGATGTTTGAAGAAATTAATACTTTTAAATGCAACCGCAAACAAGCACTGGTCAACACAAACGTAGCAAATTTTGAAAAGTTTGAAACAGTTAGTTCGACAACTCTGACTTGGCTTGGGTGACTAAATCTGACAGGGCAGAGGTCTAGGAGTCCACTTAGGATACTTTGGAGGCTGCCTGCCCACCAGAGCATTTTTAGGGCAAGTTCCAAACTTCACAGGACGACCGCCATAGACATCAATTGAGTGGTCTTGATGCTGAGGATACCGGCAAAAGATGCTCAAAGCTTCTGGTGCTGTGTGGACAATGGGGGTGAAGTGCGGTTGATCCCTCGGTCCAAGGGTGGGTTTAGGCAACTTTGACCATGGCGCTGGAGTTCTCACGATGTCCTCTTTGCAACAGTAGAAGGACAGCTGTGGTGGGGTTTCCGATCTTGCCACATAGCGGTCACAACAAATATACTTAGTGAGGGCTAGTGTCCCTCTTGGGTGACAAATCTGGTCTCTGATAGCACTCCCAGGTCCGGCAGACATGGGTGCAAGTTGTGGCGATCTCAGATTTGTCTCTTGGCATGCCAGGCGGCAGCCAGTGGCAATCCCTCAGGAGTGGCTACTGCTTTGCTGACTTGGACTTCTTCAGCTTTGATGTCCCTGGTGCTGTTCCAGGGGGCCAGCCGAATGACCCTTGGAGTCACTGCTTCAATCTGGGGCCGGGAATCAACTTTTCCCCAAACGAAGAGGCACAGTTCAAACTCACTAGCCCAAAGTGCAGCAGGTGCAGTCATTCCGAAATTGCAATCTCTCTTTGTGCAGCCTCAAAGGCAGCAGAACACTTCTCTCTTGGTCCTTTCTCCAGATCCATGGTGTACTAAAGTTCAGGGTGCCAGGGGTGCCTATTATATTCCACGAAAGTGCCCTGAGGGGACAACGGGGTCACTAGCCTGTGGGCCACAGGAAAACCGGTTTGGGGACGGGTTTTCACTCTCTGGCCTTGTTTTCAACTTGTCTACATGAACAAAAGGCATCCTGCTAGGGAGTACTGCCACAGGTGGCCCTTCAAAGGCAGCTTCTCCTTTGAAGCTTGCCTCTTGGGCTAACACTCCTTGCAGCCTTCCTTGGAGAGGAGGTCACACCTCACTCTGCACAACTGCCTTTGTTCCTGAGCCTGGGAGTTGCTCACACGTCTCCCCAGGTGGCCAGAAAGCTGTCTGTGTGCCAAAGCCTTTGTATGGCCACTGGACTAGATGGGGCACAGAGTGGCAACTTTCTAAAAGTAAAGTTGCTTACCTTTAAAAGTGACATAAATCTCGACTTGGGCATCAAGTCGGATTGAAATCCATGATAAATTTGATACCTTACAGTACCCAGTTAGGTAGTCCCATTCAGGAGTTAGCAAGGCTGGGATACCAGCCGGCGACCCTGTGTTAGCCAATGGGGTTACTAACTTTCCTCTGCAATATCGACAACTTTAGAGGTTTTGCTGCTAAGACATATATAAGCATATTTGTCTTGCTTAATAATATACAGCTCCCTGCCATAGGGCTCAATAAGCCTTTCTTAGGGGAGACTTACATATAATATTAAGAAAAGAGTGACTTTGCAATTGGTTTTAATGGCAAAGCCAAACTAGCAGTGTACACACTGCTCTTCTAGTCTGCAGTGGCAGGCTGGTAGTCATTTTGTACTTTGTCACATTCAGGGTGGCACAAACAGTGCTACAGCCCTGGGTGGACACTTGAGGCCTTCTTTAGATTTGGCTGAGGACAATACTCCATCACAAACGTGATGGATGGTTGTGTGATGGAACCAAGCATGCGTTTACCACGCATGCTGGTTCCACACAGTCTTTACAACGCAAGTCTAAACCACAAATATGCCTTTACCACACATGCCTTCACAACGATTTATGTGTTGTCAAAGCATGTATGGTAAACACATTTCCATGGTTAAGACTTGACCCCCCTGACCTCTGCCCCCGCCCTGAGTCCTAAAATTACCCCCCTCCATCCTGAAAACCAACCCCCTCCCCCTCTGAGCCCTAAAAACTTCCCTGCCTCCAGTCCTAACTACTACCCCGCCCTCCCTAATCCCTAAAACCACCCAACCCCCCTCCTGAGCCCTAAAAACTACCCCTGAAAACTACCCTGAACCCCCCAGAAAACTACCACGGACCGCCCCACCCCTGAAAACTACCAACAACACCCCACCCCTGAAACCTACCCAAACCCCCACCCCTGAAAACTACACTGAACCCCCCCACCCCTGAAAACTACCAGGAAACCACCCACCCCTGAAAACTACCCACAAATCCTGACCTCTGAAAACTACCCCGAACCCCCAACACCCCTGAAAACTACCTTGAACCACCACCACACCTGAAAACTACCCAGAACCACCACCACCCCTTAAAACTACCCCAAACCCCCACCCCTAAAAACTACCCTGAACACCCAACACACCTGAAAACTACCCCGAACCCCCACCACCCCTGAAAACTACCCCAAACTCCCACCACTGCTGAAAACTACCACGAACCCCCACCCCTGAGAACTACCCTGAACCCCCACCACCCCTTAAAACTACCCTGAACCCCTCACCTCTAAAAACTACCCTGAACCCCCACCACCCCTGAAAACTACCTGAACCCCCACCACCCCTGAAAACTACTATAAACCCCCCCAGCCCCACTTACCTGTCCAGTTCCGCTTCCCGACTCTCCTCTTTCAAGTCCCCGCCCATTCCGAACACTGGAGCGCATTTGCCTTAACCACGCATATGTGTGGTTAAGGCAAATTTGTTGTTCGGGCAAGTGTGGTTACGCTTGCGGGCTTCCAGAACTCGTGGCTCTGGCCGCGTAGTTCTGGATGTTTTCCATGGCAGATATCCCGTCCGCCGTATTACGATCCCATTATATCCTACGGAGATCGTAATACGGCGGAAGGAATATCCGTCATGTTTGTGTTGAAGTATTCGATCCGCTGAGATCTAAATAAGGCCCTCTGTCTTGCATGCCCTGGGTACCATATACTAGAGACTTATAACTAAGTCAGTACTTGCCGATTGGGCACATCCAATTGTCACTGGCACTGGGGTCTGGTTAGCAGGCCTCAGTGCACTCTCAGATTCGAGAAACCAGCGGCTAATAGTCCAAATGGGGCAAAAGTTGAGGGGGGGAGGGGTCTGCAAAAAGGCCTGTGTTCTTACAAGTACGCAAAAATGCATTTCTGATTTTAAATTTCCCATTCCCCATTTTGTTTCATAGTATCAGGGTAAGCGTAAATTTAGAATTATAGGGCCTGATTCACTAATCATTGTCAGTTAGTGCGACTAAGTCTTTTAGTACTACTGCCTTACTTCTGATTTCCAGGAGTTATCCTGACTTACTCCTTAAATTCAAGAGTGAGCCATGAATAGTTCAATGGTAAGTCACAGGAAAATGTTTGTGAAGAAAGCAAATAACTGCATTTACAATAGTGGGCAATCGACCACAGGAGAAGTTTTGCCACATTTTACGTTTTGTCAAAAAAGTATTGTCAGGGTGGCATCTGAAAAATGCATGGGTGTTTGTGGGTATTCAGAAATACCTTGCATTGTAACTACCACCCTATAAAAACCTATAAAGTAATTCCCAAAAATGTTGGCGTTACAAGGTTTTCAGGATGTGAACGTTAAAGAGACACAGGGAAATTTCAAGTTGCTGTGGGGTAAGTGGGTTTGCATCAGGGAAAACCATGTTAAATGTTGAGAAAAATATACTTCAAAATGCTAAAAAGGCACATGCACATTACCACCTGACTTACTCATGTGTATTATCCCCCGAGTGAAAACTGTACAATAGTAAATATTGGCCAGTAACATTGCTGAAACTCTACTATTGTTATGATTTCCAGTACTACTACAAGGGTAGTTTGAGAATCTTCAAATAGTCAGAATTCCAAAGTTCGTATAAGACCCATGGGAGAAATTCCCAGCTTTTTAATGCAGTGAATTATTCATTAGTTAAATGTAGGTTAGTCAGTCAATCATCTATCCGAAGGATCCCAGGCAGAAAATTAACCAGTATCTCAATTCTGCCAATTGTTTAAAATAGGAATTCACAACTGTAATGAACACAGAGCTGTAAACGTCAGTTGATGGTTTTGTATTAACAGTTAATAGGTAGAATAGTGTATTTTGCATTTTGACAAGCAACCTAGGTGCTACAAAAGGAGGCATGAATAGACAACAGATATCAAACATGTTAAGCAGGTGATTAATATGAGCAACGTGTATAACAAAAGTACAGAATGAGCAATGGTTGAGTTGAATGAGAACTGAAAGAACTAAGGCCGAGTCAAAACTTGTAATTGAAGATCAGCCAATGGTCTACCCATCACCGACATATGCTAGCGTAGTGCATCTTTTCCAGGACAATGTCAGAAGACATTTCTCATAGCTGCCCTGAAAACATGAATGAGTCTGCTACTGATGTCTGAGGTACCCTGTGAATCCACAGCCCCAGCTAATGGAGGCTAAAACACTCTCTTCCAGAGACATTAGTTGGAGAGCTTATCATCACCACTCAGACAAATTTAGATACATGTCATAAGGGTGTCAAAGAAAAAAACATGTGCAGGCCTGCAGGAATAATACACACTAGTGAGTAGTTATAGCAAGGCTTACTTACAAAAAGTCCAATCCGTGAGTTGTTCCGTGTCATGTGTGAATAGGATATCCAGTCCTGCACTTATTCTTTAAATTATGGTACCTGTAGCTTTGTTTTCCTGTCATAATTCAGGAATACAAACCACATAAAACATAGGACTAGATGAGCTATCCATGCCTCAAATGGGAGACCTGCGATCTAGGACTGCAATTGGACATAACATAGAAATTTGAAGATTGCACCACTGCAAAGAACACACAAGAAGAAATCCATTATCACTAAATAGAGAGGGTAAATACTAATGTCAATGCTGGTCTTTCTTCTGCCAACTGTTCCTATCCTCTCACAATTGACTAAGCCTTGGTAAGTGGCCAGTTGTTGACTATACCCCTGCTTCCCTGGGTCCAGAGGCCAAGTGGTTGACATCTAGATGGCTTGGTTGTTAACTCAATCTAGGAATGTTTATTGACTCTATGTACCAGAATGCATCAATCTCCAAGCAGCACTAATCACATGCACTGTGTATTTCCAATCACTTGGGGCATCTAGATTTCTTTTTGTTGTAGATATGTAATTCAAATACTGCCTGTTAGAAATGGGGGTCTCGAGTTGACAAGGGTTTGCACCTTTGTCCAAATAGGAACCCTTCTTCCTAGTCAGGATAAGGGAGTTACACTCCTAAAATAACCCCTGCTCACCCCCTTGGTAGCTTGGCACGAGCAGTCAGGCCTATCTTAGAGGCAGTGTGTAAAGCATTTGCACATAAGCAACAGTAATACAGTGTAAGCACTACAAAAGGACACCACACCAGTTTAGAAAAATATCCAATATTTTTATATACTTAAGACAAGACCAAAAACGATAAAAATCCACAATACAGTACTTAAAAATCTTCAGTTATCCAAATATGCTTGAAAAACAGTTCCTTGATGTCGATAACTCCATCCGGGGCTATCACGGCGTCGTGAATAAACAAATTCAAACAGTTCTGGCTGACCGCGGCGTCGCGGGCCAGCTACGGTGTCAGGAAGACCCGCAAACAGTACCTTTGAGAAATGCAGGGCGTCGGCGACCTCTCGTTGAGCTTACGAAAGCACGGCGTCCGCAGGCGTCGGTTCCGGAGGTCGGTGCAGGAGTCGTCGGGCCCTCGAAGTCACACGCGTTGCAGGTCGAACTCCTCTCTGTTGAAGTCATGAGCGCTGGCGTCGGTAGGCGTCGGGTGCTGCCGTGCGAAGTGCAGCAGTGCGGCGTGCGGTGCCCTCAGGTCACGGTGCGAGCAGCGGCTCGGTGGCGGCGTCAGATGGCGTCGTCGGTGAGACCAGGGTCGCGGTGCTCGTCGCGGTGCTGGCAGGTCGCGGTGCAAGCAGCGGCGGCGTCGTTGCTGAAGCGCTGTTGTCTGCTGACGAACTGGAGTCGATGGCGCCGGCGTCGGTAGGCCGAGGCTGCGTTGCGGGATGAGGGCGGTGCGTCGTGTAACTTTACGAGCGGTGCCCTCCAACCACGGTGCAAGCGGCGGCGTAGATTTCGGCATGGAGCGGCGTCATCGGGGATACCAAGGCATTGTCGTGAAGCGAGGCGGTGCGGAGCCCACAGGTCGCGGTGCGAGCAGCGGCTCGTATGACGGTGTCAGCAGGTGTCGTCGGTAAGACCAAGGTCGTGGTGCGGCATTGCGGCGGTGCCCTCTGCGGTGCCGTCAGGACATGGAGTCGGCAGCAACGTCGTCGACGTCGTCGGGTTGCGTTTTCTTCTGTTGCAGCACAAAACACACAGTTCCCAGTGCTGAGGGCAGAAGAGCTTGAAGTCTTTGCTGTTCCTGAGACTTCTTGAACAGGGGACAAGCTCTACCTCAAGCCCTTGGAGAAACTCACAGAAGTACATTGCAGAAAGTTCAGTCCAGTCCTTTCACTGCCCAAGACAGAAGCAGCCACTGCAGGCCAACACAGCAAAGCACACAGCAAAGTGGTAGTTCCTCCTCACAGCTTCTCCAGCTCTTCTTCTTGGCAGTCTTCTTGGTCCAAAAGAGTTCTAAAATTCAGGGGTCTGGGCCCCAATATTTATATCCCAAAATCCTTTGATCTCTTAGGCAGAGAGTGTCTGTGCCCAGCCAGAACCAGTTCTGCCTTCTCTGGTGTGACTTCCTGGCAGGAGGTGGAGACGGCATTGTCAGAGGCAGACCAGGCCCTTTGAGGTGCAAGGAACTCTCCTCCCCCTTCCCCAATTGCAGCCCAGGTCTATTCAGCCCTTTCCTGACCCACCTAGTCTATCTGGAGCCACTCCTGCTCCCCAGCCTTCTGTCATCCAAAACCCAGACAGGCAATCCACATTCCAGCAGAGGCACACAGGATGACTGAGCAAGAAAATACCTACTTTCTGAAAGTGGTATTTTCAAACACCGAATGAGAAAATCACCTTCACTAAAAGATGCATCTTTAGATTCTGAGTTCAGGCATACTAAACTTTATTTTCCTACCTAGTTCCCAGGGCCAGTTATGTTTATAAGATGTTATAAACAAACTTCCCATTCTGTCCTATGGGGAACAGGTAGCCTTGCAATAGTGAAAAACTAAATTGGCAGTAATTCACTATCAGGACATGCCAAACACACCAGGGCATGTCCTACCTTTCACATACACTGCACCCTGCCCAAAGGGGTACCTTGGGCCTACCTTAGGGGTGGCTGACATGTAAGGAAAGGGAAGGTTAGGGCCGGGCAAGTGGGTGCACTTGCCAAGTCGACATGGCAGTACCAGACTGCGCACAGGCTCTGCAATGGCAGGCCAGAGTCACATTTACGGGCTGTTTGTGTGGGTGGCACAATCCAGTGCTGCAGCCCACCAACAGCATTTGATTTACAGACCCTGGCACACGCAGTGCACATTATTAGGGACTGACACATAAATCAAATAGGCCAATCATGGACCACCAATCCATAACACATTTTACCACAGGAGCACTTGCACTTTACCCCTGATCAGCAGTGAGAAAAGTGCGCAGAAACACTACGCCAGCAAAAACAGAGTCAAAACCGGGAAGTCAGAAAGCAAAAACTCAGGGGAAACCCGCCAAAAGATTCCAAGTCTAACACTGCCTGACTGTAATGTGTGTTCATGTATGGACTTCTTAAAGGTTGTGAAACAATTCTCACAGACAGATATTTGTGCTAGTCATGATGGGCAGGCATTTTTTGTCTGTTCTTATACATGAGTTTGATAGTCATCTGGACAGGGTTCCATAGATGTGTGGACATTTGTGGCTAAGTAATTGTGAATCACAAGTCTTATACTTTGCACCTTGTCCAGGGTGACCAGGGCGTGAGTGACATGAGTTCCATGTTTTTTGCTTTCAATGCTACCTCTCTGGATGGTGATGCTACCTAGGTGCTGAAAGGGACGATAGACAGAAGGGTAAAAAAACATGAGTGGACTGACAGCAGGTGAAGAAAAGGTTGAGCCTGTATATTTCTCTTTGGGTATGTACGTATCTACTTGTAGTGATCTGAAAAAAACAAAAATGTTTTTGCACCTGCATGTTTCTTGGCTGCTTCTTCTGGAAATAAACCAGCCAGGAAAGTAATAGGGGGCTTTTTGTGACGTTCTGGTGGCGCACAGGGCTTAGCCATATCTACAAGGCCACGTAAAGCCACCCTGCGTGGCTTTGCATGGCCTTGTAGATATGGAGTGACTGCGTCGAGGAGGTGTGCCATGGGTGTTGCAGTGGGTGTTCCCACACAACACCCATAGGTTTTGACACATCCCAGATTTACAACATGGCTTAAATCTGGTAATGCGTTAAAACCGTGCACCTCCCCAGAGGTGGAGTAACGAGGAGAAATAACATTATTTCTCCTTGTTTTTCCCTCTCTCCACGTGTGCTGCATTCTGCGTTGGCACACAGCTGCTAACTGTTGGCACGGCTGCTAATTGTGTGCTGGCTGAAAGGACAGGAATGCACTTGTAAATATGGTGCATTCCTGCTCTTTTGAATTAGCTTAGGGTAGCCCAGCAAAATGACATGCAGCACTGCCCTACACCAGTTCTTTGTAAATATTCCCCTATATTTTAACATTTGACAATTATGTATCTAATTTAATACATTTTGATACAAGCTTCAATCAAGTCAGCCCTACACTGCATCTTGGTTACATCCTGTCTGTAAAATACTTTAAAATACTTAAAAATATAGGGTGTACAGACTGTATTCGATAAAGTGTAAGAGCTGGACAGACATAGTATACATGTAAAGAAATAAAATTACAGAAATTAGAAGACATACACGTATGACTTTCTTCCCTGTAAAACATATCAAGATTCTGAGTTATATCTAAGTTGAAGATCCCACCCCTTCTTGATTTAAAATTAAAAATAAAAGACAATGAACCTCAGAATCAGTTGATGCTGATTGATCAATATTATACATATTGGACCAAAGTCACTATTATACATATTGGGCTGAGTATAGAAATGTAGTGGCCGATGGCAGTTGGTGACTCTTGAAAGTGGTGAGGCGTAAAATTTGTTTCCAACTTTCAAGGTACGAGCGAAACTGACAGAAATATGAGGAGTTGGCAGTGGTGGAGAATGCCCCTTCAAGAACATTTTGATACAAAAAACGACTTTTATTGAGATGATGGCGACTAGTGCCATGGACTGTGGAATTAAATGATTGTGAGGGCTCTGCTACTAAAATATCAGGCCACGAGGTTACCAAGAACGGTTTGTCAATGCTCGGGCACATGAAGTCAGCTGTTGTTGTTACACAAATGTAATCCGTGCGCTTTAAAGCATAAACATACAATGCCAGCTCTTATCAAAAACATATCATTCTTCTAAAAATACTTGTCATTTGGTGGTTTGGTCATGTACGTGTGGCTTTAATATAAGTTTCTCTCAGGTCCTTTGATGCTGGAACGCTTCAAATTTCTTCTGGTGGGCACTTGCACGTTGTGCTGATGTAGTGCAGTGCAGACGTGGCAGCTGTTTTAATGCAACATTTGGGAAAGGGGCATTGGGGGATTTAATCTCCTCCTGATTGTCGCCCAAAAGAGACATGTATGAGCTTGGGTTTAAACTGACTTTAAAGTAGGCCATTGTTTAACTCATGTCACATATTTTATGTACACGAGGTAGGAAAAACATAGTTTGAGGAAGGAGAAATGTATTTTGTTCTTCTGTATTTTCTTCATTTTATATAGCATGTGCTCAGCCTGAATGCATTGGAGCGCTTTACACGAGCGTTAGTTACATTACACAAGGTCAGCTAATGTTTTTCAGGCACAGGGAAGATTAAGTGATTTTGCCCAGAATCACAGGATGTTGAGCCCAAGCTGAGATTTAAACATGGTTCCCCAGTTCCAAAGTTGGCAGCTCTGGCTGTAACTTATCAAATAATCCATTTGGCCCCGTACACACACAGAGAGTCAGACACACACTCACTCTTACATACATACACACTCTCACACACATCAGTGCCAGTCAGCCGTGGCCAGGCTGCATGTTACCCTGCTGCAAGGCGCACAATACCAGCTCTGCTCTGTGACTTGCAGTGGTTAAAAGAGCAGTCAGTATCAGCCAATGTGTCACGCTTCCTGCTGTAACCAGTTAGAGGGAAGGCAGCCTGCCATGCACCACAGAAATGGAGGGATGACTGGCGACAGTCACCTTGACACAGCCCAGTTGTGCACAGCTGAGCTGCTTGTACATATTCTGCATGAACCTACGCCATGGTTTAAAAAAACAGCAGACATATAATTACAGCTAAATGCACTCACTGGCTGCGCATGCAGTGTGATTGTCGGCCCAAACACAGATTAAAATATGCAGGCACACGTGCAAAACAGAAATCCCGGTCAGGTTTAGTTTATTTGATTTAGTTCTCTACTGAGAACAACAAATTTCATACAAAACGTTTGTTATAACTATACACATAAAACATTCAATACAGATTTAAAAAAGTTTTTAAAAAATTTAAACAGGTTGTGACATACAAATTCGTCTGGGGGAGATTTAAAAAGCGAGATCAGACTCTGCACAGATGCGCTGTTATATCTAAATTGTATTGTTTTTAAGTAGCGCCTTCTAGCCTCAACCAGTATCGGGTTTGGGCATACCGACAATACGTGCTTCAGATCTTGCACACCACCATTGCAAAGATCACAAATACTGGCAGAAATCCGGGTCTCTCCAAGCAGCTACTCCTCACAAGCTCTTCGCGAATTCAGACAGTAGCACATAGTCATGGGCGGATCACAACAGCAATACCCAGCCCACAGAATCGACCCACCTCCTCTGTCTCCTGCCCTTCCCCTAGCTGTCTATGCACCTCATACCCTCTTCTAACTTTGCATCAGGCCACAGCATCAGCACGTGAGGGCAGACAAAATTAAAAGCACTGAAAGGAGGCCACGCCCCACAGCTGACATAACTGCCCTGCCTTTAGAACTAAAAATGAGGAGAGTCGTCGCTTGAGTCTGTGTAGTTACATGCCCACCGAAGAAAAAAAAAAACAATCTCCAACCTATGTCAGAATGGAACACCCAGCTGTAAAGATGAAAATCCATCCAGGGTAAATATTTTCTTGTGTTTTATTGCATGAGAAAGCTCATGAGGGCCCAGATGAAACACTCCAACGGTGCCTGCATTCAAAGGAAAACATTATATATTCCAATGCAGAATACATAGCTGACTAATGAATACCAATATCTTTTTATTACCTCACTGTGACATAGACAGCCAATACAAGCACAGAAACTAATACACCACATATCCCCCAATACATCAAAAAGGACGCAACACACACAACACATACTCTGACACAAAAGTTAACCAAAACAAATTCAGCCTATTCAACAGAAATATAAACTAAAGAGAACTGACAATGTCCTTCTTTTAGAATAAAATAATGCACTAAGATACTTCTAAAGTTTTACTTCTCATTACTTCTAATCTTTGAATCTAGAAGGCACTTTCTTACTTATATTGCTTCTACGTAGTGTCAGTTCTTGAATTTCTTAGACATCATTGACTCTATTACCAGACTTTGATCCACTTGGAATACATTTTTTAGATACACCATCCAATAATGTATTTGTATTATTTTTTGCCAAATGTGCAGTGTTCCACTATTGACCATTAGAAACTTTCACCACTTGACCTCTGATTTCAATTATCTGAGTGGGCTCTGTGAATTCTGAGGTTCCTGTATGTAACAACACTGGATCCCTGATGTGTACCCATTCTTCAACACTAAATTTGGAACTAGTACCATATCTGGCACCTCTTGACTTCATTTCTTTTTTATATTTCACACCACTTTGTTTATTACTTGCATTTTTAACTTACAGTGAGTGCTTTCCCACATCACATCTCTGAATGAGCAAGTTTCCTTGCTTTTTTTTAACACACTGGACGAATCAATTTGTCTCCTCTTATTAGCAAATCAATTTCTATAGATAATTTGCCTGCTACCTTGCAATATGGCTGCAACGAACAATCCACAGACCTCTCCTTCAGCCAACACTTAGTTACTACTTTCATAAACCTGGGACACAATTTTGTTATTTTTAAGTGCATCACGCCAAACATCCATGTTATGACAAACAACCAAATCTTCCACACTGGTGATGATACATTCCTCAACGTCATCCAGTACTTCCTTTTCCTCTATTTCATCCACACTGGCAGCCTTGATAACAAAATCTACCTCCACATTTCTCCCTCCTGCAATATGAACTTTAGTAAAATGGAATTCCAACAATTTTGTTGCCAATCTGATTAACTTTGCAGTTGCCTTCTTTACCTTACTCCCTGATAGAATGTCCACTAGTGGTCGGTGGTCAGTTCATGAACAAAATTTCCTTCCCCACAAATAAGATTTGAATTTTTCTATGCCCATTACACAAGCTAGAATGAAAGAGACAAACATAATAGGACACTCTGAGAATATATAAGTTAGAGACCATCCAGATGCACAGGGGGGACCTAAACTGGGTTTTTCTTCGGTCACTCCTCACTAGGAGTTAGTTTTCAGTTTTGTTGGACTGGAGGTTACAATCTTCAGTTCTGAGGCGGCCATAAGGTATTTTAAGAATCTTCTGACATACTTAACTGATTGCCCTCCTGCATTCTTCAATGAGCGCCATTACCTGAGATATTGACCGTGTGGAAAAAATCTTACTCTCACTAAAAAAAACGGTAATCATACTGCTTCTATCGATAACCTTTTTTTAAACTATAAAACATTTATCCACAGTCGCTTTTCTAATTTGCCATATTATTGTAAGATTTTATTCAGTTAAATATGTTTCTCATATCATAAGCAGAAGCATCAGTCAAGCACGGTTTTGTAGATGGCGTGTTCCACATGTTCAATATTTTCTGTTGTTTTACATTTTGTTTGGTTTATTTCTCTATTTACAATAGTGCTTTGGGATTTTAAGAAGAATAGGTTGTAAGGCCCCCAGTGTATTCTGTGTTGCCACCACATCAGTTTTAGTCTCTGACTTGCCTTACAGCTAATGCTCTCCCCTTACACTGGTCACATTGTTTTCGAAATTCAGTGCTGAAATTTGTTCTGCCAGCTATCCCTGCTGGCAAGCAGAGTCAGCCGCCATACCCCCATTACACTGATCGGCTGATTATGTTCAGTGATGTTAATTTTTATGTGCGTGTTTTTGAGCCAAAGGCAAAAGACCAAACCTGCTCTGCTTCTCAGCAACACTTCAGGAAAAATGTACGTATTTCAAAGATATGATACTAACCACTAAAGTCACTCTTTGCATTATTGTTGAAAAAAAATCTAATTTTATTTCAGTAATATTGATGACAGCGCTGCGATCATATACGGAATGTATTTTAGATGAGCCATTTCCACATTTCTTCTTTGATCAGATTCACAATAAAACAGCACGAGCAGAATGACACAGCTAAATAAAATGTAATACAACTGAGTGTCCTGACTGCAGCTTCCCTAATAGAACATAAAGATATATTGCTGGGTTCAATTTATCTTGAGAGATAATAATGCCATCACCTATCAGACAATGTGATTCAGTCCTTGTTACCTTCCCAGGAACAGTTCTTGAGTTTCCATAGCAGCGGGACCAAGCCATTGATAATGTCAGATAGCTAAAGGTAAAGATTAATGATTGATCAGTATTTTAGTTGGATGGCACAACACCCCTTCCTTTATGGTAACATTAGCCTTAAAATGGTTCAAGGTAATTTTTAAAAACATTGATTAAACTTCGCGTGATGTGATAACTACAATATAAACAAGCACCGGCAATGGAAATCAGTCTGTCTTTTAAATAAAAGTGTTTTTGTGACACTGATGGGTTTAGACACCCAAAAAGTCATCATACATGCACTCTGTCACTCATCTTTGCCCTCATACATCCATTCATGCATCCACTCAGTCATTCTTGCATTCACGCTCTGACACAACCACAATAAAACAAGCACACACTCAACAGCATATGCAACATAAATTTAAAAATACAAGTAGAAAAGACAAAACATGCCGCCAACTAAACACAACAGGCATATCCTTGCAATAACGAAACTAAATATAGCAGCGGGTTTCAGGCCTGCAAAGTATTGTAAATAGCCTATGGTTTTTTTAAAGTTCTAGCATGGGCGCCGGATTTCGTACCAATGTGATCTCCATTTTGGAATCGTAAAACCATGTTACTCTATGTACAACAGCATTCCATAATGTCAGATTGATAAAAGTAAACATTTTTGATTGATCGGTATTTTGGTCGGATGGCACAGCACCCTTGCCTTTATAGTAACATTAGCCTTGAAAGGGTTCAAGGAAACTTTTAAAATCATTACTGCATTATTTATGAATCCTGCATTGATGAAATTTGGTGTGATGGGATAACTACAATATAAACAAGCACTGGCAATGCCAATTGGTCTGTCATATAAATAAAGGTGACTTTGTGTCATTGATGGGGTTAGACACCCAAAAAGTCCTCATACAAGTACTCTGTCACTCATCTTTGCCCTCATGTTTCCATTCATACATCCTCTGATTCATTCTTGCATTCACCCTCTGAAACAACCACAATAAAATACATACACACACTCAACAGCATATGCAACATGCATTTAAAAATACAAGTAGAAAAGACAAAACATGCTGCTATCTAAACACGACAGGCATATCCTTGCAATAACGAAACTAAATATAGCAGCGGATTTCAGACCTGCAAAGTTATTGTATATAGAAATCTTAGATGCTGTATAATGAAGTTAAACTTTTTAGAGTATTTAACGATATAGCTTGACCCAAACTGTTTTATCAGTAATCTATTTCAATGGTGAAATCGGTCTAATATCTGCGTACTTGCACACTTAGGGGCCCATTATGATAACGGGCGGATCGCCACCGCCCACATGGCGGTGGCGATCCGCCCGCCATTTCCCACCGCCCGCCTCACATTTCCCCACCGCCATATTAGTATGGCGGGGGGGACCCAGGCGGACGGAAAGACCGTCCGCCAGTTTTCCGCCGGTAGGCAATCCGCCCGATTGCCTACCGGGCGGAAAAGGGCCATAATATGGTGGTGGTGCCTTGCAGGCACCGCCATCCATATTAGGATGATGGCGGTCACATACCTTTCCATGGCGGAGACTCCGCCATGGAAAGGCATGCGGAGAATGCCTTTGGGGGCCCGTTGCGGGCCCCCTGGGGGGTGGGGGGGTGGGGGGCTGCACTTGGGGGGTACCCATGGTACCCCCCAACATTGGCATGCACAAGGTGGCAGGCACCGCTCGGTGCCATTGCACACAGTGCATTCCCAGCATTGTGGTGGGCGGTGCTGTGCGCACCGCCTGCCACAATGCTGGGAATGATGGATGCCACCGCCACGGTGGCGGTGGCATCCTAATCGCTGGTGCGGGACCGCCGCATCACTGGCGGCCGGTCCCAGCACCGCTAGGGTGGCGGGCGGACGGAAGTCCGCCCGCCATCCTAATAGGCCCCTTAGTTTTAGCAAGCTGCTTGTATCTCGTATTGCTCAACAAAATTGATGAATTTATGGTTTTACATATATTGTAATTTTTATTTTAGCTCTGGATGATTTGTTAAATCAGAGCCTTTTTATTTGTTTATTCTTTATATGGAACTCGTAGGAGCTCCAATTCATAGTAAAAAATGTTAATTGATTTGAATTGTAAATAGTCTATTGTTTTTTAAAGTTCTAGAATGGCCGCCACATTTCGAACCAATGTGTTGTCCATTTTGCAGTCGTAAAACCATATTGCTCTATGTACAACAGCATGCCATAATGGTCTTCTATTTAGAGGAATTGGCTTTGTGGTATGCAGCGCTCTACAGATGAAATGAGCAGCAAGCAAGCAACATGTTAACAATGTCTGGAGACCTATAGTGTCCTCCTAAGAAACATTAAAATAAAAAAGGAGAAGCAAAGAAATGAAAGGGGAACTTTAAGAGAAGGAAATCAAAACTAAAGGACTGTCCAACTGGCGCGACACCAAAGCGCACTATTTTTTAGGAGATGTACACATGTAATGTAATGTAACAGGATTTGTAGAGCACAGACTATTCACCTGTGAGGCACTGAGTAGGTGTGAAGGTCAGGGGCATCAGTCAAAGAGCCAGGTCTTCAGTTTCCTGTGGAATGTTGTGAGCGTTCTGGCTGTTCATATGTCCTGGGGATGGCGTTCTAGGACTTTGCTGCTATATAGGAGAATGAGCAGCCTCCTGACCTACTTCTGCGAGTGCAGGGGATGTGTGTGAGTGATAGCAAAGAAGATCGGAGGTTTCAGGTTGGCTTGTGGAAGTGTAGGCAGCTTTTGAGGTAGGCAGGCCTCTTCTAATACAGCGCTTTGAAGGCCAGGGTGAGTATCGTGAACTGGCAGTGTTTCTGGATGGGAGCCAGTGGAGTTCTCGGAGGTGAGGTGTGATGTGGGTGCAACAGGGTAGGTTGAAGACCAGTCTTGCAGCAGCATTTGGTATGGTTTGGAGCGTGTGGGTGAGGTGGGCTGGTATTCTGTAGTAGAGGGTGTTGCTGTAGTCGAACCTGCTTGTGATCAAAGCCTGGGTGACAGTCTTCCTTGGGAGAGCCATTTGAAGATCTTTCTGAGCATGCGGAGGATGTTGAATCAGGCGGATGTGATGGTGATGATTTGGGGGCTCATGGAGAGTTCTGTGTCCACAATGATGCCCAGGTTTCGAGTCCGGTCGGTGGGTGTCGGGGTGGGTCCCAGTTTGGTCGGCCACCAGGTGGTGTCCCAGGTGGAGTTGTCGGGTCTGAAAATCAGGACTTCCATTTTCTCGGCGCTGAGTTTCTGACAGTTGGTGCAAATCCATGTGGCGACTTCCGTCATGCAGCATTTGAAGTTGTTTTTGGTGTTGATGGGGTCTTCCGAGAGGGACAGGATAAGTTGTGTGTCGTTGGCATACAAGATGATGCTGAGTCCGTGGGATCGGGTGATCTTTGCATGTGGTGCCAGGTAAATGTTGAAGAGGGTGGGGCTGAGGGATGACCCCTGTGGGATTCCCCAGCTGACATCATTGGGTTCAGAGGTGAAAGATGGCAGCCTGACCCATTGCGTTCCTCCGGTCAGGACGGGGCGCATCCATTGAAGGGCTGGTCATTGAATTCTTGCATCATGGAGTCTGGTGATGAGTGTGTGGTGGGTGACCATGTCAAATGCGGCAGAGAGGTCATTTAGAATTAAGGCTGCGGAGTATCCTTGGTCCATGATAGCGCAAATGTCATCTGTTGCTTCGACAAGGGCCGTCTCGGTGCTATGGTTGTTGCGAAATCCAGATTGTGAGTGGTCAAGGAGTTCGGGTTGTTCGATGAAGCGGGAAAGCTGGCTGTTGATTACTTTTTCAGGATTTTTCTGGGTAAAGGTAGCAGAGAGATGGGTTGATAGTTGCTGAGGGCATCCGGGTCTGCTGATAGTTTCGTGATCAGAGGGGGGCATATGTCTGTTTCCAGGCATCCAGGAATGTGACAGTGGTGATGGATGTGTTGAGAATAGACTGCAGTACCGAGCTTATCATGGTGCTGCCTAGGTTGATGAGGGGGTGCTGGCAGGGGTGTGTGGGGGCACCTGAGTGGGTGGATGCCATGATCGCTGTTGTTTCTTCTGAGGTTATCAGGGTCCAGTTGGAGAGATTTGGGGCTCCTGCAGTGAGGGTTGGTGAATGAGGAAGGGTTTTGGGAGGAGGAGGTGGATACTTGTTGGGTGATATTTTTCCAATTGCGACTCCGGGTGGAGGGTGTCACTGTTGGCGTGCGCTGTGGGTCAAAATATTGAAATGAATGGTGAAGTGGCCTGTCCAGGTGAATGGGAGTGTGTGGCTGACCTTGTCTGTGTTGCTGGTGGAGAATATGGGGTCC
Source organism: Calotriton arnoldi (assembly GCA_963921515.1). NCBI lineage: Eukaryota > Metazoa > Chordata > Amphibia > Caudata > Salamandridae > Calotriton > Calotriton arnoldi. Next base: position 133,168 of record CAWUFW010002608.1, read on the forward strand.
AGTGTGTGGCTTGCTGTGCATGTGGGGCCAGTCACAAGCTGCATGAGGCTGACATTGAGGAGGCTGTCCAGAAGGTAGGTGGTGTTTTGGTCAGTGGTGTTATCCAGATGGAAACTAAGGTCACAGAGGATGTGAAAGTTCTTGGAGCTGAGGGCAGCAGGGGTAATGGGGTTGGTAATGAGGATGCTAAAATTCCATTGGGGGCCAAGTCGTTAATAAGCTGGTATTACCTTAGTGGTTGACTTGTCGTCCATCTGGATCTCGAAGTGAAGGTATTCTATGAAGGGTGGTATCAGGGTCAATGGTGGTGTTGCATTTTATGTTGTCTTTATGAATTATTGTGACTCCTCCTCTGGGCTTTGAAGATGTGCCCTGGTGCAGGATCCTGCAGCCTGCTGGGATGGTGTTGGCGATGTCTGGGGTGGATGGCGGGTTGAGACATGGTTCCGGGAGGAAGGCAAGGTCTGGTCTGTGTGTGTGGATGAGGTTCCCCACCTCTGTCACATCTTTGTTGAGAGAGAGGGTGTTGAGCAGCATGCATGCTAGTGGTTGCTGGTGAATGGTGGGCACATGAGTGTGGTGGGCAGGAGTGGAGCAGGGAGCTCAGGGGTGGCTGGGGTGTGGGTGATATGAGAAGTGGCAGTGTGAGCATGAGAGGGGCCTGACCTAGGTGTTGGATGCAGCATGGAAGCAGTGGTCTACACTGCATCTGAGGTTCAGGCAATGGAGTTCCTTGGAGGCGTAGCTGTGGGTGGTGGGGGGACCAGGGTTTCTGGCTCTGGGCGTGGTCCATCAGACTACACTGTCATTTCCAGGACAAGAGAGCCAATGAATGATGTGAACTGACTCTTCCATGAAGTTTGATGTCATAGATGGAAGCAGAATGTAAATGACACTCAAATAGACCAATGGCAGAACAAGGCTGACACAAAGGCTTTCTATAAATGTATGTATGTATGTATATGTATATATATATATATGTTTCCACAATTCCCAATGCCAGCCCTTATTGCCGTGTCCGGATAGAAGCTCAGGAAGACGGCACCACCGCATTTGAAAAGTTTCAACAAGATCTGTTTATTTTATTGATTTTTTTTAATAATATCACCAGCAAAGTGCAAGTGCATTTAGGAAAAAACAACCTACATGTTTCGGCCTACGGCCTTCATCTGGGTCATAGAGTCAAAGTGCAGAGTGTCTAATAAAGGGCTAAGCCCAGCCCACCAATCACATGATAATAATATTTAAAACCAAGCATATTCCACAAGGAGTTTTCATAACATTTGAGTAATATACAGTACAAATAGAGGTCAGGGGTCTCAGATCACATTGTATTATAACCACTATGTGGATAAAGGTTCATTTCTGTTACCGTGAGTCTGAACATTATGCTGTGTTTATATAAACACATAGCAAGGGATGTGGTGTGATCTGCGTCATTGGCAATAAGTATAGCCCTATTAGTTTGTGTTGTTAATATGGCAAAGTACCTTGTAGTACACAGCGTAAGCAGTAATACACCAAAAAGAGGTACGTGGATCGGGGGGAGTCAATTGGAACACAATAATTTCAAACCTTGTATGTCTGTTTGTTTTAACTCGTATGGTAAAGTACCCTATTGTGCACCAAAATATCCTGTTATACATGCATGAGGAGAAGATATGATGAAGGGATCAGCAGTAAATGGCACTTTTGTACTGAGTTGTCAATTTCATTTGTACTTTACATTCACATTGTTCAATGTTACACTGTGCGGAGGCTGTCTTTTCAGTTGTAAGTCAAAACTGTGTACTCTACTCCCTAAGATATAGGCTAAAAAACATGGGCTCCCATGTGTGAGCGAATGTTCATGCCTAACTTCTTCATTATAAGATGCCTTCTGTGAAGCGTAAAGGAATCAATATATATATAATATTAAAATAATTATATGTAAAGTGCAAGTGCAATTTTATGCCATTGTGCGACAGGTTCCAAATGCTATTTCTAATATCCCTATATAAAGTGCAAGTGCAGTTTGCTTTATGCAATTAATTCATTTCTCCATGTAAGGTGCAGGTGCAGTATGTTTGGACTCGAGTGGTTTTGTCCAGAGTTCAATATATGTATCCAAAAGATGTATTCATTCCTTTATCCTTTATATATATATATATATATACATATATATGAATGCATGTATTATTTAATGATTTTCTGTATTACAAGACTCTGCAAGATGGCTCAGAAGAGATTTTAGCAAGAATTATTACAGTGTAAATCTTCTCCCACTGGGTTTTCTCCGTGGCAGTAACCAACACTGAAATTATTCCCTAGAAAGGTAATATGTGACATTTCATGTTGCAAAATACCTATCTGTAGGCTTTAATACAGAGAAATAACTATCCACCCTTAAATACCTTTATATTTTAACAGATGGTTTTCTCAATCAATTTGTCAGGCATTATGTGTTTATCATAACTTTTAATAATAAACAGATCAGACCTGAGGCAACAGAAATGTTTTTTCCTAGTGAACCAATCAAGGCTGTAGCTGTTTTCATTGGCACATCACCATAACCAACTGAGGCCTCCAGTACAGAGCGTCAGCTTTCCCACAAGGCAACCATCAGGCATACAGTCATAAACCTTTATAGTATTTAAAGTTGACAAAGCAAAATATTATCTCTTATAAGAGGATCTAACAAGGAATCTGACAGTTTAACTGTTCTTTACACACAGTCTGTCAGAGGGGTAAGCAGTACCTAAAAACGTGGCTACTATGTTAACCGGTGAGATTGCATGCAACAAAATGCCTATCTGTAGGCTGTATTATAGAGTAATAACAATCTACCCTTAAATGCTTTTTGACTTTAACATATAGTTGTCACAATGAATGTCAGGCCTACTGCATTTATCATAAACATTCATTATAAACAATCAGGCCTATAACCTTTTATCATTGGCTTGCCACCATGACCATCTCAGACCTACTGTGTTGGTTTATAAGCTTCCCACAAGGCAACCATCAGATGTACTGTAATAAAATTACAAATACTTACAAAACAGAGTTGACAATATGATCTAAAATCCATTCTGTCAGACTGTTTAAAGATTACCATAGTGCAAATCGTCGGCCCATCAACACCAAAACACTTGCCTGCTACAGTAATCTGCAAGATTCCATGTAATAGAATATCTGCCCACAGGCTTACGCATAGTACAATCCACCCATGAAAGCCTATTCCCTTTAACATATGTTTTTCACAATAAGTAAGTAAGGCCTTCTTGCTTTGTCATACCTTTTCATTATAAATAGATCACAACTATATAATCTGGAAAAACATTTCTCAATGAATCGATGAGTCCTGTGGGCTTTACCAGTGGTTTGATGCTATTTACAGCCCAGGCCTACTGAAGTCCACATAAGTTGGCAGCCACCAGGCATACATTTATACAATTAGAGATATTACAAAATTACAGTTGAGAAAACAACATACAACTGCTCTGAATAGGACCTAACAAGAATCATCACAGTGAAATTCCACTCACAGGGTTTCTCAGAATGAGTGACCAACACCAAAACCCTTGCCTACTGTTAGAAATGGGATTTCTGGTTGGCTAGGGCTTGCGCCTAAGCCAGGCAGAAACCACCCCTCTAGTCAGGGCAAGGGAGTTACACGCTGAAGATAACCCCTGCTCACCCCCTTGGTAGCTTGGCACGAGCAGTCAGGCTTATCCCAGAGGCAATGTGTAAAGCGTTTGCACAACACACACACACAGCAGCAACACACTAGGCACACTACAAAAGAAACTCCACACAAGGTTATATCAAAAATAGCCTTTGTATTGTCATAAACACATTAGAAACATAATCACACAATATACACTGTGCCAACTGGCACTGGCAATATTCACAGGGGACTATATACAGGACTAGGCCAATCGGGCCATGGTCAGAACCATCAGAACAGGTAAGTCAATGCAAAACACAACCAGTAACTACTGGTACCATAATGACCTAAGCATTATCACATCAGCATTAGACACCCTCCTAAAATATCATAGCATGACATTAGGCATAACCACATTAGGCCCAAAACTCATCAGCAGAAACACATTACGCATTAGGCCTCACCAGCATACACACAGTATGCAATAACCTCATAACCATAAACATAATTAGAGGCATAAATCATGGTGCATAAATCACATCACATAAATCACATTATGCAATCACAATCACAAGCATAGATCTGACCCCCTGGCCAACTGGCCTTTTGCTGGGGCTCAAATGCCCTCTGTCCCAAAATGTCAGGGCTGGCTGCCAATGCAGCAAACTCCAAAGCAAAGTGCGCACTGCGCCGGGGCTTAAACATTGCAGCTGCCACTAATTGCTTTGCAGCTGTGATGAACTGTAGGCATGGGCACTCACTGTGCCCTCTGGGTGGGTCCCCACTGGGACTCTCTAACAAACATGGCCAACGTTGCAGCTGCCCGCGCTGGTGTGGTGCAGCTGGGAACAAGAAATCAGCCCTGGCACCACTGTGCCGCCTGAGCCCCTCTCTGGGACTCTCTAAAACAGCTGTGGCCAAATGAGCACCGGCAATGTGCCCCGATTGGCACCGCCGTGCCCTTGGACTGCCCACACACAATGCCCCCGAAGGAATGAGCACGGGCACTAACTGGGCCCTCTGGAGTCCCACACTGGGACTCTTAAAACAAAACGTGCCCCCCTTGGTGCAGCTGCCCGCTACGGCGGCGCAGCTGTGAACAAAGACAAAGGGGCACTGGCATTAACATGCCCTGGGTCCCCCACTGGGACGCTTTAAACAAATGTGCCCCAATGTTGGAGCGGCCCGCTCTCCTGCGGGTCCGCTCAGAACAAGCACCAACGACGTGCTTCGAAAGGCACCAACCAGTCACACATGGAGCCCCCACTCACCGGGACTCTCTGGGCGTCTGCTCCTCTCTACGCCGGTCCTCCCGGTGCCGACCTCGGCATTGCCAATTGCTAAGGGAAGCCCCCACTCCTCGTGGACTCCTCCTGTTACCGGCAATTTCTGCCTCCCCTGCTGGCAGGTGGGGGGGCGGCTAGAATGTAGCACGCACTGCTCCAATTTCTAGGATGGCCGCGCGGCTCTCTCCGACTCACTAGAGCCCCGCTTAGGCATGCGCCACTTCCGGGACCTTCTCCTTCGGCCGCGCCGCGATTGGGCGGCCCTGGCAGCTTCCAGTTGGCCCGCTCACAACCAGGCAACGGTGCCTGTCTTCCGGGTCGCGCTAGCAGCGGCCCGGCGGCTCCCTCAGGCAGTGGTGCAATGCGGGGTGGGCACCCGCTACAAACCAAAGATAATTGCGGGGTGGGCACCCGCCATCAAAAAGGCACAACATAGTGGGGTAGGCTCCCGCCAATCTCAAAATAAAATTACCAATGCAGGGTGGGCACCCGCTCGTCGGCGCCATAAGCGGGGTGGGCTCCCGCTTGGTTTCAGGAGTGCAGGGGGGAATCCCACACGCCGGGGATTCCCTCACCACACAGCGCTGCAGGGGACAGATGCTCCTCACCTCCTGGGCAATATAAATATAGCACTCACGAGGCGCTGGGGGCAACAACAAAAAAGAACAGTCCTTAGGTATCAAGGGGCATAGCGGGGCCCAGGGAGGCCAGCACACAGGGCCCTCCAGCAGGGAGGCAAGCCCTCGTGGCGGTTCCTCCTGGGCCCCCAGAAGCAGCAAGCCCCCAGCAAGTCCAGGAACAGCACAAGAAACATGGGGTCACAGCCCCTACATTTATACCACATATTCCTTTGTCTGCCCTGGCACAGGGCTTGGGGGAACCAGCCTAAACTGGTTCAGGGGGGAATTGGAGCACTCTGTTTACCAGGCTCCTCTTCCCCTTTGTCAGGTGGGGGCTCGTCATCAGACACACCACAGGGGGGCGGAGTCAGCATTCACCCAGGCAGGCACAACCTATTCAGGGACCAGGGACTTCTCCTCCAACCACTCCAAATGCAGCTGTCCCATTCAGCCTAGCGCTGACTCACCCTGCCCCTCCTGGAGCCACACACACCTCCCAGCCCCGGTCACTCAAAAGCCAGACATGCAATTCACATCAGGCAGGCAGACACATAGCACACAGAAATGCCAACTTCTAAAAGTGGCATTTCTAAAATAGTTATAATAAATCTGCGCACACCATTGCGTAGCATTTATTATCACTATTCCAAATATACCAAACTTGTCAACGCTGCGCCTCTCATATCAGGAATTACCACTGAAACACTTATCAGCGAATCCCCAATGCATTCCTATGGGAGGGCAGCCCCACAGTAGTGAGAAACCAAAATGGCTGTTTGTCACTACCAGGACATGTCCCACACTTAAGGTACATGTCCTATCTTTTACCTACAATGCACCCTGCCCATAGGGCTAGCTAGGGCCTACCTTAGGGGTGACTGACATGTAGTAAAAGGGGGGTCACGGACATGGCACACACTTTAGGTGCCACGTCACAGCGGCAGTAACACTGCGCGCACAGGCCCTGCAGTGGCAGAGGCCTGAGATAGGTTTGAAAGGCTACTTTGGTGGGTGGCGCAATCAGCGCTGCAAGCCCGCCAGTAGCATTTAATTTACCAGCCCTGGGTATATGGGATACCACTTTACAAGGGACTGACAGGTAAATTAAATAGGCCAAACAGGTGTAGACCAATCTTACCATATTTATCACAGAGAGCACACGCACTTTATACTGAACAGCAGTGCTAAAGTGCCCAGAGTCCTAAAACCACCAACACCATGTCAGAAAAAAGGCTAGGAGAAAGGCAAAAAGTTTAGGGATGACCCTGCAAAAGGGGCCAAGTCCAACACCTACAATGATAATCTGTGAGATTATGTGTAGCCAAATACCTTTCTACGGCCTGTAACCAAATGTGGTAACAATCCCCTGTTGGCTTTACCATATGCTTTTCACATGAATGAATAAAAACTTAATTTCCAAGAATATATCTTATAGAAATGCTCACACAATACATAAGGAGGTACATAAATAACAAATATCAATCTATACAGCTAACTAGATGGCATTGACAGAGTGCAAAAATTCTTCATCATACAAATTTAAAGGAAAACAATTGGTCATATTAAAACCTATCAACATTCAAAGATAAATAAAGAAATTGCATGTCTTGATCAATAGCAGCTAATTAGATTGTATCAACAGAGTACATGGAATTCTTCATCATACGAATTTAAAAGATAGCAATTAATTATTTTAAATGTCTATCAACATTCACAGATTAGCTCTCCTTAATAATATTGTGCAACATGCCAATTCATAGACATTTCATGAACAACCTTTTTATAAATTAGAGTCCCTTTCAAAATGATCTCTTCTGCTTCAATTTAATATACTTTACAATCATAATTATACTATCCAAACATTTCATTGAGCATAAAACATGCTTCGCTCCTAGATCTAATGCCAAGTTTACATAACGGGTCAGAGAATCTTTTTTCTCTCACTCATAAATAGAGAGCAGTTCTGAAAGAAACTTCATTGCAGAATATTTAATGTTTAGGTCACAAAAATACAATATCCATTATTCTCATAGACTCAAATTTTGAAGCCCACAATACTTCAAAATGAGGGATCTATAGATGGATTTGCTCTAGGTAATGTCTAGCCCCTGATAACATACCTTCCCTTAACCAATCATGCGAAATGTTCTTCACCTTTTTAAACGTCATAGAATCTTCCCATTTAAAAATATCAATTCTTAATCCAGAATTTCTTACAAAATTTTCAATAACTCTTGAGAATTCATCAATCTGAGACAAAATATCATTCAGCATTAGAAGAGCATTAAAAGAGAAAGATTTTCAGTACACGGGGAGTGCTTAGTACTAAAACAAAACTTTAATGCTCAGGAATGAGCTAAGAGTGTCCACTTCAGCTATTAATGCTTGAATCATCAAGCTTTTTTTGGGAGGCCCAAAAGAGTTTTTCACTCTTTAAATGTTCCCATTTAACTCGCTAGTCAATAGAAAGTAGCTCAGCTCCAAACAGTGCCTGAGGTACCTATTTACCCAGTATTGCTCTCTTTAAGAGCTTCACTGAAAAGCCCCTAAAACACAAATCAAACCTTTTCACAGCATTAGCAGTTGCAAGAATTGTAACTGGCAAATTAGAAAAATGTTTTTCCCATTTTAAATTACTTGCAAATGTAAGTCCCAGGTATCTGTAGTCATTAACCTGTTTCAATGGAGCAGTGTGTAGATGCCGATTACCTTTCTTGGGCTGCTTTGAAAAATTCAGAGTCTCTTTTAACATTAATGATATGTCTATTAGATTCACAATAAGAATGGAGAGCTTGGAGTTTTCACAGCAGACCTATGGGGGTGTAGTCCATCATAACTAGATCATCAGCGTACATGTGACAGTGGATGTGTACACCCCCTATTTAGGGAGAAAAGGAGTTTGCATTCCCTAATTCTTTAGGAAGGTTGGGAAATGAGGCTGAAGTAGAGTGGTGCAAAAACACACCCCTTCCTAACACCATTTTTCACTGTGATTTTTTCTGAGAGAAACCCTAATCCGTTTAAGACACCCTACACCCAATTGCTAGAATTAAGTTCTTGTGGCATAAACAAGAAAATAAACAGCAAGTCTTGCAGAACTTTCAAACTGCTTAATTTACTTAGTGGAAAGCAGCCCTGAAGTCTACAAAGCAACAACAAAGCAACAACAAAGATTGCCCAAAGTTTGCTTTTTATGATAAGTAAGCTGGACCTACTGCCTTTGTAATAACTTTTAATAATACATAGGCCACCACACCTAAGGCATCGGACATAACACTTCCCTGCACATCAGTCAAGCCTACAGCTGTTACAATTGGCTTATCACCATAACCAACTCAAGCCTACTTTACTGAGCATAAACGTTGCACAATCAATATCAGGACTACTGCTTTTATCATGGCTTTTCATAATAAACAGTAATGCAGAATGCCGTTATTATTAGCTTATCATCATAACTAATTCAAACCCATTGAGCTGAGGGTAAACTTTCCAGAAGGCAACCATCTGGCATACAGTCACAGAAGTGCAAATGTATACAAAATTACAGTTGGCAAAGCAAAATACTATCTCTCCTGAGAGAGCCTAGCAAGGATTATTGTTGTGCATACCTTCTATCCCCAGAGTTTGTTCGGGGGTCAACAAGATAAAAGTCTTTGCCTACCACGGTAATCTGCGAAATTCCATGCAACGAAAAAATACCTTCCTACATGCTTTAGCACAGTGTAATTAGAATCCACCCTTACAAGTCTACTGTCTTTAACACATGTTTTTCACAATAAGTAGGTAGGGACTGGCCTTGTTATAACATTTCATAATAAACAGATCAAACCTATGAAATCTGGCATGACTCCCAATGAACCCTTTACCGTATAACATTGGCTTTACACTTTACCCAACACCTGCCTACTTAAGTGCACATAAATTGGTAACCATGATGCATACAGCTATGACATTTTAAATATGTAATAGAATATAGCTTGCAAATCAGAAAACATCCCTTCTCAAAAGGGCCTAGCAAGAATCATCACAGTGAAAACCCCCTGGATTTATCAGAGTGGGTAGCAAATGTCTACAACTGTAATCTGTGAGATTACTTATGACACAATACCTATCTATAGCCTGTAACACAATGTGATAACAACCAACTGTTAAAGACTTACTAGATTTAACATATGTTTTTCACAATGAATATACTAGGACAACTGCCATTGTCATAATAATTCATAATAAGCAGATCTGATCTATGGCATTGGCCATAGCGTTTCCAGTGCCCAAGCAGCTATATAGTTGTCACCATAACCAACTCAGGGCTACAGTTTTGAGTGTAAGCTTTTCCACAAAGCAACTAAGTTACAGTTGGCTAAGCAAAATATCTGTATCTCTAAATATGGTTTAACAAGGATTCTCACAGAGCATATATTCACAGTTTGTCACACTGGGTGACCAACACCAAAACCATTGTCTACTAAGATAATCTGTGAAATTCAATGTAGCAAAAAACTCTAGGCTTTAATATAGTGTAATAACAATCAACGCTTAAATGCCTATTGACATAAGCTTTTCACAATAAATACATCAGGCCTAGTGCCTTTATCATAACATTTCATAATAAACACAGCAGGCCTATAGCCATGATAATCGGCTGGCCACCATAACCAACCCAGTCCTGCTAAAAGTATAAACTTTGCCACAAGACGAAAAGGGCAGTACAAGCAGACTTTTTAAGAGAAGCACACACTTTCAGCCCAATCAAATCCTGTACTAAGGGGAACCAACATGTAGAAGAGCCCCTCTCTCAGTATGACTCTGAAAGCTATTCTGTTGATCATATAAGGTAGGCCACAGTTGCACTGTCAAGTGAGAGCTAAAAGTCCATGAAGGTTAGTGGGCTCTCAAACTCAAAACTGCACTCTGAAGTCTAAAATTAATGGCTGTCATCATAACTGTGTTGCTTTCAGAGAAAAACAAACACTGTAAATTATCTAGTTATCAACAACACTGTAATAGTCTTACACTGTCATGTGTGTGCCCCTGAAATGTCAAGCTCAGGCAGCTGGATAAATAAATGAAATGATCACAGCTGTATGGAGGGCAAGCACTTTATTTGAGGAAGCACACATCTTCTGCCCAATCAAAACATGTACTCTTGGCTACCAACATGTGGGGGGAGTCAAGGCCGCTGTCCTGGTAGTGCTTCTTATAGTCCTATTTTTAGGATGATCATATAATGTCTGGCGACAGCTGTGCTGTCAAGCCACACCTAAAAATGTTGAGATTAGATAATAATATTATAACATTGTTATCATCCAGGACTTTGGCATATCATACTCGATGCTTGCAATTAGTTGTTTGGACCAGTGTTGAATGTTCTGATTACTTACCAGTAAACTTCGCTGTTTTGATTACCCTTTTTTGTCCCAGTACTTACTGAATTGAAATGTGTCACACCTCCTTCAGACATTACATAACCTTGCAAAAATGTGTAATCCCTTTTGCACCTAAAAATCTGTTGGACCCGCCCGTTCTTGGACCCAAAAAGGATTAATTGACGGTCCATACAGTTTGTTGTCTGCAAGCACTGGAGTTCAAACTTGTGACAAGAGGCGGCAGGGTTGGAAATGTAAGTACTGGGGTAAAGAAGGGAATCTGAATAATGAGGATTATTAGTAAGTAATTGGGAAGTAACCTCCTCAACTTTGCCTTGATCCCGTCCTTATTCAATTGAGGATATAACAAAGCAATATATCACAACTTTTCCAAAAAAAAGAAATACTCCACTCTTGTTGCAATGGCACACATCTGCTTATTTAATCATGCATCTAAAAAGAGTGAACAGTAGCCAAAACACTGACTCCAAACTCCAAGGATCTTGAATCTCCAACATCAAGTCTATATTGAGACACAAACATAAGACTTATGAGTAGAACTTCTTTGAGGCTCATGGATAAAAGCTGCTAAGGATAATGAGACACCTAGATTATGTAGAAACCCCTCCTTCCAGCTTTCATGCAGACCGATAGGGTCTCTGTAGAGCTAGAAGTAACAACTCTGGGCACCTTATGGCTTAAGGATCTATTGGAAAAATCCACTCTGAACTACCCTGCATGAGGCCAAAAAGGGGCTATCATGATGACGTCTACTTTCTCCACAGAAAGACATGGTAGGAATATGGCTAAGGGAGGAAGTCATAAAGGAGTAGCAGAGACCATGTAGATTGTAATAAGCATTCATTCCTTCAGCTACCTTCTCAGGACGTTTTGATGGAAAACATGGCAGTAAAGTTGTCTTGGTACTTGGTACTTGCAAATAAGTCCATCCTTGGAGTTCCGAATCTGACACACATCAACCTGAACAGCCAAGCAGCTAGAAGGAATTTGTTAGAAGGGGGAGACAACCTGCTAAGATGGTTTACCACTTCATTGTCCATACTCCGGATATGAATAGCTGAGGGGGACAAGAGGATTTGTTCTGCCAAACAGCCTATCTAAAGAGCCAGGGATGCTAGGGTTGCTGACCCTGTGCCTGACTGACAAGTTATGTATGTCTTCACAACAGTGTGGTTTGTTTTTATCAATACTACTTGTTCCTCAAGACACGCAGTAAAATACAACATAACTCCTAGTAGTGCCACCAACCCTCTATAATTGGATGAGTGGTTCTTTTTAACTAGAAGCCAAAGCTCTTGAGTTTTGAGAGAACCAAGTGGCACACCCCACCCCTGGCTGCTGGCATCTGCTAGATTCTGTGAATGGGGGACACACAAATATACTCCTTTCTTGATATTGTGTGGTATTGTCCACCAAAACCTAAATATGACTGGCAGCTTCATAATGCTGATAACAATTAGAGGCGTTTATTTGAATGCATTGGTAGTTGCTCCTGATGTTTCCATTCAATGCGGAAACTCTGATTTCCTAGTTCCTCCTCAATTCTGATGTTTGTTCTATGAAAGACAATGCCCAAGAGCGGGGGCTGTATCTTTTCTCTACTAATGATCTAACATATACTAAATTTCAAATCATCCCTACCTTGAGCCAGTACATACACAAGTGAGGTGTGCTAAACCTCTATCATTCATTACTTGACCTAGCAAATACTTTTAATCCCTCTTCCACCTAGCGATTTCTTCGATTTGTCCATGCTTGGGCCCATTAGGAATCCTGTGGCCCTCCATTCAGTCTGCATTTGTGTCTGTTTCTACAGGCATTAGCGATATCAGGATATGACCTGGTACAAATCCTAGTGTTTTTTTATTTAATTTTATTTAATTTTAATTTTATTGTTCTTTATACCCAACCTTGATTGAGGTACAGGTTTATGTAGTAGTGGGACCAGTGGAACAGAGCCTAAGAAAGAATACTGACCTTTCAACACAGATTTGGAGCTCACAAATTGGGCTGATATAGGAAACATGTTGAACTTTGGATGAAGTAAACATAGCATGGGACCTGGTGATCCCGACGTGGAATTAGACTTCATCATACAGAAGATGGGAAGGCAGACATAGCCCCAAAATCACTGGGTCGTCAGCGTCCAATCGAATGAGCACTGGGTTTAAAAGAAACTGAGTAATTAACCTCTGTAAGGGAACTTAGAGAGATTTGCTCAATCCTTGAATCTAATGCGTTGATTACGAGTCTGGTGGTCCTTGGACTCGTGGGGGCGTGGCGGTTTCCCGGCGGCCCTATTACAATTAGGGAGGTTGTACCGCCATTGCCCTGTCGCAGCCACCGGGGAACCGCCGTTCCCTGGACGTGGTGCAGCAGTGCAGAGGCAGTAATACACTTGGCTGGACCGCTGCAGTCCCACCAAGCATATTACAAGTTTCCTCTCCACCACGGTTGTGACGAAAACCGTGGCAGAGAGGAACCAAAGGGGGCCCGGGCATGCAACCAGGGGGCACAACCTGTGCCCCCCTGTGTGCATGCACACCAGTTCCTGCAAGGCATTGACTTTCAAGTCCATGCCGTGAAGGGACTGTTTTTTGGCGTTCCCATTTAAGTGCCCATTTTCAGGGCACTGCCGTGGGAACGTCAATAACAAAGCCCGCAAGACAGGAGGAAACCCCTAATTTGGTGGCCGGCCTGACCACGGCTTTGGTGGTGCGACGGAGGGGCGGCCCCGGCACCGCACCGCCAAAGTCATAATCAGGCCTTAAGTGTATGTGCAGGTCCAGGGCTTCTGCAAGTGTCAGGATACATAGAGGTAAAAGGGAGCTACGCTGCAGACATACATATTATTTTCCAAGTGTATTGCGTTATAGTGCGTGTGGCGCTATGATGGAATGTCAACTGAGCATCTTTGAGTTGGGATTCTGCTGGTCTCAGCCTCGCCATGCGTTCTTGTGAACTCCACTGCTGAAAAAAATCTACTTTCCTCTTACCAGGACTCCATCTTTAGGTAACGACGCGTTGATAGGAGGGATATTTGTTGATCTTTAAGTAGTGAATTTGTCAACATTACAAACAGTAAAAACAATGAACACGAAAAAGCCACCATCTGCATTAACTGTCTGGGCTTCTGGACTTAATATACATAGGGACCTAGAAGGCAGCTCGCATAGATGCTACTAGGTGCCACAAAAAGCTGTAAATAACTGCCACCAGTCAGAACTTGTGGAGAAGGATTCTAAGGGGCTACCTCTCATAGTACAACAAAAGGTGTCCCTGAGGAGCACCAATTTGGAGTCTGAGGGGGCCCTTGAATTCCTACAAGAAGGTAAAAACACATGGCATCTGAGAGGGACAACGAAAACTGTCAGTGATGGCACGGGTTATTAGGGACTTTGATCCCTACACCCTTCATCGACAATGGACAGATAAAAACAGTGAACTGGTGGCTTGTGCCTAGTGGTTTGGTCATGGATGTTGTCATAATAATCATGGGTGAACTGCACAGGAGTTCAAAAAGTCGATCCAGAAAAGCACTGATTGTACTTTCTGGCCAAGACTTTATCTCTGACAGATTGAGACACCGCAATTTATTATGTGACAGATGTTAAAATAAAACAATAAGGCCACAAAGGGAGGATTAATTCATCATCCGTGCTGTCAAAATAATAGGACGCTCATTTGGAGCCTCGGGCTCCTGTCGCTTGTACTTTTACACAAATGTGTGGTGACTGCGCTGACTAGTACAGGAGCTGTGCACGATGGTTAAGGCAGATGCAGTGTTAAACTGGAACAGGTTGGACGTTTTTTATTATTTTGTGTTATTGCATAGAGAAAGACAGGTCTTTGGCTTCGGTCCAGATGTCCCAGCTGCTTAATGTTATCAAGGATCTTCTTGTGGGATGGAAAATGAGATGACATTGTATCATTCCTGCTTGAATTAGTTGGTGCACACAAAGTTTTTTATTCTATGTTCAGCATATTGGCTGTTATCTCCTATTGTGTCGCGTTTTCGTTCTTCCACGTAGGATATCATTGAGAACAACACTATTCATCATGTTAATGCCGTGGGAGTCACCAAGATTGGGAGATGAAATAACAGACAACCAAAACCAAAGCAATGAAAGGAGTCTTGCATCTGAGATCTAGAGGGGAACTGTAGCCACACTGAGAAGAGGCATAGCACACACCATCACGGCCCATTACACGTGCATGCGTAGCAGTAAGAGTTTAGCATCTGTTTGTTAGGACCATATAATAACAATTGTGCATATTTGGGGGGACCACTGTCCTGCATTGCTTTGTGAATAAAGATATCACACGAGCACAATGCAATACAACACTGTGCAATCTTGCATTTACATGCAACTCTGCATTGTTTCATTGCAAGCTATAACATTTTGCATTTCTAGTCATACATTCTGTCAATAGTCCATTTGAGTGTATTATAGGCAATATTTTTAAAACGTTTTATATATAATTTGTTTCTGCATCATAGTTGGGTGTGCATCTGATACATTTTGCTTTATTTAATTTGTTCTCAATCTATCAATAAGCATTTGAAGAGCGCGGCACTGTCACCCCTGGGAGTATCTGGATGCTGGGGTGCGAGGTTTTTGTTGAAAAGTCAGATCTTGAGGAAATGGTGGGAAGAGGGAAGAAACAAGCAGAAAAATGCAAAACAAAGGGCAGAAAAATGAGCAAGCCGAAAAGGCAAAACAGAGGGCAGAAAATGCAAAACAGAGGGCAGAAAAACAAGGAGAAAAGGCAAATGAGCAGAAAAGGCAAAATGGGGGGCAGAAAAATCAGCAGAAGAGGGCAAAACAGAAGGCAGAAAAGTGAGCAGGAAAGGCAAAACAGAGAGCAAAAAAATTAACAGATAAAGCAACCAAGCAAAAAAGGCAAAACAGTGTGCAAAAAAAACATGTAGAAAAAGGCAAAACAGGGCAGAAAAACTAGCAGAAAAAGGCAAAACAGGGCAGAAAAATGAGCAGGAATTAGAATGTGTATTTCATATTTACCTTCAAATCAAGTAAGTTGGAGACTGGCTGCTTACCGGAGAGGTTGTGGAACGTGTTGGTGTCTCACTTATTTTCAACTTGACGAAAGACGACTTCTGTTTACCTTCACATAGCGCCCTGTTTCATCGTGATTCATCGAGAAACTGCATAGTACTACTCACAGGTTACAAAATGCTATTCACTAACCTATGGGCAGAGACATCCGCCTCTGCCTCCCCTATCTTTTCTGGTAGAGATCTCCGAATGCGATCACCAGGGTTTTAGGTGTAATGAGTAGGGTGAACTTTCAATATTCCAGTGGAGATGATACCACTGGCTCTGCCATCGGAAAACGTACTCTGAAGGTCCAACGCAGTAGAGGCCATTGGAATAAGGACATTAGACCGGCCACCCTAGTGGAGCATGTGGTCTAATTTCCAGTTTTTTCTGTCTGTCACCACGAAGCAAAACCATGCAGTCATAAACAGAAAAAAGCAATGACCCCCACACCCTTGGAAAAATCTCTCAACTCTGGGGGGCATTATTTTGCGGTTTCTCAGAAACAAAATCCTCCTTTGTGAGTTTGTTTCTGAGAAACAAAAAGGTTTAGTGCACAACCATCAGAAACATGGCCGACATGCACCAAACTATTTGTGCCTTAAGAGGATCGGCTGTGGCATGGAGCTCCTGTGAAAGCACAGGGATCCCAGCTGAGCTGGTGGTGATCCCTTAATTGAAGGAGATGGTCTTTACAACCCTGGCTGACAGCAGGCCACCCAACAGGATCTAAATTGGCTCCTTAATTCCAAATGAGAGTCCAGTAGGCATCACGTCCAGGTGCAGTTACTTCACCCCAAAAAACTAAGAATGCTACCACCGGTCAGGACCTTTGGAAAGGGGCTAAAAGGTGCTAAAGGGACAACTTCCGTGGGACTATTCTGTGGGGACGAATTGTTGGCTCATCTGTTCTGGTACAATCAGAGTACCAGCAGTTTGAAATGTTCTGCGATAAGGAACTCCACAAAGTATGCTACATAGGAAAAAAAGCTGAGAAGTTTCAGGAGAAAGGTATAAATGTTGGGAACTGAAACGCTGCAAAGATGGTAAGGGGCAGTCATTCTCGCCGATTGAAGAGCTTTTCGCCATGGTTAGACTCATTCAAATAAATGATGGAACTTACGCTAAAGTCCATGCACATTACAGCAGAAATTTGAGTCTCCTTCTCAACATTGAAATGCAATCCCTTTAAGGATTTAGTCCACTGAAGCATCTAATGATTATCCCCTTCCATGGCTATAAACCAGTAAAAATAAAGTCCCGAAATAGCAGGGACCTATCATTTTAAATGCCCACACATTACATGGGGTGGGAGAGCATTGCATGAATTCTGTGTAAATTAAATAAAAAACAATTACGCTCCCCATTTTTGGTCCTTTACTTCTGTCAGCTCCCTTCCAGAAGTCATAAAAATCAATCCCTGAGGCGTGGCTTGGAGCGTCAAGATGGCGGTCGCACTCTAAGAGTGCTCCGGACCCCTCCGTCATCCGCTCTGAATCCCGCAATATTCAGAAGTCCATTGTTTGCATCCTGGGGCTATTCTCCCTTCCCTGATGTGGAACCCTCGACCCGAGGGGAGAACTGAGCTGAGGGAGCCCGCCCGCTGAGAAACGCCGTCATCCCAATGTGCGGCCTACAACGGGGCTAAACAAAATGGCGGATCCAGCCCCCGCTCCCGTGGAGATCCGCGTGCCCAAGGGCAACCCCCGCTGGGAGTTTAGGGCCGAATTGGAGCACTGACTCAACCGCCCTACCTGTGTGACTCGGGCATCCTCTGAGGCCAAGAAGGTCTGTGCCTCAACTTTGCTGGGTCCTGCGGTCAGTGCTGCTCCCCCGAGCCCGTTCTGCAGCAAATCCATCGGACGGCCAGTGGCACTGGCTGGGGGGCCTGGAGCCAGTCCGTCCCCAGGAGCTTGTCGGTCGCAGCGGAGAGATGCCCTGAAATGCCGCCACTCCAACTTGCGGACTGATCCGTGGCCAGACGGCTTGACGAACCTGGCCACATACCCTGTGCAATCAACCGGAAGAGATCTGACGAGGTGCCTGAAACGTGAGTTGGTGCTGGCCCCCTCATCCTGCCTGTGCGCTTGGGCGGCGGACTGCGCCGGAGGGTCCGATGCGAAGCCCTGGTGCACCCGATGGCCCCTGCCTTCCTCCTGGGCTCGCGCAGTGCTGGGATTTGCTCAGGAGCCTTCGGCTTTGGTGAGGGGACTCCGGGGCAGCCCATCACTCAGGGCCTGAAGCAGTGCGGCGAGGGAACACTGTGTTATGCCCCTCCCCCAACCAGCGGCCTGTAGTGAGTCCGTACAGGGGACTGAGTCGGCCCCACCCCTGTGCATGGGCTTAGAGGGGACCCTCGATCGCAGGTTGTGCCCGGACGACGGCGAAGGCCCTGCTGCCCTACCCAGGGATTCTGGGTGGCCTCCTGCATCGGGAGGACCTGCGCCTGGTCCCATGTGTGCTTGGTGATCCCTACCTCCCTCACGATCCTGTGCAGCGGGAGGCTACCTGGGGACCTACACCGGCAGCAGGAGGACCTGGATTGGGCCGGCCTCTTGGGACCCTGCCTGACGGGGTGGATGGCAGCTGTGGTGCAGAGTGGGCCCCCTTGCCTCCGGTAAGTCAGTGACTCAGGCGCCGATCGAAGCCCAGCCCTGGGGGGTGCCTCGCCTGATCTCCAGGTCATTGGAACTATATCTTCCCCCAGGAGTGTAGGACATTGGGGCTGACCCTCACTTATGCCTTGTTCCCTCAGCGGTGCTGGTCCTATATGAGGCCATCTACCCGCTTGGAACTGTACCCCCTCCTACTTCAAGCTCCTCACCCTTATCACTGCAGCTTTTTACAGGGCGGCAGGTGTTCATCAGATCGACAACAGGAAGATCTGGACTGGTTGTACCGAGATTGATGTACCTGAGAGGGGGAATCTCCGCGTGACCGGGAGGTAAAATTTGTGGCCCCAACGTTCACTTGCTCTGGGCCTCCAACGCCTATACCTGGCCCAACTTGCTGGACCCTAGGACCCCGCCGAGAAGCCTAGCGGTCTCGGCCTGACGGAGCGGAGGCGGCCCCCCCATGCGGTTGCGACGCGGCCACGTCTGGGAACCCATACAGTCCTTACAAACCCCTGGAATGCCATCCTCAAGCCCCAGGCCCTGAAGGGGGCGAATCCGTGCATTATCTCCCCTGAGTCTGCCTTCCACTGCCACTCTCCATCCGAGGCGGTCTTCTCGAGCTGCATAGCTCGCAGCTTCAGCATAGCCCTGGGACCCGCAACCTCATAACCAGACAGTAGCGAGAGAGACAAACCTCCCTTCAGAGGCTCCATAGGAGGGGCTGAGACCATTCCCGCCCTATGCCTGACTCAATTGCCAGGCACACCTGGAAGTGCTGAACCCGGATGGGGAGAACACCCGAACGCTGCCATGGGGAAGGACCGAGGGCCTAAACCTCCCCCAACGCAGACGAAAATGGACCAGTACACGATCACTGAGGCTGGGGTGGCCAATGGGCCCACAGAGAAAAGCGCCCCCGCTGTCGCCGACCTCAACACAATTCTTCAAGCAATTAGTGCCTCGCAAACCTCGGTCGAGAGCAAGATCGGCGAGGTCCGAGTGGACATCGCTCTCCTCCGACAAGACCTCCGCAACGCGACGACCCGTATCAAGGAAACCAAATCCCGTATCTCCACAGTTGAGGACGATGTTCATCAGTTGAAAGAACAAGTCACGCGTCTGCAAACCCACATCAAGGAACTGCATATAAGAGCAGAAGATGCGGAAAACAGATCGAGGCGCAATAATCTCCGTCTTGTGGTATTCTCGGAGGGCTCAGAACAGGGGCAGATGAGCACCTTCATTGAGCAATGGATAAAATCGTGGATGCCCAAAGACTCCCTATCCGCATGGTCCGCGATCGAGCGGGCCCACCGCTCTCTGGCTCCAAGACCTCCACCGGGAGCACCACACAGGCCTGTTATTGCTTGGATCCTTAACTTCAAAGACAGGGACTCCATCCTCGCCGAAGCACGCAGCCAAAAATCCCTAACATTTCAAGGTCAACCAATAATGATCTTCCCAGATTACACACGGGAAGTCCAGACTCAGAGATGATCATTCGTCGAAGTCAAGCAGAAACTCCGTGCATTGGACCTCCAGTGTAGGTTGCTTTTTCCGGCTCGCCTTCCAGTGGTATTCCAGAACAAAACTCTCTTATTTGAGTCCCCTGAGGCGGCCTGGACATGGCTAACTGAGGGGCGTCCTCTAAGACCAAATGCTCCGTCCCCGTCCCGGAAGGCCCGAACCGAGGGTGCCCCAGCAGGATCGCCCAAACCAAACAGAAGACGCACACGCTCATGCAGGGGGTGAGGAACGTGCCGAGCCAGGTCCGATTCACCCACAGGCCTCGGACTGCACCCAAGAAATCGAGAACCTCTGAACAGCTCCCACTCCTCATAAAGATCTGGCTCAACGGCCCCCTTGGACCCTGGGAACGCCACCCCTAAAACCCCTCAAATAGACTTGGCGGACTCGGACCTCTCCCGGAGTCCGGCAATCCTGGGATGATAACCCTGACCAGCGGCGGACTGCTTGGGGCACAGCGTATGGGTCATTCCCGAATTGACGCATCTCACTGCAACACATGTTCTTCCTTATTGCAATGATGAAGTATCCTTATGTAAGGAGGGGTCCTCCACGAATCTCCACACCCAAGCGTTTTAGTTTGGTATTTTGCCTTGTTCATTGGGGACGACAGATGCTTCTGTTCTTGAAGTATAGGGGGGATGGGGGGGAAGGGAGGGGGGACCGTTGTCCCGAGTTTTCGTTACTGTACCTTGTTTACCATACCAGCACTCTTCTACAGCAGCACGACATTCCCACGCAGTATCCACATGGCAAAGAAACACCTGCAACCCTACAGCCTACACACACCGCAATACGTTTCGCACCCAACTCAAGCCTCACAGGCCCCCATCCACACTTCTACCCACCGTGACAGGTTTGTGTAATGGCGGAGACGTGCTCCGTGTACTCTCATGGAATACCAATGGGCTACTAGACAGAGTTAAGCGGACTGCAGTCCTGCGATATGCTCAGCGCCAAGTGGCTGATATACTACTACTCCAAGAAACCCACCTCATAGGTAATAACTGTCCTTCTGGCGCGATACGGATATGACAGAGTTTGGCATTCAGGATTCACCCGGGGATCAAGGGGGATCAAGGGGGATCAAGGGGTGTGGCAATCCTTATGCGACGCAACCTTCCTTTTGTGCTTGCAAAGGGCACTAATGACCCTCAAGGATGCTTCATGGCCCTAAGAGGAACCATAGGAGGTAACGCCCTTAACCTAGTTTCCATATATTCCCCTCCGTCGCTGCTTGCTTCCACCCTAAAACCCACCACAGACCTTATCGCCTCTCTACCCCCTGTGATGACAATAGTCGGGGGCGACTTTAATGCAGTCATGCACCCGGACATGGATACCGCAAACGCTCCATCTGCCACAAGATCCACCCATGCTAAACTTTTAACAAACTGGGCAAAAACCCCACATCTGCGTCGCCTGGAGAGCCTGGCACCCTCATAGCAAACAATTCACACATACCTCTTAGCAGTGCACCACACGCATGCACGAATTGACTATGTCTTTATGCCCGCCCTAGACTGTCAGAAAACCAGGGATGTTACCATCCTCCCCAGAGGTATATATGACCATTCACCCATACTTCTGAGAGTGGGAGACCCCCCTGACACACTCCGCCCGATCTGGAGGATAATTGTGTGGTTCCTCCAGGACAAAGACTTTAAGGAAACTGTAGGGGCAGAACTCCAGCAATACTTTCTCATTAACCAGGAATCTGTCTCCTCCCCGGGCACTCTGTGGGAAGCAAGCGAGGCCACTATTCGTGGCTTTGCCAAGGGCCAGCTTAAACTCCAATGCCTAGCCCAGAACTCCCAGGTCACTCTCTTGGAGGCCCGGGCAACCCTCCTTGAGAGACGAATGCCGGGATAGCAATACGATCCACATGATAGACCTGCTTACACTGCTAAGGGACGAGATCAAGCAGACCTCCATGGAAGCCGCTAGGCTCCTGTGGAGATCCTCTGTAGCCAGGGTGTATGGATGGGGGGACAAAAATGGGAAAATCCTGCATCGACTGGCCACATACACCATGGCTAATCGCATAATCCCAGAGATTAAAGACTTGAACGGTACTGTCCACTGCTCACCCTCGGTGAATGCTCAGAGTTTCGCTGCCTATTATTCCAAACTTTACTCCGAACAGTGCCCTAGACTTTCCCTCCCAGAGCTAATCAGTCAGGAACGCCTCCACCTACCTCGCCGCAGTGACACAGAAAGGGCAGACCTTGACCTCCCTATTACGCAGGAGGAAATCAATGACGTCATATCACGTACCGCATCGGGCAAAACTCCAGGCCCTATTTGTTTTCAAAAGTCATCAACTGACAGAACCAAAATCTCGGTCTGTCGCCA
The DNA here is from genome assembly GCA_963921515.1 of Calotriton arnoldi. Taxonomy (NCBI): domain Eukaryota; kingdom Metazoa; phylum Chordata; class Amphibia; order Caudata; family Salamandridae; genus Calotriton; species Calotriton arnoldi. The sequence goes on from CAWUFW010002608.1 coordinate 155,664, forward strand.
TGTATTAGACCACAAGGCATCAATATTTGAACGTGGCTGTGAAGTTCGTGGTCTAATACACGGTGACAGACCGAGATTTTGGTTCTGTCAGTTGATGACTTTTGAAAACAAATAGTGCGACATACGAATCTCTTCGTTGATACACCCTGTGGGTTGGAATTATCACCACATTTGAAACAGATTAGGACAAGTGACTATAGAGCCTTGAAAAAGTCTTGGGTTATTATTCCCGACGAAACACGTGTTGGCTAAGAACTTGTACGAATAAGAGAAAAGAGGAAAAGAATAAAGAAACAAATAACCTCATCAATTATTTTTGCTTTGTAACTAAGTGGACTTACTTATGCTACTGCTGTCTTATTTTCAAAAAGTAACGTGTGCTGGGTATTGGAATTTGTCTTCATTTGTAGCTTTTTGCCACAATTTTGGGGAGGCCAGTGATTCTCTCCACCTTACAGCACCGTTGTACTAATATAGGGGCATATTATCAAGGGCTCTATCGCCGCTTTAGCGGGACTTTTTCCCGCTAAAGCGGCGATAATTCAAACGCCCTATTAGCAAGCTGTCGCTAACTGCTGTTAGCGACAGCTTCTAGGCGATAGCGACCGGGTTGGGTGCCGCTTTGCATGCCAGCGATATTTATCGCTAATGGCATGCAAAGTAGGCGTTCCCAACCAAAAGCGACTGGAAACAGTCGCTAAGGTCGCTATCGCCTATTAGCGAGGCAGGGGAGGTGATTAACGAACCAGCGCTAAACACGTTTAGCGCTGGTTTGTTAACGCCTGGTCTAAACCTGACTTAGCCATGTAATCCAATGGGAGGTGGATTACATGGCTAAATCCCCCTCGCCCTATCTCCAAGCTAACACTGGTCACAGTGTGAATATCGCTTGTTTTCAAGCGATATTCACACTGTTCTCCAGGGTTTCTATCGCTTTGGAGATAAGCGTTGCTGATAGCACGCTATCTCCGCGATAGAAACCTGCGATAGCCGGCGATAATTATCCTAGCGCTAACTGCGCTTAGCGATAATTATCGCCGGTTATTGCTAATAGGCCCCATAATTCCTATGTAGATATTTGGTGAAATCACCCTTGTGGCACCAGTTTCCCTAACAGCATACCACCAACCTTTTGTTAAAACTCCAGGCCCTGATGGATTCCCGCAGGAGTACTATGCGGCCTATTGAGAGACGCTCGTTCCATGTCTTATGGACGTGTACGCCGAAGCTGTCGAAAATGGCTCATTTCAGCAAGATGCCGCCACCATCGTGATGATCCCTAAAACACAACCTCCCTCAATAAACTGCGCTGAATATCGCCCAACCTCTCTCATTAATGCGGAAGTTAAAGTATTTGCATCGATCCTAGCTAACCGACTGCGGCCTTATCTTGCTAAATTGGTCCATCCTGACCAATGTGGGTTCATGCCATCTCGGGGTACCAGACATTGCCTCAGACGCCTCCACCTAGCCTTGGCAAATTGCCATTCCCTGACCCCCTACTTAGCACTTCTCATTGATTTTGAGAAGGCCTTTGACTCCGTGGACTGGCGGTACCTGGAGGATGTACTGGCTGCGATGGGCCTGGGTCAGCACTTTTGCGCTTTGGTTGAGGTGCTATACACCAGACCACAGGCGTGAGTGCTTGTCAACGGGGTACTATCTGTGCTGTTTCCTATTAGGAGGGGGACGAGGCAAGGTCGTCCCCTCTCCTGTTCGCCTTGGCGATGGAGCCTTTAGCATGCCTTGTACGGTCCGACGACCGAATTAGGGGGTGGAAGTGGCCAGGTTCTCCCGAGGACAAAATCGCTCTATACGCGGACGACGTCCTGCTCTTTCTGACCGAGCCGGCCCAATCTGGTCCCCACTGTCTTTGGGCCCTGCTCTCTTTCGGACAAGCTTCCGGCCTGTAATTAAACCCCGCTAAATCTGTCTTAGTTCCTCTTCATATCTTGAGAGACTGCTTTGATTGGCAATCCACGATACCCATTAGAGGGCAATACTTTAAATATCTCGGAATCTGGGTGGCCCTGCTTCCTGACCTCGCGTGGTCACTCAATGTTACCCCATTGGTGAAGAGAACCCAAGAGGACCTCCACAAATGGCAGACACTACCGCTTAACCCTCTGGGAAGAGTCGCCCCTTTCAAAATGATGATACTTCCCAAATTCCTCTACATAATTCAAAACACCCCATTTCAGTTCCCATGGACCTGGTTCAGAGAACTGGACAGCCTGACCACTAAATTCCTATGGGGCGGACAGAGACCTCGTATGGCCCTGTCCCAGTGCCGGATCCCATCCTTTGATGGGGGTATGGGCATGACTAATCTATACTTGTACTATTTGGCAACCCGCTTGATCATGTTACATGACTGGTTCAATGGAGGCTGGTCTGACCCGGCGTATAGAGTGGAGTTGAACGACTTGGGCCTACCCAGGATCCAAGCGATGATGTATGGGGGACCTATCCCCAGATCTTTGCCCATGGTGACACGGAGGGTTCTCCTGGCCTGGCGCGCCTCCATGCGCCACAACTAATGGTCAAACAAGCTGACCCAATACACGCCACTCTGGCAGGGCCCCCGGCTCCGAGAGGTCAGCAATTTAGAGGGATTCAGGGCCTGGGATCTTATAGGCATCTCACAGCTCGGGGACATACAGGCAGGCGACCACATGCGCACTTTTCAAGACTTGCAGACTAGGTATTCCTTACACTCCTCCCAATTCTACAAGTACCTACAACTACGTCATGCCCTCCACAGCCACATACCAAATGGCACCTCACTACCAGAGTATAGTCCGCCCGAGGCACAAATCATGATAGGTAACTTGGGAAAGGGAGGGATCTCTCGCATTTATCGATCCCTAACAAATAACACCCCAAACACGACTTAGGAGCCAATGGGAGGGATGGATCAGGCCTTTCGAGGAGGAAGACTGGAGAGATGCACTAATGGCACCCAAAACAGTCACTGCGTCCGCCAGACTCCATCTGGTCCAATTATATTACTTACACGCTGCATATCTAACACCAAAATGCCTTCATAGTGCAGGGATGAAGCCAACTGCATCATGTACACGTTGGGCACAAGACCAAGCAGATTTCTTCCACATGGTATGGACCTGCCCCATCATCGCACTATACTGGGACTCCATAGAGAGGGAACTGGCAGAGGTTCTGGGTTGGGAGGTTCCCCACAATCCATTAAACGTGCTCCTGGGAATCACAGATGGCTTAGACGGATCTAGACTCGACAAACTGTTTCTGAACACAGCTATGATAGTGGCCAAGAGGGACATTGCTGCCAACTGGATAAACCCTGCCCCACCCACTATAACGAAATGGCACAGGGGGGTGGGCTGGTGCGCAGCACAAGAGAAACCTATGTATGAGGCCATGAGGTGCCCCGAGAAACACCGTAAAATCTGGGGCAAGTGGCTGGGGGCAAATTGAGTAAAAACCTTACTTTGGGAATATGAGCTGTGTGTGCGATTTATGAAACTATGTATCTCAGGTGCATTTTCTGTGTATGTAACAGGAGGACATCCTACAATTGCTGTGAAATACTGCATTTGATTACTGCTGGTTATTCTTGGTTTAAGAACCCAATAAAGTTGATTATCAAAAAAAATCAATCCCTAGGGGAGCAGATTAGTGAGGTGGTGAAGTTGTCAGTGCTCGTGATAGGTGCTAATAGTCATAGCTGGCCTGCAATTGATGCTTATTTACTATTTTAATAGTCAGAGCGGGGTGATGGCTATGAGCTTTGCCACAGTGCCATCAGCTTGGTTGGTTTCTTTTACATCATCGGTGTTCCTTAAAGCAACAGCAGTCCTAATTAAAAGGTCCATTATGTGCAACAGAAAAGTTAAACACTCTAAGGTTGCACTCTTAGCCCAAAGCTGCAACACTAAGAAACAATGACAGGATCCATAACCTGGTGGCTTCATTGGGGAATCCGACTCGCTTAAAAACTACGAAATCTTTCAGCAGTGGTGCCTCAGTAAACAACCCTGGTTTTCTAAAAACAGTTACGCAACCTACTTTGGTCTTAGTGCTCCCTTTTGTACGCCACTGGTCACAAATATCCACAGTACAGATGTTCTTTCTCTCCCTTTGTTAAGGTTAATAGCCTCCTGTTCTAATTAATTATCTTTTAATAAAGTTGGTGTTAGACGAGACTCTTGTAGCACACCGCTTAGCAATGCTCGAAACATTTCTCTTACAGACTCTTTGTCCGAAGCTTCTCTATTTGGTCATGATGCACAGCACTAACTCTGAGAAGTTAAATATTCAGGTAGACCTACTGAGCACAATGAAGACTTATGTTTGCTACATGCATCACAAATTAGAATTCATTTTTAAAAACACTTTATTATGGGGCACTAATTCAATGTACTCTAAGCCAATATTTCAATGTCACTGTTCACCCGTTTCTAGAAAAGTTGATTACACTGCCACAAATGTTGGTGGAGAAGTATAAAATGAGCTTAAACCCTAACCATCATAGTTAACAGCCAATGAAAATAGAAAGTTAAATGATGTCATAGATCCTATCGTGAAACCAGCTATTAATTCAGATCTTTCCCTCCTAAAATGCTGCCCATTGTCTTGCCTCCTCCGAAGGTGTATGCCAAGAAGATAGGACAGAAAACACTACTGAATGCAAATGTGAAATGATGGCTTGGTGAACCATTGAAAGCTTGCCTCCGAAAAATTGTAAAAATTGGAAAACCTTTTAAAAATTGAAAAACAAGCTATGTTTTCTAATGTTTTCCAAAATAACTATCCATTATTTGAAGCCCCTAATATGGGCAATGCACTACTTTTTGTATTAACTTTGGATAACACGTTACACATAGTTGCTGTCTCTTCGCCCTCAAATCTGCAAAATAATAATCATATTTGTTAGACCTGACATCCTTTGTGCGGTCTTCCCCAAACACTTTTGCCTTCTCCCCTCTTGTTTTCTGAAAATTGTTTTTATTAGAATTAAGACTCTGCCAGGGACCGTTTATGTGAAGAGACAGAATCCAGGCACCTCAAGACTAACAAGTCACTCTCCTTAGTCTCTCCCTTCTAGAAAGTGCTTATGGTTCTCCCTAGTCAGCTATGCCTTCTGCAGGGTTGAAAATCTCCTACCCTATCTCAGTAGGAGGCTTGTCTTCCACTTCAGGTGATGACCCCCCCACCTCTGGGAAGCTGGTTGTCAGGCAGGCACCAGCTCTGTTTGTACAGCAGTCCCTTAAGTAAAATGTGCAGCACTCCCTTCATTGGTTAAATAGAACTTTGAACTGGTAGAACTAGTGTGTCCCTGACTCCCAGTGTCATACTGGCAAAGCAGAGATGAGATATGGAGTCTCTGTCTCACTTTTCCGAACCGGTCTGGGGTGTGTTTCTGCTTTCAAGTGTCCAGAGTATGCTCCTTTCCAGACACAGCCTTTGTGTTGAGAAATGCTCCTCACAACAGGGTCATCTCCAGCCTGGTGCACCCACAACTGAGGCAGAAAGAGGTGTGAGTTTTATGCACCTGCCATCAACAGCCACACTGAGAAGTAATCTGGGAAAGCTCATTTTCTTTCTTTTCTTGGTTTCAGTTTCTGGGCCCATATAACTAGTACTTCACTCAGATTTGATACTTCACCCACAGAGGGGTGAGAAATCAGGTTGTTGAACTGTTGGCCACCCAATGAGGACCAATAATTGGTAGCCAACTCACAAATTAGAGATCAGGTTCAAGAACACTACTCTCAGGCTACGACTCTCTCTAGCATGAATTAGAAATCAATAATTATAAGCACAGTTTCTACGGAAAGAACATTAGGGCACAATAAAAGACTCTGACAAGTGTAGATAATTTGGTTATTGTATTAAAGATCCAAAATCATGCCTATAAGTAACATTTTAGCAGTTCAGTCATGAGTCTTACAGCGCATAGTATAAAACCACACATTTAGCCAAAGTAAATCTATTGCTAAATACAAGAATCATAAAAAGGATAGTTAAGGTTAGGGTTTCCTACCGCCATCAAAGGCAGGAGGACGGTTCAATATACTTCTCTATAGTTCTCTATAGTTCTCGTAGCATGGGCAAAGGGATCGAGTTAGAGTCGACTAAGGAAAAGTCCATGGGCAGGGGGATTGGAGCAATAATCAGGAAAATTCAGGTCGGCAATGGAGGATGGAGAAAAATTGAGGCAATAGCGCATCTGGAGCCAAAAGGCTGCCCCCTCCTCCTAGGAAAGTCACTTTTTATACTGCAAATTGTCCATCTGTAGCATCATTGGTCACCATACAATGGTCTGAACATCACGTGATCGTTCTTCTGCTCACCAGGTACAAAATTGATACTCCAACATATTTTCCCATGTTGCTCATGAGAAACAACTGTCCATTCTGTCCTCACAGGTTAGTTGACAAGAGCCTATTAACTTTGTTGCTCTTCATGTATTAAGTTGAAGGGTCAAGTTCCTATCAATTTACTCACAATGAAGTACTAGGAAAAGTATCTATTGATTGAAGAATTCTGCGTAAACAGAACAGATAAGCAATTTTTGAGGAAACGTCACAAAAGTCCATTACACCAGGCTATGAAATAATGCATCTTCCACCACAGAAACGAACGAGTCCCTTTGTTTACTAGCCCAACCTCTTACGGGGGCCTTTACACAATTTATGATATAGGTGTTCCTTCACCGAGGAAAAACTCTAGCTACTCTGTTCATCCGATATTTATGGACCCACACAATTGTGCGGGAAAATTTGATTGAAATGATCCTGTATCCTATAAATTCTGTTAAGTATTTTGGGAATACCAGAGGGACGGGAGGGCAATGATCCTAGGCAGTTTGTCATCGAACTGTTTTCAGAAGCCTTCCCCGAACTTAAGCACTGGAATTGGGAAGTAGAACTTCAGAGAGCACACAGGTTCCCATTTAATCAACGAAATCAAATGAAAAACCAAGGGCAATATTGATTTGCTTGAATAATTTTCTGTTGCGGGAATCAATATATGATTTGGCAAGGCCTGACAGGAAGAGAGGTGGTAAGGGTTGCGAATTTTTTGTTTGTCCGGATTTCTGCCAGGCCACTGTTCAAAAGAGATGGCAGCTGCGACAAATGATTTCACTTTTTCAGGCTAAAGGGGCACAGGCCTATCTGCTCAATCCGGCCAAGCTAAAAATCATATATAGGGAAAAAATAAAAAAAATTGTATCAGACATATTAGCAAAGGAATTTTTTAGTACAATGTGAAGCAAATCTAGAGATAATTGTATAAATGTGTTCTTCGGTTGCTAGGGGAATTTTCCTCACGGATCAGGGGGTGTTTGGTTTTCTTCCTTCTTTTTTTGGGGGGGGTCTGGGGAGTGTTATTAACCCACTACCCATCACAGAGGACATGGTCCTTATGCCTCATTTGGGAGGGGGAGGGGAGGGGTGGGGTAGCTGTGGGGTGGCAAGGGTGGGAGGAGGTGGGAGAGGCACATTTGGTATTTGGTGTTTATATGGTATCAAGGTTATGATGCTTATGTTTTTGAGGGAGATTATGTTTTTTTTAGGTTTTTTGAACCGTAGTTCAGGTTACGGGCAGGGTAGACAAGGTATGATTAACTTAATTGAATAACAATGATGGGTAGATTATCCATAAGTTCGTGGAATATATGTGGTTTAAATGATAAAAAGAAAAGAGGGGTGATGGCTCAAATTTTGCAGGTGATGCATATTGATCTGCTTTGTGTGCGAGAAACCCATATCGCGTGGAATAATCGAAAGTGGCTGAATGACTTGGGTTTGGATATACTCGGGTGTACCAGACAGAGTTCAACCACAAGAGGGGTTGCGATTTTGATGAGACATGGCCTGGGTGTTCGTAATCGGGTCAAGGAGGATGTCTTGGGGCGGTGGGTCATTGTGGAAATAACTGTTAATGGTTCATCATTGATGATATGTTCTATTTATGGTTCTAATCTGGACGACCCGGAGGTGTTGTATTATTTAAGTGTTGAATTAGTGGCATGGCCAGCCCCCTTAATCCTTTGTGGGGATTTCAATTTTCATTTAGAGGGTGGATTTGACATTACTAGTGATCGCCCATATACGGGTAAAAAAACCAACGTTTTTAAAGCTACCCAAGGCCTAGTTAAAGAATTTGGGTTGGTCGATATATGGTACGCTTATAAAAAAGATGTCCCGGGAGATACTTTTTACTCTGCGCCCCATAGAAAACATGTGCGCTTAGACTATTTTTTTATTTCAGCTGAAAAAGTAACAAGTGCCAAGGTAGAGATTATGCTGAGGATAATATCAGATCATAATCCGGTCGTATTAGAACTTGACATTAGTTCTAGGGCCCAGCCAAAGGCGTGGACTTTTGAACGCAAACTTCTATTAGATCCCGAATACTGTAGACACATGTGTGATTGGATTACAGAATGTTTTAAAAATAATCGGGGAACCGCTTCTGATTCTATTGTCTGGGATACATTTAAGGCCGGGGTTCGGGGGGAAACACTCAGTTATTCTATAGCTAAACAACGTAACATTTTGGCAGAAATTAAGGATGGAATGAATCAGTTAAGGCTATTAGAAATAGAGCTTATGGGGGAAGTAATCCGGCAACAAAATATGGAAAAAACTTTAAAAGGCTATTGCAATTTTAAATTGAAAATTCATCAGCATTTTGCAACGAAAATTGCAACGAAACTGGCTATATATAGGGCTCAAATTTATGAAGCGGGGGGAAATTCTGGCAGGATCTTAGCGATGAATTTTGACTATCAAGCGACAAAATTATCAGCCACCTGTTATGGCATTCTTAGGATGCTTCGCAAAATTCTCCCTCTTCTTCTCTTCCTAGATAGAAGGTTGATGGTCCAGGCCCTCATTCTCCCACGCCTTGACTATGGGAACGCCCTCTATCTAGGTGCCCCCCAAGCAACCACCGCAAAGCTACAGATTGTTCAGAACTGTGCAGCTCGTTTGCTCCTGCAGACCTCACACCGGCAATCCGCCAAGCCAGCACTGAGGGTGCTCCATTGGCTGCCTGTACTGGAGAGAACTACATTTAAAGCCTTATGTATCACTCACAAGTCCTTTTGGGGGAAAGAACCGACAATTATTCAAACTATTGTCTCACCTTACTGCCCTAACAGAAGTCTTCGCTCAACTGACCTCCTTCTTGCATCAGTTCCAAAAATTAAAAAAGCAAGAATTGGTGGGCGCTCTTTTTCTTATAACGCTGCCAAGCTTTGGAACACCCTCCCTTTCCATCTTCATCGGGAGTCCAATCTCCTGACCTTCCGGAAACTCCTCAAAACTTGGCTGTTCCAAAATTCTGCATAAGCATTTCTGCCTGATCCGTCCGCTGATGTTGTGAGCGCTGGGATGCCTTAGGGTAGCTACGCGTTTTATAAGTGTTTTTTCATTCATTCAATCAAACTCATTCTCAAAAATCTTCTTTTTCTGCAAATCCAAGCACACTTTTATGGTGCTGGTACTTCAGCTTTTCTCACTTTCAATGTAGTTTTTCTAGACGTGTGCAAAGTGCACATTAGAGTTTTGGTGTCATAATCGGTTTCAATGTTGTGTAAAGAGTGATCAGCTTTTAAGCTGCATCTAGGTCCAATATTTATACCTGGTGCCAGCCTTTGTGTAAGGGGATTCCCTGTCCTACCACCACATCTGGTTCTGTAAAGTTCTTTCCCTTCCCCTGTCAAGACTCCAAACTTTCTTAGGTGACAAATGACAGGGCAGGTCTGGTGTCAGATTGTTTTGAGTGTGCAGGAGACAAAGCCCTTTGAAATATAAGCGGGGCTTTGTGCAGCCCCTCCAAGTTGTCCTGGCACCCATCCTGCCCACACCTAAGCCCCCTTTGTGTTACTGTCTGGAAGCGATACACAAACACCAACAGCAGAGCCACACATAGTCATGTGGCCCAGGACACTGGCAGAAGGCACAAGGCCAAGAAAATGCCAACTTTCTAAATGTGGCATTTTCAGAATTGTGACATTAAAGAGAATTTTAAATTACAATTCATTTGAGTGTCCGCTCGGAATAACGGCGGCGGGAACCTAGCGCGAGGCACGGCGCACCCGTCTTTCTACACGCCCTTCTTCCTGGATGGTCGTCAACAGCCTTATTCCAGGCGCTGTACCTTGCTGCCACACACGGCATTACTATTTACGTTTTCAGACACAGGAAACTGGACGGCCTCCCCTCTAAACACACACAGGGCCCCCTTTTAACCTGCCACGTACGATCGGACTCGTGGCTCTGCACCTGCCCCGACCATTGTCTGGAACACACCAGACTCGCCTACATTCCTTCAGTCCTCCCCTGACCCTGGGACGATTTTGATGTTCACACAGTTTTTCGAGACCCTGCGTTCTCGTGCGGAACACTCCACTAAGCCCTGAAGAGTCACAGGAATTATACTTGTGACGAAACACGTGTCGGCTGGTTGCTTTGTTTCCATAAATTTGTTTTCTCTTAATAAATATCACTGAACTCTATCCAGACATTAACAACTGTGTTTTATCTGAACGAGACTCTCATACTACTGGTATACCCTTATCACGTGTGCCCAGGATCTTGAGCATATCTCTATCTGTTCTCATTCCAAAGTTATCACTTATTAGAGGTAATCAGGTAACCCCATGTTGGTCAATGGAAGGGATATGTCTCACAACAGTGAAAAGCAACTTTAGGAGTATTCACTGCCAGGACATGTAAATCCCAACAACACATTTCCTATTTTTTAAATGCAATGTACCCGGTCCTTTAGGGCCTACCTTAGGGTTGACTTATATGTATCAAAAAGGAGGGTTTAAGCATAGCAAAAAGTTTATTTTGCCAGCCAAAATGTCAGTTTAAAACTGCTCTATAGGTTCCAGTGGCAGGGCTGAAACATGGTTTGAAAGGCTTCTCTAGTGGGTGGCACAATGAGAGTTGAAGGCAGACCAGTAGTATTTAATTTACAGGCCCTGGATACATGTAGTACCATTTACTAGGGACTTACAAGTACATTAAATGTGCAATTTGGAAGTAAGCCAATTTCACTGTGGTTAAAGGAGAAAGCACAAGCACTTTAGCACTGGTCAGTGGTGGTAAAGTGCACAGAGTCCTAATGCCAACAAAAACGAATTCAGCAAAGTGATCCGCAGAGTATGTAAGGGCGCCGAGGGGTATGTACTGCAGATTGATATGTAGTGGGTTCTGAAGTTTAGAAACCACTGCATACCACTTGGCGGCGGTGCCCTTACATACTCTGCAGTATAATCACTGCAGAGTGTGTAAGGGCGCTGAGTGGTGCTTGACTGCACTGTTTTTTTGGGTGCAAAATGCATTCTTGCATACATTTTTTAATTTGAAGGTGCATTTTGAGCTCAGATAATAGTGCCAAATGCTCACTCCAGCCCATTGTGGAATTCCATGGAATCTCGTGAAATTTTAATGTAATTCCACTGAATTATGAAGAATCAAACTCCTCCAATTCTATCTACCCCAACTCAGGTGACTTTCCAAACCCACCCCACGTTAGTCTTTGTCCAGTTTTGCCAAATATAAAATATGTTAGTAATCATCGAATTTTTTAATTTCAATGCCCCAGTTCTTGTTTTCTTTTTTTTTAAGCTCTATCATGTAAAAGTGCATTGGCTACTGTAAAGAATTCCTTATGCCCAAGGTGTGCCTCCAGATGCTCTTCATTTTTTGTAGCCAGACGATGAACCTCTGCTGTGGTCTAAGATCTACCAACCAGCAATCATCCCCCGTAAGCTTTGCTAAAATGCTGTTTCCATTTACTAATACTGGCTGCCCTGTTAACAAAGGAGTGCCCTGACATTGTGTCTGATTGCGAGGCTGACATTGTGAAGTGTCAAATATTAATGCTCATTGCAGTTTAATAAGACTGCAGTGTTTGCCACAAGTGTACTAGGTGACGTGGCTGTGTAACTGTATTTCTCAAGCCTGACCGCAAGTATTGAGGTAACATGAGAAAGGGTTTACGGAATGTGAATTAAAACTTAAAACTGTTTTCAGTCATCTCAAATCTTTAAAACGTCCTATAAGAAATGTTGGAAAATGGCCCTCTCTGAAGGGTCACTCCCAACTTTTTGCCTTCCTCCTCCTCTTTTTCTCACCGCCTTTTTGTTGGCTTTAGGACTTTGAGCATGTTACCACTGCTATCCAATGCTCTCTCCATTAATCATGGTAACATTGGCTCTGACCCAACTGGGATATTTAATTTACTTATAAGTACCTAGCAAAGTGCACTACCTGTGCCTATGGCCTGTAAATTAAATGCTACTGGTGGACCTGCAGCACCCATTGTGTCACCCACTTAGGTAGCCCCTTAACCAACTCTCAGGTCTGCCTCTGCAGAGCCTGTGTGTGCAGTTTACACTGCAATGTTAACTTGACATTTAAAACCCCTTACCAAGCCTTTAGCTCCCCTTTTATTACATATAGGCCACCCCTAAGATAGGCCGTAGGTAGCCCATAGGGCAGAGAGCTGTGTAATCAAGAGGTAGGACATGTACTTTTAAGTTTTGCATGTCCTGGTAGTGAAAAACTCCCAAATTAGTTTTTTACTACTGTGAGGCCTACCTGTCTCATCGGTTAACATTGGGAATTCCTTATTACACTTATAAGCTGCAGTTCCTGATTTAAAAGGAGTAGATCTATCATGTTTCATATCACTGAAATGGTAGTAATAAATCCTCTTTACTAGTAAAGTTGAATTTATCAGTAACCTTTTTAAAATTGCCACTTTTAGAAAGACAACATTTTTCTGCTCTTAGCCCTGTGTGCCTGCAGTCTGTCTCTAATATACATCTGGGGTGGGTGACAGCTGGACTTTGTACATTCCCTCTAGTCAGCCACCCACAAACAGAGCTTAGATGTGACTGTGTGACCATCCACATTCTGATGGGTCATCCTAGGCAGGATGGGAGGAAGGAGCTGACACTTACGACTGAATAGGCTATGCCCTGTCCTCACACAAAGGGCTGCACACCCCCTAGAGTGAGTCTGGAGCCAAAGCTGTGAGGGAGGACCTCTGTGCACTTCCAAGCCCCTCTTTGAAGTCACCTCCACTTTAAAGGCACAACTGGGTATAAATACTGGGTCTCTGACCCCACCAAATCAGACACTACTGTACCTGCAAAGAACTCTACCAGGAGGAAGGAGTGCTGTGCTGGTACAAGAACTGCCACTCTGCTGGACTGCTGCTCTGAAAAAACTGTATCTGGTGTGCTGTCCTGCAGCCTGCTACCTTCTGCTCTGCTGAGGAAGGACTGGACCATCTAACTTGGACCGAGAGTGATCTCCAAGAGCATGCTGGCTTGCCCCCTGTTGTAAGACTCAGGGATATCAAAGTCTTCCATCCTGCTCCTGTGCCTTGTCCATTGGAAGCGGATCATGGTGGTTGCTCCAGCTGAACCAACGCATCCACTGCTGCGAGAGCGGAATCGACGCATCGACGCTGTTGCAGTAACAGAACCGGTGAATCACACTTGGAGCCAGCACATTGCCACCGGAACTGACGCTTCGCAACCACTGCATTGCTTCCACTGCATAGAGACGATCAACGCATCCCCTCGGTTGCATGGAGAAACACAGCGTATTGGCTTCAGAACCAACGCATCTCAGAACCAGTGCTTTGTCTTCAGAACTGGTGCATGACCATCGTTGTGTGGAGAAAATCAACGCATTACCTCAACTGCAGGATCGAAACCGATACCTCCCTCGGCTGCACCCCGCACCTTGCGGTTGTGACCAGGATCAAGTTACTTTTGTTCAGAGGCCCTTACTTGTCTCCTGTATCCATCTGTGCTCCATTACGGTCGGCCTGAACTCTTTTCTTTGACCAGTGCAGCGCAACCAGATAACCCCATAGGAGCTCATTGCTTTTAAGTGTAATTTTTCACTTTTAATCTATAAAAATTTATATTTTGACTTCTACTTATTGGATCTTTATCGTTTTGGTCTTGTTTTATTTATAAAAATCATAATCTAATATTCTAAACTGGTGTGAAGTATTTTTGTGATGTTTTCTCTGTGTTACTGTTTGAAGTGTTGCACAAATACTTTGCACATTGCCTCTTAAGTTAATCCTACCTACGCTGTGCCAAGCTACCAGAGGGTGAGCACAGGTTAATTTCAAGTGTGTATCTGACTTACCCGAGTAGGACTGTGGTTCCTGCTTGGACAGGGTGCATACCTCTGCCAACCAGAAACCCAATTTCTAACAAGACGATATAATAATGTATACTTTTTCCAATACAGGGTGGTTAAGGGTTAAGAATACATCTGTCAGAGAATATCGCTGAGATGTACAGTTGGGCCAACAATGTACACCTGTCCTGCCCAAGTTTCAGTGACTTCCAGGACAATAGAGGGAAAAAAGGTGAAGACGTACTTGTCTGAGCCTGGGCTGTTTAGAGGCACAACGTTCAGTCCATATATCCCATTTGTTCTTTGAAGGCTTTGAAGAACTTTCTGTAATCTGTGGAAGATATGTTGTTTCTTCTTCCTCATGAGTGAGCAGTGTCATTATAGTGCAAGAGGTAGGGATAGTACCCTGAGGTTAGGTACATTGGTCCAGCAGACCTCTGACCCTGTCAGTGAGGCTTTTATCACTTTGAATTGTGCAGGATGAGCAGTGTGAGATTTCCACAGTTACCTGGAAAGTCTCACAGTGCATCGCTGACATCACACTTTTGGGAAAGTGTGAACAGGACACATTAAAGGTATCAAAAAATTGGTTTGGGGGTACATACCATTTACCTGACCAGCTTGACTGCTTTAAAATCCTTTCCTGATCCCATTGTAGGAATCCCTACTAATAAGGCATTAAAAAGTCTGCTTTGAAAGTGGTAAGAAATACCTGGAGAGTTGTCTTAACCTTCAATTAAGGCTATGCTTCTGTTGTAGCATTATGCTGGGCCCAATCTTTATTCATTCAATATTTTTAATCATCTGCCAATTTCCTTTACCTCTTGCCACTACTTCGTCCTCCGATGGATCTTGTTCTGAGCAGATAGGGACTGGAACATACGGAGGATGGACAATTTCCCAATGAGGACCAGAAATAGGATAATTGTTTTCGGCCAATTTACCTTTCTCTACCAGTTGGGAATCTGTCTAAACCTCTTAATAATTAATTCATACCCCATGGATTTACCCCCCCTTAGTTACATTTTCCAAGTATAGTTATTCAGATAAGTTACATTAGCATTTAAATTCATAAATTCATACAACCTTAATGTCAAATTAGTAAAGAATTTAATGAATTAACACCACACCTCTGAGATTCAATGAAATTTAAGAACATTCATGGAGATATCTACCTCAGCCAAGGCAGATTTGGATTCAACTCAACAGTTTGAGTTGATAAGAAATAAGGAATCAGAGAAACCTTAAACAGACACTTTAGGAAGTTCAGTAAGTTAGAAGTAACATGTTCTGGTTTTGTCGAGGCTGCACCAGCAAAGTCATGGCAGCATATCAGGAAGCCTTCAGCCGAAAAGTTCAATTCTGCACTAGTACACCAGACGGTAGCCAATTGCAGAGTTGTGTCATAAGAGCCGCAATCCTCAAATGTCCAAAATCTAGCCGTCGCCAAATCAAGAAAATGCCACTTCTGTCCAAAATTCTGTGCAATTATGCCTCATAAGTTTCCGGGGTGACACCCACTGGCATCACCAGAAATGTCAGGCCACTCAGTCCTATTGGATCATCCATATGAGATGAGGATGATGTAGTAGGGAAGAGGATACAATCCGGAAAAATTAAGTAAGTCAATTAAGTAGTTTCGTTCAGTCATGTAGGCATAAGAAACGCTAAACAATGGGATATTTCAGAAGGAGTAATGCTAAAGTTCAACAATAGGCTTTCCCAAGCAGCTGTTCTAGGTTGTAGCAAAATTGTTTCAATCGCACTGTTCTGTCCAAAGGATGTCAAAAAGAAACAGTTACTGGTTCAAATACAAATGGCAAATTTGCTGAATATTCCCATACTCCTCGGAATATTCAGTTCATGAATGCATTAGCGAAAGGCTAAGTAGAAAAATGAGGCCTACTTGAAATACAGCACATACACAATGATACTGAATTATAAATCACACATTATTAAAGAGACCATCATATTCATTTCATAGGAAAACACATTGATAAACATTTCCAATCTAGTCATAATTAATTCTTGTAAGTATAAGGTACTCATAAACATTTTTATAAGTATCATTGTTACACATATAGGAAAATAGTTATTAATCTCGTCATATGAGTGTTATTCAGGGATATTACATATATCAAATGAACGTTAGAGAGTTTCAAAAAGACACTTTTAAACAAAACAGTGTAGCACCTACTTTTCTTTTATCATTTTCGTTGTACACATTATAACATGGAATAAAAATGTCATACCTTTTCACAGGTAATTTAATCTACAACGTTTTAAATGTATTTGTTTAATTAATATCACATTCATAGTAATAAGAATTAACACTCATTAATGCTTGTTAAAAATCATCATCTATTAAAATTAAGCACACAATATTTCTAAAATTATTCTCTCATCTGCATGCTTTTACGGTGCAGTCTCTGATGTCATTTTTAGAAACGTGGAACTAAGCACACGTTTGTCATCATTTGCATACAATTCTGTTTGAATCATTTCTTTTGTCATGAAATTTCTTAGGTGAAATCTCTGCTCCATCACTTTAAAGGATTTGTTCCAGGAACACTGAGGACTGTCTTCTACATAGACTCCCACATACAGTATGTTCAGCATCACTGTGAAAGTCTGTGTCCTGATGTGGAGCCCACAGTTTGATCCTTAAGGTGCCTAGAACTAAAAAGTCATGCAACAGAGGAATCCTGCTTCTCAATGCAAAGGAACGGAATTATCTGGGGAATCACTTGAAGGATTTTGTGCCCCTTTGTCTAGCTTGTGGCGATCCACCTACAATTACCCGGAGGCAGACTGTGTTTGCCAGAGTCAGTTCTGCCAATCTCCAAGAAAAACCTGTGTTGGTAAATTGCCTTAAACTCTAAAACTCTTTGCACTCTGTCCACAGGAGCAGGGCTGGACTGACTAGGCATTCTGACCTTTTTCTCGTGAGCTGCAGGCTTTGGGCAAATTTGAGCCCTGGATGGGCTACTATGATCCAACAATAAAAATCCCTCAGTCCTTTATAATTGCAGCCTTCTGCCAATGCTTGCTCCCACTACTCAGCAATAACCTCATACAGGAGAGTCTAGTGCTTAATTTGTAAAAGTATGAGTTCTGGCTCCCAAAGCTATTCCCAGAAGCCGACTGCCAGTACTAATAAATATTGGCGCACTGAATACCAAGAATGCATACTCACCTCAGTTCTCTTTAACCCACCACCAGGCACTGCCTGTCCTTTATCTCACTCTTGCCAGTCCCAACTTTCTCCTTTTGTGACAGTTTTTCCATCTTTTTTTTCCCTCCTCATTTCCCCTTTTTGCGTTTTTTCCTCTATTGCTCTCAGTCAATGTCAAATGTCAAATAACTGTCGGTGCCCAAAAATTAGTGCCGTGGGCTTCACCGACAACCACTGTCTCAAATTGAGCACTGTATGGGACCTATAAACTGTTGTACAGAGAGGCCTTCAAAGAAACACCTTTTCATGTCACTAACCTCTTCTGAGTTTTTAAACATTATACACAAATCTAACATGTGGGTTCATTGTCTCTCTGCAGCCCATATTGATTGTCTGGCAGGTGATTTGCCATTTGTTTCTCTCATAAATGTTTTTTTAGAAAGCAACCACATGACATATCAGGTCAGTGCAGTTTCATCAGTCTCCTTGCAGCATCTGAGGTTCTTTTGCTGAGTTCTAAATTTTCCTCACTATAGTTAAACGTGGATGATAACATCCATTACCATGTGGCCTTCCTTTTAAACAACCGCTGCTTGCAAGATGTGTTCCTACAATTCCAAAAATGGAGGAGGATTTCCATTCAAATTTTAGTGAGTCTGTGTGCTAACCACAAACTCATCTTTCTGTTTTTAGGTCTAGGCTACTAGACAGCACATGCACTGTCTGTTATGAGTTGCATTGTCAGCTTACAGTGGACTTAAAGTCCACCCATTACTTACCATTGATTGGCTTTATTATCACTCCCATGTGTTTGCTTCTTATTCGTTAGCTGGTGCAGGCTTTAATTCTGCTTCTTGTGTTTGTCCCTCTTCTGAGCATAGTTGCTCCACTTATCTCCTTCCACTGTTCACTTTTCAGGTGCTACATATTTCTTTTTGTTTAAACACTCTCTCAGAGAGGGTTCACTGAACGAATAGCGACCCCCAAAATATCGTGATACAAAAATATTGTGACAGAAATATTGATGGAAAAAATATCGACATACGATGCTCATAATGGCACAAAAATATTTTTTTTAAATATCAATGTCATTAATATTGTTGTATTAAATATAATGTTTTAAATGCATATATATATATATATAGATAGATATATTCGATTCTTGTACCAAATAAGCGCTCACTCAGGGTAAAGTTTCTCCAGCTTTGATTTTATTTCACCAGGTTACGCGTTTCGGAGACCCTCGTCCCCTTGCTCACACACTGGTTTCAGTTCCAACCACAAATTTACATGTTCGTTTATAGACATGAAAAGAGGACTACACGAGCCTAACTCATAAGGTGCTGAGTTGACATAGCGGTCATTTTGTAATGGTATGTTTTAACATAAAAGATATAGCATTTTCTTGCACTTTATACTTTTTCTACAGCCAGATGGCATATTTATTCCTGTTTTTTAGTCCCGTATTTACAAAGTGTAGTACCTGAAAATTCAAAAGGTGATCTTAGATCATACACAATGTGTCCTGATTCTGATACAGTATTTACATATTTACATGGTATAGTACTCGAGTAATCCACTAGTGATCATAGTTCATACACCCTGTGTTATGATTCTCATACAATATATACTGTTAATGGCCCATTTGTTGGATTGGCCTACTCATGTTGCAGGAGCAAGGTAAGATACAAATAAAGCTCAATGCTTAGTCATAGTCTAAACTGATTAAGACAACTTGACTTCTCGCCTTAGTGGCTCATTCTAATCAAGTGTTTACCTCTACCTTAAATTAAAATGCGGATGATCTGTCTATATTTACGGGACATAAACAGAACTGGATAAGCTATCTTATAGTGCCGGTGCTACAGACGTGTGTGCTCATATTGTGGTTGGTAGACATTAGCTGTTTCAATCTCATACACCCTGTGAAAACCTAATCCCTATATCTTAGAAGTATAGCAATATGTGTACATATACATCCATATTTATATAATATCAATACAAATGGACTTATCTAACAAGTGCTCTTGAATCACGAAAACGTAATCCCGAAGAAAAGGGTAGGTGACCTCTGTCAACATCTCCTCCCAGGAGTAGGCCCCTTCCTTTCCTCCTAAGTGAAAAATAAAATGAAAAGATCAGATTAAAATCCATAATTTCACATTCAGCGTATAAGAAACAACATTTCTACATTGATCAGATTAATACTTATTATCCAGTATACATAAGGATGGAAATCTAGTTTTCATGTAAATGTATTGCCAATTCTTCGTCTAAATTCAGGCCCCCAGGAGTTCTCGATTGGAATTCTATAATGTGCCAGGATTCCCTCTGCCTAAGGTGTAACACTCTATTTCCACCCCTCGGGCTCTTTTGTACCTGTTCTATCGCATAGTATTTCAGTAACGAACTGTTAGATAAATGGTATTTTTAAAAGTGTCTCGCCACTGGATAGTGGCTATCTTTGTTTGTAATCGCCCTTAGGTGTTCTAACACTCTCTTTTTTGCTGCAAAGATGGTACTCCCAACATATTTAAGTTGGCATGGACACTCTAAGACATATACCACATGTGTCGTGCTGCACGTCAAAAATAGTGAGATGGTTTTCGTTTTATATGGTGTTTCATATGTTTTTCTCATAGAGCTGAATCTATACGCTTTACAGTGACCGCAGGGAAAAAATCTCTGCAGATGTTGTTGTGGTCCTGTAAGTTTTTTGCTGACATCATTCTTCACTAAGAGATCCCTTAGACTCCTCCCTTTCCAGTATGTTACTATCGGGCGATTAGCTACTCTGTGCCCCACAACCGGATCACACTTTAAAATGTTCCAGTTTTTAGTTAGGATATGCTTGAATTTAGTGGACTCTAGATTAAATGTCAGATTCACCCTGGGTGTGTCGCTTTCTCTGTCCTGATCTTGAGTATGTAGACTGCTTGTCAGGGTTTGTTCTCTTGTTACTAGCTTTGCTTTGTTGATGGCTCGTTTAAGGACCCAATTCGGATACCCTCTCTCCTTAAATCTCTCCATCATGTTGGCACTTTCAGTCTGGTAGGTCTCTTCAGTGCTACAGTTTCTTTTCGCTCTCAGCAGCTCCCCGTAAGGGATACTCCATTTCAGAGTATCCGGGTGACTGCTGAGAGCGTGAAGTAAACTATTGCCTGCGGTTTCTTTCCTAAAGAGTTTCGTAGTAAGGATCTTATTTTTCACCTCTACTAAGACATCTAGAAATTCAATAGAGTGTCTACTCATGTTGAAAGTTAATTTGAGGTAAAATGTGTTGTTATTTAACATCTCCATAAGATTAATGGCAGTTTCCTCACTCCCCTTCCAAATGACGAACAGGTCGTCTATGTACCTGAGCCAGACTTTTGCTTGTTTAAGTAACTGGGAGATATTCGGGTCTTTGTGAATTTCCTCCTCCCATGCCCCCAGAAACAGATTGGCGAAACTGGGGGCAAAACAAGTACCCATTGCTGGCCCTCGTATCTGTTTGTACATAACACCATTGAACATAAAAATATTATTCTGGAGACAGTATCTTATCATCTCCACAATCATATTTGTATGCTCAAGGTATTGTATTGGTCTACCTTCCAGGGATATAATGACAGCATTGTATCCCTAAATTGTGGTCTCTTATGGTGTACAATGAGTTACGTCCATAGTTATTAATAGACAATCATCTTCCCATGTAATGTCATTCAACTTGGTCAAAAAATCTTTAGTATCCCTTATATGTGATTAATAACTATGAGATTGAAACAGCCAATGTCTACCAACCACAATATGAGCACACACGTCTGTAGCACCGGCACTATAAGATAGCTTATCCAGTTCTGTTTATGTCCCGTAAATATAGACAGATCATCCGCATTTTAATTTAAGGTAGAGGTAAACACTTCATTAGAATGAGCCACTAAGGCGAGCAGTCAAGTTGTCTTAAGCAGTTCGGACTATGACTAAGCATTGAGCTTTATTATTATCTACCTTGCTCCTGTAACATGAGTAGGCCAATCCAACAAATGGGCCATTAACAGTATATACTGTATGAGAATCATAACACAGGGTGTATGAACAATGATCACTAGTGGATTACTCGGGTATTATACCATGTAAATATGTAAATACTGTATCAGAATCAGGACACATGGTGTATGATCTAAGATCACCTTTTGAATTTTCAGGTACTACACTTTGTAAATATGGGACTAAAAAACAGGAATAAATATGCCACCTGGCTGTAGAAAAAGTATAAAGTGCAAGAAAATGCTATGTCTTTTATGTTTAAACATACTATTACAAAATGGCCGCTATGTCAACTCAGCTCCTTATGAGTTAGGCTTGTGTAGTCCTCTTTTCATGTCTATATATGAACATGTAAATTTGTGGTTGGAACTGAAACCAGTGTGTGAGCAAGGGGACGAGGGTCTCAAACGCGTAACCTGGTGAAATAAAATCAAAGCTGGAGAAACTTTACCCTGAGTGAGCGCTTATTTGGTACAAGAATCGAATTGAAGGTTCGGTGGGCTTCGCCAACACGGCCCTCCAATTGCTGCTGGCGAGAGAAGGGCAGTAGAAGCAACTCGAGTCAAGTGTATATATATAAATATATATATATATATACTCAATTACATTAATTTAAAAAAATGGAATATATATTTGAACAAATATAACAAATAAACTTAATTTAAAAGAAAAAATACACATATAATAATTAATTTATATCTATATTTACATATAGCTACTTAAAAAACAATTTTTAAACAAATAATTTACATTTATAATATAATTCCAAAATTATTAAATAACCTAATAATATAACAAATAAATATATATATACATATACCAATAAAATAAAATATTTTAAAAACAAACCATCCTAATTAAATGAAAGTTAGTTAACAATATTGTACACATTAAAAACATCAATAATTAAAAATATTATAATTGTAAATAAACAAAAACATCATAATATAAATTATAAGAATACAAAATAAAATATAACATTTAATATATATACTGTTCCTACTACAATTTATACAAAACTACGCAAACTATTGTAATAAATATGTGAAAAACCTACAACTCCCACTTCATTCAATGCAAAAATAATAAAATTTGGCAAAATTTACAAATTTCCCTCCAGTAAATGCAACAGTAGTGAAAATGTTTGTTTGCTGATAGGTAATATTTACCTTAGCCATTCCAGCCAGTACAACAGTAGGGAAACTCTTGGAGTAGAGAGGGTAAAATGTACTACTCCCACTCCAATCAGTACAACAGTAGAGAAAGTGTTGGATTGCGGAGGAGAAAAATTTACTATTCCCACTCCAGTCAGTACAACAGTAGGGAAAGTGTTGGGTTCTGGAGAGGTAACATTTACTATTCCCACTCCAATGAGTGCAACAGTAGGGAAACTATTGGATAGCGGAGGGGTAACATTTTCTATTCCCACTCCAGTCAATACAACAGTAGAGAAACTGTTGGATTGCAGAGGGGTTAAATTTACTGGTCCACTCCAGTCAATACAACAGTAGGAAACGTGTTGGATTGCAGAGGGGTAAAATCTACTATTCCCACTCCAGTCAATACAACAGTAGGGAAAGTGTTGGATTGCGGAGGGGTAAAATTTACTATTCCCACTCCAATCAGTGCAACAGTAGGGAAAGTGTTGGGTTCTGGAGAGGTAACATTTACTATTCCCACTCCAATGAGTGCAACAGTAGGGAAACTATTGGATAGCGGAGGGGTAACATTTTCTATTCCCACTCCAGTCAATACAACAGTAGAGAAACTGTTGGATTGCAGAGGGGTTAAATTTACTGGTCCACTCCAGTCAATACAACAGTAGGAAACGTGTTGGATTGCAGAGGGGTAAAATCTACTATTCCCACTCCAGTCAATACAACAGTAGGGAAAGTGTTGGATTGCGGAGGGGTAAAATTTACTATTCCCACTCCAATCAGTGCAACAATAAAAACAAAATATCTTGAACAAAATAAAATTTGTTCAAAAACAAAGTAAATAAAACAAATATCAATATGTTGTAAAAGAAATACAAATATATATAACATTAAAAAATAAAATAAATAAAAGCATATTATAATGATAAATACTTACAAATATTATTATAAATAAAATACAAAAATAATTTCCATACAAATAAACTTTTTTATTTAAAAATTATTTTTTAACAAAAAAATATATATTACATAAATTTTATTTAGATACATCCCACCCTATAACCCCCAAAAACTCTCACCCTGCACCTAAAACGTAACTTTAAAAAAATATATATTTACACTATTAATATAAATATTTATTAACAAACCAATCATCAATAATTAAATATTAATAATAATGAAATATAATTAATGTATTCCCCACAATACACACAGCACACTTGTAAAATTTTACAGAAAATTATTTACACAATTACCATAATTAATTATCAAATTATTAAATAATATTGATTACAAATATTTATTAATTACTTAAACTTAATTTACTTCCCACCCCATACACCTACAAAACCCACAACCACATATGAATAAAAAAATTATTAAATTGCACAATTAACATAAATAATTATCAATTAAACAAATATTATTTATTAAAAACTATGGGGGTCATTACGATGGCGGGCGGACGGCGGTCTGGAACCAGCCAACCTTAGGTTGGCTGTTCCGACCTCAGTTTTAAGATGTGACCGCCCTACGGGTGATGGGAAACAACCATTTTATAACGGCCGCTTGTGCGGTGGGCGGAAATGGCCCGCCACACAAGCTGCCATTGTAAAATGGATGTTTTTAAACATCCCTGCACCGTGTGACAGGTGCCTGCCACACGGTGCAGGGATGTTTAGGAGGGCACCATAAGTGCCCCCCAGTCCCTATAGCAGAGGGCCAGATGGAAGGGGGCCCTGCTAGGGGCCTCCAAAGACACTTTCCGACAACCTTTCCATGTCAGAAAGTGCCATCATAATCCCTACGACGGAGCTGAGTCTGGCACCACCGTGATTAGGGGATTATGGTGGCTTCCGACGCTCCGAGGGGATCAAGGAGCCCGTCGGAAGTGCATTGGAACCCCTCCGCAGGTTTCACTCCGACTGCTGTCATCCTAATATGGCGGTGAGGCTGAAACCTACGATGTCGTGCGGAAAACCTCCGACAGCTGGTCGGAGGCTTTCCACCCAACATCATAATCGGGCCCTAAATGTTAATTCATTACCCTTTACCCCTATAAACCCCCCAACCCACTCCTAAAATGAAACTTTAAAAAATAATTAATTACACAATTAAAATAATTGTCAATTAAATAATTAATAGTGTTTAGCAACTACTCATTAATTCATTAAAAATAAATTACTCCCCACCTTTTGACCCTATAATACCACAACCCACACCAAAAAAATTATTTATTACACAATTAACATAACTAATTATCAATTAATTAATTAATATTAATTAACAACTAGGGGCCAGATGTAGGTGGCGAAATACCGGTCGGTAACGCCGAAATTCGGAGAATTTCAGCGTTACCGACCGGTATTTGGCTGAGTGCAATGTAGGTGAGTTCATACCTACATGCGATTCCTTAAATGCA
Organism: Calotriton arnoldi; assembly: GCA_963921515.1. NCBI lineage: Eukaryota > Metazoa > Chordata > Amphibia > Caudata > Salamandridae > Calotriton > Calotriton arnoldi. The sequence goes on from CAWUFW010002608.1 coordinate 180,624, forward strand.
ATGTACGTAGCACTAAAAATAGTGCACTTGAGCCTTAAGGAATCGCTAATTACCACCAACTTCAAGTTGGTGGTAAGTAGCGATTTCCTTTAAAAAAGCGCTTTTTTGCTTTTTCAAATGTGCCATGTGGCACACATCCATGCCCTTAGGGCATGTATGTGCGCCACATGTACACACATGCACATTTCAGGGGTGCAACAGGGTGTCCTTTGGACACCCTGGCACCCTTGAAATACCTCCGCTATTAGCGATTCGGTAATACCGAATCGCTAATAGTGAATATCTTCCCATTCATTCCTATGGGCCTCCTAGCCCATAGGAATGAATGGCTAGGTATTCCTTAATAACGAATCTCAATTACCGATTCGTTATTAAGGAATGTTAAGGAATCGCTAATATTTTAGCGATTCCTACCTACATTCCATTTAGCGAGTCCTTAATAGCGATTCGGTAAAAATCGCTATTAAGGACTCGCTAAATTGAAGTTACCTACATCTGGCCCTAAGGGACTTATTACGATGTCATTCGGAGTTGCCTCCGACCGACACCGTATCGGTCTCAGGACCGACCAATCTCCGGTCGGTGGTTCTGACCGCCTGATTACAATGCGACTGAATACTGTTCGGCCGGATACTCACATTTCTCTATGGGAGCTTGTGTATGTACAACCCTGCACCATGTGGCAGGCATCCCATGCTGCCTGCCACACAGTGCATGGATTTACAGGGGGGCACCCTAGGTACCCCCAAGGCCACCAACCGTAGGCAGCGGAGGCAATGGGGCCCTGCTAGGGGCCCCCAAAGTCACTTTCCGACAGCCTTTCCATGTCAGAATAGCCGCCACAGAAAGGCTGTGGGAAACCGACATTGAAATCTCGACGGTGGAAACAAGGTGCCGACTGGCCAGAATACTCTGAGAGCCGGTCGGAACCTCGTTGGAATGACTGGCCAGTTTACGCTCCGACCGCCAACATCCTAATACGACGGTCGGACCACAAACCGACCGTGTCCATTGGAAAGCCTCCGACCAACATTGTAATCGGTCCCTAACTATAATTATTAAACATAAATTATTTCCAACCTTTGACTCAACCCGCACATAAAATGTACTTAAAAAAATAATAATAACACAATTAACATAATTAAATATAAATTAAATAAATATTATTAAATAAAAAATTTATCATAACTTTATTATAATTAAATTACTTCCCACCCTATACTCCTCTAAACCCACAGCCAGCTACTGAACTGAACTAAAAAACACAACATTTTATTAAATTAAATTTAGTTACCACTAAAAATGTAACAAATATATTTAAAAAAAATTAATTATACAAAAAAATTACATCATATACATTTACAAGATGTACTAAAATACATAACAATAATTAAAAAATGATATATTAAACAACTATGGGGCTCATTAGGATGTTGGTCATAAATCCTCTGACCTCAGTCGGAGGCTTTCCTACTGACATCCTTGGTTTAAAGCCCGACCGCCTAATTACAATGTAGGTGGTCGGAGTTTAAACCGACCGGTCGGACTGACTGGCTTCCGATGGGCTCAAGGAGCCTGTCGATCAGTCGGAGGCCGCACATAATTCCCATCAGACAGCTTTTCTGTCATCGGGATTATGATGTCGTTTTCCGACAGGCTTTTCATGTCGGGCTTTTCAACATGAAAAGCCAGTCGGAATGCGAATTTGGGGGCCCCAAGCAGGTCCCGCATGCCTCCGGTTGGAGGTCTCGGGGGGCACCTATGGTGCGCCCCTGTAAATCCCTGCACCGTCTGGCAGGCACCGTGAGGTGCCTGCAACGAGGTTCAGGGATTTACAGGAACTCCCATTTTTCTATGGGAGCCTGTGCTGCGGCCGGTTTCCGACCGCTGCACAAGCTCCCATAGGGAAATGTAAGTTTGCGACTGCACCATGTGCGGTCGCATTGTAATAGGGTGTTCAAAACCGCCGACGTACGGTCGGTCAGTTTCAACACCGAAACAGTGTCGGTGAAGTACGCTCGACATCGTAATTATGCCCTATATTTTTTCAAACAACAGTAATGACTTCGATATTTTAAAAATCAATATTACTCACCTTAAAATCGATATTCTTGACATCGATTTTCTTGCTGTCTATATTTTCAAATCACAATATTCCAGGCTCGATATTCTGGTATGTCAATATTTTTAACTTCCTTGTGTTGCTGTTTGCATTGTTTTCCTCTTCAGTACCTAATGTAGTACCTGTGTCTAGATTCATCGATAGGCCTCATTTGCCTCTAATGACCATAGTTCTCTCTCGCATATTTGGTGGTGTTCCCCTCTTTCATCATCAGGCAGATATTTGAGTTTAACTAATGTTTTTGTAACTGTGTGCCAGAACAGTAAGCAAGCTTTTGATGCAGTAATCATTTTAAATATATCTCAGCTAAGTGCAGAATAGCTTTTGATGTTTAAACACATATTTCCACAATCTGTAGCTGCATGGGAATGTCTACTTACCATGGTATGCATACCCAAGTAAATTAGGTTTTACCTGTCATTTTCTTTTACTTGAGGAGGTGGCAATTATTTGGCTACTCTAATAATGATAGCCTGTTTTTATAAAGTCCGTCATACCACACTTCTGACATTTCTGGTTTCCACAATTCACTGATAATAATAATGAGAACATGTTTTTATAAAGTGTTTCATACCACACTTCTTCCATTTTTTCGAAATGTAAGTACAAGTGTTACTACTCCTCGCTTTAATAGCGTGCAATTTGCCAACCTTGGTAATATGAAAAAGGCTAAATTACCCATACAGAGATTCTAGTGTGTGACCTGCAGAACACAACAGACATCATCGATAATCATTGGCTTCAATAATCCATATTTCTAGCAATCCATTATCCTTATATTTCTTTCCATTTACTTGCCTCCATTACCATTAAATTGACCACCATCAAATTCAGTAATAGGAGCACCTCTCATTTACAGCACTTAGTAATGGCAGATGTGCGGAATGAAGCACTCTGTAAATCAGGGGTCTCCAACCTTTTCAGTAAAATGAGCTACTTAAGTTCAGTGAAGCACATCAAGAGCTACTAGTACTATTAGTATTGTAATAGGGACCATGTTAGACAAGATTACATTAGTGGCCACCATATGTAAGGCTTCTAGCAGCGCTCAGCTTAGTGCACCAGAAAGAGTAAAAAAAAGAATGCCTCTGCATGGGAAACACATAACCACCACATCTGCAATGTCCCTGGTACCAATGTGATTATATTAGTAATAAGTCTTCCCTGTGCCGATGATATTATCATTCAAATATGAGCTTTAAATATATTTTGGAAATTCTGCCTTTTTTCTGCAAACCACAAACAAAGAGTTTTACAAATACACACATTTTGTCTCAAATGCACATTCTCAATTTTTGTATACATATATTAATTCAACCAAGCAAAATCTTCTAAGTTAGTAGGCTGGGCTACACATAGGAGAGGTACTCATAGGTAGCTGGAGAGCTACCAGTAGCTCATGAGCTACTCTTGGAGAAGCCTGCTGTAAATATTATATAAATGAAATTAGCATTACAAATCTGATAATGTATAGTAAATGATAATATTAATAAAGTGTATATATGTAACTGTTTCAAACATACTGTTAGAGCATAATGGTGAGTATTTTTCTAGTAGGAGATGGGATAGCTATTGTAGCTATGATGACCAGAGTTCTAGACACTGTGATGAGATTACCAACTTCTAAATAAGATCTTAAACCTGTCTAACCTTATGAGCAAGAGCCAATGGAAGTGATGTTTTTTTTCTAGCTCTCACAGTCCTCACTATTGGCCACAAGTACCAGAACATGAGAATCAGTAGTAAATGCGAGAAAGGGGGATGAGATAAGAAAGAAAACAGACACAAGATTCCACACTCATCGGTCTCTACAATACAATGAGACACACTAAGTAACTTCTCATTGGAACACTGAACATAACTGTAATTGTGAAATGATATACCTTCGTAATATATCTGTATGACCCACTTTCTTGATGCTTTGACAGGGTACTGGGATTTCTTGGTATCCAAACATAAAGAGATTTAAATATCTTCCTAAATATTTATGCACACATCTCCATATCCTAGAATAACTTTCCCAAACTGTGTATCACACTCTTTTGTGGAGGCTGAATATAGTTTATACTTGACTGCTGTAAACTATAGTAAGAACGTCATTAAAATACTGTGATTGCTTACATTTAGCAATATATAGGCATACTGGAATTCTAATACCTTGTACACTCATTCATAAACATTTAGATACATATGAAATGTGTTTTTATCTTCGTTTTTGTTCTATCATAGAGACTTTAACAGAGCATATAACCATAGCCTTCATGTCAGGGACTGTCCGGGACTGTCTGGGACACAGTCAGGGACTTGGGCAAGGACTGGGAACTGGGTAGAAAAGGTACGCAGAAAGAGGATTACAGCGCTGCCCAGGATCAGACGGGAAGTGCGAGGCGAAAGGGATCCAAAGGGGAAGCCTGCACGAAGGAACAAGATGGCTAAGACTCAGAAAGGACAGGCACTCATGAGGTGATTTAGCATTCAGAAAAACTACACCCAGGACGAATGTGCAAGACATATATATGAAACAGGCTAACAATAAAGGGAAGTGTGGGGTAAAGCACTCAGGAGCTCCACACAGTAAGACTGAAGCTCAGTAAGTTTCTCACCCACAATTGCTGTTACAGATACTGACTGCAAATAACCACAAATAGGATATGCATGCAAAGGCAGGGTCTGTGGAGCTTATACCTATGGTAATGTTATAAATGTAACTCAAAGACAATACTCACAGTGAACAAGAAACACCACCTAGGTAGTCAGCTGTGCCCACGGTTCCTGGGGATCAAACAGGAACACGCAAGGCAGTAACAGCAAGGGGGTAGAACTAAACAAAAGCACAATAGACAAGGAGCTAGCAAGGAGGAGTGCTTAACAGTAAAGGAAGGAAATCACAGGGCACACTTGGCAGAAAGCAGGTAACAAACATACAAGGTAACAGAAGCAAGACAGCAGAATAGAAAGACAGCAAACTAGGAACTGGAACCAAGGAAATGGGAAGAAAGGCAGGGACTGGAAACGGATATACAGAAGGGGAGGCTACAAGGGTATACTATAATAGTTCAGGAATCAAGAGAATAAAGTAGCATTGAAGGCAGTGCTGGGGCAGGAACAAGAATTGAGCTAAGGCTCAGGAGTCAAGGTAGCACTGCAGGCAGTGCTAGTTCAGGAACAGGGAATTACTAAAGCTTCAGGAGTCAAGGTAGCATTGCAGGCAGTGCTAGTTCAAGGAAACAGGAAATAGCTACAGCTCAGGAAACAAGGAGTCAAGAGAGCACTGCAAGCAGTGCAAATCAGGAACAAGAAATAGCTGAAGCCCAGGAACAGGAACAAAGAATAACTATAGCTCAGGAACTCAGGAAACAAGGTAGCACTGCAGGCAGTGCTAATTCAGGCACAAGGAATGGCTATAGCTCAGGAATCGAGGAACAAGGATTAACTATAGCTCAGGAATCAAGGAATATCAAAAGCTCAGGAAACAAGGCCCGGTCTCACTGGAGCACAGCTACAATGACCAACACTGGACTGAAGGGAGCTTGGGCTTAGAAGAGCTCACAGTAATCACATGCATCAGGTATGAGCAGGCTAGTAGCAGCCAGCCACAGTCGAGCTGAATTCCTCCACCCATCCTTGTCCTGCAGGGGTGGAGACAAAGCAGTGAGCAGGGAATTCTAGGTAATGGAGTGACATACTTGAGCAGGCTGGCTTCAAGCATGAGCAGGCTGGCTTTCACAAAACCCGGCATGGATTGGGAATGGATGACAATTTGCAAGTAGAATCCAACTGACTAGAAGTCAGTATATGCATGAAGGGGAGGGTCTGGAAGTTTATTAGAACACAGGAGGGCCCCAAAATTCAGCCCCCTGGTGGTGGGCACGAGAATGCAGGGAGCGAATTGTGACACTTCAAAGGTCAAACAAATGCACAAATAGTTTGCAGTTTGTTTTCAAATCATGCACAACTTCAGGATACTTCTATGAGAGACAAAATATCCATAATCGAGTACTTAAGAAACTAGTGACTTTGACACTTAAAAAACAACATCAGTATAGCATAGTCCGGCTGCAGCAATATTGTACCACAATTTTCCTAGCAAGGACACTAACAACCTTTAGGGAAGTTATACCTGAAGATCAAAAATGGCCGCCATCTAACTAGAGAAGTATGAGTCCATGCCCACTGGGAAACGTCATTTAATGCACGTGCTCTTCTGTGAGGTGCATTTCAAACATGCACGCATCTTGAATCGAGTCAGTGCCCATACTCTAAAAAGCAAGTCTTTCCTTTGATGGAAGGGACCTAAACATAAAATAGCTAAAGGTACTTCTTCCTCATTCATAAACCAAATATGATTGTAAGCTGCACTTACAGCCCATATCCTGACAAGCTCTGAAAAATATGAATATTATTTCAGTATTACCTTGCTTTTTTAAAAAAGTTTGCTTTTATTAATAAACAACAAGAAAAAAGAAAAGCACTGTAATAAATATAATAAACCCTATTTAACATAGAGATCGTAAGACAAATAAGGACATACAACAGTTATAACTAAAATGCTCTGTGCAAAAGGAAATAAAAACGATATAGGACTATAAAGGGGGAAAAAAGAGGGGGGAGGGGTGAGGGGGAGAGGGAATATTATATTGTTACTTCTAGAAAATTGAGAATAATTGAGCTAAGAGATTAAACACTGTAGGCATAATAATACGAAAAATGAAATAACAGTATAAAAATATAAGCATAAAACAGCTTCTAATATGTTAAAGAAAAGACAACATGGCGAAGTTACGGTGGCTTCCCTACATCATCTGATACAGTAATAATTGTAACAGCAGAAGAAGCGGACAAAGATAAATATGTGGTTAGTGGAAGCCATAAAAGATCTCTTTTAATCGCTAAAGAAATAGGGGAAACATAATTGGTGTCAAGTCTATGGTGAAAATACATCGCGTTCCACCAAGCTCTAAAAGTAACTTTCTCTGTTTGCTTCCAATTCGAGGTTATTAAGTGAAAAGCAACAGCTAACAATAAATCTAACAGTTTAAAGTTTGATGGTGATTGAGGCCATTGGGGTGACAAGGAGCCTAAGAAAATATTGAATTAAGAAAAGGGTAAGTTAACTTTCAAAATCTTTTTAATTTGGGACCAAACTAACTGCCAAAACTGGTGGATATTAGGACATTCAAATAACATGTGTTTTAAATCAGCATTAGAACAGGAGCATGACCAACATGTAGAAGATGTATTTGGTGAGAAAGATGCTAATGTTGCAGGAGAAAGCAATAGGCGTTGATAAACAAAATAAAGGGTCTGAGAGGTATTTGTAGCTCGTGAGTATCTAATATAGGAAAGAGTGTAGCACATGTTGAAAGAGGATTGTAAGTGTTTGGTAGCGCAAGAAGATATTGATTGAGGGAAGGAAGTAGAAGGTCATATTGAGAATTAAAGGTAGCAGGCAATGAAAATTTTGTTTGGAGATCAGTAAATGAAAAGTGATGGTTATTAGTTATGAGTTGAGATATCCAAAGCAAGCCCTTAGATTTCCAAGATCTCCAATATATAGTACGATTCTTAATTCGTAATGATTTATTGTGCCAAATGGGTTGTTGATGGAGAGAAATAACAGAAGGGTATGAAGATGGTAAAAGAGGTACTAAAAGCTTACGGGTATGAGATATAATGGGAGAACGCAATAAAGAAATATTAGTGAAAGCAAGGATTTCTTGAAAATCAAAGGGGGAGATGAGAAATTTCTCTACATTTATCTACATTTATCCACGCTGGATGATGTAAAGGATGCTCAGAAAAGAGCCAACGAGTATCCTGTTTTAGGGAAAAAGTTTTAAAATCAGGGAACTTAAGGCCTCCATTAGATTTGTCTTGTCTCAGGGAGGACAGAGCTATTCGAGGAGGTTTATCCTTCCAAAGAAATTTTGTTAAAAGTGAGTCCATTTTCTTAAAATAATATCCGGGAATATGAACAGTGATCATGGAAATATATATAAAATCAAAGGGGTGAGCATCATTTTAATTGAATCAATTAGTCCCCACCAAGAGAGGAAAAGAGGATGCCAACGTGCAATGGTGTCATTCAATGTTTTGATAATGTGATCAAAATTTTATTTTAAAGTCTCTGGGATAGTCGGAGAAAACCACAAGCCCAAATATTTTAGTTTTTAGAGTTGCCAGGAAAAACCAGTGTGATTAAAATATTGTTTGTGACATAGAACATTTGGGGGCAAGACTTCACACTTATCAGTATTAAGCCGATAACCTAAGTGAGAAAATGTATCAACTTGTTGAAGGAGAGGTGGGAGAGGGGTTGCCGGATTAGAACAATATAGAAGGAAATCATCAGCGTATACAGACATTTTAACCAGGTGAGGGCCAAATTGGAAACCAGAGATACGGACATCCTGTCTAATTTTAGTTAGAAAGGGTTCCAACGCTATGACAAACAATAAAGGTGATAAAGGACACCCTTGTCGTACCCCTCTGAACAGAGAAAAGTAATCAGAAACTTTAACAAAAATTCAGGCCCTGGGACCTGAATATAAAAAGGAGATTAATGCGATTAGTTTAAGAGGAAAACCTATCCATTTTAAGGCATGAAACATAAAATCCCATCCAATCCTATCGATAGCTTTTACTGCATCCAAAGCGATAGCTGCAATAGGATAAATTAAAGAAGAAGCCTTGCCAAGGATATTAAAAAAAGACTCAAGAATTGTCAGAGGCAAGCCGTCCCTTAACAAAGCAGGATTGTTCAGGACCTATAAGATCAGGCAGGACAGGGTCAATGCGTAATGCCAGAATTTTGGCAAAGATCTTGTAGTCAGTATTGACTAAGGAGATGGTACGATAATTTTTACAAAGGGAAATTGTCTTTTGGAATTGAAGATATCATGGCTTCTTGGAAAGTACCTTGAGATGCACCATTGGTAACAAAAGAATTGAATAAAAGTAGAAGATTGGGGAGGAGAAGATTAGCAAAGTGATCATAGAACTCAAAAGTAAACCCATCAGGTCCAGGAGCCTTCCCTCGCCGTAACACTGACACTGCATGGGTAATTTCCACTAAAGAAATATCAGTTCCCGGTGAGTCAAAATCAATGTGGTGGGAGGGATGAGAGGTAATGGATTGAAAATAAGAGGACAAATCTGATTGGACTGGTTGTGTTTCTGGAGTATATAGATTTTTATAAAAAAGAAACAAATTCATTTAATATCTCATTGTCTTTAAAAAGAGGAACTTCAGCATTATTCTGTAGAGATTCTATTCTAGTTCTTTCTCTCCTTATTTTTAAATAATTAGCCAATAATTTTCCCATCTTATTTTGACCTCCATAATAGCGAGTGCTTCTTTTCAATAAATAGGAAGAAGCGGCTTCTGTAGATAATCTGTTAAAAGTGAGTTTAGCATCAATAAGGTTTTTCAAGCAAGATTCATTGTTGGAATGGTAATAAGTATATTCTAGCTGTTTAAATTTATTAAGTAATTGAGTAGTTTGAAGATCAAAAGATTTTTTCTTTTGCGAAACAAAATTTATTATAAAACCTCTAGCGGCTGCTTTAAAAGAGTCCCAAATCATTACAGGAGAGGAGTCTGGTGTTGAATTAATAGCAAAGAATTCAGAAGCGAAGGAACTAAATTGGCCGGAGAATTTAGGGTCCAGGAGTAAGGAATTGTTAAAGCGCCATCTACCTGCATGTGGAGCAAATGGTAACAGGTCAAAGTCAACATAGATTGGGGTGTGATTCGATATTAAAATAGGCCCTATTTCAGATTGAAGAACATGCTGAGCTAAGGATTTACTCAGAAAGAGGTAATAAATATAGGATTGTGAATGGTGTGGGGCGGAGTAAAAACTATATTCCCAAAGTTCTGGGTGGCAAAGTCTCCAAATATCAACTAGTGATTTACGGCGTATTGTGAAGGTGAATTGTGAATGCATTTTAGTATGAACAAACTTAACTGTTGAGTGTCTGTCTAATATGGGGTCATGAATTTGATTGCAGTCACCACCAAATATAATATAATCATCATCATATAAAAGCAGTTTGTCAGAAATTGTTGTTCAAAATACCTTATCAACTGAAACTGGACCATATACATTAAAAATAACTAAAGGTATTTTATCAATAAGGAGTTTAACAATAACCCAACGGCCTTCAGAGTCAGATTCCTGATGGACAACTGAAACATGAAATTCTTTATGACAAAGAATCAGGACTCCATTTTTCTTTCTTAAAGCCGGAGAGGTGAACACATTACCTACCCAGCATTTCTTCAACTTGGAAGCCTCAGATTCAGCAAGATATGATTCCGTAAGTAATGCAATGTCAGTTTTCAATTTAGCTAAATGAGATAACACACATCTTTTAATAGGGTTACCTAACCCTTTAATATTCCAAGTAGTAACTCGGAATGTAACATGAAGATAATAACATGAACAATCAATAAGCTTACAGTGGTAAGATCAATATTAGGATAGAATAAATATGAGAAGGTAAAAAGATAGAGATAAGACTTTTGTTTGATATGAAGAGGAAGGAAAAAGGGAACAATAGAATAAGTAATAGGAAGAAGAAAAAGATAAAGAAGAATCATATAAGGAAACGTTAGAAAAGGGAAACACAACAAGAAACAAAAATACAGTACAGGTCATACAAATGACGACTGAAAAACATACCTACAAAACACAAAGACGAATGGGGTAGGCGACACCAGGCGACAACGATGACAACATCCGAGCCCCACCGGATGACAGGGCAGCTTTGGGTTGAATACTGACATCAACATATTGAGGAGACCATATGAGTAACAGGGAGGGAGAGATACACCTGTAAATAAGAAGTTGGCAAACTCAGCAAAGTTTTCAAAAATTACCAAATTTTGCTGGTGCATGTGTTTCAATAAAAACATTTAAACATATTTATGGGAGAAATTTCTTGCTAAATCGTTTTTGCAGGAGAATTCCTCATATAAAATTTAGTTTCTGGGGAACTTTTCTCAGTAAACCAGACTTTAACAGATATTTTCAGTTTTGTTTAACTTGGCAAACCTCATGAAGCCTACAAAGATTGTGATTTAAAAAAATGAATGAAGCCTTAGAGTAAAAATGTTTGAAACTCAAAAATGTTTGAAACTCTGCACTTCACAGTCTGGTTGTATTTATCTGTGCTTTATTGGTACTAGAGCATTTCAAATGTCTTTCCTGATGAACGCCTGGCTTCAGTGTGAACAGGGCAATATTTTTTAAACTAGCCTATCAGTTGATGCCAGTCCTAAATAACACCCTATGTTTTCCAGGCTATAAATCAAAAAGGCATGCCAAGGTGTAAACTCTTTTGGCTCCAAGGGTCAGCATCATTGACAAAAACAAAAAGTGATGGGCATAATGCACAGATTATTCTCAGCCATTAATAATTATTGTGGGTAGATTTGCTAACCTTGTCACAACAGACATGGATAAAGATTTTGTAAATCTACAATTGTCCTTCCCTAAAAGGAATAATCCAGCTTGAATTGCCAGGTCATGGCCCATCTGAGTAGGAAAAGAGTACTCCCAGACTGGTTGTGCTCTTGTTGTGCAACATCAATGGGGAGCAGCTTGAGAGCTACGTCACAGCGAGCACAGGTACTAGTTGTGGTATACCCATTCCACTGATAGCATCTTACTGAGATAAAAAGGAGATGGATAGATTGTTTAAATTAATTTCAGTCACTGGCAATAACGCTGGGCCACATTTCAACCCAGTATTTTGTGCTAACTGTGCTACTACAATATTGTACAATTTAGCCTTAGTCACGCCACAATAGGAATAGACAAACTTGGACTGCAAAGCCAGGTTCGATTTCTGAACGGAAATAAAGCTATCTCAGATCAGTTTCCGCCTTTCTGGGCCTCATCAGTGAGGTGCACCTTGAGCCTAAATGCACTGAGAAATGCACTGAGAGCACAGGACTATCAGCTGGTCATATTTTTCCAACTTAGGGCACTTCCTACATACAGATCTGGAGAAGATCTTGGCTGATTGAGCCTAAAAGAAAAGAATAACGACAGCACAATTACAAAAGGTCCTTGTCTCCTAACTCTCCCTACTCTTCCTACCAACATCTCCCCATACTTCTTCCCTTTCACCTCATACCCTGTTCCCTGGAGCTCTCGCATTTCTATCTAGCCAGTGCCCTGAACAGACTATTCAGTGGCATGCAAACTATGTAAATCAATTAAATAAATGCTTGTTGGAAGAGTAAACATTTTAACAGACCATTTAAGCGTATTTATCTGTAATAAGCAGTGTACTCTGAAAAACATTTCTCTATCTCAAACGAACCTCCTGTACCTTCTTCACTATAAAGCGCACAGTAGTGACAGGATGAGCTTCCATCTGACAATCATGTGCTTTACCTATGTAATCTGCCATTTTTAATTATGGCGTCAATAGAAAGTGGAATAATGCTTTCAAAAATGATTATGGTAGGAAAATGGATGCTAAAAGCAATTATTGCTTATTGAATATTTCACCCACACACACACCCACACGCTCATGTACCAACGATTGTGCCTGATTACTTCTGAGTGTCTCTATTTACACATAAGGTCACGAAACAGTCATTAAATGCAAAAATGCTTGTTTTCCTGTAAAGCAAATAATGCTCAACAGCAGTATGCCATGGGACTTATCTGCATGTTTTAAAATATGGATGAACCCACCCTCTCACTTGCTGTCTCAGTAGCACACTGACATATTTTTAAAATGTTAATTTGTTCAACGTGTGTACGTTTCAAACGATTTGCGAACGCTTGAGTACTGAATAAAAAATGATATTCCAATTGTAACTGAAAAGGAGATTGAAAATCAATGAGTGAGTTCTCTGACAGTAGCAAGTTTCCACCTACCGACCAAGGGATCACTAATGTTTGGCAACCAAACGCTGATGAACATTTTATTCCTGATCCCTGATAAGGTAATTAGAGCAATCCCAATATTAGTCCTTACTACAAAACACTTAGAATGAATATGACTACTTGATCAAAGCACTATCTTTCTAGCATAAATGGGTGGTCAGAAGGTGTATCTACTGTTCTGTGAAGGCGTGGTCTGTTGCATGGGTACCTGTACAAAGTCATCTAATCCTTCTGTTATTTCTTGTTTCTTATGTGGGCATGTCCTGCCCATAGATGAAACATGTGGGCTGGTGAATGGGCAGCTCACCAGCCCCTTAAAGATTTAATTTTACTTAGCCACGCAAACCTGACTAATGCTAGTAGTGCACAAGAGCCAGGTGCACAAACTTTCTGGTTGCAAAAAGTGGTCGCAGTTTCCGATCAGTATCTTTGCGACCAGAAACATATTTTGTGAAAACACCTATGTACTAATATCTCGGATCTCAAAAAAATGAATTTGGAGTGGGTCACAATCTTACCTACCAAATAAATATTCATTAGATAGGTCCAGTGCTTAGTTTGTGAAAGAGAGAATGCCGGTGCTCGAAGCTCTGATCAGAATTCCTGCAGCCGGAACAATCAAACATGGGTGCACCGAATACCAAGGCTAAAAGCCTTAAATCCACTATGTGCCTCTTGAATCCATTACAGGCACTCCCTGGCCCTTTGTCTCAGTCTTACAGGTTTCTGCTCTCTCAGTGTGTGATGATTTTGCCGTCTTTCGTTTTCCCCTTCTTTCCGATCTGGGTGTTTTTCCCTCTCTTGCGCTCGGTAAACACCTGACACACAAAAATAAGTGCTGTCCCCAAAAATAAGTGCTGGTAGCCCCCACTGGCATCTACCAGCTCAAATTAAGCACTGGATAGGTCGCAAATGGAGACTCGCTTCAATTGGTGACAATCACATGGATGATGGCCAGCAGACCACAATGACTGTGGTTCAATGAAAAAAACTATTTTTTGCAAGCAGCCCGCTTTCCCTAAAGGAAGCAAATGCTTTAAAAAAAAGCATTTTTAGCTTTGTTTAGAGTTATAAAGCTGGCAGTGCCCCCTAGACCACTGCATACTTCCCCTGAATCTTTTACCCCAGCTCACAAAGGGGATGAGATTCACAGGGAACCTTTCCCTTTTATTAATAGTTTACCACCCCTACCTGGGAGTCAGTAAGTTTTCAATGGTTTCCAACTGGAGTTCCATTCGCAATTGCATACTGTACCGATTAAGGATTTGAAAGGAATTCCCACAATATGCCCCTTCCAAATTGGATATTAGTAAATCGGAAACACATTTTATGAATCAATAAAAGTTTACCAGCTCCTAAAACGGGTTTCTTATATAAGAAATACCTATTTTTCAGGCACAACCAAACAGAGAATTTGCGACTGCAAAATAGGTTAGTACATTTGGCTCCTACTGCACTAAGAGTATTGTCATTCTGAAACGTAATGCATGATCCTAATCCTCACCAGTGTTCACAGGAACCCCTTCCATCCCCAAAAGGCACACCTGTATCCTGTTCTCCTCAGATTAAACATGATTTCTTCCACTATTATTGAGGCCAAGCCTTTCAGCACCACCTGAACCTGTATTCACTGAGAGAACTGCTTCCTGCACTATAATGAATTGTGCTCTAGACCCATTCAAAGTGTAACCATTGAATAAATTGCATCATTACGCTGTTAAGTTTAGGTCCATTTAGTAAATTCTACCTTGTATCTATGACATTTGTATTAATTGAATGAACTGCTAATCAAGAATGAGCATGCCATTCTTAGCCTACTCATAGCAAAGGCACCGAGCTGACATCACTCACAACATTCAAGATGACAGAAACGTGGTTCACTCCGCCGTAAGCTCACGCCATCAGTGTGCTGATCCTAAATAGCTACTCTATGAGACATTGGGTCTGCACCCATAAATAAGATGGCTGATCTGTTGTCTTCCACAAGTTAGGCAACTAATGCAACTCTACACCATCACAACCCCCACCTCGCCTTTTTTACCTAGCCACTTGTCTACAAACATTGACACTTGTAGATTGGTCTGTCTAATTAATTTATTCAGTAATTCATTTCAATTCAATATCTTTATTCGGTCTAATTAGCAGTAGTACATAAAGGTACATAAAAATATTGCAGATAACCGTGATCTCACATAAAGTTAAAAAATAATCTTGCATTGAGTTAAGAACAGTTAAAAAAGGATACATATACATAAAGAACTTTAAAATCCAACAGTACATCATATAACCATGTTTAAAAAGAGCAAAAAGTGCAAATCGTGATTACATTTTAAAGCACCATTACACTCATATAAAAATGGGCCGAGGTTTAAAAAGAGTGATGGGAAAGGAGAGATAACAAAAACCTATGATTGAGTCTGCTAGGTGCTCCTACTATCCCCCGAAATTAGACCAAAACATCTCAGCCAAACCTCAAATACTGACCCACATTGCACATATGATTTAAATGATTAACCTATCTTTGGGCCCGATTCACAGAACTAACTTAAGACAAAATCCTAAACTTACTACCATTTTGGTATTCACAGAAGGCACTTACTCATTTTGGTATTCACAGAAGGCACTTACTCATCTTGGTATTCACAGAAGGCACGTACTCATTTTGGTATTCACAGAAGGCACTTACTCATTGATGAGTAAGTGCCTTCTGTGAATACCAAAATGAGTAACTTACTCATTTTGAGTAACTTACTCATTTTGAGTAACTTACTCATTTTGGTATTCACAGAATGCACTTACTCATTGATGAGTAAGTGCCTTCTGTGAATACCAAAATGAGTAAGTGCCTTCTGTGAATACCAAAATGGTAGAAAGTTTAGGATTTTGTCTTAAGTTAGTTCTGTGAATCGGGCCCATAGTTTTTCTGGCCCTAATGGCTGCTTTCAGAAAAGAGCAGACACAGTAAGCAGTTTCAGGTAAACTTAAGAATTGTAAGTGGAGGAGAGCTGGTCTACAGCGTCGGAGTTCTAGCCTCTGTAACAAAGGTATTAGAAAGTACTTTCGTGCTGTGCTGTGCAATTTGCAGAAGAACATAAAGTGCAATAGTGATTGTGCAGAGTGATTGTCTCAAGGACAGGTGAATACTATGTTTCCCTCTGGGTCTGAAAAAGTTTTAAAAAATAAGGACCAATGAATTGACCCTCCTCTAAAGTGAAATTAACAGAGTCGTATACAATTGTGTAGAGGCTTCAGTAAAGACTGTAGTCTTTTTATATCGGTTTGTTTTGTATAATTTATGGTCTGTTGTTAAACATGTCTAATTTCTCATCGTGCATTTGTATAAATATTTTAGGGAATAGCTAGTCACTTTATTCTTTTGTATTTACCTTTAAACAATTCAATTTGTTTGAGATTTACATTGCATTTGACTCCCTATGCTTGGATTCCTAATTATGTCTTAACAGTATGATGGCTACATTCTTACTATCTATAATTTAGAAATTCAAGTACAAATTACTGTGCCTAGGCTGTCTGGGCAATCACTCAAGGTCAACTGACTTCTCTGGGAGTGGTTGCTCTTTTTTTACCCACTTATCTAGCCATTGCACCACACAGCATTAAGACCCTCTAGTAAAAAACATTTCATTTTCAGAATTCACTTCTGCCACAATTGTGTTCAGGGTCAAACATCCCTATCGCTGGAACCTCAATCTCCCATGTGACAGAGCCACATGTTCCATGAAATGTGTCCAGTGAGATATTATCACTACTCCCCTATTTACCTTACGTACAACATCAGTCCCACATGCCATATGCACACATAAAGAATTGCACTATCTTTACTTCCCTCTTGACCATGCAAGAATCACTCCCCAAAGATGAGTCACAACTCTTCGCCTTCTGCCTCAACATTATCACACAGAAACCCACACACAAATATCAGCATAAACCCACACTCATCATTTCATACTCATTCAGTAGCCTCCCCTCAGAAACTATCCACCATGTGCTCTCATCCCTGCCATGGATCCCAACAACATCTTAAATTTACTAACAGATACATACAACCATTCTCCATACAAATAATCTTAAATTTACCCAATCTGCTGCAGGGTACATGCACGAACATATCACCTGCAAGAGTCACATCTTTAAGCTAGGCAAAGCCTGGCACCATAGGAAGATCCTCCCTCCCCCACCTACCAAGACCTCCAAACTCTTAAAGCAACATGCTAAGCATACAAATATCACTCACAATCGTTCAATCTAGTTGCCTCCTAAAAGGAACACTAAAGGTCAAAACCACAGTAAAGCCCTCTAAAATAATTTCAACCACTGCATCTACCCCCTATTACCACTCAATCCCATGTTCCTTAGAGAAAGACATCAATATCTAGCAGTAGTTTGTCAAGAAATATATACCACCAGACATATTATCAAAACAGCTAGCATGCACTCCATTACTCTTCACATTCCTCATTTTATCTTTCCACAGTGGCATTCATTCCAGTCCTTGACCACAAAGATGGTTGTCTCCATCAAATAATCACTAAACACTACCTCATGTGATCATAACATGACTCACCACTCCCTAATCAAAGTTATCTCATCCATGGCTCTTGCGACTATTCTGGACATAGTCAAATTATCCTTACTTTTGAGCACACACCCAACTTCTCTGAAGACAAACCAGGTACATCTACTCCTAACTATGTGATCTTTCTAAAACCACCCCTCATTGACTTCTCTTGTCAAGATATTCTCAAGTGCATTAGCTATCCATCTCCAAGATCACATCGATAGGCACCAACTGCGTCCAGCCCTAACATGACTGTAGCCTGGAAGCAGCTACATTCCAAATAGTCAATGACACGCTTCTGATCACAGAAAATTGAATCCCCTGGCTTCTATTTCTGCATGACCTGCTTGCAGCATTTTACACTATTGTTTTTCAAACACGGCTGACAACTCTTAAAACTCAGATTAACATACCCAACACTCTCCTTAAGTGGTTTACATCTTTCCTCTCAGACCACCACCAAAAGGTTCGAATAAAATCACTGATCCCTTTCTCTTCCACTACATTTGGCCTGCATCAAGGCTTTATCTTTTTAACCTTGCCCATACGATGTATAAATCACACATGGAACACATAGGAGCATTGCTCATGCACAGTAATGTTACTATCCACCAATACTCCAGTGACATTTACCTTACCTCCAAGCATCATTGGCCAACAACATCAGCTGCCTAAACTGATGCTTTGATACCGTACAGACAACCTTTCCTTAACTCAGTCTGGCTAAGACTGGGATCATTCTTGTACATCGTGAAACACTCCAATCACAGTCCAGATTTAGCTGAGAAACATGAGCCTGCAAAGCTTCTTCTGCGCATCATAACTAGTGCCAAATCTTTCGGATTCCTCATGGATTCGACCTTCACCCACAAATCATAAGTATAAAAATCAAACGGCCCAGTTTCATTTCTCCACCCTACACAAACTAAGACCTATAACCCATGAACAACTTCTACTCCTCTGTTAAGGCTATATCCTCATCCACATTGAATGAGGCAATGCTCTGCTCACAGGTCTCTCAGGTTACAATTTGGTGCCAGTGGTTTTTCAGGCATCTACACTGCTTATCATCCCCATCCTGTAGGATATAAACTGGCTGCCTCTCTCAAATGTATAAGTTTCTAGACCTCCAGCTTGGTTTACAAAGATTTACACTCATGCAATTTAGATTATGTGGCAAAAAAACTAAAAATTTCAGAGAAGATCCATTCCACAGAGTTCCTCATCAAGATTGAGAAACAGAAAGCAAAGAAGGCATCCACAAACCTTATATTTAAGCTCAGAGAATCTGCTCCTAATCCAAAATCTCCCATCATCATTAAAAGCCTTCTGGAATGGATTGAAATATATATATTTTTAGTTTGCTTCTCTCATCCTCTCCTTAAATATTCAGTACCCTAAGATATTCTCCATCAAATTAACTAGATTCTACATAGTGTATTCTAACCCATGCTTTATGCCTCTATTCACACAGTTAAGCCATATCCAGTCACCCATATCTCTTGTTTGTTGGTTTGCACCCCGCACCTTCTACCTCCACACTATGTTGATATTAGTTTGGTCCTGGTGTAACCATATTCCCCTAGCTCCTGTAACCTTATGTTAAATCAACAATCATGCAAAGTTTCTACAGTCTGATCTATCAGTTTACTCAATTTCTACACTGACATATATGAGCCCTTAGTGTATCTCTTGTCTCCACACTATGTTATTATGTCTCTGGGCCCCCTGACCAAGTTCATCAAACTGGTTTCTTCATCTTGTGTTTCTACATTGTGTCATTTCTTTGCCACTTGACTCTCTTGTACCCACATTTTTTAACATACCTCTCTATGCTCTATAAAACCTTGTTCACGCGATTCATATCTCGGTCTCATGTAAAGCCAAACAGAGCCCGTCAATGTCTGACTTGCATTATACTAATAGCACTACAATATAAATAATGTAAAACATACACTCTTCTCATAATTCATTTGAGCTCAGTGAGCAATTGTATTCTACATTGATTGATTGAATGTTAATTGAGTGAACTATGCTCTGCACTCAATGAATCAGTGCCCATTGAGTGAACTGTTCGCCTGGGGATCAGTGTGTCATGTGTGAAAGATTTCTTACTCCCATTGAGCCTCAGGTTAGTAAGTGAACAGTGCCTTGTATACATCCTAATTCACTGGTGCCTATCCTCGCTATCCAAAGATAAATTGCCCTCAACCAACCTCAATTTTATCATCGACATCCTCATGCTCAAGACCGCCAAACTTAAGATCTCTTATTCATCTCAAGCATCCTTGCACCATTTCAGTTGGTGTCCACTGAGCTCACTGTTCCCTACACATATTGAATCTGTATCCAACGAGTGAAATATGCCTGTCTTCCTTGGAATCTGTGTCCAGGGAGCAAACTGACCCTGTACCTGCTGAATTTGTGTCCATCAAATGAATTGCAATGTGCATCCACTTAATTTGAGAAATAAGTGAACTCAGGCATCAACCTTGTGCTCAGAATCCAATGGTAGTGATACACTCTTACCTCTCTCACAACTTCCACATACACAGGAAAATGACAGCTAGTGATAAAAGTGGGGAAAGGGGAATGGGCTGAGAGAAAATAGAAACAATGGACTCCACCACTCTGACTTCTCACTTATGTTGGTCAAGGATGTCTGCACAATCTAATGAATAATTAAAGGCAAAGAGACATGTATAGTAATTGCCATAAATTGATTTTGTGCTTAACTGTAAAAGTAAATATACTTTAGCATTATCTTTTCACAACTGTTAGAAATTGAGTGTGAGAAGTTGGCCTGGTATATGCTGCCCACTAATTAAAGTGAACACCTTGCACCAGTCCAAACAATCCTTATGGTGATTTAAGAGGTCAAAGATAACCTTAGAAAGCTATCTAAGTGGTAGCTGTGGAGAGCAGTCTTCAGGCTTAGTCTTGAAGGAATGTTAAGCAGCTTGGTTTACCAGAATGCAATCTTATTGTATTGTTTAAATGAAAGGAGAACCACACAGTAGTTATAAGAATATATATTTATTATTATAACACCTTAAATACCTCACAGTATCTGCTACATGCAGATAAACACAAAGCACACAATACTATAGCACAGAAACAATTGTAAGTAGCATTAATACACAGTGGGCTCCTGGGGGAGACCAAACCATATACTAAAATAGTGGTATAAGAACCACGACTCTAGTCAAGACAATGTCTAGAGTGTGTAGAATCGCTGGGACCCCAAGGAACCACCCAAGGTGAGTAAGTAGGGACCCCACGGAGGACGGGTGCAGTGTGAGAACACGACCGCGTGCTACGTACAATTCAACGGGAGAGTCGCGGTTGCAGTTTTATAGTTAAAGGACCCTTCCCAGTGGATTATGAGGAAACCCTTTGGAACATAGAAGGTTGGAGAGCCATCCCATCCGTGGATACTGAAGTGCCAGAGTTACCTATCCCAGGGAAGCCGGGTGCATAGGTCTGAAGTGGCGTCGGAAACCGCCGTCGTTCTCAATGGGAGTCTTCAAAGAAATGCCACTGCTGGAAAGAAGAAAAGTGTCCGGTGGAATCCGCAGGTGGATTCTTGATGGAAGGAACCTGAAAGCAGAGGGGACAGAGTCTGGGTCACTCAGGCATGACCAGGAGCTCGGTAAACGAATGCCCACCGATGTCGGATGCCTCAGGTGTGAAGAAGGAGACCTTGATGCTACAGCTGCAAGGACCAGGAGATGTCGAGGATGACCAGGAGCCAGATACGACCTGTCACATGAAGGATGTCGAGTGCTGAGGGGTCGGTGTCTGGCGGGAGCACCAACAAGCCTTGGCAACGGCAACCCACGATGAAGGTCAAAGAAGGTTACGGTCTGGCCCAGTAAGGACCAGAGGACTCACCACAGCAAGGGGAGTCAGGGCAGGCCTGGAGCAACCAGGGGGGCCCAAGAAAATCAGGATTGTCCCTAAAGTGGACCCACAGGCTGAAGGCACAGGAGTTGCGAGGGGACCTCTAGCAGTTTCACAAAGTCACAGCCTGCAGGGCACAGAGTGCAAGGAGGCTGGAGTCCTTTGTATGAAATGTGCACAGAGATTGAGGCTATTGACAGCCCAATGTACAAAGTTGGGGAAGACCAACAAGCATATGCAATTGCAAAAGTACGCGGTGCACAGGGGTTTGGGTTATGCGGTCCCCACGAGGGATACTGGCCTCAAACGTGGTGAGAGGGCAGCTCAATCTCAAGGAACATAGGAACCCCCCTTCTTGTGTTGCTTGAGCCTTCGTAGTCTGCAGGAGTTCAGGATCAGCAGACCGGTCAGTTGCATTACGGTGCCTGCAGGGGAGTGACTCCTTCACCCCAAGGGAGATACTTCAGTTGTCCTTGATGCTCCACAGGTCCTACATGGAGCCTGTCTGGTGCATGGGCACAGACAATGCTTTGGACAGAGAGGGAGACAAAGTCAGGCCCAGTCGAAGTCCAGCGAAGTCCAGAGTGTCCAGACGGTCGAAGGTCAGTGGTTTCTTGTTCAGAATCTTGTCCACGTCGAATCATGGGTCCTACAGCCAGGTAAGCCCTTTTGTACCCACGGTTGAGGGTTGGACAGATTCAGGGGACCCTCCCAGAGGAAGATCAGGACAGGGGGGTGGTTACACCCATGTCCTTTGTCCAGTTTCGTGCCAGAGCAGGAGCCAACGGCTCCCAGAACTGGTTTGGGCTGGACTATGCACAGGGACACCAAGTGTGCCCCTCGTGCAGACTTTCAGGCACTTTGGCAGTGCCCCCACCCTGCTCCAATACACTAAGTCCTGTCTGGGAGGTGGTCACACCTCCCTGTGACAGGATGCCTATTGTGCTGCCTTCCTCTGCTCGAGCTTGGTTCAGCAGCAGGAGGGCAGAAATGCGTCTCTGGTCGGCAGCATCCATTTTGCGCTGTCCGGGTCAAGAAGGCTGGTACCGCGAAGACCAGGGACCCACGAAGCTTGCTTCTGAGGGATGGAATCATACCTCCCACACCAGTTACATGTGTGGAGGTATGATTCCAAGGTGTTTGATACCAAACACAACATGTTTTGTTTCAGCTGTTTTCGAGATAGCATTTACCGCGAGGCTACAATGCACCTTTACCTATATGTCTGGCTGTGTCACAGACAGCCCGGGAGAATGGTCTTCGAAAGCTGCAGAGGGACTCTGCTCATGCAGGGGCACCCTCTCATGTAAAACCCAGCACCTTGCCTTCAGGATTGTCAAGGCCTGCTATAGGGGTGACTTATAGGTTTTAAGTGTAGTGACATATAGATATAGTAAACCTATATCTAACTTAAGTGGTGTATGCACCATCTTACACAGGCTGCAATGGTAGGCCTGTAGTTCCATTTTGCATGGTCTCTCATGGGTGGCATAATACATGCTTCAGCCCCTGGGAGGCCCCTGGGGTACCTATGCCCTGGGTACATGTGTACCATATACTAGGGACTGATAAGGGTACCCCAGTATCCAATCTGGAGTGTACCTAAGTACATGTCATAACATTTTAGGGAGAAAGCAGATAGACTGGGGTCCTGATTAGCAGGATCCCAGTCAGACTAGTCAAAAAGCAGCAAAATACCAGGCAAAAAGTGGGGGTAACCATGCAGTCAGATCCTACATTGAGTTTCTGGTTGGCAGAGGTATGCAACCTCTCCAAGCAGGGACCATAATCCTAGTCAGGGTAAATCACAACACACCCTAAATGAACCGGTGCTCAACCCCGGTAGCTTGGCACAGAGCAGACAGGCTTCACTAAAGAGGCAATGTGTAAATTATTTGTGCAACACTTCAAACAGTAAAACAGTAAAAACACCAGACAGAAAGATTCTACACCAGGTTAGAAAAATAGAGCTTAATTTAATGACCAAAACAAGACAAAGCAATAAAAATCCAATTAGTAGAACTGGAGTTATGAATTTCTAAATAATAAACTGTAAAGTAGTGCTTAAAAGCATAAAGGGCCAACCGGGGACATCTGGTCACGCTAAACTGGGTCAAATCCAAAAGTTCAGGCCGGCTGATGTGAAGCGTGGGTTAGATACAGTCCCAGATTAGTCCAGCTGAAGTTATCCCTTCTCAAGAATTGTGCCAAGAGTCCCATTCACGGAGAAGAATTTTGCTGGGAGCAAGGAGAGCATCACTGGTGGTGGTCCAAGGGGAGGAAACAGCTGCTGTATGTCACAGACAGATGGGCTGGAGCCTCATGGTCGCGGGCAGTGATACTTGCTATGCGAAGAGACAAACTTGAGGAAGCTTGCACTGGATTCCCTGGTGAGCAACAAGGGTTCAGGAGCTGTGGGGAGCCTGTTAAGTCCTTGATGCTCAGATCAGGAGCTCATGAGGCCAGCAGACTAGCTGTTTGAGTCACTCTGGGGTGTTGGGTTCAAGATGGGTTTCAGGTCCAGTTCACCTGCCCCAGGAAAGAGGGCAGCAGGCAGCAGGTCAGAACAGCAAGGCAGCAGCTACTTTAGAGTAGCAGTCCAGCAGAGTGACAGTCCTTTCAGCAGCACAGCAGTTCTTCTTCCTGGCAGAGTATCCACAGGTCCAGAAGTGTACTGAAGTGGTGGTGTTACCCAGTCTTGCCTTTCAAGTGAGGGAGACTTCAAAGAAGGGTCTTTGAAGTACACGGAGGTCCTCCCTTCCTGCCCTGGCTCCAGACTCACTACAGGGGGGAATGCAGCCCATTTATTTGGGGACAGGACACAGCCTCTTCAGGTGTAAATGAGGCTGGATCTAGCTCCTCCATCCCATCCTGCCAGGATAGCCCATCAGTCACACATAAGCTTCCATTGTGTGTGGCTGTCTAGGGAAAATACACAAAGCACAGCTGTCACCCTCCCCAGACATGTATCTGTAGCAGGCACCAAATGGCTAAAGTAAGAAAATACCAACTTTCTAAAAGTGGCATTTTTAGAATTGCAATTTTTAAAATCCTATTTCGCCATAAGATGTCATTTCAAATTGTGATTTCAGAGACACCAAACTTGGGGGTCAAACCCTTCCCAATTGTAAATTAAACTCATAAAATGTAATAGGTTTATCCAAATGGACCCCTGACCTTGACTGGTAGGTCGCTCCCCCACCACACAGCTCCGTCTGTGTGCCCTGCTGCTGCCCCTGATTGTGCTAGTTTTTCCTTTCTGTGCCCCCTTGCTGCCCCTGATTGTGCTCGTTTTTTCCTTTCTGTGCCCCCCTTGCTGCCCCTGATTGTGCTCGTTTTTTCCTTTCTGTGCCCCCCTTGCTGCCCCTGATTGTGCTCGTTTTTTCCTTTCTGTGCCCCCCTTGCTGCCCCTGATTGTGCTAGTTTTTCCTTTCTGTGCCCCCTTGCTGCCCCTGATTGTGCTCGTTTTTTCCTTTCTGTGCCCCCCTTGCTGCCCCTGATTGTGCTCGTTTTTCCTTTCTGTGCCCCCTTGCTGCCCCTCATTGTGCTACTTTTTTCCTTTCTGTGCCCCCTTGCTGCCCCTGATTGTGCTCATTTTTTTTTTTCCCTTTCTGTGCCCCCTTGCTGCCCCTGATTGTGCTCGTTTTTTCCTTTCTGTGCCCCCTTGCTGCCCCTCATTGTGCTAGCTTTTTCCTTTCTGTGCCCCCTTGCTGCCCCTCATTGTGCTCGTTTTTTTTTTTTTCCTTTCTGTGCCCCCTTGATGCCCTGATTGTGCTCGTTTTCCCTTCTGTGCCTGTTTCCCGCCGCTGCGCCCCTGCGGCCCCGCCCCCTCACTGCCCATTCGCTGCCCCATTCCCTGCTCCTCCCTCCCACCTCCCCATTTATGGCGGCCGCTGCGTGGTGAAGAGTGCGACCCCTGACCTTGACTGGTAGGTCGCTCCCCCACCACACAGCTCCGTCTGTGTGCCCTGCTGCTGCCCCTGATTGTGCTCGTTTTCCTTTCTGTGCCCCCTTGCTGCCCCTGATTGTGCTCGTTTTTTCCTTTCTGTGCCCCCTTGCTGCCCCTGATTGTGCTCGTTTTTTCCTTTCTGTGCCCCCTTGCTGCCCCTGATTGTGCTCGTTTTTTCCTTTCTGTGCCCCCTTGCTGCCCCTGATTGTGCTCGTTTTTCCTTTCTGTGCCCCCTTGCTGCCCCTGATTGTGCTCGTTTTTTCCTTTCTGTGCCCCCCTTGCTGCCCCTGATTGTGCTCGTTTTTCCTTTCTGTGCCCCCTTGCTGCCCCTCATTGTGATAGTTTTTTCCTTTCTGTGCCCCCTTGCTGCCCCTGATTGTGCTCGTTTTTTTCCCTTTCTGTGCCCCCTTGCTGCCCCTGATTGTGCTCGTTTTTTCCTTTCTGTGCCCCCTTGCTGCCCCTCATTGTGCTAGCTTTTTCCTTTCTGTGCCCCCTTGCTGCCCCTCATTGTGCTCGTTTTTTTCCTTTCTGTGCCCCCTTGATGCCCTGATTGTGCTCGTTTTCCCTTCTGTGCCTGTTTCCCGCCGCTGCGCCCTGCGGCCCCGCCCCCTCACTGCCCATTCGCTGCCCCATTCCCTGCTCCTCCCTCCCACCTCCTCATTTATGGCGGCCGCTGCGCGGCCGCGCCTAAGGCAAGCCCGTCTGCGCCCGTCCGCGCCGTGACCGCGCCCAGCGTCAGACCCCCTGGTCCGGGCATCCCCCGCGCCCGCCACATCAACAGACGCCGATACGACGCCAGCACCCTCCACGCACTGAACCCCGGAAAAGATCACGCCTGCTACCAGGCCACCCCGAAGCGCACCCAAGGGCCCTTCACCTGCAGGAACTGCAGCTTCGCCAGCACCCGCCCCGCCAAACCACCGCCCAGGAAAGAACCCAACTACCTCAGATGCATCCTCCTCAACACCCGCTCCGCCCGCAAACACGCCATCGAACTCTGGGACCTTCTTGACTTAACCTCCCCAGATGTCGCATTCCTGACGGAGACCTGGCTGAATCCCGCTTCAGCCCCCGACATCGCCATTGCCATCCCGGACGGATACAAGATCACCCGCAGGGACCGCACCAACGGAGTCGGAGGAGGCATCGCCATCGTCCACAGGAACACCCTCAGAGTCTCAACCAACACCGACGACACCCTCAGCACCGCCGAACACATGCACTTCCAGATCCACACCGATCCCAACACCACCCTCAGAGGAACCCTCATCTACAGACCCCCGGACCCCGACCACAGTTCAGCGATTCCATCGCTGACTTCGTCAGCACACACGCCATCGCCTCCACGGACTACATCCTCCTCGGGGACCTGAACTTCCACCTCGAGAACAACAAGGACACCAACTCCACCACCCTGATCGACAACCTCGCCACCCTCGGACTCAGACAGCTCGTGACTACACCCACCCACGCCGCCGGCCACACGCTCGACTCCATCTTTTCCGCAAGCCCACACGTCTCCTTCAACCACACCTCCGAACCCCACTGGACTGACCACCACTGCATCCACTTCACCTAAAGGAAGCCCACCACGCACCACCGCACCGAACAAATGCCTCGCCTCTGCTGGAGCAGAGTCACGGAAGACCAGCTAACCACAACCCTCGCCCTGAGCCCACCCACCGAAACCTCCGACCCCGACACCGCCGCCCGCAACCTCAGACAGTGGATCGACGACTGCGCCAACACCCTCGCCCCGCTCAAGAATCCGCCCAACAGCCACACCAGCAAGAAAGCCACCTGGTTCACCGAAGACCTCCAGGCCTCCAAACGAACATGCCGAAAACTGGAGAAGATCTGGCTCCACGAACGGACAGCGGACACCTACGCCGCCCACAAGAGCGCCACCCGCAGTCACCATCACCTCATCAGATCCGCCAAAAGGGCCTCACTCAAAGACCGCCTAGACAACAACGCACACAACAGCAAAGAGCTCTTCAACATCGTGAAGGAACTCTCCAACCCCAGCTCCAACACCAACGACATCCAGCCGTCGCGAGACCTGTGCGACTCACTGGCCACCTTCTTCCACCGCAAAATCGCCGACATCCACGACAGCTTCAACACCACGACCGCCCCGGCAACCACCGAGACCACTGCCCCCACAACCACCAACCGCCTGCTCTCCTGGACCAACATCAACGACGAGGACACCAGCGAGATCATGAACACCATCCACTCCGGTTCACCGCTAGACCCGTGCCCTCACCACATCTTCAACAAAGCCAGTACAGCCATCGCGCCCCATCTCCGGAAAATAATCAACATCTCCTTCGAGACAGCAACCTTCCCGGAAAGCTGGAAGCACGCCGAGATCACCGCCTTACTCAAGAAACCCAAGGCAGACCCCAAGGACCTCAAGAACTTCCGACCCATCTCTCTGCTCCCGTTCCCCGCGAAGGTCACCGAGAAAATCGTCAACAAACAACTGACCCGCTACCTCGAGGAGAACAACATCCTGGACCCTTCCCAGTCCGGCTTCCGCAGCAACCACAGCACCGAAACCGCCCTCATCGCCGCCACCGATGACATCAGGACCCTGCTAGACAACGGAGAAACAGCAGCCCTCATCCTCCTGGACCTATCAGCCGCCTTCGACACGGTCTGCCACCACACACTACGAACACGCCTTCACGACGCCGGGATCCAAGAGAAGGCCCTGGACTGGACCACATCCTTCCTTTCCGGCAGAACACAAAGCGTCCGCCTCGCCCCTTCCGATCCAAGGCCACCAAGATCATCTGCGGCATACCCCAAGGCTCCTCCCTCAGCCCAACGCTGTTCAACATCTACATGGCACCCCTCGCCCACGTCGCCCGACAGCACAACCTCAACATCATCTCCTACGCCGACGACACCCAGCTGATCCTCTCCCTCACCAAAGACCCTCACACCGCCAAAGCCCACCTCCACGAAGGAATGAAGGCCGTCGCCGAATGGATGAGGACCAGCCGCCTGAAGCTGAACTCGGACAAGATGGAGGTCCTCATCCTTGGTTCCAACCCTTCAGCCTGGGACGACGCCTGGTGGCCAACATCACTGGGAACAGCCCCGCCACCCACCGACCACGTACGCAACCTAGGGGTCATCCTCGACCCCACCCTCTCCATGACTAAGCAGGTCAACGCCGTTTCCTCATCCTGCTTCAACATCCTCCGAATGCTCCGCAGGATCTTCAAGTGGATCCCCACCGAAACAAGAAAAACAGTCACCCAGGCCCTCGTCACCAGCAGGCTGGACTACGGAAACGCCCTCTACGCAGGAACGACGGCTAAGCTCCTGAGACGGCTGCAACGCATCCAGAACGCCTCTGCACGTCTTATCCTCGACATCCCCCGACGCAGCCACATCACACCCCACCTGAGAGACCTGCACTGGCTCCCTGTCAACAAGAGGATAAACTTCAAGCTCCTCACCCACGCACACAAAGCACTCCACAACTCCGGACCAGCCTACCTCAACAGACGACTCAGCTTCTACACCCCCACCCGCCAGCTCCGCTCGACCAGCCTCGCCCTCGCCACAGTCCCCCGCATCCGGAAAAACGACCGCCGGCGGCAGATCCTTCTCCCACCTCGCCGCCAAGACCTGGAACACCCTCCCCACCAACCTCCGACAGACCCAAGACCTACTGGCCTTCAGAAGACTCCTCAAGACCTGGCTCTTCGATCAGTAGCAGCACCACCCCCCTCTTCCCCCAGCGTCTTGAGACCCTCGCGGGTATGTAGTGCGCTTTATAAGTGACATGATTGATTGATTGATTGATCCTATAGGAGAGATAGGCCTTACAGTAGTGAAAAATTAATTTAAGAGTTTTTCAATACCAGGCCATGTAAAACTTAAAAGTGCATGTCCTACTTTTCAAATGCACTGCTCCCTTGCTCTCTGGGCTTTACAGGACCTACCATGACACAATCAGTGCTGCAGGCCCACTAGTAGCACTTAATTTACAGGACCTGGGCACAGGAAGTACACTTTACTAGGCACTTATAAGTAAATTAAATATGCCAACTGCGGATAATCCAATGCTACCACTATTTAAAGAGAAATCACAAGCACTTCAGCTCAGGTTAGCAGTGGGAAAGTCCCCAGAGTTATAAAGCCTATAAAAATGAATTCAGCAAAAAGGGAAGGAGGAAGGCAAAAGGTTTGTGGGTGACCCTGCAGAAAGGGCCATTTCCAACAATGACCCACTCTGTATACTTGAATGTAGAAATTGCAGTTCCTGGAAACGAAAAATGTAAAGAATGAATGCCTAAAAGTTATGTTCAGTAACACCTCTCTCTATGACTTAAATATCTCAAGCTTTGTCATCATGCGCTGTGTGCGTAAGATGAAGTATAGTTTCTACTCGACTATTGTAAAACTGCAAGATCATTGACAGTGTTACTATACTGATATTCCTTAATTTACTCATTTGTGTAAACATACAAGAACTCTAATAACTTATACTTTGACATTTATACATAGCATAAGCAACAATGCCCAGGGTAAGAATTCTTCCTGTCAAATGTAACATGCTCCAGTCTTAAAAGAGTTTATATAATATAAAAAAATAGTTAAACGTTTCCTGACAGCCTAAAATAATTTTCTGTATTTGCCAAAGCCCTTCAATACAAATCCATATGGAATCAAGTGGTTCTTGACAAGTCCGCATAGCACAATCTTGGCTGTCGCAACATTGTAGCATAATTCCCTAGCAAAGATGGCAAGGACCATGAGGGAAGTTATACTCAGATATTCAGGATTGTTGAAATATCTTTAGACTACAAAAGAGTTTGTGGCCTGCTACAAACTGTGGTTTACTGTTGGTCCACATTGTTCGTGCACATAAAACCGCAGTCCAGACTGAGCTGACACTATGCATTAACGGTCAGCCTTTCATTCCCTGAAAAAGCTCTTTGCGAGAGAGTTTGGAGAACTGTTGCCTCACACTAGTCAAGTTCCAAGTCATAAAGAGTGACCCCAGCCCAGTTTCAGACAATTGATCCCTTCCAATCCACCAAATGTATGGCCATTGACTAACCCCCAGTTCACTAATATCACTCTTTGAATCAATTGCCAATGACTAACTCTGCCAATCACCCTTTCAATGTGTCCTGTGAATGAATGGTGCACTGTATTAGTGTCCATTAAGTAAATGGGATTTGTGGCCAAACTATTATATATACACCCCGTTGACCAGTATGTTTGATTATCCAGTATACCACAACTCACAACTATAGACCTTCAATTATCTGGTTGCTATCCAGAGCTATCACGATACTATGAGTGGCCATGGAAGCTGTGGTCATTTACAGAAACCCTCACCCATCAACACCACACATACATCTATTTCATTGTCTGTGTACAATGCTCATATATCCCAAATGATGCCATATCAAACAACTCTAGGTTCAGCTGTTACCACAGACCGAATATCCAGTGCACAACAGACTACAGAAATTATCAATCAGACAATGTACCAGCTCATTCTGCACATTGAAATGCCCAGTCAACTACAAGAAGACATCATTGACCACTTAGATCATACTCTATGACTGCTTTCTTCAAGCAATCAAAGACATTTCAGCAGATACTAAGTGACCCAATTCACATCATACCGATGGTACACATTCATCGAAACATCCATAACAATGGGAAAGTCAACCAACTCTTCAACAAACTTTTTACAACCATAACATGCCCTTAGTTGAATTCCTTCATCTATCTTCGAATGCATTTCATTTAATTCCGTTGCCCTTCTTTGCACAAATTGTAGAACTATACTTTTCAGAAACGCTAGATGCTGTCTGAAGACTGAGGGCCAGATTCACAAAAGGACATACAACCCGTGTGGAGTCCGTGCACTTGTGGTGGAATCTCCACACTCGGGACAGTTTCTCCGCATTGAGAACAGCAGTGCAGAGATTCTGCCCCGAGTGAGGAGATTCCGCCCGAGTGTGGAGATCCCGCCATGAGTGCAGAGACTCTGCACTTGTAACTTTATGAATTGCAAGTTCCTTTGTGAATTGGGACCTGTGATTCCATCCTAGCTCTCACTATTGCCTCCGGGATTCTGTAATCTATACATATCATCAAACAATACAAATCTTTTTTCAGCTATTGACAGACAATATCCTATGCAACAAGCTATTTTCCTCTATGCACATGCACAGAAACTCTATTGAACTCAGTGCAACTCTTTGCACATTCTCTCATTCCTCACTCACCCACTGACCACACCCTGGTCAACATAATTGCCAATAAACCCCAACTCACCCAGATGTACACCACCATAGCCCAGCTCCTACAATATGTTATAAAACACTTTCCAACTGGTTTTCGACTGTTCTTAAACCTAGTACATTGACCCTAGGTGTTTCTGCAACCCCAAAACAAGATACTTGCTGCTATATGGACCCTCAACATGACAATTATCTCGGAGCCCTCCACAGAAGGAGGAAATGTCAGACAAAATTCTTTAACAGGGGCATTAATGGCCTCACAACTACACTCAAAGCCACCAATGTTTACATAAATATCAATCCACATTACTTCACAATGCTAATCCTTGGCTATTACCCCTTCACTCCTCTTATTCAACCTTTTCCACTTCACACTTTGCCTCCTCCAAAACCTCCAAAGTCTACACCACTGAAACCAGCCTTTCCTTGAATTATTTCCCTCTCCTTATCTTCGGTCACACCCATAATTCCCACATGAGGTGATCCCTAAACTCAATACAGCTAAACTGGCGTTTGACGCTCTAGATCACTTTGGCCCTCTTATCACCAGATGTTTACACTACACCCTCACTGTCTTTAGGACCATCAGCGCAAAATCTTTTTTCCCCTATTTACTTTCCAGCGCTAAACTTGTTTAGCGCTGAAAATAACGGAAACATAATGCGAAGGAGCGCATTGCGCTGCTTCGAAAACTTTGCGCCATGGGGGCTTACCAAGGGTGGAGCATGGGCGTTCCCATGCAACCACCCAAGGTTTCTCACACTAAACCCAATTTACTAAATAAAGTAGATTAGGTTTAGCGTGAGAAAAGTGCGCCCTTTTCAAGTAGGCGCACAGAAGGAGAAATGCTTTAATTTTGTAAATCTTCACCTAGGTGTTTTGCTACTGCTCAAAATCTAACCTCTGATCACTCCTTTCTTTCCCTCTATAACGTTGTCTTTCTAGTATAATTATTCCTTTCAAAAGCACTTAAATGCCTTGTGTTCATCTCTCTTAAACATCATCTGTAAACAGTCTTCTAAATCATCCCGATTCTGGCTTCAAAACAATTCCCTCCATATCCATAGAATATACCCTCTCTCGTGTCAAATTGTTTTAATATTCATATCATAGCCACCTATCTCCAATCCTCATTCTACCCTATTCTGTTGCTGAATATATGCAAGGACCACCTAACATTTACTTTCATACAGCTAAGGCTATAATCAATGCAGTAGAGCAATGGTGACTATTTTAAAGCATCTGGGTCAGCCAGACCAGACAGTAAATATTCATCCCTCTGGATAATAAATAACCTTGCCACACAAATCTGGACTAACCTCCCTAAACCTATCTCTAGGTCATTTTTCATCAGATCAGCTAGCTGTTACTTTATGAGGGCTGTATATAAACTGCTGACCCTTGAATTTAAAATGTGTAATGTGATGTCCCCCTAGGGAACCTCACAAAAGCCTTCTCAAGTTACACACCTGGTACACATTTTTAAGTTTGGCGTTAGCCAACACCTTTCGATTTTACGAAAATAATATGTATAATATAGTTACTTAAAGGGGTTTCAGCCCCCTCTCTTGATCAAATAATCTGATGTTGTGTCATTCACATTTTGCTTCTCCCCACTACAGCATATGGCATGTGGCAGTTGGTCAGATTACTTAAATCTCTGGTTAATGTCACTTTAAGTGACTGCATTTTGCTCTTTCACAAGGTGGGCATACGAATACAACATAGCTCCCTTTAGTGGCAGTGTTAGCTGATGTGAGAACAAGATGCATCTGAAGTGAGCAAAGGGCACATTCCAGCTTTATCAGTTCATGTCTCCTTCCAATGCTGTAGGAAATTCCTTTTGCAGTAGACTGCTGCTATGTAACAGCATACCAAATTGTGTTCCTGGGATTTCACCAATGGTTCTTTAATAATGTTTGCCCATGAAGAAAACCAAACTTTATTGTGTTTAATTTGCAGCACACTTGTAACAGTTGTATTTAAACATAGGTGAGGTGTAATGTGGGTTTTAGTGTCCAATATTTCATACTGTGAACCCTCTTTTCATCCTTCTTTTCATCTTTTTTCCTTTCTTTCTTTCTTTCCTTTTAATTTTCTTCTTTCTTTTTTACTTTGTCTTTTGGCCATCTTTTTCTCTTTTCCCTCCTTTCTTTTTAGCCTTCTTTCATTCCTTCTTTCTTTCTTTTTTGCCTTCTTCCTTTTTTGATTCCTTCTTTCTTTCCTTTCTTTAATTTTTGCCTTCTTTCCTTTTTCTTTCATTCTTTCCTTTTTTCTTTGCTGATTTCCTTTTTTCTTTCCTTCATTCTTCTATTTGTCTTTCTCTTTTGCCTTCTTTCCATTTTTGCATCTTTATTTCTTGCCTTCTTTACTTTTTTCCTTCTTTCTTTCCTTCTTTGTTTCTTGCCTTCTTTCCTCCTTACTTTCTTTTTGCCTTCTTCTTTCCTTCTTATTTTTTTCCTTCTTTCTTTTTTGCCTTCTTTCTTCCTTCGTTCTTTTTAACCGTCTTTCCTTCTTTCCTTCTTCGTTCTTTCGTTATTGCATTTTATTTCTGTTTTGTTTTCTTTCTTTCATTCTTTTTTCAGTCTTTATTTCTTTTTTGTATTCATCCCTCTTTCTTTCTTGTTTTGTCTTATTTATTTGTGTATTTTTTCCTTCTGTCTCCCTTTCTTTCTTTCCTTTCTTCTTTTCTTTTTTTTCCTTAACTCTTTCCTTCTTTTCTTCCTTTTTTCTTTCTTGTCTTTTTTCTTTTTCTTTCCTCCTCCATTTTTTTGCCTTCTTTCCTCTTTTCTTTCTTTTTGTCTTCCTTTCCTTTTTGCATCCCTCCCTGACTTCCTTTTTGCCTTCCTTCCTTTCTTTTTTGCTCTTCCTTCCTGTCTTCCCTTCTTTCGTGCCTTATTTCTCAAAGGCATGACTAGCAGCCAAAGCCAGACCAATAACTTTTTAGGTCAGTGTAAGCCAAAACCTTTTAATTTTACTAAAAGTATTTACAACATAGTTACCTATGGAGGTATTCAGCCAGACTTCATCCATGATTCTGTGACTGTGTCATTCAAATGTTTCTTACACCTTGTCCAGCATGCATCAGGGTGCAACGTCCACGTGCAGCAAAGCAGTCTTCTGAAATATACAGCATGCCACAGCAGCAAGCAGTCCTGTAGGTCCTTTTGCAGGTTCAGGAGTGAACTGAAGAGTGGGTCTGAAGGTTCTATTTTTATACCCTGGTGTCCTTTTTCTGGAAGGTGGGAGAAGCTTTGAGAAAGGTTCTTTGAAGTGCATGGAATATCCTGCTTCCCCTACCCGGCCTCCAGACTAGCTGCAGTGACAATGTGGAAGTGTTAGTTCTTTTGTATGAAGGCAGAGCACACCCTATTCAGTTGCTGCAGGTCCAGAAAGTGAACTGAAGAGGGTGCGAGGGTCCTATGTTTATACCTGGTGCCTTCTTTGACATAGGAGACGTTTCTAGAGATTCCCTTGGAAGTGCTTGGATTTTCCAGTCTCCCCTGCCCAGGATCCAGCCTGGCCACAGGCACAATGAGTTGGTGAGAAGTCCTTTGTGTAAAGGCAGGGCACAGCTTACTGACTTGTAAGAGGGGCTTGCCCAGCTGCGCCCACCCATCCTGCCAGTGATGGCCCATCTAGGCACAACTAATCCCTCTATTGTGTGGCTGTCTGTGAGGAATATACAAAGTCCAACTGCCAACTACACCCAGTCATGTGACCCAGGAACAGGTTGCATGCACCAAATAGTTAAGGCAGGAAAAGGCCAACTTTCTAAAAGTAAAAACAAGGTAATGGATGGAATGCTTGAATTAATCTCAACCACTGGCAATCTCCTGGGCTGCATCCCAATCCATTGTTTCTTGCTCACCATGCCACCTCAGTTTGGACCCAGCCATATGGAAATCAGTCCTGACCCTGTTCATCATGGGAACAGTCCAGCCCGAACTGCCAGGCCAGGTCCTCGCTGAACCGAAACACAAGCAACCCAGGACCAGTTTCGCCCTTGTTATGGGCTCTTCAAACATGTGTAGCTTGGTTCCAGTGGCAAATTGAGCCCGCGATCCACGTCTGGACATACCCGGCACACTTACGGTGTCAAATGCAATTGACAGTAATGAAAAACGAATTTGAGAGTTTTTCACTACTAGGACATGTAAAACTTAAAAGTAGATGTCCAACTTTTAAATTACAATACAACCTGCCCTATGGACTGTCTAGGGACTACCTTAAGGATGGCTTACATGTAATATAAAGGGAATTTTAGGCTGGGCAAGGGGGTTATATCGTCAAGTCGAATTTGCAGTTTAAAACTGCATACAGGCTACAATGGCAAACCTCAGACATGTTTTAAGGCACTACTTAAGAGGATGGCACAATAGGTGCTGCAGGCCCACTTGTAACATTTAATTAATAGACCCTGGGTATATGGTATACCACTTTAAGAGGGATTTATAAGTAAATTAAATGTGCTAATCAGGTGTAAGTCAATTTTACCATGTTTTAGAGGGTAAGTACAAGCACTTTTACACTGGTTAGCAGTGGTAAAGTGCACAGAGCACTAAAACCAGCAAAAACTAATAAAAAAAAGGAGGGAGAAGGAAAAAAGTTTGGGGGCAAACCACCATACGGTTGAGAGGTCTAACACACTTCAATACATACAATCAATACAAAATAGATAGCGCCCCAATACACATGAGACTGTACTTCCAATTGATATCATATCTTAATTAAATAAATGTTTTAGCATGGACCACTTCTCTATTTTCTCATTCTCTTTTCTGGCATGATGGCAAAAATAAATATTAGAAATGTACCTGTGTACAGGTATTGCACTCTTGAAATATCAATTATCTTTCTTTTCGTTCAGTGCATCTTTGAGACTGTAAAATGTTACTCACACAGCATTGTAAAGGTTACATTGTACTCATGTTTGTGAGCGTTACAAGATTTCTTTTTTAGTTGCTCTGTAAAGTGTTACTTCGCTAACGATTTGAAACTCACTTGCCTCTCCTTGTTTCTGCATATGATTAAAACTCACTTGTCTCTCCTTGTTTCTGCATATGATTAAAACTCACTTGCCTCTCCTTGTTTCTGCATATAATTAAAACTCACTTGCCTCTCCTTGTTTCTGCATATGATTAAAACTCACTTGCCTCTCCTTGTTTCTGCATATGATTAAAACTCACTTGCCTCTCCTTGTTTCTGCATATAATTAAAACTCACTTGCCTCTCCTTGTTTCTGCATATAATTAAAACTCACTTTCCTCTCCTTGTTTCTGCATATAATTAAAACTCACTTGCCTCTCCTTGTTTCTGCATATAATTAAGCAATAGTACACAAGGAAGGGGGCACTATCTGGTAGTTACTGACCTCTAGGCATACTGGGACTACGACAGCACACAGGCACAGAGATCAGTAGGTGAATCACTTCACTAGCCCAAAGAGTTTGTAGGGAATTTGACATCTACATTCTACTACTTAGCCACTCTTGTAACTTAACATTTGAGCTCATTCACACTAACCATCAGTGAGTCAAGAGTACAGTCAGTGAGTCATGCCTGATCTCTGTCTGTGACTGCCTTTGCGATATCTGGATGGGAACTCTGGTGTAGCACTTAGAAATACTTCATCCTCTACCATCCACCCCAGCTCTAACGTGGAATGGATAGGCCTAGTGAACCTTATTAACTGAAATTAAAATTGTAGTGCTATGATTTATATTTTTAGATAGAGTTCTGTTATCAAAGATGTGTAAGCAATGTAAAGAAACTTGGGGCCCAATGTACAAAACACTTCTGCATTTGCAAACAACAAACGAGCGCTTTGTGATTCAAAAAACCCATTTGTGAGTCAAAATTAGGAGAGGCATTGAAGGATTGTCTGTTCCTAATAGTAAGCCCCTTGGACATGCAGCAATGGTTTCTGACCAGAATTGCAGTCGCAAACTGTTAATCAGATGCCAGCAGTTGTGGTGGAATCTGATTATGATTATCAAAAGGAATTTGACAATGTGAATTGTGTGGGGCAAACTCTGCCGGAGCAGAAAATGTCCCTGAAGACCACAGCATGCCCCGTTCGTTGCCTGCCTTTAATGGACATGGGCTGCTTTAAAGCAAAGTTTTCTTTTGGAAATGTGAACAGGGGCGGTGGTCTGCAGGCTGCAATCCCTTTCTTTATACCCATTTGCGGAGGACGGGCAAATAAACTCCTACCTAATTAATATTCATTAGGCAGGTGGTTTTGTGACCTCCTGCAAAGGAGCAATTTGCAATATAGCCTCTTCGTGAATAGGTCGTATCTCATACTGCCAGTGCTTAATTTGAGCCGGAGCTTTCCGGTGCGAAGCACCGGCACTTAATTTGTTTCTGGTGCTCGGCACCTAATTGTCAACACAATACTTAAAACAGTCCACCACATGGTGGCGCTGCTCATCTAATTTAGAGATGAGCAGAACAACGGTAGTTTAGGAATACAATATACATTAAAATTGCTAATACCTGCCTCCCCAGCCATTCCTTTAGCTTTGGGGACCTCGAATAATCTGAACTGTCGCATTTACATGCGAAAGAGATGGTTAGTAGCTGTTTTGGCAGCGATGACAAGGGCGATGGGTGGTGCAAGCTGCAGTGGCCTCCTGGTCAGAGCCCTGGCACTTAAATATTTTTAAAATTAAGCACTGCATACTGCACACTTGTCCGCAAACCAGACAACTTGAAAATTTACAAACAGATGTTATGAAGAAAATGGTTCGCTTTTTAAAGTATTTTATGCTGGCAAAGAGAGAGACCATATCTCTTCGAATACGTACTGTCCAGCCGAGACTCCAAAGTCTGGTAATTCCCCATTTCCTGGCAGTTCTCAGCTAAAATATATGCAAAACGAAATGGTAATGCTTGAACATGTTAATTCTGAATGTGAAAGAAATAAGATATATTTGTCAGTTCTGATATGCTGCGTTGTTCAATTTATCCTAACCCAAACTGGTTCATTTCAACCCTCAAGTAAACACAAGTGTGGATCTGAGATTATTTCTACAGTCTCTCGACCAATGAGAAGGTCTAACGGCTACATTAAGTTCAGTAGTAATTTCGTCTAAACATGTTTCCGAGTATAGTTATAAATTGATTAAATCGAAGCGAGAAAAGCGATGTACAGAGCCTCAGTTATAATCTAAACTTAAATTTCTTCTTTTTACAGGTGACCAGGCCACAAACTCAGAGGAATCATCTGGGGACTCTCTGCATTCCAAAACATCTACTGATGAAGTTTCCCTTCCCTCTTTTTCTCATCCGTCTTTTCCTTCAGTACATCCAAACACCATTTTCTCAGAAGATGAAATATTGGCCATGGCAAGTTCATTTGTTCCAACAGAAACATTTGCTTTGTCTTCTGATTTAAGTGATGGGACTTCAGCTATGGACAGTTCGGATGTGGAAGGAGCAACTGTCAGCATGTTGACCCCTGGTAAAATCTCCCAATCAGCTGCAGGGAGTGAGGCATTGATCAGCCCAGTGGTCACCCCAGAGACCATCACAAAGTTGGAAGGTTCTAAAGAGGAAGAAGTAGCTTCATCATCAGCATCTTCCTACAGTCACACTGTTATAGACCAGTCTTTTTTTTATTCATTTCCATCTGCTGCACCTACAACTTCCGGCTCATCTGCTTTGGGTGGTACCATTTTACCTAACTTTGCAGTAGGAGTGCAGGACATTGCAGCAGAACTGGACAAGAGCGAGTCAGGTAGTGCAGCACCAACTGATGAGCAGGATCAGGAAAGTGCCTATATTTCAATTTCTGAAACGCATTCTATTGAAACAACTGCAGCTCCTACTCTGAAGTACCTGACAACCAGTTCAATGACTACCACTGCAAAAGGAAAAGAACTAGTAGTATTCTTCAGCCTGCGTGTAACCAACATGCCCTTTTCCGATGATCTTTTTAACAGGAGCTCGCTGGAATACAAAGCACTAGAACAACAACTAACACAGCTGGTGGGTAAACATGTCTTCCTTATATTGTTATCAGCTGTTACCATTGTATTTAATAAGTATAAAAATGGCTTTCTATTGATTATTCCCAAAGTACTTAAATGTGTTTTATCCTGAGGTGCATAAAACATCTAATTCACAAATCATATTGGGACAATTAGTTGATAATGCAATGAATGTATTCATGTTTGTGTTTAATTAATGTATATCACACCATATATGTATATCACACCAGCTGTGTCATCTAATGAGCTCCACGGACCACTTGTTTTGCATTCAAATACTGATTACCTTCCTCTTCCCATTCCTTACTTGATGCAGAGAGGCTTGCTTCTCCTCCACTGGTACCCCACACCAAAACTCCCTTATATATAGTTATAGTTTATCTACACCAAACAAGATCAAAAAGGCAAAAATCCAACATACATGTATCAAATTATGACTTTAGAACAGTTATTTCAAAAATAGAACTTGTAGAAACAAAATAGCTCCAATTGGGGCTATTACGGCATTGTGACAGGCATAAATCCAAAGTACGACGACAACCATGAGGTGCGCGGCATCGGGCACGGAATCAAACGGACCCCCAAACAAGAGTACCTTAGAAAACGAAGTCTATGGACGACGCATGGCGTTGTGGATGTGAGGCGTTGGTGCCGAGGTCGAGGCCGGTTACCTGGTTGCCACGGGGAAGGCGGGCAATCGTGACCGTGAAGAGGCGATGCGTCAAGTCCAGGACAAGGGAAGCTAGGCGTGTCAGTGATAAGGCGTCAGTTCCGGTGGGGCGATGTGAAGTCGAAGAGTTTGTGAAGTCACCCTCATCAATTATGGCTCCAAGATAATGGAATGCATACTCTTGCAGTGACGGCGTCTGTGCGAGCGCTGGCATCGGGAAGGCGGATAACTGCAGGCGTCAGCAGGCATCGGATCTGCGGTGCAGGTGGGGCTGTGCGTCGTGTACTTCACGAGTGGTGCCCCCGGCATTGGTGCAGGTCGCGACATCACAGCGCCATCGCTGATGGCATCGGAGATGGTTTTCTTGTATTGCAGCAACAACCACACAATTCTCAGGGCCCAGGAACTGGGATTGGTTCCCTTTTGAATGCAGGAGTCCAGGTGCTGGTCAGTGGGTTGCAGGTGAAGTGTTTGTGTCCCTTAGACTTCAGAACAGGAGGCCAGCATACACAAGCCCTTGGAGATTCTTCTTCAAGCAGGATAACAGGAAAGTTCCAGTCTTTGTCCTCTCCTTGGCAGAAGCAGCACCTGCAGGCCAATCCAGCAAAGCACACAGAGCAAAGGGGCAGTACTCCTTAGAGCTCTCCAGCTCTTTGCTTGGCAGAGGTTACTCTTGAGTCCAGAAGTGATCTAATTCTCTGGGGTTTAATGTCCAATACATTTGTGACCTTGGTGGGGTGCCACATTAGGTGACATTGCAATCCAAAATTATAGAGTCTTTTCCAATTATAAGTGAATTCTTAAATACAACCCCCCACCCCTTAAAAGAGATTTCATCTTCCTTTGCTTTGGTGTGATTAGAGAAGATGGCATATTAAGTTATGGATTTTCAGGCATGTTCAGTTTTTCTGCAGTCTTAGTACTTCACTAAATTGTTTATTCCACATAGTGGGTTTCAGCTTCTTCCATTATGTCTCCAAGGTTTTTACTCAGACAAGGGTAGGGCAATAGCTCTGTGCACAAAATATATGTATGATAAAACTGTTCATAGTTCTATAGTTGTACAAACTATTACCTTCAAATCTGGTATTTATCTGAAAGGTCCTAAGGGAGCCATAAGGAGTGTCGTTTTTCTTTTTGTACTTGTCTTTACGAAGGATAACAAAATCCTAGTCATTCCAGTGAAAGGATGGTGCCTTCCTCTTCCTGTGGGATGTCTGTTTCCTCAGTCTTGGCAATAGGGAGTCCTGTGGTTAAATGCTATTCTTCTATCTGTGGCTTGCTTTGCCTTCCTTACTCAGGCTCGGGGAAGAACTTGTTATAGAAGATTCAGGCAAAATTTTTGGTAGCTGAGGTCCCAGAACTGCACTCCAACCAAGATTGCAGTCATCGGCTCTCAAGTTCTTGAGCCCCGGAAGAGCAAACAAGCTAAGGTTGAGTTAATCAAACACCAAGCAGAGGATTTAGAATTGACTACGTAATGGGAATGAGTGTTTGTGCTATTCCTTGGAACTACTTCGCAAGAATGATGAGTTCTGCAATTGATGGACTTTCTTCTAGAATTGTAGAATTAGTGTTCCATTTCTTTAAAGGGTGTTAAAAGTTCTGCAATAACTCATTGGTTAGGATAAGAGATCAGATGAAACGGGCAACTAAAAATGTATACATTTTTACTTTCATTGGCATCTTTTTGATTGTTTTTCTGCAGGTTTGGAAGGTGGTTTGAGCATTTCTATCTGGGAAACTGTTCGAGTGACAGGTGCTCCTTCCTTTGACATTACAGACATCGAGTATTCATTAGGTCAGATTGTAATTACTGTGGCCTTTAGATCACTGTAGAGGAACTGATTTTTTAAATTATAGTTATGTTGAAGTAGTCTTGGATCTTTTTTACATTCTGGGCCACTGATTTTTTTTTTTTTTATTTTATATAGCCCGTACTAAACCCAAAGGTATTAGAGTACTTTAAATGCGCACCAGTTGTGTTACAGATGGACACACTGTTTTTTTTTGTTAGGCACGGGGAGACTAAGTGATTTGCTCAGAATCACAGGATGTTGAACGTCCCTGCCAAGACTCAAACCCAGTTCCCCAGCTCCGAAGTCGACCACTCTAGCCGTTAGGCCACATGCCCACATCTGAGCTGCTTCTGTCATCCCTTTGGTCAGGTTGTCTCTTCCTGGCAGTCAATTCAGACCCAAGTTAGCAACCTCATAGATACATAGATGCTACCTTCATGTTTATTTGACACTTTGTTTGTGACTTGTAGCTATAGAAGTGTCGTTGTCACTAGTCATTTTAGTAGGGCTTTTTTAAAAAGAACGTCCTTTATCATTTAATGTTGTCATACAAACATGATCCGACCTTGCTTTGGATTCCGGTATGTCTTATGATTTGGTTGGTTGATTGCAATGAAGGCATACTGCTTGAGTAGATACTCATCAAGGGCCCGATTCACAGAACTAACTTAAGACAAAATCCTAAACTTACTACCATTTTGGTATTCACAGAAGGCACTTACTCATTTTGGTATTCACAGAAGGCACTTACTCATTTCGGTATTCACAGAAGTTAGTAGTCCTAACTTTAGGGCTCCTAAATGCCTTCTGTGAATACTGAAAGTCTTAAAGTTAGGATTTTTCTCAGTTTAGGAGTAGTAAAGTTAGGACTCATAACTTTAGGACTCCTAAATGCCTTCTGTGAATACCGAAAGTCTTAAATTAGGATTTTTCTCAGTTTAGGAGTAGTAAAGTTAGGACTCACTTTACTACTCCTAAACTGAGAAAAATCCTAACTTTAAGACTTTCGGTATTCACAGAAGGCATTTAGGAGTCCTAAAGTTAGGAGTCCTAACTTACTACTCCTAAACTGAGAAAATCCTAACTTTAAGACTTTCGGTATTCACAGAAGGCATTTAGGAGTCCTAAAGTTAGGACTACTAACTTCTGTGAATACCGAAATGAGTAAGTGCCTTCTGTGAATACCAAAATGAGTAAGTGCCTTCTGTGAATACCAAAATGGTAGTAAGTTTAGGATTTTGTCTTAAGTTAGTTCTGTGAATCGAGCCCCAAGTAAGGAATGGGACGAGGAAGGAAATTAGGAGGTAATGTCTAGATTACTTACTGGTGATATTAATTACTCAGATTTTTCCTTCGTTGTACCACTACTTACAAGCATGAGACATCAGTTGAGGTCTTGGGGGTTTTGACTTGTTGTTAACAGCAAAGGCTTGGCGAGCCAGTCCTTTTTACAGGGATCACGAAAGGCATGTTAAGTGAGCGTGGGTAAACTCCCTTTACAAGGGATTATGTCTAAAAGAGAGATTTTCTCTGGTTTGCTGGTTAAGGAGAGACAGGCATCTCCTCATGAAGTACTGGGACAAGGAGGGAAGAATTAGAGTAATAAATAATGCTGGGAAGTTATTGAGACATTGCTATATATAAGAGCATGGGTAAATTTGTCGGTATGTTTTAGGGGTGTAATTTGGTGAAATGGAAGGAAAGGTCGAACATTCTGAAATGAGTGGAGGATAGATGATATAACACACACCAGTTGGCATTCCACTTAAAAATGCAGGAAGCTCCCAAAGGTATTCCACTTGTGAAGATGACATTACATCAAACACAAAAAAGGTGATCGGAGGAATGCTTGCAAATAGTCTAATCTGCTTGCAATCTCTCTAGCTGGCATTCCAAACTTA
Source organism: Calotriton arnoldi (assembly GCA_963921515.1). Taxonomy (NCBI): domain Eukaryota; kingdom Metazoa; phylum Chordata; class Amphibia; order Caudata; family Salamandridae; genus Calotriton; species Calotriton arnoldi. Next base: position 224,741 of record CAWUFW010002608.1, read on the forward strand.
TCATTTTTCACCCAGTGCATCACTCTGCGCCGGCTCTTCTAATCGGTCAAACAAAACCAGTTTGGCGTTGCTTGTGTTACTGCTGATGGGGCCTTGCCCGGCAGTTAGGGATGAAGGGCCCAACAAATCTCATTTGTAATAGTCCCATCATAGATGTATGCTCTTGGAAAGACAATAGGAAGAGCAGTCACCATCCAGTTTCCAAATATAAGTAATGCCAAGTCTCTACTGACTGGTTCTTAACTGCATTTGACTATGCTGAGGAATTTCTTTTAGTACTATGTCCAGGTAAACAACAGGGGTGCTTATGGTACAGGCACAATTGAGAGAACCTCAGTCACTCAGTCATGTATGCATAGAAAGATCCCCTTCATTCATACTAAATGTGCTCAAATCAGGATGTTCATCAGCATGATTTTCTACTTGTTTCTCCAGCCATTAATGTGGCTGAGTACTGTCCATCTGCATTTGGATGTTGGGCTTATATATTTTAATGATCAGGCAAAAGGATATATGAGGGAGAAATTAACATCTTCGCAGGACTGCATAAAATGTCTTGTTTAAGATGGTCATTACAGTGTTAATTTAATCTTCTTTAATACAAAAACTTGAGATATGTGTTCTGCTGATTTTCATCGAATTGTACATGAGTAATATTAGCTTTTTATGGTCACCTATATCATGTCTCTGAGAGGACAAGAGGGACAAAGACCACTGGTTGAGTCTCCTTTGTGTTTGTGATCAGAATTGCATTGAAATCTGTTAATATTGTTAATATCAATTTCATTTCTTTGGCTGGCTTGCTTCATGATTCACAGTTATGGAATATGCAATTGTTCACCATGACCTCTTAAATTTACTTTGTGACTTTTGTATCCATTATCTGGGTCAGGAAGTGGCAGGTAAATATTAGTTGTTAAATCGGTTCTTGGGGTCTGCCAAATGTTTCTTGTGGCGCGGACTCACAAGAGAGTATTTCTAGGTGCTAGAAACTGTTTCATATTGCATGGAGCTCCATGATAGATTAAATTATTAAGGATATCTGCCAAGTCTTGCTCTTTCTTCGATTACACTCTGAAAGTAGCAAAAACAAATCCATCCAAGGAACACTTTTTCTGTCATCCATAACGGGCCTGTTGAATAGATCCCTTCTTCCCCCTAACCATGCACATGATCTTGAATTTGCCCAACCGCCTGTACAGAAGTTCATTTTGCTGAAACATAGTGGAGAATACCAGTGACGTAACACTAGACTAAATATATCAATTGTTAAATTGCCAAAATGGAGAAATTCACTTTTGATGAACTGAAAATCTGGGACCTCATTTATGAGGCCCTACTGGCACTTTTGCGCCAATGGAATGTCACTTTTTTGACGTTCCGATGCCGCAATGTGCCACAGGCATATTTATAAGGCCACGTAAAGCCACGTGGCCTTATAAATATGTGCACCTTTCATGCAGAAAACTGCGTGAAAGGAGCATTCCATGGGTGTTGCTGGGGCGTTCCCAGCAACATCCATGGCTTTTTGACACTGCCCCAGATTTACGAGAAATAGTAAGTCTGAGGCAGAGCCAAAAACGTACGCCTACTCTGGGAAGTGTAAGGGAGGCACAACAAGGAGAAATATCTTTATTTCTCCTCGTTTTTCCTCTTTCTGCAGCACACATAGAAAGAGTAAAAAGCCTTTTGTGATTATTTTTGTGCAATCATCCCCGCAATCCAGGCACCCTTGCACCATGGTGCAAATGTGCCTGCGTTGGCGCACGGTAGCCCATTTTGCACTGGGGCCTTGGAAAAGGACAGGAATGCGATGTATCTAATAGATACCGTGCATTCTTGCCCTTTTCTTTTGCCGTAGGGCAGTACAGCTGCAAGGCCTGCTGCGCTGCCCTATGGCAAAAAACCCACAAATGAGGCCCCTGATGTTTTCTGTCAAAAAAAGCACCAGATCTGGTATTGAATCCAAGTAGTATAAAAAAAAGCATCTCCACAAAATGCCTTACAATTCCTAAAATATTATGCATTTTAAGGGTTATCATTATCAAATTTCGAATGGGAAGAAGATATTAGGTTAATTTAAAAAGAAAAGGCTGCAGTAGTCCATTTGCTAGGCCTGCCATGACCCAGACAGGAAGAACAAGGATAAAAGGAGGAAACCAAGCAGAAGAGCAAGATAAGTATGGTTAACAAAAGAGGATGAAACAAGGAGCACATTGAAAAGGGGAAATGCAACCCATCACAGCAGAGGGACAAGAGGAGGAAAGGACAGTGGTGGAGGAGTTATCAAGAGAAGGAGGGTATGGACTTGGAGTCACAGACAAAGGCATATAGGAAGTAATGGAACTAACTTATATCCTGGCATATATGCCATGGCTCAATAATAAGCTTGGCCTCAAACTGACATAAACAACTTTCAAGCATGAAACAACATACGTTTTATTTTCACATGCTAACAAGACAATCTATGACTATTAAACTTACCAGGCTATGTATATAATTTAGTGTAATTTCAGCATATAGCTTGGAGTGAAGTGCTCAGAGTACTGTTCACCCCAACACTCTCTACTGCTGTACGTTGCTGAATACTTAAATATGAGTTTTACCCATAATCATAGTGACATTGATTTTCATATATAATTACGATGGCCTCAGGGTGTTGAAAGCGTGAAGGCTAACTGCAGTTTTCAGATGTGAAATAGTCCTTCTTGTACTCCAATGAAGGTGGAGGGACTCGCCCACCAGCAATAGAAAAACGATGAGACTAAAATGCCCTTGTGGGCTGATCAAAATGTGACAGGCAATGTCCCAAGCTAATGGCTGAGGCTTCCTCGTCTCCAAATAGAAGATGGTATCTGGGCTTGCCAGCTACCATTATTATTGCAATGACACCAATTCAACTTGTTCTACTGCATTAACAATTAGCTTGACCAAAGAATGTCTCCTATGTGTATTTTAGATAGCTTAGTATAAGAACATCAAAACTTATATTTAAAAGTGTTAAATGCCTACATATGCTAAGTACGTGTGAGTTCTAATGACTTGTAATTACCCATATCTCAGCCAGAAAATCTCATCCTGTCCTCTCCAAATAATCGCATTTGATTGTTACAATACAAATTGGTAGGTCATACAATAATGTTGCATCTTGTATTTATATGCAGTGGGCATTCAAAACGAATAAAAACGTTTATAAGTTACCTTTGTACTTATCTACTTAGACCACATATTATGCACTAAACTGATTCCATAAATACTTATGTGGTCATTTGGAGCTTGGTAGGTGAACCGCCTCTCTGCCAGATCAGTGGGCCTATGCTCTGTTACCCTGGCAGAGGACATCCTGCCATATGTGAAACATCTGACTATACATGGTGAAGGCCTCATCTCCCTATTTAGAGTGTATAGGACCTGTATGCAATCCAAGTAGAGCAAACGGGATATCTGCGACTTTTTGACAAAGGTTGCACATCTGCCAAACTCTAAGGCACGTAATATGGCCAGGACAGCTGCAGGTCACAGGTACAGATTTTGACAGGCCCATCTCAACATTTCACCCTTCTGAGGTGATGAGATGAGTACCATCTATTTAGCACATAATAATGCATAGCGTTCAGCTGCTTAAAGAAAATTTAATTTAGGGTATGCATTAGCAGTGTGGCTTCATTCTTGCAGGCAAATATTTTAAAAGATTAGTTCTCAGGATCCAATATAATAATTAATGAATGGATTACCAACTACTCTCAATGATGAAAACTTGCTTTCCACAAACAGCGTTAGCAAGATCATTGTGGACTTCAATGGTGAAGTGGGTAACAGCTTGTAATTTTCGCCCAACAACTACACAATCACAGTCTTCCTAATGTGACATAGAGAAGACATTTTTCTTCTGGGTTAGGACCAGTCTTTCGATTATGCACAATGCTTCCTATCTGGTCCTGTATAGAAATCCTAGACCCGTGGCAACTAACATCGTAAACATATAAACCTTGGTGTCATGTGCTTTACCCTTTTCATGCTTTTTGAACCCTCAATGTGTTCATTTATTTGTGCACCCATCATTATTATTGATATATTTGAATCTGCATAGTGTTTCCAATATGACAAAGCCTTCATATAAGTTCATAGCGCATCTGTTATGCAAGCCTACAATACGAGTTATAGATACGAACACAATTGGTTTAGGCGAATTTGTAAGACAGTCAAAAGGCCCTTTTCTCCATAATAATGTTGGGAATCAGTATTTCAGATCGATACATAGGCCTTTTTGAGAAGAGAGAAGCTTTAGCAATTCGGGGGAGCATCAAAGCCACAGTCTACTTGAAGGTAAGACACTGGGGTGGGCTGGTGCTATCTATCTCCTGCTCAGGAGCAGTAAGGGCATAACAATGACAGACACTGTCCTCATTTTCCAAAGCAAGGCTGCAGACTGAGAAAGTAACTATGAGCAAATCATATGCATGCTAAAGGTCATTAAGGAAACTTATCATTGTGGCATTTTGGTGCTTATATAGACAGTAGAATGGGTCTAAGAAGGGAGGGATTCCAAAGAAGGCTGAATCCATCATTGATTTGATTTAATGATTGCCACCTAATATGTGCCAATTTTCCTTGTTTTTTCATGCATTGTATTTATTACGACCATTTTTTAAATATTTGCAATAGCGTCCATTCACATAATATTCTTTAAATTTTAGACTTATTAGTTAATAAAACATTTTGAAGTATATGGGGCCCGATTCACAAAGGTAAACTGAGACAAAAGTCTAACTTCACGACTTTCTTTATTCAACAAGGGCATTTACAGGTAGTAAAGTTAGACTTTTGTCTCAGTTAAAATTAAACTTTGGTCTAAAGTATACTGAGACCAAAACTGAGACAAAAGTCTAACTTTACTACTCGTACATGCCCTTTGTGAATACCGAAAGTCGTCAAGTTAGACTTTCGTCTCAGTTTACCTTTGTGAATCGGGCCCATTGTGTGGATCCCTCTGTTGCACTTGTTGACAGTGAAAATGCTCTTGGTAAGCAAGATGGTATCATTTGTTTCAGTCAGTAAATGGCCTAACTTCCTCCTTGAAAAACATATCTGAGATCATTCTACAGTCACCCGCCTTCCATTGTGAGTTGGAAGTCAGTCCTAGTGCTGCAGTGCTGGAGTAAACTCTGGGTTATCCTGCATAGACATCAGCTGCAACTGAGAGCTTGTAATTTTATTCTTTTGAGCTATGTTGTCACAAATGTCCATCAATGTATTGATTATTGGATTAAAAAACCACTAATTTGTGTCTGCACGATAACCATATTAATCCCACAGGAATCTACTGGCTACTGACCTCCATATGTGGGTCCATGATTTGTCAGGTTCTCTATTTGGCCATTCTCCTGTTATTCTTAGTTGTGCCATTTGGTAGCAGTACAAACATTTGGGAAACCTAAGCCTCCTTTATCGCCAGGTGTTAACAATACATTTCTTTAGACACTCGGGGCCTTGCCTTGCCATACAATTTTGATTAGGTTGTTTTCGAGATCGTCTAATGTGGATTCATCATTTCGGATTAGTAGTGTTTGGAAGACTGAAAGATCAGGTTCATTTTTAATACTGCAATGTGACTCAATAATGAGATGTATTGATTTTCCACATACACATGTCAGATTAAATTTTTTTCCGCAAGGAAGGTATATTGGCCTAGTACCTGCCTGATAGGGAATGTATTAGATTCACCTCCAGATATCGTACCACCTGAGTGGTTATTTTAAATGAATCATTATCTTTGAGGGAGTGGAGATCTACCTCAACTAGGCCCAAGGGCAGTAGTTCAGATTTTGGGTCCTTGATTTTATATACTGATGAGTTACTCTACTCCACAAATAGAGTGTTTAGTTCATTTGGGTTCGGAGAGCTCATTTTCACAGTCATCAAGGAAGGAGTGCAAAGTGGCATGTCGAACTGCGTCTAGTGCACATGCCAGTTCCTGCAGTATATGCTACACTTGTTCCGGTGCGACAGAGCCAGCAGGAGAACCGGCGCGGAGGAAGTACAGCATGGAGGAGGGAAGTCAAAATAAGCATACAAAAACTACGGGTAGCCATCCGAGCAAACAACAAATTAAGAACCACCACCTCCCGGGAAGAGCTAGTAAAGGCCACAAAAAATCATAAACCTCTAGTATGGGCCCAAAGAAGGAAACAGCAGGAGGCCAAATGGGTCAAAAGTTTGGATCTAACCGCACAGAATAACAATACCAATTTTGGCATTATATAAACACTCTATGTCACAGCAAGAGTGAAAGGAGCAACTCAGCACCAGCGGATATATGGGTAGCACACGTTACAACCATGTACACCGAGATTCCAGCTAATCAAATGAGATCGTCTTGGACTTTGTGCGCGGTAATGGTACAAAAACAACCTCCCTACCCACAAACCCAGAGCATGTATTGGTGGACGAGCAGGCAGTAATTACTACACTAAGTAAGATCCAAAAGGACGGTGCACCAGGCTCCAACGGCCTTTCCAGGTCTTTATTTGGAGAAGATCCCTCCTTCTGTGCAGCCGTCCTCTCTCCATTATACCTGGAGTGCAAAATAAATGAAGATGTCCCAGACTCATGGCGGGGCTCCCTACTCCACCCGATTTACAAGACGGGGATAATACGGATTCTAAAAACTACAGGCTAATTGCTCTATTGGATATTGAAGGAAAGGCATACGCTAGTATCCTCCTAAAATAACTCATAATATGGGTCGCAGAAGAGGGTCTGCTCCCATTCTACCAAACTGTCTTCCCGATGGAGGATCAATGGTAGACAACATTGTAGCCCAACAAGCAGCCACTTTTAAAAGCCTGCCTTGTTTGCTTGCTTCCTCAAATACTCCGCCACATTCGATAGAGAGGTCCAGAATAAATATTGGCAGAAACTGCAAAATTGAAACATTCAGAATAAACTGCTGAAAGCCATCATGTCACTTTACATGAAGACATAGGTACGCATAAAGCTTTCTGGCGAAACGGCCATCTCAAAAATTCCAACAGATCACCCTCTAACAGGGCTGCGTACTTGTCCCTATTTTATTTAATCTGTACACAGCTGACTTAGGCTCTGCATTATCAAGAGCCAACTTGGCGACCCCAATCTAGGAAAAAACAAGATCTTCTTAATGCAGTATGCTGACGACCTTATCCTCTTTGACCACATGAATAGAGGACTCCACAAAGCACTGTATGTCCTGAATAAATACAATGAAAAGAATGGCCTTGTGGCCAATTCAAGCAAAACCAAAGTGGTAATCTTCAGCCGTCACCCAAATAAAAGGGCCCAGAAGTGGGTCACAGATGATAGACAGCATTCGGAGCTGCAACTATCTTGGTGCATGGTTTATGGACACAGGGAAACCCATGATACATCAACAAAAGATGAAGATTAAAGGAAAAGCGGACATAAATGCCTGGTGCAAATTAAATTCAAACCGCCATAGTCCCATGACAGAAGCGATTCGGAGGATGATTAAAGCAAAACTCATGCCTAGTGTTAACTATGGCCAGCAAGTATATCCTGACCGACTGGGGACCGAACTTGATAAACTACAAGCGAATCTTTAAACTACCTCTATACACACAGAATACATTGGTTCACTTGCAACGTAGCTTAATATCACAAAAACTAGAATGTTGAACACCCACTAAATACTTCTTCCGCATAACCAGAGTGCCCGAAAACTCAATGAACATGTCTCTAAACACCATCATTACCTCTGAGGACAATCCATGGAATAACTATCTGAATGCAGCCGCCCAAAAGCTATATTTGGCCATAAAAAACTGGGGCAATTTGGGGATTACTTTTATTGCTGTCAAATCTTCCATACAAAAAAGAAGCATTATCAGCTGTCAAGGGCAATGGACATCAAGGTCTTATTGGAGAAAGGCACTTATGCTCACCTAATACCGGCTTATACCATACGTAATACAGAACCGTATTTACACCAAGCACTTGGAAAACAGTGCCTAAAACAAATAATATGGGACACTATAGTTTCCCGAACCTATAAATGAGCTGAATGTCGGCTAGAAATCCCTCTCTAATGTCACACGTTGCAGACTATGTGACTATAAAAAAGAATCATTGATCCATCGGATTTGCTGCTAACCAGCCCTGCACAATGTCTGCTGCAGGATTTTAAAGACAATTTTCCTAAAGCATGGGTCATGCACAGTTTGGGAGACGTTGATTCTCCTATTTATACTGGAAACCCCGTCCCACCAGGCAGAATTCAGCAAATTATTATTATTATTTATTATTATTAGAATTTGTTTAGCGCAGGCGACTCATCCCCAAGGGGATCTCTCGGCGCCCGGGTAGCAGACATCAAATTAAAGAGTGCTCGTTAGTGACAAAACAGCCAGGTTTTAAGCAGTTTCTTGAACTGTCCCAGATTGGAGCAGGCTCGAATGTCATCTGGCAGTCTATTCCAATGGACGGGGGCTAGGTGTGAAAAAGCACGACCGCCCATTCTGGCTTTCATGATTCTCCGAGTGCAGAGCAGCTGTTGGCTGCTTGATCTCAATTGGCGTGCGGGGATATATGGTTTTAATTCTTCATTAGATAGACAGGACCCATCTCCTGAAGTGATTTAAACACTAGGCACAGGAGCTTAAAGACTGCTCTTTTCCTGATAGGGAGCCAGTGCAGTTGTCGCAGAAGGGGTACTGACAGAGTTCGCGCAGGTTTATTGAGGGCTAGACACGCTGCTGTATTTTGGACAACTTGCAACCTGGACAGTAAGTCTTCCCAAATACATGCAACAGGTGTGGACGTTGCTAAATGACAGGCTACCCGGACCGCAACAAGAGGGCAATTTTAGTATAGACTGCCTTTTGAATTCCAGGATGTATCTCATTGCTCAAACTGACAATGGCCCCAAGAAATGTAACCAAAGGCAATGTACTGCTCGAGGCCGACCGTACCTTGCTAATAAACACGCAACACAGGCAGTTTGCACAAACAGCTGGACAAAGCACTTGCACTTTAGAGCCACAGTCTCATGCGGAACCACTAACACAAGACCTTTAAGCAATTGAAACTGTTTTCTTGAATTTTAGATGGATTTACTCATTTTAATCGCATGTTTCTTTTACTTCATTGTATAGTCTTCCTTTATCTAGGTAAGGATTTTACTAATCATAATATAAAGTATTTGTTCAGTCATCCTCCACCAGGGCTAGATAAAGAGGCAATATTGATTGCTCTGGCTCCAGAATCGAGGTGAGCAAATTATCAGCAAAGAGCAACATCTCATGAGTCACACTTCCAAAAATAATACCTTTAATATTGTTCACAAAGTGTGTTTTAATAGCCAACAGCTCTATTGCCATAACTTAAAGTAAAAGCGACAAGGGGGAGCCCCGTCTTGTTACTATCGTAAGTGGAACACGTCAGAAAGGGAGCGACCCATCATCACACTAGCTTGGGAGTTTCACTAACCCTGCCATTACTATTTGTATAAATGTTTCTCCTAACCCGAACAGGTTAATTACTTTCCTCATAAACAGCCAGTCAACCTTGTTAAAGTATTATGAGGCATCAACAATTAGTGTAGCAAGGATGCCATAGGCCCTGGTGCAAGCAAGAAAATGGCCTCTTGACTTCTGTTGGAGTAATACAATACAGCAATTATCAGGGTTCAATCTGCCTGCCAGTTATAAATCTAGACGGGTTTTCATGAAAGAAAGCTGGGAAGACAGGAGTTAATCTCATTGCTAATAGTTTCATATAGATTTTATATCTAGATTCAGTACAGAGATTGGTCTATAAGCCAAGCAGTCTGAATGGTCTTGGAGATCACCACAATTGTGGCACTCTCCACTGATAGGGTGTCTCCATCAGTATCTCTAAAAGAGTGAAAGATTTTCATTAGTATCAGTGCTGGTTTGGCCACATATAATTTGTAAAATTCCCCGCTAAAATTATATGCGCCGGGGGCTTTGTTCGATTTGAGGGTTTTAACAGGTGCTCTAATCTGAGATTCCATAATGGGTGCCTCTAGCTCTTGTATCTGCTCTTATGGAATTTTGGGACACTCCAAATCATCCAGATACACACTGTTAGACTTGGCATCTTTTGGCGTGTTTCCCCTGACTTTTTGCTTTCTGACCTCCCGGTTTTGACTCTGTTTTTGCTGGTGTAATGATTCTGCGCACTTTCCTCACTGCTGTCCAGTGGGAAAGTGCAAGTGCTCCTGTATAAAATGTGTTATGGATTGGTGTTTCCATGATTGGCCTATTTGGTCTATGTATCAGTCCCTTGTAAAGTGCACTGCGAGTGCCAGGGCCTATAGACCAAATGCTGTTGGTGGGCTGCAGCACTGGATTGTGCCGCCCACGCAAACAGCCCGTAAAGTGTAACTCGGGCCTGCCATCGCAGAGCCTGTGCGCAGCCTGGGGCTGCCATGTCGACTTGGCAAGTGCGCACACTTGCAAGTCCCTAAACCTTCCCTTTTCTACATGTTAGTCACCCCTAAGGTAGGCCCAAGGTACCCCTGTGGGCAGGGTGCGTTGTATGCGAAAGGTAGGACATGCCCTGGTGTGTGGCATGTCCTGATAGTGAATTACAGCCTAGTTCGTTTTTCACTATTGCAAGGCTACCTGTTCCCCCTAGGCCAGAACGGGCAGTTTTGATTATTACAGCTTATAATCCTAACTCACCCCGGGAACATGGTAGAAATTCGAGTTTAGTATGCCTGGACTCAGAATGATAAAATGCATCTTTTAGTGAAGTTGGTTTTAACATTCTGTGTTCGAAAATACCACTTTTAGAAAGTGGGTATTTTCTTGTCTAACCATCCAAGCCTGCCTCTGCGAGTTTGGGTATTCCTTGTCTGGAGTGTGAGTGACAGGGGCTGGGGGATGCCAGGAGACAGGGTGAGTCAGCGCAGGGCTGAATAGCAAGATCTACATGTAGATGGGTGGGAGGGGGCGCACCTGGGCCCTGAATAGGACAGTGCCTTCCCTCCACAATGCTGGCTCCACCTCCTGTGGTGCGTCTGATGTCCATGGCCTACTCACTGAAAGAAGGGACGGAGACTTGTCAACAAAGTGCTCCAGAACTGGTTTGGACTAGGCAAAGGCCTCTCTGCCTTCAGAGAACAAAGGAATTTGGGATATAAATATTGGGGCCCTGACCCCATGAATTGAGATCTCGCTGGAATCAAGGAACCTGCCAAGACGAAGAGCTGGAAGAGCTGCCAGGAGGAGTACTGCCCCTTTGCTGTGTTGTTGCTTTGTTGGGTTGGCCTGCAGCTGCTGCTTCTGCCTTGGGCAGTGAAAGGAAGGAACTTTCTACAAACTTGTGCTGAGTATCTCCAAGGGCCTGGAACCGAGCTGGCCTCCTGTTAAGAAGTCTCAGGGACTGCAAAGACTTCACAAGCCTCTGGGTACCGCTTCTGGAACGCTGTTTCAGTTGCCACAGAGGAAGGGAACCGCAACCGACTCCGTCAACCGAATCCATCCCTGGCCGGTGACCTGTTTGCACCGCAGACCGCATCGCCCCGCTTCGCATCGCAACCCTGGTCTCACCGTGGGCGACGTCCGACGCCGCCAACACCGAGCCGCTGCTTGCACCGTGACCTGTGGGCACCGCAGTTCGCATCGCTTCACTGAACCAGCTGGACCCGACCGACGTGGTCGCTGCAACTGGCTCAAGAGTCGTGACCGCACCGCATTTGGGGCACCGCTCGCACGTCTGCGACGCACCGCTCCGACTCGCACCGCTGTCCGACGCCAGCTCCCGCACTCCGGCTTGGTCGCCTGCATCGCAACCTGTCAGCACCGCATCGAGCATCATCTCACCCTGCATCGCACGCCTTGGACTCACCGACTCCGTCTGCACGACGCTCATCGAGCCGCTGCCTGCACCGCACCGAGGGACACCGCACCTTGCATCGCTCCGTCTTGCACCGCAACCGCGACGAACGCCGACCGGCTCGTACACTCCGTACCAGCCACAACGAGAAAGGTACTGTAACCGAGTCTGTTCATGACTCTGCTGGCCCGTATCGACGCGGTCGGCTGGAACTGTTAGACTCTGTGGTTTTCAGCATCGCGGTAGGCTCGGACGGAGCTACCGACTCGTACGAACTTTGCTTTTGTGCTATTCCTGCAAAGAAGAAGTTACCGTATCAAGTATTCATTCGCAAAGTATAGTATTGTGGATTTTTGTCGTAATTGGTCTTGTCTTGAGTATATAAAATATTGGTTATTTTTCTAAACTGGTGTGGTGTCCGTTTGTAGTGCTTACACTGTATTACTGTTGGTTATGTGCAAATGCTTTACACACTGCCTCTGAATTAAGCCCGACTGCTCGTGCCAAGCTACCACGAGGGTGAGCAGGGGTTACTTCACGAGTGTAACACCCTTACCCTGACTAGGAAGAAGGGTCCCTACTTGGACAAAGGTGCAAACCCTTGCCAACTAGAGATCCCATTTCTAACGTTGGTTGTCAGCGGTGAGGATAGGACTTGTGTTTGCACTTGACTTACAGTGATTGGTGTGCACTACTACCATATCGCAGACCATTACGTACCACATACTGGGTCTTTTTCTTTTGGCCTATTTTTGATCTTGCCAGTTTTCAACTCACTACTTTTGTCATGCCTGAATCAATTGCATCATCCGTTGCATCTCTGGAAGTTATCTTTGAGGAGGATAGGTTGGAATCCTACGCCGTAAAGGAGCTACGAGCGATTTGTAAAAACCTGAAAGTCCAAATTAAAGGCCTCACAAGGAAGGAGGAGCTACAGAAGGCGCTGAGGGCCTGGGTAGCAGCCAGACATGCCAATGGGCAGCCTGGTAATCTCAGTGAGGAGGTGGAGGAGCCTATTTCCAGGGTGGATGTGCTTTTGGGTAGGGGGAACCCACCAGATCAGGCAGCAGCAGTCTGTCCCCAGAGGAGCTGGAGGACAGGCGGGAGGCAAGGCAGTTTGAGCTGCAGAAGCTCAGACTGGAGAGTGAGCGGGAGGAGAAGAGATTGGCCATAGAGGAGAGGAAGATGCTCTTAGAGCATGAGAGAGAACTGAAGGAGCTAGAACTTAGGAGTAAGTCAGGCTCAGATGGTGGCAGCAATTCGTCCAGAAAGGCAGACAGGATTGTGCACATTCCCAAGAACGTAGGCAAGGAGTTCAAGAAGGGGGATGACATACAAAGGTGGTTTCAGGGTTATGAGGCAGCCATACACATGAATGGGGTCCCTGAGGAGAATTGGGGAGCAGGATTGTGGCCGCTTTTCCCTGAAGAAGCAAGGGATGCTCTGATAGCTTTGGGTAAGGGGTATCACCTCACCTATGCTGACATGAAGGATGCCCTTCTCACGAAGTATGGTCTTACTCCTGAAAAGTACAGGGATCAGTTCAGGTCCAGTAAGAAGTCTGATGCCAACACTTGGTTGGAATGTGTGGATGTGTTCTGCAGGTCTCTGGATGGTTGGGTGAAGGGCAGTAGTGTAACAGATTTTCAGGGGCTCTACAACTTGATTGCATGGGAGCACTTGTCTAGTCTATGTTTTGCAGATCTGCGCCAGCACCTAGTTGATAGTAAGCTAACTGACCCCAGGAAGCTTGCTATGGAAGCGGACCGCTGGGTGAGTACCAGGGTCCACAAGAAAGCGTTTGGGGGAGACTCAGCCAAAGGTGGGCAGGGTCCCCAGCAGAAAGGTGGGGGGACAAGGGTAAAGCACAGGAGTTCTCTAAAGGGCCCCAAACTAGTACCCAGGGTAAAGGTTCCCAGCCCCCAGCGATAAGAAGAAAGGGGTCTCCACAGGAAAGCCTGTTGAGACCGGCCCCCGCAAGTGTTATGCATGTGACCAGGTAGGTCACTTTATTTAAGGGGGACCCCAAGTGCCCGAAGGGGACACAGCCACCCACCGGTGGACAGTCCAAAGTGTTGGCTAGTGTAGCGCTTGGGGAGGAGGGGTGCCCACAGGAGGGTGGGGATCCCGCAGAAATGACCCTTGTCTCACTAGGGGACAGTGAGATGGTCCCAGGAAACCAGGTGCCCCCTAACACAAAGAAATATAGCACCTGGGTGACCATTAATGGGAACAGGGTAGAGGCTCTCAGAGACACTGGAGCCAGTGTGACCTCAGTCCGGTGTCACCTGGTGTCTGAGAAGCAAGTAGTCCCAGGAGCATTCCACCAAGTAGTTGCTGTAGACAACTCAGAGCGCCAATGTATGGTGGCGCAGGTTCCCTTTGAATGGGGGGTCTCAGGTCCCTTGAGGGTGGTTGTGAGCCCTACCATGCCTGTAGATTGTCTGCTAGGAAACGACCTCGAGCAGTCCTTATGGAAGGAGGTTGAGCTCAGGTCTCACTTGGAGATGCTTGGGTTGCCAGAGTGGGCATGCGTGTCTACTCGGTCAATGGCAGCCAAAAGGGTGATCAAAAGGACTTGGAGCCTGAAACAGTGGCCCAAGTCCCTGCCAAGAGAAAGGGCAGGGGGCACGGGAAACCGGCCCCCGAAGTTCCCACGGACCGGGAGGAGGCGGACCTCGAGGGGGACGCCCCGGTGCCTACAGGGGAGCAGGTAGCCGAACTGGGAGACATCTCTGAGCTGACCCATTGGCAGCAAGAAGGGGGTCCCACCAGGGAGGAGTTCTGCAGGGAGCAGAACGAGTGCCCTACTCTGGAGGGTCTGCGGCGGCAGGCTGCAGACCAGGCAGCTGGTAATCAGCCCGGGTCACATCTGATCTACTGGGAGAGTGGTCTCCTATACAGTGAGCCTAAGGTTAATGAGCCTGGGTCAGCCCGTGTGCTGGTGGTACCCCAGTGCTTCAGGACCTTCCTACTGGGTCTGGCTCATGACGTGCCTTTGGCAGGACATTTGGGGCAGGACAAGACCTTTGACAGGCTTGTCACCCACTTCTTTTGGCCCCAAATGCGAAGGCAGTCAGATGCACACTGTAGGTCTTGCCAAACTTGCCAGGCAAGTGGTAAGAGTGGGAGGAAGGTCAAAGCTCCTCTCCAACCTTTTCCTGTTGTTGGAACATCCTTTGAAAGGGTAGGGATGGATATTGTGGGGCCACTGGATCCCAAGACAGCCATGGGCAACAGGTACATCCTGGTCTTGGTGGACCATGCCACCCGGTACCCGGAGGCAATCCCTCTCAGGACAACGACGGCGCCAGTGGTGGGCCGGGCGTTAATGGGGATCTTTTCCCGTGTGGGATTCCCCAGAGAGGTGGTTTCTGATAGGGGGACCAATTTCATATCGAAGTATATGACATCCCTGTGGAAGGAGTGTGGTGTAACCTACAAGTTCACCACTCCTTACCACCCACAAGGAAACGGTCTGGTGGAGAGATTCAACCAGACCTTGAAAGGCATGATCAAGGGTCTAACAGAACCCATGAGGCGTAAGTGGGACGTCCTCTTGCCATGCCTACTCTTTGCATACAGGGAGGTGCCTCAGAAGTCTCTTGGGTACAGCCCCTTTGAGCTCCTGTATGGCCACCCTGTCAGAGGACCTCTGAGTTTGGTAAAGGAAGGCTGGGAGGCAGCTCCCAGGAAAACTCCCCAGGATGTATTTAGCTACATGCTGGCCTTTAGATACCAAACTGCCCGCTTCAGGAAACTCGCTCAGGCGAACCTAGAAGCAAGCCAGGAAGAAATGAAGAGATGGTATGACCAGAATGCCACTCTGGTCGAATTTCAACCTGGGCAAAAAGTGTGGGTCATGGCCCCAGTGGCACCTTGTGCCTTGCAGGACAAGTGGACTGGGCCATATGAGGTAAAGGAGCGCAAAAGTGACGTCACCTACCTGGTGGATTTGCAGGCTCCAAGGAACCCTTTGAGGGTCCTTCACGTGAACCGCCTCAAGCCCCACTTCGAGAGGTCCGAAGTGAGTATGCTCTTGGCGACAGATGATGGGGTGGAAGAGGAGAGTGAGCCTCTCCCTGACCTCCTATCTACCAAGGAGCATGATGGGTCAGTAGAGGGTGTATTCCTCTCCCCAACTATGACTCAGGAGCAGCAGGGGGACTGTCGCCAGTTGTTGGGACAGTTCGCCCCACTGTTCTCTCTGACCCCCGGTGTTTCTCACTGGTGTACCCATGACGTGGACACTGGTGACAGCCCTCCTGTGAAGCACAAGATTTACAGGTTGACTGACCGGGTCAGAGCCAGCATCAAGGAGGAGGTCTCTAAGATGTTGGCGTTAGGGGTGATTGAGCCCTCCCACAGTCCTTGGGCCAGCCCAGTGGTCTTGGTCCCAAAGGCTGCTGCGCCCGGTGCCACTCCAGAACTCCGGTTCTGTGTGGACTACCGTGGGCTCAATGCCGTCACCAGGACTGACGCGCACCCCATCCCCAGAGCTGATGAGCTCATTGATCGGTTGGGAGCTGCCCGGTTCCTCAGCACGTTTGATTTAACGTCTGGGTACTGGCAGATTGCCTTAACCGATGGGGCCAAGGAGAGATCAGCGTTCTCAACCCCAGAAGGTCATTACCAATTCCGGGTGATGCCCTTTGGGTTGAAGAATGCCCCTGCCACCTTTCAGAGGTTGGTCAATCAGGTGTTGGCTGGGCTGGAGGATTTCAGTGCCGCCTACCTGGATGACATTGCTGTGTTCAGTTCCAGCTGGGAAGAACATTTACAGCACCTTGAGAAAGTGTTGAGGGCTCTGCAAGGTGCAGGCCTCACGATCAAGGCCAGTAAGTGCCAGATCGGGCAGGGTTCAGTGGTGTACTTGGGACACCAGGTAGGAAGCGGCCAGGTGGCGCCCCTACAACCCAAGATTGACACCATTCTGGCTTGGGAACCCCCAAGACCCAGACAGAGGTGAGAGCCTTCTTAGGTCTCACCGGTTACTATAGGAGATTTGTTAAGGGCTATGGCACCATCGTTGCCCCCTTAACAGAGCTGACCTCTAAGAGGCAGCCCAGGAAAGTGATCTGGACTGAGTCCTGCCAGAAAGCTTTTGATGCCCTGAAGGCAGCCATGTGCACGGCGCCCGTGCTCAAGGCACCTGACTTCTCCAAGGAATTCATCGTGCAGACTGACGCTTCAGAGCATGGTGTGGGAGCGGTGCTCTCACAACTGAACGAAGAGGGCCTGGATCAGCCTGTAGTCTTCCTTAGCAGGAGACTACTTCCCAGGGAACAGAGGTGGAGTGCCATAGAAAGGGAAGCTTTTGCTGTGGTCTGGGCACTGAAGAAGTTGAGACCATACCTGTTTGGGACTCACTTCCGGGTTCAGACAGACCACAGGCCCCTCAGATGGTTGATGCAAATGAGGGGTGAGAATCCAAAACTGCTGAGGTGGTCCATCTCCCTACAGGGAATGGACTTTACGGTGGAACACCGTCCTGGTACAGAACACGCCAACGCAGATGGTCTGTCCAGGTTCTTCCGCCTTAGTGAAGAGAACTCCAATGGGGTTGGGTAGTTCTCCCTACTTTCAGCTGGAGGGGACATGTGTTAGACTTGGCATCTTTTGGCGCGTTTCCCCTGACTTTTTGCTTTCTGACCTCCCGGTTTTGACTCTGTTTTTGCTGGTGTAATGATTCTGCGCACTTTCCTCACTGCTGTCCAGTGGGAAAGTGCAAGTGCTCCTGTATAAAATGTGTTATGGATTGGTGTTTCCTTGATTGGCCTATTTGGTCTATGTATCAGTCCCTTGTAAAGTGCACTGCGAGTGCCAGGGCCTATAGACCAAATGCTGTTGGTGGGCTGCAGCACTGGATTGTGCCACCCACGCAAACAGCCCGTAAAGTGTAACTCGGGCCTGCCATCGCAGAGCCTGTGCGCAGCCTGGGGCTGCCATGTCGACTTGGCAAGTGCGCACACTTGCAAGTCCCTAAACCTTCCCTTTTCTACATGTTAGTCACCCCTAAGGTAGGCCCAAGGTACCCCTGTGGGCAGGGTGCGTTGTATGCGAAAGGTAGGACATGCCCTGGTGTGTGGCATGTCCTGATAGTGAATTACAGCCTAGTTCGTTTTTCACTATTGCAAGGCTACCTGTTCCCTCTAGGCCAGAACGGGCAGTTTTGATTATTACAGCTTATAATCCTAACTGACCCCGGGAACATGGTAGAAATTCGAGTTTAGTATGCCTGGACTCAGAATGATAAAATGCATCTTTTAGTGAAGTTGGTTTTAACATTCTGTGTTCGAAAATACCACTTTTAGAAAGTGGGTATTTTCTTGTCTAACCATCCAAGCCTGCCTCTGCGAGGTTGGGTATTCCTTGTCTGGAGTGTGAGTGACAGGGGCTGGGGGATGCCAGGAGACAGGGTGAGTCAGCGCAGGGCTGAATAGCAAGATCTACATGTAGATGGGTGGGAGGGGCGCACCTGGGCCCTGAATAGGACAGTGCCTTCCCTCCACAATGCTGGCTCCACCTCCTGTGGTGCGTCTGATGTCCCTGGCCTACTCACTGAAAGAAGGGACGGAGACTTGTCAACAAAGTGCTCCAGAACTGGTTTGGACTAGGCAAAGGCCTCTCTGCCTTCAGAGAACAAAGGAATTTGGGATATAAATATTGGGGCCCTGACCCCATGAATTGAGATCTCGCTGGAATCAAGGAACCTGCCAAGACGAAGAGCTGGAAGAGCTGCCAGGAGGAGTACTGCCCCTTTGCTGTGTTGTTGCTTTGTTGGGTTGGCCTGCAGCTGCTGCTTCTGCCTTGGGCAGTGAAAGGAAGGAACTTTCTACAAACTTGTGCTGAGTATCTCCAAGGGCCTGGAACCGAGCTGGCCTCCTGTTAAGAAGTCTCAGGGACTGCAAAGACTTCACAAGCCTCTGGGTACCGCTTCTGGAACGCTGTTTCAGTTGCCACAGAGGAAGGGAACCGCAACCGACTCTGTCAACCGAATCCATCCCTGGCCGGTGACCTGTTTGCACCGCAGACCGCATCGCCCCGCTTCGCATCGCAACCCTGGTCTCACCGTGGGCGACGTCCGACGCCGCCAACACCGAGCCGCTGCTTGCACCGTGACCTGTGGGCACCGCAGTTCGCATCGCTTCACTGAACCAGCCGGACTTGACCGACGCGGTCGCTGCAACTGGCTCAAGAGTCGTGACCGCACCGCATTTGGGGCACCGCTCGCACGTCTGCGACGCACCGCTCCAACTCGCACCGCTGTCCGACGCCAGCTCCCGCACTCCGGCTTGGTCGCCTGCATCGCAACCTGTCAGCACCGCATCGAGCATCGTCTCACCCTGCATCGCACGCCTTGGACTCACCGACTCCGTCTGCACGACGCTCATCGAGCCGCTGCCTGCACCGCACCGAGGGACACCGCACCTTGCATCGCTCCGTCTTGCACCGCAACCGCGACGAACGCCGACCGGCTCGTACACTCCGTACCAGCCACAACGAGAAAGGTACTGTAACCGAGTCTGTTCATGACTCTGCTGGCCCGTATCGACGCGGTCGGCTGGAACTGTTAGACTCTGTGGTTTTCAGCATCGCGGTAGGCTCGGACGGAGCTACCGACTCGTACGAACTTTGCTTTTGTGCTATTCCTGCAAAGAAGAAGTTACCGTATCAAGTATTCATTCGCAAAGTATAGTATTGTGGATTTTTGTCGTAATTGGTCTTGTCTTGAGTATATAAAATATTGGTTATTTTTCTAAACTGGTGTGGTGTCCGTTTGTAGTGCTTACACTGTATTACTGTTGGTTATGTGCAAATGCTTTACACACTGCCTCTGAATTAAGCCCGACTGCTCGTGCCAAGCTACCACGAGGGTGAGCAGGGGTTACTTCATGAGTGTAACACCCTTACCCTGACTAGGAAGAAGGGTCCCTACTTGGACAAAGGTGCAAACCCTTGCCAACTAGAGATCCCATTTCTAACACACACTTATTGACACCTCTCCAGACTGCTAGGTATGTATAGTTTGGTGTAGTAAGTTCTAAATAAGTTTTCTTTTTCCTCTGAAACATAAACATGTATTTTTGGCCTAGAGAATTTTTCATCCCTATCGCTTGTGTTTTTACTCTGCAGTTTTTGCCTCGTTTACTAGTCTACTCTGTACTAGTGCTCTTTCTCTCTAGGCTGAGACTTCAAAAGTTATCAATTGGGCCCTAGGTACTGCCTTTTCAGTATCCCAGTATGATTTAAGGGCATTCTGGTACATGTCCGGAGAGGTATGTTTTATTTTGTTCATAGCGGGGTATTCTTCTATAATGGCTGAAGGTCTGGAACGACCTCCACCTCCTGCAAGTCCCTACACTGCTCCAGCTCAAGAAGGACCTCAAGACCTGGCTCTTCAGATGACCCCAGCACTCAAAGGAGCCGCCGCCGCCCCTCCCCCTAGTGCCTTGAGACCCTCGCGGGTGAGTAGCTGCGCTTTACCAACCCTGATTGATTGATTGAAATCTCATCTCTGTTAACTGCATCTTGAAGCAGATACTTCACCAATTTCCATATCCTGTGTCTGCATTTTTGTGTCCATGAGCCCAGTGTTACCCATAAGTGTGCATGGTCAGAGATCGGTATAACGTTTATGCTAGTGTCTGACACCAAGTGCATTGCTGTGCTGGAGAACAAGGTCGCGATGATCTTGGAGTAGAATTGGTATACATGTGAGTAAAATTATTAGTCCTTATCTAATAGATGCATCGCTCTCCACGCATCGACAAACCACAGTTCTTGGATTTGTTCTTGAATCTTCCTAGCCATCTCCCTGTTTGTAGACCAAGTGAGTGTGCATCTGTCTAGTGTGCTTTGAAAACTGTCTTAAAATCTCCAGTAGGGAAACCCCTGCCCTATATCCCAAGAGTTTTCATAATATCTGTTCTAGGAATCTGTCTTTTCTTTGATTTGGTGCATATAGAGTCTCTATTGTAAACAATGCCCCTTCGTATCCACCTTAAATTATCATGTATCTCCTCTCTTGTCAACGAGGGCTTCTAGGACCATCATGTCAACTTTTTACAAGGTAAATTGTAACCTCTCCCCTCTTGGTGGAGGCATTAAATGGTATTGTTTCTGCTTTGCAATGGAAGTATGTATTTTCTTCCTATTAGAAGGGAAATAAAGCCCCTTCATGTTTAATGATAAGGTCTGGAGGGTGTTTGCATTGGTTATTCTTTATTTAGGGGCTCAATGTATTTTGAAACTTGTCTGTCTGTGTGTTCTTTCAGATATTTTCCTCCCGGCCTCACTCCCCTCTCCCCCCCCATTGCCCAGTTGTCTCAAACACTTGTTAAATTTTTCAAATGCTTTATTTGCAACTAACAGTAAGAGTAAGAAAAAACATAAGCAAACATCACCCTTTTCAGGTGCATTTACCAAACTTATTCATGGGAATGTAATGGGTCTATCATCAAGAGGTTGCAATTATATTGTCTGTTATATTGAAGGTGTTCTGCTGTGAGGATTCAAAATTCTTCATTAGCAGCTCGCTCGCATTTTTATACAGGGCAGTCCTGTATTTCATTACAATGGGAAAGCAGACCCTATATTAGTCTTATATCTTTCTGTCTGCTTGTGGAGGATGGTCAAACGTGGATCGCCACGTTGGTAAGGGTGACCTTCTCCTGACTCTCTCTTAGTTTGCCTCTTCTTGTTGTCCATGATCGCTCATCATACTGCTTTTCCTTGGGAGTTTAAGTCCCTCCTTGGTCGTGCGGACGTGGTAGGTCTTTCCATCAACTTGAAATACTGCTCCACATGGGAATGTCTATCAGATGTAGTTTTCTCTTTTTTTGGTGTATCAGTGAGAGGATTTAATTCACTTTGTTTCTCATGGGTTGATTGAGAGAGGCCTTCGAGCTGTATCAGTTTGTCACCACCATAGTAAACCAGTGAGGTTTTGTGTGCCTTGTTAAAAAGTTTCATTTTTTACGCAATTAGGATACTTTCACCACTATGTTTATGGGTCTAGTGCTCTCTCAATACTGACAATCTCTCCTTCCTTCAACTGTATCATTTGTCTAATTATTGATTGGACATAGGCAATTACGTCTATGCCTTCCACAGAGGCTGTTACATCTCCTGCTGATCTCCACATTCACTCAGGATCGTACGTGGCAGAGTCTTGAACTCTACGTGGGTGCTGTCATCTTGGATTTCACAGCGGTTCCTCTATTAAGGATACATATCTCGGGGTGCCACTGCCACCTTCCTATTTCTCACATTAATCAAGTACATTTGTTCTATGGGAGTGGCTGCCACCCACAGATGGTTCATATTAGGGAGTGGGCCTCTTCTTTCATCCTTATCCAGATGGGTGGTGATAGAGCTTCGAGACTCACACCCATCTTGTTGGCTTGCTTGTCACCTACTTCAGCTTACCCATTTTAACAGTTCTTGAGCCCAATTCTCTTATGCATGTTGACCTGTAGCTTCATTCAGAGATCCTGGTCTATTATGTCTATTTCCATTATACGATGATGTTGGCTTACCACTCACACTTGC
The DNA here is from genome assembly GCA_963921515.1 of Calotriton arnoldi. NCBI lineage: Eukaryota > Metazoa > Chordata > Amphibia > Caudata > Salamandridae > Calotriton > Calotriton arnoldi. The sequence continues at coordinate 247,154 of CAWUFW010002608.1, forward strand.
TAAAACCAAAACACGCCACTGATTTTAAAATTGAACTATTTTATATTGGTGTCTTCCTTTATAAAACAATCAATAACATTTATTAAATGTTTGTTTAATAATTTAGCTAGGTAACACATTTTAATTCTTTACAATTTTGCTTTGTCTTCATTCTTTGAAGGTTTCAAAATTGTTTATGAAGATAAGCTATTTTCTAAGCAGTGTCTGGCCATGCTTATTATAAAAGAGTATAATGTTGCGGATGGAGATAGTTTGAATACTATGCTGAATCCACTTACAACACTTCCGGGCATGTAATTTCCTTTGACATCACTTCCTCTTCCATTGATTTACAGCATGGTTTGAATGGTATTGTGTGGTTTAGCCTGGGGGACAAGGATGTTGGGGTCAGTTAACTGTACCACCTCCTGGGATGCCATTTTGCATTGCATTACTCTGTTGCCAGTTATGAGTGGAGAGAAGGGTGTGATGTAGTTTGACCAAGGAAGAAAATGATGGTAGTGTCGGCCATCCAAACTATTTCTGTTGTGCCCCTTCATATAGTATCACTTCCTGCCCTTTGTATGAGGGGATGTTGGTGCAGGGTAGTTGTGCTTTGAATTGTTTCAACTTGAAAGCTGAGTTCAGCTTCTTCTGTCATGTCTTGCATAGTTATTTCCTATGATGTCACTTATTGTCATGCAGGGGGAAGAGGGTGATGTGTTCTCCTGTGTAGTACTTCCAGGTCACTAATAAAGTGGCATAGCATTACCCAGAAAGGGAGCGTGGCCATCCATCACATCATAAAACATGCAGATCCAATGAATGGTATCCCTTTATAATACTTACAATATAAAAATAGTCTTAACTATTGTCATTAGTGTTCAAGATATCTTCTTGAATAAACAGCCATGTATTCCAATTTAGAAAGTTTTAAGGAAGGTGAAGCAAACACTTTAAAAATGTAATATTAACAGCAAAAAAATTAAAAGGCACCTATTAAAATCAGAATACATTTTGAATTTAGAGAATTTGTCTTTTCTGTTACATAAACTTATTAGACAATACACATTTTCCAGTTTATAATAACTCATAATACTTACATTTCATACACAGAATATTCATTTCATAAAAAAATAGACAAATATAATTCACAGTGAATGTTCAATAAATTAATAAAGTGAAATAGACAGATGAAATTTGCATATGTTTAAAAGAAAATTACGCTATCTTAGAGGCAACATGTGTTTCACCACCCCTGTCACTTTTTCAAGGCTAGAAAAGACAAAAACAAATATATACATTGTAATTGTCAACAATGTACCCAATTTTTAAAATGCATACTTGTCAGTACATCTAGACGAAAAACTATTCTGTATAAATGTTACAATTAAATTCCTCTACCTCTAATCCTCAATATTTCCAAATATGCTATCAAACATTCAATAAATAAATGTGAGTACAGACTAATAAGTCCATAAGTAGAATCAATAGAGAGAAGAGCCTGAAGAAACAGTAAGACAATTAATTATATATCAATTTACCTAAAAAAACTGAATAAGTAAATACTTTATTGTCGTAATTGTGATTATCTAATTTATTACCGATTAATTTGATTCTCTAGCCAATTGACAAGAAGTAAGTTATCCAATTCTAATTGACAAATTTCAAAATACAACAAAAACTGGAAATGGTTTGTCCTAAAAGAAAAAGAAAAGTGATCAAGCACATACCATTGTGGATCACAGGTAAATATTATTAGCCAAACTTTTTTACTAAGGCAAAACAGCCAAAATATTTGTTCTCTAAACCTTATTTAACAAAGGCCCACTCCAACTTAAATGAGAAACACTAAGACAGTGGAACATCAAAAAAGCAAACTGTTATTGGAACAATATATTTGAAAACACCAAGAAGCAATGTAATATCTCTATATAAGAATAGAAGACACAACACATGATACTTGCATGGTGGTCCTAGATTATAAGAAAAGTGTTATGCTGTTCATATGGTTTTTTTCCTGTGACACAATACATCAAAAAACATGGTATCTGCAACAAACAGCAATATGACTAGTTCAAAAACGCACATCAACTTGAGCTATAACATATATAACAAACACAGATTAATGTTGTGTATACTGTTACATTGTATCAACAGACCAATGAACATCATGCTGCAATTGTATTTGTGAGCATATTGTTTTATTGAATAAACAAAAATGGTATTTTAACTAATAAACATTAAACATGTAGCAATTCTATGGGTTCAATTCCCCATAACTAAAAATGTATTGAAACACAACCCAAATACACTTTCCTTTAATCAAATTCAATTTAAAGGATTGATATAATGCAGAAAAATGCATCATGTGTTGTTAATCTCACTTAATTTACTAAATTGCTTCTACACAATCTATTATAGGCCAATATCAACACCAACCACAAATGTGGTCTTCAAGTGCATGAAAATCCATGTATAAAATTCAATATTGATGATAACCCAATTTTAGAGTACACATTCTAGAAAAATAAATAACTTATTTCTTACTTACATTATAGAATGAGACATGATTATCCTTCACCAAATGCAGCTACTATTCAAATTGAGCAAACTCTATATAAGTTGAGACTCAAAAACACTGTATCAGTATTGAAGTCACCCATGATATGATCTGAAATGAACAGCAAATGGTAACATTTTTAATTAATAGGCTGCAAAAACAGCCCCTAACAGATACTGTGCTTCAGAACACTGCGGGGTCTAACTTACCGGCAGAGTGACTGGCAGAACCTGAGAATGTGAACTGAGAAGTGACTACACAGGTGCAACCTTTAAATACTGTTCAACAAGCTCAAAGAACTCATGCTTTACAAACAGACAACAAATAGACCATGCTTGATATGCTCCATCTTAGATGTGAACCATCAATAATTTATCAACTTTCAAGTTCATTTATGTTATCCATTACCATAAACATTCTTACTGAAAATGACAACTCAGTCTTATACTCAAATTTGATGTTTAAATTTGAAGTTCGCAAAGATACTAACTACAATTATCACCTGAGCTCTAAATGAGTTTTACAAAACTAAGAAAGCTTTCTCAGGGTTGGATTCAAACCCACACCAGTCTGCATTACGTGGAGAGCAAGACCGTATTCTGTATGTGCCAAATCGAGAAACAACACATGAAAAAAACCATCATCTACATCCTCAAGCTGACCAGATAAATTCTTGTATGTAAAATATTTTAAATTCTTGTGAAATCCTTATGAGCCTATCGTCCCCCACTTTTGGAAAGGAAACCACTGGATCATATTTAGTACACACTATCTTAAATGTGAACAATTGCTCATTTTACCAAATTCATATTGATAACCATGCTCAACACTAGTATTTTAATGTAAAGTTTCTGAAGATACAAGAAATCTCCTAATTTCCTCTTAAACCTAAACTACAAGTTGGATTCAAACCCCAACATAACTCCACATTCAATGGAAAGCTCAATTGTGTTGTCCTTGTGCAATGTCCCATGCCGACACCCAACGCACAAGAACCATCTGTCATTTAAATTCTCACATTATCCAAGAGAATTCTTGTATGCACATCCTTCAAATATATTTGAAATACATGTGGACTATTTATAAAGCCCTTATCCATTTGCTATCCCAAAAAATAATCATTTAATTATCACTGTTATTACCAAAGGTCACATATCAGAAGACTGATCATCATACCACGTAATTTAACTGCAAATCATGTACATAAATTACGACCAAAACTAATGCAATTTATCTATCCTCGTTGTCTAACATTTACACAATATCTGAATTCTATCCCCATCTCTTCTGACCCCAGGGGTCTTTTGAGTACCTAACAGTCTTACATTACTGATATCTTTGTATGAATGCATTGACCAAAAATATAAGGAGGTAAGATCAGACTCCTTCTTAATTATAAGTGCCCTGAAGTGTTCCTTCCACCTCATTTTCAATGAATGTATGAATGAATGAACAATTTATATAGCGCGAACATATACCCTAAGGCGTCAAGGCACTAAAGCGGTTACAGCTAACTGGTGGGAGCAGAGCATGAAAGATCACATTTCCAAGGCAAAAAGCCAGGTTTTCAAGGCATTGCGAAAAGGAAGATGTGACTCAAAGCCGGATATAGATAAAGGAAGAGTGTTCCAAAGCTTGGCCGCTGTGACCCAGAAAGCTCTTCCTCCCCATCGTGACCTTCTGTATCTTAGAACAACCAGCCGATTTTTATTGGCTGATCGCAATTGTCTGATAGGGACATACCGGTGGAAGATGTGCCTGATTCCCTCAGGTCCTGAATTGTGTAGTGCCTTATGCACAATACACAAGGCTTTAAATAAAATTATTTTTCCTGCTGCGAGCCAATGCAAATTCTTGATGGCAGCTGAGATTGAATGATATTTGAGAATGTCTAGTACCAGATTCGTGGTCGCATTCTGTACCAGTTGGAGTTTATTGATGGAAGCCCCCCTGTTGGATTCTAAAAGAAGGGCATTACAATAATCCATCTTTGATAGAATTAGTGATACAGCAGCTTGCTTCCATGCGCCAAGGGAAAGAAATGGGAATATCTTTCTGAGGGTCCTTATGATCCAAAAGCAAAAGGCTACAGTCCTATTAACCTGGAGGTTAAAAGATAAACTGGTGTCAACTATGACACCAAGGTTTCTTGCAGATTCAACTGGAGTGGGACATAATCCCAATGTTTCTGGCCACCATGAGTGGGTTCATTCGGGGTGATGATTACCAAACATCAAAACCTCTGTTTTGTCACCATTTAGCTGAAGGTAGTTGTCTCTCATCCAGAGAGCCACCGACTTCATACAATTATTAAAGTTGGCGGCTGAGGGGTCTATGTCTTGTGTGATGGACACAATTAGCTGTGTGTCATCTGCATAGGATATTACCTCCAGCCCAAAGGATCTAACCAATTTTGCCAGTGGGGAAACATATATATTAAACAGTGTGGGGCTCAAGGAGGACCCCTGAGGGACTCCACAACAGTTTAGAATTGGGTCTGAATAGAATTGGTCCATCTTAACTTTTTGTGATCTGTCAGTCAAGAAGGAATCTACATACATCCTATTACATGCACAATAGATGATATAGATACAATGAGTCTAATTACAATTTATGCACATATTAATTGCATACCAACCTCTTGAGCATCTGGTAATCATGGTTTTACACTTAGTTTGGGGTAAACTGATTGTATCACTTGCGCCGTTTAAAGATGTACTTCAATTTTATAGTAGCGCACAAATGCAAACATGATTTGTGGTTGTATTCAACCTCTCTATTTCACTCATCATAATTCATGAATTCATTAATCTCTGCCTGTCACTGTTTAGTTCAGAGTCTAGCCATACCTTAACACTGTTTGATCCCTGTTAAAAAAGGTTTCCCTTTTCTGCCTGGGATGCAAAAGCACTGTGAGAAACCATCTATTCTTTCCCTCCTCCAAAGTGTGTTACATGAATAGCTAGATAGATGGACAGTAATTAATTATGTCAACAAGTATGTGCTTCTTTTATTCAAATGTCGTGACAGTTCACCAGTATGTACTTCTCAAATATGCCCAACTATACGTGCTGCACTGCACAGCAGTCTTTTCCAATATACGTTGAATCATACTATTTGTACTCATTTTTAATTCTTTGTTTTTCATTTTCGAGTAAAACAGTGCTGACCCCAACCACCAACACCAGTGTACAATGTATGATATATCATGTGAAACATTTGGAAGTATTTTGATTTAACTGTTTTAGAATAGTGGATAAATACAGAATACTAGTAATCTTCAACATTTAATGTATCATCATGTTTTGAGCCCGAAGATGGCAGCTTATTATCAGGGTGCAGTTGTCCGTTAAGCCAGAACCTCCTTCTGCCCCATCTGTTAATCAATCAATTTCTATTATTATTATTATGAGCTTATAAAGCGCACTTTACCCAAGGGTGTCCTGGCGCTGCACACTGAGTCCCTGGAGCACGGGGGGCCTAATCCCTAAATAACCAAGTCTTCAGCCCCTTTCTAAAAGAAAGGAGCTCCTCGGCATTCCTGATATGCACCGGCAAGCTGTTCCAGGCCTTCGCTGCACAGTATGAAAAGCTATGTCCTCCCCAACTAGCCTTTTTTATTCGGGGTACCACAACTAGTCTGCCCTCGGACGAGCGCAGCGCTCTCCCTGGCACATACCAAGTGAAGCACCGACTCAAGAACTTTGGGCCACTGCCCCTCAATGCTTTGAAAACGAGGCACAGAGCCTTAAATTGAGCTCGTCTTGATACCGACAGCCAGTGCAGTAGCCGGAGTCCCTCTCGAACGGAGGCAAACCTTGGGATGCCTGTCAGCAGTCTCACCGCCGCGTTTTGGACCAGCTGTAATCTGTGCAGATGTTTTTTTTTCAAATTCAGATACAGACTATTGCAGTAGTCCAAGCGTGACAGAATAAGGGCTGAGACTGCTAACCTGAAATCATCAGCTGGAAGAAAAAATTAAATTTTCCTCAATATCCTAAGAATATGGAAGCATGTCGAAACCACTTTACTAACCTGATCCCCAAAATCAAGTTTCTGGTCCATGATCACGCCCAAATTCCTTGCCGTGCACGTGGGGACTGGGGGCATCCCCAGCGCATCAGGCCACATATCCGGCGTCCAGATGTTTGGATTGTTCCCAAATATCATGACCTCGGTCTTCCCAGCATTCAATTTAAGGCAATTCGAGGCCATCCAGCCTGCAATATCTTTCAGGCAATCATGGCACCTCGCTGCCATATCCACTTGGGACCCTCTCTGTATGGATAACACAATTTGTGTGTCATCTGCATAGGAAGTGAGTTGCAGGCCAAAGGATCTTATCAGAGCCGCCAGTGGGCTGACATAAATGTTAAAAAGCGTGGGGCTCAGAGATGATCCCTGCGGTACCCCACACGGAAGGGCAAAAGGCTTAGATTTATCAAGCCCCAGGTCAACTGTCTGGACTCTGTCGGCTAAAAAGGACTTCAGGAGGCTCCAGGCAGCGCCTTCTACCCCCGCCCCCGACAACCTGTCCATCAGAACCCCATGATGGACCGTGTCGAAGGCCGCCGATAGGTCCAACAGAATCAAAATAGCCACCCCTCCCTGGTCCACCGCCACTCTCACCTCCTCAGTGGCCTTAACCAAGACCAATTCTGTGCTGTGTCCTGCACGAAACCCGAACTGCGTCGGGTCAAGTGCCTTAGTTCTTTGTAAAAAAGAGCTTAGTTGCCTATTTATGGCCTTCTCCACCAACTTGGCCGGAAGCGGGAGACGGGATACGGGTCTGTAGCTATTAGGGTCATTTTTATCCAGACTGGGTTTTTTTATTAAGGGCAGGATAGAGGCAAACTTCCACCTCTGGCTATGGAAGGAACGGAACCTTTCTGCACAGCCGGGGCTTAGAAATTCTGATTTTGTTACAATGTTTATCCTGCCTCACTGACTAGCAAATCCCCCCCAAAACATTTTCTCTGGCAGGTCAGTCCAGACGTTGGTGCAGATGTTGGTGTAATATTGAAGTTGTATACCTGCATTGTAGATTAATGTCTGTCGCTTTTGTCACATCAGAAGTGGTGCAGTGATTTAGTATGCATTCCTAGGCATTAGTTGGGCAGGGCAGACTCTATGTAAGCATTCAAATTGTAATCATTTGTATTTTGGGTAATTCTAAACCTTTCTGGCTATCTGATCTTGCCTAGATTGCTGTTAGGCAGTTCACAACCAATATTTCTATTCCACTGTGATCTGTTTGTATCCGGTGTTTCAGGCATTGCAGGTTTGTAGCAAAATCTTAAACAGAAGAAAACATTTAGCAATAGCAATAGAAATGAAGAGCCTCGGTGATAAAGAAATTAGTATCCCCATGTCAACACGGATTTGTGCCTGGTCGGGGGACTACGGAACATATACGCCGGACCATTGCCCTGTTTGATTACACTAAGGTAACAGGAGACCCTATGGCTTTAATACTCTTAGATGCTGAAAAGGCATTCGATAGGGTCTCCTGGCCCTTTTTGTGGGCAACTATGGGAAAAATGGGTTTTGGCACAGGGTTCATCATAGCTATTAAAAGTATGTATCGGGAACCTTCCGCAAGAGTAACATCGATGGGTGTCATATCTGATTTAATCAATATTACAAGAGGTACGAGGCAAGGTTGCCCCTGTTCTCCTCTATTGTTTGCTATTATATCGATCCCTTAATTTGAAAAATAGAGGAGAGTCAGCAAATCCAGGGTATCAACACCAGAGGAGGAAATACCAAGATTTTAGCTTACGCCGATGATTTGGCAGTAACTACACCTAATCCTCTGGGAGCTCTTATTGTTTTAGAAAAACTAGCTAGCCGTTATGGTAATTTCTCTGGCTATCACCTCAATGAAAATAAAACGATAATTGTTAAAAACCATAGAATAAATCTGGACGATCCCCGAATAACCCGACATTCTAGATATCTAGGGGTAGAAATAAGTGCTAACGTAGATGAAATAGCTGACCTTAATCTAAAGCCATTGACACAGAAAACCAGGATAGATTTTAATAGGATGAATAATCTGCATCTTACATTAATGGGTAGGTGCAATGTAATTAAAATGCTATTCCTCCCTAGAATCTTATATTTTTTAAGAGCTATCTCATTGGAAATAAGCAAAACTTGGTTTATAGCAATAAATCAACTCATTTCTAGGTTTCTATGGGCTGGGCAGCGCCCCCGAAGAGCCTTAAAATTTATGACTCTACCTAGAGATCTCGGGGATGGGCGGTCCCAAATATCCAGATATATTTCTGGGAAACAGCTATGAAACAGATGACCTATCTGTTGAAAGGTGATCTGGGGGATACAGGAGATACCATCTCCATATATGAGTTAATATATGGGGCAGAAGTTCAAGGGTGTCTCATGCATCAGATTAATTTTGCTTATTTTAAAAGGGTTAGATTTAAGGTATTATTGGGCTCTTTTAAACTATGGACCGCCGTTCGGAAAAAAGTGAACATAGGTAGACTTCATAGATATACCCCAATAGCGAATAATGATCTATTGCCTGATATATTTCATGACGGATATATGGGAACGTGGGCTAAAAACAGGGTACGATATTTGGGTGATCTTATGGAAGACAAGGAAATTCTCTCGTTTAATACAATCAAGGAGAAATTTGGGATTGGGAACAACTACTTTTTCAAATATTTACAGTTAAGGGATTTTCTATTAAAAAAGGAGGTCTGCGGTAGTAAAATTCCTTTACTAGATATGGTCTTTAGGGACCGCCCAATATTGTCCTCAATATATAAATTAATTAATAAGGCAATGGGGGATGATTTTGTTAAACATACAAATCGATAGCAGGAGCTTTTACAAGCAGGGATAGGAGAATGTGAGGATTCTCTTTTGCTAAGCCAGACAGCATGTATCTCTGCAAATCTTCAAGTTCAGTGCTTCAAAACGTGGCTTAATCTGTATATAGCGCCTGCACGGATTTTTAGATGGGGTGGGACGTCTGGTACACATTGTTCTCGATGTGCGGCGGTTGCTGCTGACAGCGTGCATATGTTCGCCTTATGTCCTAAGCTTGCTCCTTTATTAATTGCTATAGGTCAAAATCGAAGTACAATGCTGGGATATATGGTGGAGATTACTCCTCAGGTAATAATTCTTGGGGTAGCTAATCAGGAAATGGCCGAACCTAATAGGATATTGGTATTTATAGCTATGGCGGTATATAGACTATGTGTTGCCAGTGTTTGGCTAGATTGTGAACCTCCCTCAATACATTGCTGGTTAGGGAAGCTGCTTGCGATCTATAGATGGGAGCTGGCGGTTTATAAAAGAAGGGGATATAGAACCAAAAAAAGAGGCCTAGAAATTTGGAAGCCTATAAGTAGGTGAATTAATGAGGATACCGAGTTAATGAATCATATTTAGTTATGGTGACTATATAGCCCCGTGTTTGGGTGTTTTTTTTTTGTTTTTTTTGTTAAGGTTCTTCAGGATAATCACTTTAACTATAAGTTACGTCTTTTGGATCTGGAGGGAAGGGGAGGGGGGCGGAGGGACAGGGGTGAGGGTGGAGGGGGGAAATAAAAATGTAAAAATCTTGACATCGTTCTTCTTTGTTTATGTAAAGATGTATTTGTATTTTCTTTTTCTTTGTCATGATGTCAAATATAGATTATAAAAAAAAAATGTTTTCAAAAAAAGAAATGAAGAGCCTTCATTTTAGAGGCAGACATGGGCAAAGAAAGCAACTTATCTTTAGACCTCCAGGTGTTAGGAGATGCAATAGGGACAAATGAGAAGAAAAATGTGGAGGAGGAAGGGGATGGAAGAAGTAGCATATAACTTGGAGGTAATAGCCTATCAACAGAAGTTGAAGAGAAGAGTGTAGTTCAAGTACAGTTTAAGTAAATGGGTTTTCAATTCCTCTCTTAAAGAAAACAGGGTGAATTGGGTTCTTAGCTGTTTTGAAGACAAGTGTTATAAACAGGTTGCTGTGTCCATGAAAGATTGTTTCAAGGCTTGTGGTGTTCTGAATTTTCGTGTTTCAAGCTGTAAAGAATTGGATGAACGTTTGGCATCTAATGATGTCAGTAAATTAGTCATGTAGTGTGGTTTGTGCAATGTATGGCTTTGCAGGCCAGGCACTCAATATTGAATGTAACCCTCATCTCACACCATAACTAATAAAGACCTCTCGGTATTGGGGAAATGTCTGTATCCTGTACCAGGATATCAAAAAGACATCCATATTTTGCCAGACACCACTCTCCATTTGGCTCTGAACATCTGGTGTTTCTGATCTCAGAAGTGGCAGAAAGCATGTTCATCATACCTCTGACACATGTGTTCCCTTTAAGTGGATAACTACATTTACCTGAATTGCAATAACTGCACGATTGTGCAGAGTGTGGATTGCCTTTAACACATGTGTTCCCTATAAGGGTATAATTGTCTTTAACCTGAATTGCCATAACTGCACAGTAGTACAGAGTGTAGATATGGGGGGTAGGAGTGATTTTATTAGCTTTATCCCTTGCACCTTGAAATGTATCATGCGTTATTAGAAGTACATGTCTTATACAATCGGGCTGCAGGACATATTCTCAATGCGTAACATTACTTAAACCCGTAATTCTGTTACGTTTTATTGGAAAGTGAGTTAGAAACATGTTTGCAGGATATAGGTCATCTAGTCTAAAGTGTGTAGTGTCAATGTTAGATGTGTAGAATCTGTAGACTATGAAATATATTCTGCCTAAGCTCTCTAGTTAAAAAAAAACACTTTATTATTAAAATCTGAAAATTATGCAGCAAGTGGTGGATTATGTAGCAAAAATGACAGAATGGCAAATGCTGTTCACTAATCTATGGGAGGAGAACTCTGCCTCGCCTCTCTTTTCTGTGCAGGGACCTATGATATGATGGCGGAGAAGTCTGCACTCGTATGCCTATGTATTGGTAGTAAATGTGTGAGCAACAACGGGGAGTGGAGGGAGAACATGCAATGCTTATGAAAAAATGTGGGGGTTTAGACAAGAGTAAGAAGCCCAGCCTTGGAGTAAGTCAAACACCACATATGTCCACTGACTTAAAATAACACACCTTAGGAAATAATTTTGAATAAATAAACTTCATTTAGAAATGAGATTAAATTAAACTTGTGTTAAAAAATTAAAAATAATTTATATTAACTTTATACATAACTTTTTTAATACATATTAAATAAAATGTTACTGTGGGTGAGATTTTATTTTTAAATCATTCTTTAGAAATATAATTTATAAACTAAATAAATATATTTTATTTACTTAATTCATTAATGTTAGAAATGGGGGTCTCTAGTTGCCAGAGGTAGGTACGTTTGTCCAAATAGGGACCCTTGCTTCTAGTCAGGGTAAGGGGGATACACACTTTAGATAACCCCTGCTCACCCACTTGGTAGCTTGGCACGAGCAGACAGGCTTATCCCAAAGGCAATGTGTAAAGTATTTGTACCAACACTCACAGTAACACAGTGAAAACACCACAAATGGACACCGCACCAGTTTAGAAAAATAAAATATCTTTTCCTAAACTAAACAAGACCAAAACGACAAAAATCCAACATACACAGTTAAAAACATGACTTTAAAAAGGTTTCAAGAACTTGTACCATAGAAAACTATGGATGTGTGACTTTTCACCAAAGTACCTGTAGTTGCGTCAAAGTTCACCAAGCCAAACAGCCGCAGCATCAGAAAACAAAGAGATGCAACACTCCTGAGACCCTGAGGAGGCGATGCGACAGTTCTGCGACATGCAGAGGACGAGTTGCGTCGAGTCTGGTCTGTATGGGGAGTGATGCGTCGATTCTTTGTGCCGGTTCCGGTCCGCAGGTGATGTGTCGCGAAAGCGTGCCGTACAAGTACGATGCGTGGATCTTCGGGATGCGTTGGCGATCGATGCGGTGGCGTTGCGTGGCGCTGCATCGGTCCTCTTCAGCCGCGATCCCTCGATGCGTCGATTCTTACTGCGACGACAGGCGCTGCGACGGTTTTCACAGCGGCACGGCAATGCGTGGAAATTCTTCTTGCGCCGTGAAGATGCATGGCAAAAACAGTCGCAAGAAGAGCGATGCGTCGATTTCTGTAGTTCTTTGAGTTTCTTCTCTCTTCCAGCTCCCAAACAGCAGCAACAACCTCCAGCGGCCGAAAACTGGCACAGGCACCTCAAGGCAGGTCAGAACTCACAACAGCAGAGTTCAGGGGAGCTGGGGGTGAAGTCTTTGTGTCCCTGAGACTTCTGAACAGGAGGCCAGCTCACTTCAGGCCCTTGGAGATCTCCTTCAAGCAGGGGACACAGCACACAGCAAAGTCCTTCTCCTTTCCTTGGCAGAAACAGCAACTGCAGGCCAACTCCAGACACACAGCAAGGGCAGTACTTCTCCTCAGTCTCTCCAGCTCTTCTCCTTGGCAAAGGTTCCTCTTGAATTCCAGGAATGATCTAAAGTTCAGGGGTTTTAGGTCTAATACTTATACCCCAAAATGTCTTTGTTCTCTTTGTGCAAGGGGCTCTGAGCCCAGTTCAAACTAGTTCTGGGGGGGCACTCTGCAAGTGCACAACAACCTCCTTTGTCAGTGTGAGCCTTGGCTCCAGACACACCGCAGGGGGGTGGAGCCAGCATTGTGGAAAGCAGGCACAGCCCTATTCAGGTACAGGTGCTACTCCTCCCACCACTCCAAATGCAAATCACGCCTATTCAGCCTAGTGCTGACTCATCCAGACTCCCGGAGCCACTGCACCTCCCCAGCCCCTGTCACTCCAAAGCCAGACAGTCAATCCACAAACAGGCAGAGGCACACAGGAAGGTTGAACAAGAAAATAGCCACTTTCTAAAAGTGGTATTTTCAAACACACAATTTAAAAACCATCTTTACTAAAAGATGTGTTATTAAATCCTGAGTTCAGGGATACCAAACTCCATTTTCTTATCTTACTCCTATGGGAAGATATGCTTGTAAAATGTTACAAAGCCTTCCCCATTCTGTCCTATGGGCAAGATAGCCTTTCAATAGTGAAAAACGAAATTGGCAGTATTTCACTATCAGGACATGTTACACACACCAGTACATGTCCTACCTTTCACATACACTGCACCCTGCCCAGGGGGGTACCTTGGGCCCACCATAGGGGTGTCCTATGTGCAAGGAAAGGGAAGGGTAGGGCCTGGCAAGTGGGTGCACTTCTTTTCAGGGCTACTCATGTGGGTGGCACAATCAGTGCTGCAAGCCCACTAGTAGCATTTGCGTTACCGGCCCTGGCACACTCAGTGCACTTTACTAGGGACTTACTGGTAAAACATATATGCCAATCAGGGAGAACCAATCACAATATCAATTTACACAGGGATCACTTGCACTTTGACACTGATCAGCAGTGGCAAAGTGCCCAAATCATCTAAGCCAGCAAAAACGAAATCCAGCACAGCATCAAAAACACAGGAGGTAGAGGCAAAAAGTCAGGGAAAACCATACCAAGGTTGCCAGGTCTAACAATTAACTATTTCAATTTAACTAGATAATGAGTGATAACATGTTATTTTAATAGTTCTAGGTTTATAACAAAAGGTTTTGCTCAATTTATATGTATATGATATAATAAAATGTATATGTATATATTTAAATATAATGATCTGTGATAATTTTCCCTATACTTTCCCATAGGGAGATATCGACTTTTGCAGATCACCATAAACTCACACAATTGAGTACTGCTTTAAAAAAATATATATGTTAAAATGCACTTATTAAAACAATATCATTTAAATATAATTAATTTCTGAGCAATATCTTCTAAAACTTTGATAATTAGTTTGACTGCTTTCAGTAACAACCCTTTTAAGTATATATTGTTGAGTTCTGGCCACGCAATTCTATTCGTAAAAAATAGTGGTAACTATTAGTTTATAGTCTTCGAAGCATCTTTTAGTTTAACAAAAGTACTAGGTAAAAACTTTACAAAGTCACTTGCTAGCTGCATATCTGTTGGCTCAAAGCATCCTTTAATTGCCTGGGTATAGATCCTAATGCCTAAGCGACAAAGTTATAGAATTAAAAACAATCGCTCGCTCAGAACTGGCATAATAACCCTCCATTCCTGTTTTATTTCCCCAATATCAAACAGGCCAAATTTAAGTCTACCAACACTGCTCCAGTGAGGTAAGGTTGTAAGATCTAACATAAGGAGTTAGTATAGTGTCATAAGGCTATATGTATGACCCTTGTGGTGCAGGGCAGCACAACACGTCACCTTGCTGTCACAGGGAAAGGGCAGGAATGCGCTGTATTTATCCGATACGGTGCATTCCTGTCCTTTCCCCATGCGCTGGCACCGTTTTGGCAGCCTAGCGCCAACGCAGGCACCCTTGCACCATAGTGCAAAGGTGCCTGTGTTGTAGGCAGGATTATTTTAGTGCAGGAAGGAGCACCTTTCTGCACACAAACAATCCTAAGAGGTGTTTTCCTCTTTCTATGTGTGCTGCAGAATGCAGCACACATAGAAAGAGGAACAAATGAGGAGAAGTAAACAAATTTCTCCTTGTTAAGTCTCACCTGGAGAGGCGTAAATTTTGGGTGCATTCCCAGGTTTACCAGGTTTGGTAACTCTAGGAATGCGTCATTAACCATGGGAGTTGCGTGGGAACACCCACAGAATGCCATTGAAACACCTCACTTGCGCAGAATAATGCAATGCAGCAATTTGTGCTGCGTTGTATTGCTCCATATTTTTGAAACCATTGAAAGCCACACGAAGTGGATTTGGTGGTTTTTAAAAATATGACTTCAGGTTTGCGTCGCACCACTTTGGTGGTGCAAGTGTGATGTAAACCGGGTCATAGATATGGCCCATAGTGCTTTACTGTGATGCAAAGTTTGTTATCATGATTGAAATACTGGAGTCGCCATCGCTTTTTAAAAATACATTAACATTGCGCTGAGAATAAAAAAGAGTTCCAAATGTCTTACATTTCTAACAGCTCTAACGCATTATAAACCGCCAACTTGTGCCCTTCATTACTCGTTCGGCTATCCCTCAGTCCAGCCCACAAGTAAAATATTAAAGTGCTGTGCTTTTCAGCCTTACTTCGATGCCGGAAATTTAGAATGCAGAATACCAGCTGAAGAGACTTTTTAATTAACGTTAACTCTAGTCGTATTTGGGCCTATGAGTGAGCGCAAAAAAGTCGCCTAAATAAATTGTGCTGAATAGTGTCCCTTCGCATATTCATAGATGCTGAGAACCCTACCTAGAAGCCTTTGCTTTAAGAATGGCCCGATGTTTTGAAAGGTTTCCGGTGTTTTGGAACCATTCTCCCATGTATATGCCTCCGCCATGGCAACATGATAATTATTTAATAGCTATTTGGTGAACCCTGGTTTCCTTCTGCCCAAAAAAGAGCACATTACATTCTTCATGAGACTAGTAGTAACTAAAATCCTGTTCTATATATGTCATTACTTCTGCACTCGGATTTGGTGAATATCATAAACGTGTAGATTTCTACCTTGGTGCAATAAAAAAAATGTATAAATGAGTAGGAAAATTCTGAAAACGCTCCCATGCTTCTTTTAAAGAATTGGAAAGAAGGTCCTACAGACAGCTGCATTGTTTAGAAATTGCTAAAAAGGCAAAACTAAAAAAAAGTGCCAACACATTTACATTTGCAAACGGTAACAAGCCAGTTGGCGCATGGTATAGCAAAGTTACAAAATTTGAAAGCCTAAAGGAACAAAGCAAATTAGATGCCATTGTACAATAGCGTTCAAAGGATGGAAAAATAGATTATTTTTCAAAGGTATCACTCATGCAAACAATTGCCTAGGGTACGATTGCAACTGCAACTGCAATACTAAATGGCACAATGAATGCTCCATGCATTTTGACATGACATGAGGGCCAGCAGAACAAAAGCTCCAATCTATCTCGAAAGCCTGGTCCTGAAAACACCATGGGAAGGACATTTGGTTCCTGTCTTCTGAGAAGTAATCCCAGGATGCTATTAAAAATAATCAGCACTGACTGATTTTGATAGTCGCTGTCTGTTTTCAGTGCTCCATCATGTGGTTAGAAAACCAGTGAAAAGAGACAGATTTACCTGCTATTGCACGGAGCCCCAGGGAAGAGCGTTGTTATTTATGCCGTACATTTAAGTCAGCTGAGTAAGAGGCAGCAGGAGGGCTGGAGGACTAAACGCTTTTCAATTGCCTCTGAGGCCAGACGTGAAGTGTATGTATGTAAGTGTGTCTTTTTAGAAAAAAAAAAAATGTAATGTCATTTTAGAAGATGATGTTATTACATTACTTTTTGTTTTTTAGTTTTTGATTACATTTTGTTTGCCATTCTGGTACTTTGCCCCAAAAGATGTAGGACTTTTTTTCTTAATCGACGTGTTCTTTTAGGTTAATTTCCCCTTTGAATCAAAATCTTTATTGCCTTGTGTGCAATCGCAGTAAGGGTAGCTGCACTATCATGCTATTTGACCTACTACTATCATCTCCCTGAATGTGTAATGCATTGTAACATATATATATATATTTACAAAAACATACCACTGCCCTTTATTGCAGAAACGGGACACGGACTCCAAGCCTTGTGCTGATGTTAATTTCCTTTATTGGACAGCATGACCAGATGACGCGTTTCGCCCAATATATATATATAAATTATGAATTATTATTATTAGGAATTATGAGCAGACTTAGCAACGTACGGGGTTAAGTGAACACACCGTGAGAATTACTATTGGTGCTCTCGTTATTTTGACATTTATATTTATTATTTATTTTTATAAACATTTCCATACATTGTTCGTATGCACTTTGTTGAGCAGTTTATCAACTGATTCATTGCATATTGTATTATGTATTGTTGGATGTTAGCAGAACGACAAAGTAACTCTGTTATGTCTATTATGACGTTGTTTACTGCGTATTGAAAATGCCGTCCGATTCACATCCGGGTAACTTGACAAAGGCCTTCACGGCTGAAACGCGTCGTTTTCAAGTTTAATAAAGCTCTCACTTTACCGGGATTGGTGTGCCGCTTCATTCCTTTGTGGTTTGGACTTTTCTTATGGATTGTGGTTTTTCGCGACCACGGCAGGCACCGGCACGCATTTGCAGGCGTGCGGCTTTCAGCGAAATTTGACTTTTGGAAATATATATGTATATATATATATAAAACACCAGACGGTCCTCTCTCGACTCCACACACTCGCTTGCTTCCGCCAAAAAAGAACCACGAACCACTGGATATTGTGGCAAAATTATTTAATGTTTCCTCGGATTACGCGTTTCGGGCAACACTTGCCCTTGATCACATACTCGTGAGGTTAGAACGCCTTCATTTTAAAGTGCAAAACCACGTGACAAAACATACAATGAACATAGTAAAAATACTAAAAAATTCTATCACCTATCCCAATAGAGCACAATATCCATTTTTTCTCGCGTTTTTTTCCTCAGTTTTTTTCCTTTGTTTTTTTCCTTATTCTTGTTTGTCAATGTGCAATAATCAATATGGCCATAATCATAACATAATATTCACGAGTGTCAAAGATCCATCTATAAAAGAATAAAATTCAATTGATTAAATATCTTTATCACTTAATTTTGACATTTATCATAATTTTCCCATCACTGATACTCCTTGGCCAAATATGTAATTGCACTGCCTGTTTTTAACATCCATGTAAACTACTACTATTTGGGAGCATCTTCTATCATAAAATATTCTTTATAAAAAAAATAGGATAAATCCCTTTTTTTTTTTTTTTTTTTTGTTGTTCTCCCATAGTTGTATATCCATATGCATGTTGGCAATTGGAAATGGGAAAAATCCCACTAGTGCCCTTCAATTGAAATATTAAAAATACTAAGTATACCAACATATTACTTAATGTGCAAAATAGCCCATATTAAAGTGCAAATGCAAATTACGTCACATATATCATAAAAAAATACCACACTAAATATAAATAAATCTTATTCGGGCCCTGGCCGAATTGGTTCAATCGTAACCGGAATTTCCAATTATGACCGAACCAAATCCGGACACAAGGTTCAGCAGCTGCCATCAACAATATCATTATTTATTATTATTTATTTTAACCCTCTTTTTATAGACAAATACAGAATTCATATTACATTTGACAAAAAAGATTTTTCTTAACCCACAACCATTACCTATACTAAAAAACAGCAGTAATCTTAATCATATACATAAACAAATGGTCCCAATTGCTATCTATAAGAAATTATGCAGGTCTTCAGCATTATTCAAACCATATGGAAATTTGCTGTCTAGCTCCAAAATTAATTTAGATTCCAATTGCCTGAGAGATTTTTCTCGATCACCCCCTCTTCGTGTTTTGGGAATGGCTGCCACTACAAAGTAACTCAAACAATTTAAATTGTTATTATGCATTTGTCTGAAATGGCGGGCCACCGGATAAGCTGGATCATTGTTCACGATGGCCCGCAAATGCTGCAATATTCTGACATGCACCTGCAACTTTGTACTGCCGACATATCTCAGTCCGCAGGTGCATGTCAGAACATATACAGCATACTCCGTCCTGCATGTGTAAGTTCCCCGAATAGCAATTTTGTCTGGGCTAAAAGGTGACAAATAGTGAGTAGTATTTCTACCAAATTTACATGCTCTACACGTAGAACACTTAGTAAAACCTGGTTTGGGTTGTAACCATGTTTTAGCCCCTATTAATTCAGGACAGGACTTTCCAATTTGTGTGCGCATAGAAACACCCTTCCTATACGTCACAATGGGTTGAAGTGGCAACCGGGGTGACAATACTCCATCAGTCAAAACTATTGGCCAATTGCGTTTAATGATGGTCCTAATCTTTCTTTCTTGTTTGCTGAAAGTAGTGACTAAGCGGGGATATCACTATCCTCTTCAGATATTATCACAGTATCACTGAGTAGTGATTCTCTTGTTCGTTCATTAGTTTTATCTAATGCTCCTCTTAGGATACTTTCACTATAGCCCCTCTGTCTGAATCTCTGCAAGGCCTCCTCAGTGCATCTTTCCAAATCCTCTTTACTACTGCAAATCCTTTTAAGACGTAAAAATTCCCCATATGGAATATTATGAATCAAGTGCCTAGGATGCGCACTGTCAGCATGGAGAGTCAAATTGCCAGCCGTCTCCTTCCTAAACAGAGTAGTGAAAATTTCCCCTTGATTCTGATAGACCTTCACGTCGAGGAACTCAATGCAGTTTTTACTCATATTGGAAGTGAACTTGAGATTAACGTTATTGTTATTGATCTGTTCAATAAAGTTACATGCACTCAATTCATTGCCTCGCCACACAATAAAAACATCATCGATGTATCTTAGCCAGTGCAAAACATGATAGTTAAAACCGGCGGCAAACATCTTTTTGAGGACCTGCTCCTCCCACCAGCCAACATGTAAACATGCATAGCTGGGGGAGAAGCAAGCCCCATAGCCACTCCTCTTCTCTGTAAAAAAACGTCATTGCCAAATAGAAAAAAGTTATTATTTAAACACCATGATATTAGACTTAAAAGCATCTTATTATGTTGGTAAAATTCAATTGATCTTGAATCTAAAAAATATTTGATTGCTTTTAGTCCCGTAGAATGTTCAATACTTGTGTATAAGGATTCAATGTCCAAAGTAATGAACATTAAATCCTCTGACCAAGTGATTCCGTGGAGCTTCCTTAGAAAATCACCAGTATCCTTCACATAACTAGGCAATTGTTTTACAAAATCTTGAAGGAAATAATCAACATATTGTGAAACAGTTTCCCCACACTGTTGATTGCTGATATTATAGGCCTTCCTGGGGTCGGGACTGTCTGTTTGTGAATTTTAGGAATAAAATAAAGTTTTGCTAGCACTGGATGTTCAATGTTCATAAACTTAAACTCCTCTGATGTAATCACCCCTTCTCTCTTCCAATTTAGTAACTCCTTTTTGAGAATCTCTCTGGCCGCATTATACTTGATATAAGTAGTCTTTTCATAACATTCCACATTTTGTAAATGCCTCCGTGCTTCCAATATATAGTCTTTTTGAGGCCAAATGACCATGTTTCCACCTTTGTCTGATTTTACTACAACAATTTCATGGTTACTGCTTAATTTCTTGATCAACTTGGCATATTCAATTTCCTTTACACTTCTATAGCGTTTTTTGTGTTTTGTACGATGATGTAGCTTTTTAATTTCATCAGTCACTACCTCGTGAAAGATATCAATCGCATCTTTAGGCATGATAGGAATAAACTTTGATTTGGGTTTGAAAGGACTAATGCCTGCTCCACGTTGTCCTATACTTTCCTGTAGTAATCTCTCTTGTGTTGAACATGTCTCCATCTCTGCTTGTGTACCTATATCACACTCCTTATTCAGCTCTTGCATTACTAATAAGGCAGGTCCATCAGATGCCAATAATTCCATATTGGGTTCCCTCTCACTAGCCTGCTGATTTTTCTGCGCCTCTTTTAAACCCTCCTTAATGGCAAAGAACTTTTTTAGTTTTAGTTTTCTAATAAAACAGAACACATCAACCCTAGTTTGTGAATAGTTGAAATCGCTTACCGGACAGAATGATAGTCCCAGGCTGAGGAGTTGTTTCTCTGCTTGTGACAAAACAATGGTGGAGAGATTAATAATAGTATTGTCTTCTGCCATTACTTTCTGCGCCAAAATTGTTTTTTTCCTACTGATTGCGTTGTGTCGCTTCTTGCGCCGCTCCCTCCTTCGTATGTTCTTCCTGGTTCTATTTTCTTGTTTAGTGGATTTCGTGGTCTCAGGGTCTGTCGTCGATCGATATATATCACTTTCTACCCTTATTTTGGTGTGGAGCACTCTGATATTTCTATGATTTCTGGACGCATTTTGCTGGGCTTAGAACTCAGTTACCCTTGCTAGATAGGAGTAAAGTGCTTGTGTCCCCCTTTAAGCATGGTTAAATTAACTAATCCCTAATGAATTTATTTAACTTTGCTTTAAGTCCCAAGTATATGGTACAGAAAACGTATTCAGGGCCTGGAGGTTAAATGTCACCTGTGGACTGCAGCACCTACTGTGCCATCCACAGAGGGGGCCAGGAAAACATGGGTAGCCTAACAGCAGCAGCTTGAAACCTGCTACGCATACTTGTTAAAATCACCCATTTGCTTGGTAGGGAAACCTAATTTTAAAAATTAAATATGGCACCCCTAAGTGCACCTTGCTGCCCACAAAGTAGGGTGCATATTATTTAAGAGCGCAGCATATGTGACCTTAGAAATGGTGTGTTTACGAGGGGCTAAACCCAAAACAATATTGTCACTGAATGGGCTGGAGCATGGGAAAACTCAAAGTATAGATCATACGTTTTACCCTACAACTTGTGACTTGTACTAGCTACAGACTCAATTTAAGGACTTATTTTATATTTAATAAAATTTTATCTAATGGTGAAGTCAGATGTTTTATTAAAATATATGTGTAATGCCACTTTAAAAAAAGTTACATTTGCTCTGCCTAAAGCTGTTGGAGATTAATTTACATTAGCTTTCTAGCAACTACTCAGCCTGTCTTAGCTGGAACGAGGTGTAAAAGAGGTGTGACAACTGCTCTCTGAGCAGAGACAGTGGCCTAGGGAAAGATGTTTTCTTCCCTTGGCAGGAACACGAGTTGGAGAGGGCACAGAAACTTAATTAATTTCAAAGGGGCCAGCCCTGCCTCAAGCAAGTGTTACGCAACACCTGGAAAGGCCCCAGCCTTTCTCCCTCTAGTCCGGCTAGCACTAAACCAAGTGGGAGAAAAGTTAAGCCTAGAATCAGGTTTGAATGACCACAGAGGAGGGTAATGCTTACTACCCTGGCCACACCTCTGGGTGGGCACACAGGCTCTGCACAAGGGGAGGTGGGCTTCCCCATCTTGGATGTTGGGAATAAGATGCCCTGCAGGATTGTTTTCAGTGGGGTAAACATGACCTGCTGCAAAAGTGGGACACTTACTGGACCAGCGCAAGATCAGACCTGAGTGGAGTCTCGAAGGACTGGAACTGCTCCCTCTTGTGTCAAGGACAAAGAAGTGGACCACAAAGGAGAGTTAGCTGTCCTCCTGTGTGGCTATAGGGACAAAACATGCTGAGAGAGGCCTTTTCCCTGAAGTACTCGGCTGGCTGCTGGCAACTGGACCTGGACTGGACTTTGCTGTTGGCCTCTGTCTGACACAGTGAGAATCTCTAAGTGCTTTCCCGTGAGGTCCTAGGAGCCTTCAGAAGTGTACTCCTGTGATTGTCTGAGCACCAGAAGAAAGTTTGGAAACTTTTGAAAACATGTCTCCAGAGGTTTAGCTGGATCTGCCCGAAAAAGTATCCGAATGACAGTTCCACAGCATCGGATTGGATTGCATCTTCATCCAGCTTAAAGGTCCCAGTACCTCAGAATAAATGACTAAGTCCCATTCTGCATCAAGACTTAAAACAGGGCAGATTTCTTTTTTCAAAAAGGGATAGAGTCCCATTTTACATTGTGACTTAGAAGAAATGTAATACTTTTCTTCAAAAAAGTGACAAAGGACTCAGAAAAGTTTTGGGACTTTTGACTTCCAGACTTTCACCAGAAGCAATCCACTAGGTGCATCCATCATGACCAGCCTCAAATCACCTATAGCTCACAGTCTCCCGCTTCCATAGACTATCATTGGTCTGCAGTGTATTTTGGTGCTATTTCTACTTAAAACTTTAGAAAATAATGGGGCATATTAGCAAGACCCACGTTAAAATTATCGCCGTTTTAGCGGCAGGAAACTGCCGCTAAAACGGCGATAATGGGCTTGCTAATATGCGTTATGGAATTCAATAGAAGCCCAGGTTAGATGTCCTGCACATCTAACCTGGGCTTCTATTGGAATTCTATAACGCATATTAGCAAGCCCATTATCGCCGTTTTAGCGGCAGTTTCCCGCCGCTAAAACGGCGATAATTTTAACGTGGGTCTTGCTAATATGCCCCAATATCTCTGATTACCCTTATTGGATTTTTGTTGTTTTGGTGTCATTTATTTAATCTAACTCAGATTAAATACTTTCCAGTATTGCCCGAAGTTAAGTATAGCTACTCTGTGCCAGAGCTCTTAGGATTTGAGCTCAGGTTAATTTAGGGACTTTGGGGGTTCCCCCTGACAAAGAAAGTTATTGTTCCTTGAGGTGGGCATTCAAATATAATACTATATAAGTGTGATTTGAACAATTTGGCTTTTATTTTAAGCCTAATTGGAAAGTGTGCTTATGTTGTGTCTGAGGACAACTGAGGTGAGGTTATCGTATTATGGGATGCAGTTCCTGGCAGTGTGATGGTTGAGGGTATGTGAGAGATAAGCACAAATTATAATTATAATAGCAAATAAACTGCTATGCATCTACACTGTTCCAGCCTGGCTATAAGGGCAGATGGATGGGCAGTGTGTATTCAACAAAAAAGAGGGAACAATCAGAAAAGGATGAATAATTCAAATGACAATATGCAGCAGAAGGTGATGGCGCTGAATGAGTAAAAGGATGCCAAAAGGGCAAGAATCGGAATTGGCAAAATGAGCAGTAGCCATGCACTTTTTTTAGAGGCGAAGATACTGCCTAATGCTGAACGAATATGCCCCATGAACACAGAAAGAAGTGGGAAGTAGAAGAACAAATATGGTTGGCAACCTCAGCAAAAACTATGCAATCTTTTAGAGTCCCCAAAGGGAGCTGAAATTTTGGGGAGGGATTAATGTCCCAAGCCCCAAAGGTGGGCAAGCCCTAGTCGGGTTGTGGGTCAGACACTAGCCAGACTGGCACACGGCACATAAGTGGGTGAGAAAAAAAGTGCTTATTTGGATTCTGCCCTGAGAGAATGTATTGTACTTCTTCATTTTATCATTTTGTTCTTACCTCTCTGTGTGAGTACAGTACTTCTCTTCTTTTACTTCTCTGAGACCCTAGCTCTTTCTAGCTTACATAAGGAGGCATCCACCTGACTTTATTAAAATATTCTCACAGTCAGCTTCCACTTTCATTATTCTTAGTGAGTGATATTTCAGGGTAACAAAGAGACAAAGTGGTGAAAGGATTCTTACATTGTCTTGTTTTTGCTAGGACAGCAGCACGGTACAGATTTGGTAGTTCTTAATTTGTTGAATGTTAATGTAACTCTTCTCTGAACCCTGAGTTTTGCGAAAAGCTCCATTTAAACATGTCTCCACATGTTTACTTTACTTCAGATCTTCGCTGGCTCATCCTTTTTCATTCTTCCCCTCCTCCTCGATTAACTCTGCTCTCCCCTGTAGCAAGAGGCTTTTGGTCAAAAGCAATGGAATCCAATAGGTGTCATTTCTTATCCTAGATACCTCCAACTTCAATTTCTCTGAATACCAGCTGCAGCAACATAGTGCATTAATTGAGCCCACTGGATTCTGCAGCTCAAGTCTGGCCTGGGAAAGCAGACCCTTTGTCTGCCTTGTTCATCCAATAACGTTGGCTTTGGGCCCTGTAAGCACATTTTTAGGGAAAAATAAAACTACCCTTTACTACTGTAAGGCTAGTCGCAATGTTTCAGACTAGCCTTGCTGATTCATTGGCACTTGGTCCCATCCTACTGACCCTTCCCACTGCAAAGATTTTACCCTCAATCTGCCTTTATTGGCATAAGTGGATGAAAGCATACTGCAATGCAGTTTCGCAGCAGTGATTTAGGTAAAGGGAAGGATAACATAAAGGAAAGTGAAATCGACACTATCAAAGCATATACATGAAGTACAAATGCATTACAAACTCATCTGGATGATACATGTGTAAAAATAAGATAAAAGAAGAAGATAGCATATAATATGTAAAATGTGATTTAAAATAATTGAAAAAGTTAATCACGCTCTGATTTTCATTGTGATGTTCCATTCTTATTATGGGCACATAATGAGACATGCAACTTGTTGCTGCTATAATCCTTTTTGGATCTGCTATTATGCCAAAAATACAAATCTCATCCACCTTTTTTGTGTTCTTCCTGCAGTGTTGCCTTCTGAATGTTTGCTGCAGTATCACATTTTGAAAGTGATGAGCAGCTGGATTATCACAGTCGCAGAATCTCAGTCCCTTTGCTAGTTTATTGGCCAAAAACATCAAAACTTGCCAACAGTTGGGTATCAAATAAAACTTGGTTATCGACCTAATACTGATAACATTAAAAGATCACTTTGTCTAATTTTTTGTTAGCGAAAGTGTTTGGTGACAGCTGGATGCCTTTGTTTGTGTGGTTGCCCCATGTTTAGTAGAAAGAAAACCCCATGATCAACATCTTAGTCTACAACAATATGTAAACTGGGAGTAGGGACCCTTTGCTGAATGCATTTAATTAGCAGAGTTAAACAGTACCCTCAGTGAACAGTGCTACAGTGCTATGAAAAGGAGTCAGATGATGAAGTTTGCAATGTAAGTGGTGAACTTGAAATGTATACTCAGTAAAATATTGCCTATTAGATACTTAGGGTCAGTATTTTCATTGTATCTTTAAGAAAGCCCATAAGCATGCACGTATTTAGTTTGTTAAGAAATAAAAGTTGTAAATCCCACAACATTTATCATAACATAAGTATTTGTAAAGCGCACGTTCACCCCCAAAGGGGCATCTTGGCACTGAAAAACAGATACCTATTGTTACCCAACGGTACTCATTGTATCGACCTCAGAAAGGATGAGTGGACCCGTCTGGAATTGAACCTGTGCCATGAGGTCGAACACAGGCGCCTGCCGTGGATGCATTAGTCCACTAAGCCCCCAGACCCGGCTATAACTGCAAAGTAAAAATTATGAATGTTAAAGGGCTGTAAATGAATAGCCTTATATCTTTTTGGCAGGGTAAGACATCCAAAGAGCATGCACTTCCTAAACAAAAAAGATAAATCAGCAAAATGTCATTGTATCAGCAAAGATAATGCATCAAAGAGCACACAATGACTGTCATGTACAATTTACCCAACATTTCATACACATCAGTAGTCTACAAATAGCCATATAAATCACCTTAGAATATTCATTCAAATTTATGATGTGTCTGTTCCACTGGGAGACAGTTTAGGTTTCAAACCTTGGACCTTAAAGAGATGAAACTTGCTTGGCACTCAAAAAGGCTACTTGGTAGCTCTTCACCAAAACCTTAATGGGAACTCAAATGGGACTCTATAATCATCAAAGAAATATCATGGTCTTGATCATACCCCATAAAAGCTATGGCAAAACAAAAAGAAACACATACAAGTGAATGGCTGAAGTAAGTTGACCTAAATCCCATTTTCTCATGTTACGTCTAATGGTGTTTTGTTTTTAAAAAATTGATGACATTAGATCTTACAGACTTCTAAAGCGGTATGTAGCAAAACCTGTTAAAAGGAACATCAAGGGTTACGTTACATTCTATGAAATACACATCATCTGGTCAACCATAGGAAAGAGTATGAGATAAATAAAAGAAGTAAAGAAAAAATGAGAAAGATAAATAAATTGAAAATAATGTAATATAAACTGGCAAAAGTTTAAGGTGCATGTTAAAAAGAGTTCAATAATCAAAGTGTTTTCCGAATAAACATTGAACATTTAGCATGTATCATTCCCATCTCTACTCTGAGTTAACTGTCTCCCTGCTATACATCTACACCCCTCCCCACAGCTCAAATCTCTGCCCTACTTTTCTCATCATCCGCGCTTTCTAAAATGTCACTCTTTATACAATCATTCTAAGGCTCGATGCTGTCTAATGCTTTTCTCAGTTTCTCGGTATGCATGGCTGTTCTTTGCAAGTCTAACTTCAATATGGTTCTAAGGGCAGAAGTACTGACACCTTTGGGTTGAGTGCACTCTTCAAGAGCACTCTCAACCAGAAGTTTTGTTCTCATAATTCTCTCTCTTTTTTGCTTCAACTCTTTCTCTTTCTTGTTATGCATTCCTTTGTCCTTTGACCTCTATTCAATTTCCCCATTTCTCACTAATAGTCCTCCTCTCTCCTCCACAGCTCTAATCTCAGTCCTTCTTTTTGTCATTCCTCTTATCAGCCACTCTTAGTAGAGCTTTATCCTTTATATGATAACTCTAACCATCAATGCTTTCTAATCCTTTTCTGACCGTTATTTATTAATGGTTGAAGGAAATTGGGATTAATGGTTGAAGGGTGTAAAACCCTACTCAAACAGAAACCACAATTTTTGTTGGGGTGAAACACAAGCAAACCTCAAATTAACCTGTGCTCAACCCTCTGGTAGCTTTGCACGAAAGCAGTAAGGCTTAACTTAGAGGCAATGTGTAAAATATCTATGTAGCACTTCCAGCAGTAATAAACTAAAAACGCACACACAAAAAATCCTCCACCAATTTAGAAAATTAGAAAAATAGAATAGAACTTAATAAATAATTTGACACCAAAACAACAAAATTCCAATTAGTGGAACAGGAGATATGCAATTTAAAGAGTTTAGATAAAAATAGTGCCTAAAAGCACAAAGCGCCAACTGTAATTATCCGGTCATGCCGGATTGCAACAAAGTCACAAGTTCAGGTCAACTGCAATGGAGTGTGGGCCCGATACAGGAACTCAGTTAGGCTGCTGAACAAAGTACCTTAAGTCCTGGTTGTGGAGCATTGCGAGGTCGTACGTCAAGGATGTGTGGCGCAGCAGCGATTCCAAGGAGTAGCGAGGCCTCAATGCAAGGTCCTGCATTGAGCTGCATCACGCAGCGGTGGTTTCTATGATGAGCTGCCGGTGATATGTTGCGCTGTGGCAGTTCTGCATTGACCATAGCTAGGCCTGCAGAGCACCGTCAGGCCCACTTCCAAGGGTCCAAGACTGGGGTGGAACCAGTTGGGGAGCAGGACTCACCGCAGACAGAGTCCATGTGCAGGGTTCAAGGTGGTTGGAGCCTTATCTGTCCCTGAGGATGTAATCAGAAGACCAGCCAACTAGCCCTTTGAGTCCCTCTGGTGGTCCTGGGTTCAAGATGCAGGTCCAATCTTTCTCACTTAGGCAACTGGTCAGCAGAGTAGCAATGCAGCAGAGTAGCATTCTTTCTTACAGCGGAGCAGTCCAGCACTCTCTCTTCTGAGTCCCCCACAGGTCCAGAAGCTTCTAGAGTCCTCCTCCTACAGAGGTGTCTGGAATTGCCTTCCTCCCTGACCTGGCCCCAGCTTGTCTGGGAGTACAATAGACTGATGTGAAACACTTTTTGAGTTTGCTGAGGCAGAGTCTTTGTGATGTGCAAATGTGATAGATGAGAACTCCTCCCACTCATCCTCACAGAGGTGGCCCATCCTTACAACACCTATTTTTCCCTGCGTCTCACTGTCTGGGAGCAATACACAAAGACCAACTGCCAGCTACACCTATTCATGTAACCCAAGATACAGGCTCCAGGCACCAAATGACTAGGACAGGGAAACGCCATCTTTCTAAACTTGACAAACATGACATTCTTTCTGCTCCCAATTGTAAGTTATTACTTATTAAATTTAACAAGTTAGTCCAATGTTATCAAATAGGAGAGGAAGGCCTCACAGTAGTGAAAAAGGAATTTAGAAGTTTTTCACTACCAGGATATGTAAATACACTGCACCCTGCCCTATGGGCTGTTTAGGGCCTACCTTAGGGGTGACTTATATGTATTAAAAAGGGTGTTTGGGTATGGCAAAAGGTTTGTTTTGCCAGATCGAAACAGCAGTTTAAACTGCACACACAGCCTGCAATGGCAAGTCGGAGACATGTTTAAAAGGCTACTTAAGTGGATGGCACAATGAGTTCTGCAGGCCCACTAGTAGCAATTAATTTACATGGCCTGGGTACATGTAGTACCACGTTACTGTGGACCTACAAGTAATTTAAATGTGCCAATTGGCACTTTAGCACTGGTTACCAGGGATGACCCTCACGACCTTCTTTTGCAGAGCTGCGCCAACACCTAGTGGATAGTAAGCCAAAATACCCCAGGGAGCTTGCTAAGGAGGTGGACCACTGGATCAGCACCAGGTTCCACAAGAAGGTATAGGGGAGGGACTCCCAAAAGGTTAGTCAGTGTCCCACCAGAAGAAAGAGGGGGGAGATGAAAGCTAAAAGGAATTCTTTCAAGGCTCTCAAAACAGTTTGCAGGGCAAAGGGGCCCAGCCCCAATCTGGCCACCAGAAAAATGGGTTTGTAGATAAGAACACTGGCAGGTTTGTCTCTAAATGCTACTAATGCTGTCAGTATTGGCACACCAAGGGAGATTCCAAGTGTACCAGGAGGGCACAGCCCAAGGTGGGCATATCCAAGGATTGGCCAGTAGCGCTTGAGGAGGAGATGGCCCCAGCTACCGGGGGTTACCAGTACCATAGTGTCCCTGGGTAAAAAGGAGATGGTGCCCAAAGCCCACATGCCTTCCAGTACTCCAAAGCATAGGCAGTGGGTCACCATCAATGGGACGAGGGTGGAGGCTTTGAGGAACACAGAAGCCAGCATGACTATGGTAAGGTGTCTTCTGGTGTCCTCAGAGCAGGTGATACCCAATATATTTTACCAGGTTGTAGTAGCAGACAACTGTGAAAGCCACTACGCAGTATCTCTGGCACCCTTTGACAGGGGGGGTGGTCTCAGGTTCTCTTAAATTAGATGTGAGCCCTGCCATGCTTGTGGATTGTTTGTTAGGAAATGACTTGGAGCACACAGTCTGGAAGGAAGAGGAGCTCAGGTCATACCTGGAAATGTTGGGGACACCTGAGTGGGTCTGTATGACTACATGGTCCATTGCTGCCCAGGAGGTGAGTCAGGAAGCCTGGAGCACTGAAGAATGGCCCAGGCAGCTGCCAAGAAAGGAAAGAGGGTGTGGGAAACCAGCCCCTGAAACTCCAACTGTACATGTGGATGGGGTGCCAAAATAGGAGCCCCAGAGCCTACTGGGGAGATATTGCCTTCCTTGGAGACCTGCCTGAGCTTGCTAGATAGCAAGTTGATGGTGAGCCCTACAGGGAAGAGTTCTGAAAGGCACAGAAGGAGTGCCCAACCCTAGAGGGCATGAGGCAGCAGGCCAAAGCCCAGGCAGCTGGTGACACCTCTGGAGATCAACTTTTTTACTGGGAGAATGACCTCCTTTACAGTAAACCTAAGGCACCTATACATGGGACAACACACCTGTTGGTGGTTCCCCAGTGTTACAGGTCCTTCCTACTTGGTGTGGCTCATGAGATACCCCTGCCAAGACATCTGGAGCAGGACCAGATTGTTTTTGCCCACCTTTGTTGACCCCGGATGAAGAAATCCTCAGAGACGTTCTGTAGCACTTGTCTCACCAGTCAAGCAAGTAGAAAAACAGGGAAAAAGCTGAAGGCTCCCCTGAATCCCTTACCTGTCATTTTCACCCCCTTTGAAAGGGTGGCCATCAACATTGTTGGACCGTTAAACCCGAAAACGGCCTTAGGCGACACGTTTATGCTGGTTTTGGCAGACCATGATGCTAAGTACCCAGAGGCTATACCGCTGAGGACCGTGATTGCATCTGCAGTGGCCAGAGCCCTGATGGAGATTTTCTCCCGAGGGGTTTCCCCAAGGACGGGGTGTCTGAAAGGGGTATCAACTTCATGTCAGCCTACATGAAGTCCATGTGGGACGAGTGTACCGTAACCTACATGTTCTCCAAACCTTACCATCCCCAAACAAAGGGGCTTGTTGAAAGATTTAACATTATCCTGAAAGACATGATTATGGGTCTGCCTGAGCCCATGAGGTGGAAGTTGGACATCCCCTTCCAATGCCTGCTCTTTGCCTCCTGGAATGTGCCACAGAAGGGAGTGGGGTTCAGTCCTTTTGAACTCCTTTATGGCCTCCCTCTTGGGGGACCTCTCAATCTGGTTAAGGTGAGGTGAGAACAAACTCCACGAAGCCCTCCAGGAAGTGAGTAGTTACATTCTAGCCTTCTGCAACCATATGCAAAAGTTCTGGAAGAAAGCTTCTGAGAACCTAGAATCTAGCCAGGAGGTCATGGAACTCCAGTACAACCAGAAGGCCACTCTGGTAGAGCTTCAGCCTAGCCAAAATGTGTGGGTAATGGAGCAAGTGGAGCCCTTGGCTCTCCAAATTCAGTGGATAGGGCCTTATGAGATGAAAAAGATGAAAGGGGAGTTCTCCTATGTGGTGGAACTCAGGACTCCCATGAAGCCTCTCTATAAGGGTACTCCACATCATTTGCCTCCATCCACACCATGAGAGGTCTGAAGTCACCATGATGTAGTAGAAGAGTCAAACTCTCTCTGACCTCCTGTCTTGCTGTCTCTTCAGAACTCCTGAGCAAGGCTTCAAAATACCAGGACACAATGTGAATATAAAATAGGACTCAACATAATTTAGAATACCAAAATACAACATAAACAGAGCTCAACACTCATTTGCCAAGTAAAAGGAAATATTTATTGCAGCAAGTTCCTATATATCAAATGGCAATAATGCACATGTAAAATAAATGCATATAGTGAATGTTTATACACAAGAATAAATGCATAGAAAGATAACTGCATGCACACAAGAATAAGTAAACAGAACTTGGAATACTTCACCAGCTGTCTGTTTAGCATCATCCTTGCCAGCACTACTGGGTAACCCGTAGGCAGTCTCAGGCAGGAGGGTCTCAACCGGGCACAAAAGCCCTGGGCAGCGCATCTGCTCACAGGAGAGTTCCTGTCAACGCGCCAAGAGGTTTTTGTCTTTGTACTCTTTACTAACATGGAGAGAGATTTCTAGAAGCTCTCCCTCCCTTCATCAGCACTGTAGGTGCTGGCTACACTCTCTGCATCGAGGTCACTCAATGGAGCTGGGCAGGCTCCAATGAGAGCTGAGGAAGGAAGTATGTGTGTCAACATCTCTGGAATGGCGAGATGCTCTTCCTTTAGTACTATTCAATATGCAAAGTAACCCAAACATGAAAACTGCTTTCAGTCCACATCAAATCATCATGCAGAGGGTCATGAGAACTCCAGGCATTACATCAGCTGCTGATGATTTGGTCTTCTTATGTTATGTTATGTTATGTTATGTTACAAGTTTTGTAAAGTGCGCAGCTGCCCCAGCAAAGGGTCGTCCCAGCGCTAACAGACGGAAGATGGGAAGCTACTAACAAAGGCAAGGCCTAAAGCAAAGGAAAAAGATATGTTTTAATGGCCTTGCGGAATGCCAGATAGTTGTCAATGCTACGGATGTGCGCAGGGAGGGAATTCCACAGTTTTGCAGCCAGGGTGCGGAAGGAGCGCCCTCCTGCACTCACCCTCCTCACCCGAGGACAACCGCCAGATGCTGGCCCCTAGAACGAAGTAAGCGAGTAGGGTGAAAGCAAGTTCGACAAGATATCTGGGGAGGAGGAGTTCATGATTTTGAAGGCAATGCAGAGGGACTTGAACTCGATGGGCCTTGCCACAGGCAACCAGTGTAGTCGACGGATGGCGTTGGTCATAGGGCAAGTTCTAGGGAGGCCAAGAAGAGTTCTAGCAGCCGCATTTTGGACCCTCTGCAGGCGGAGGATTTCGGCCTTATTAACCCCCAGGTAGAGTGAACTGGCATAATCCAGCCTAGACATGATGGAAGCATGGATGATCACTTGATGGACTGTGGGATCAAAAAACCCCAACAGCGGTTTGAGCCCTCGCAAAAGTCCGAAGCAAGTCCCCGCAACTTTTTTAGTTTGTACCTGAAAGCTGAGGGTCGAGTCAACCCATACACCCAGGTTTTTAACCACCTGTTTGGGGGCAGGTGCACAACCAACAGTTGCCGGCCACCAGCTCTCACTCCACAGCTCAGGATCTCTCCCTACTAGCAAAATCTCAGATTTGCTAGCGTTGAGCTGGAGACAGTTGGCAGTCATCCACTTCGCGACGGCAGCAAGATCGCTCCTAAACTTAGGAGCATCCTGCGTAGAGTCATCAAAGAGAGCCACTACCAACTGAGTATCATCAGCATATGATACCACTGTTAGTCCTCTGCTCCTGGCCACTGCTGCTAAAGGTTGGACATACAAGTTAAATAGCGTAGGGCTCAATGCTGAGCCCTGGGGAACCCCTTGTTTAATAGCATGTAGCCGGGAAGCGAAGGGGGGAGCCGTCACCTGGA
Organism: Calotriton arnoldi; assembly: GCA_963921515.1. NCBI lineage: Eukaryota > Metazoa > Chordata > Amphibia > Caudata > Salamandridae > Calotriton > Calotriton arnoldi. Next base: position 280,873 of record CAWUFW010002608.1, read on the forward strand.
AGGTTCTCTCAAAGAGAAAAGAGGCGAACCAACCCAGGGCCAGGCCCTCAATGCCCGCCTCCTCCAACCGTTGCAGCAGGATCTGATGTGATACCGTGTCAAACGCGGTGCTGAGATCTAACAGTATCAGCGCCAAAGTGCGTACGGCATCTAAGGCCAACCTCAGATGTTCAGTTACGGCTAGGAGGGCCGTCTCCGTGCTGTGACCCGGGCGAAAGCCATTCTGAGAGGAGTCAAGGATGTTGTTATTTTCCAAGTGTCCAGTCAGAATGGAGTTAATGTGAGCCTCGGTGATCTTGGACACCCATGGCAGGAGAGAGATGGGATGAAACTTCTCCGGTTTGGCGGCGTCCACTGAGGGTTTTTTAACAAAGGGACCACCATGGCTTGTTTCCAAGCCCTAGGGACAGCCGCCGTGGACAGAGGCAGATTAATCAACTGACACAGAGGTGTAAAGAGTAAAGGCAAAGATTTTAGAAATTGCTCAGGTTTAAGAGGATCTACAGGGGAACCTGATTTGACCCTACTGCATAACATACGCATCTCATCTTGAGAGATCGAAGGGTAGACAGCAAGTGTGGAGGTGGAGCAGGGTCTATGAGCAGGACCTGGTCTAATCAAGGTGGGGGTGAAGGACCTATAGATGTTATCCACTGTTTTAATAAAGAAGGCGGCCAGATCCTCACATTGCTTTTCAGAGGAAATCGGCGGCGCTATAGGAGACCCTGCCGCTCTGAGATCTTTAAGTATTGAAAAAATACTTTTAGCGGGATTGCTGCTGCTTCTAATTTCATCAGCAAAGTAGGCCACCCTTTCCTTCTGGATGGCCCTATGATAGTTCTTGATGGCTGCTTGATAATGCCCCTTCAAGACCGGGTCATAGTCCCGTCTCCATGCCCGTTCCAGCCTTTTGCATGCTTTCTGGATATTAGCAAGCTTACTATTGTACCATGGGCTGGATTTACTATTGCGACTCTTAGACCATTTCACAGGGATGAGTGTATCGAGAGGCCGCCGGATCCAGTCAGCTAGAGCTTTATCAGCTGCGTCAGGGTCATCCGGCATGCTGAGGGTGTGTGTAGAAAGGAGGGCATGAAATTGATCTACGTCCAGTTTATGCCAAGGGCGTTTAAGATTTGACTTCTGGGCCACCCTCTTGGAAGGCTCTACACCCGAGAGTTCCATGGAGACCAGATAATGATCAGACCAGCTCATCAGGATAGGAGTATTCACTATGAGGGCAGGAAGATTAGAAAAGACAGGGTCAAGCAGGTGGCCTGCAGAGTGGGTACAGCCTGGAACAAGTTGAATCAGCTGAAGGGCGGCAAGATCTGCTAAGAAATTACCCAGTTCAGAATCATGTATATTGACCAAATGTAGGTTCAGGTCACCGATAATGCTGAAATTGGCAGATCTCATAGCCAGAGAACTTACCGCATCAGTCAATGCCACCCTAAACTCTTTAGAGGGCCCCGGCGGTCGGTAGACCAGCAACCCAGACATTGTATACCTGGCGATGAGGGAAATCCCAAAACGCGCGCACTCAGAGCCAGCCAAGACCACTTTCACGAAGGTACAGGTGTAGCAGGATTTTAAAATAACTGCAATGCCACCCCCTCTCGTTTCTCTGTTAAGAGTCACAATACTGAAGCCACGGGGGAGCGCCAGACCTGGCTCAACCAGCATATCAGCTGAGAGCCAGGTCTCTGTTAAAAAGAGGACGTCAGGTGACTCGTCCTCCAACAAATCGTAAGCCTTAGCATGATGCTTTACTAAAGAACGGCAATTAAGGCTGAGGAGTTTAATGATGTGCCTGGAGGAGGAGGGAGAGGGAGAAGAGGAGGATGTGGTCACCCAAGAATTGAACCCGCAACTACTACAGCGGAGCGGGCCTTCGAGCAAGCTGCAAGGGGGATGATCGCATAAGCTAACCTGTTTCCTGATAACCACAAGGCTTTGCTGATAAGGTACTCCTATCTCTCACGAGGTAAAGCTTGCTAAACATTCTGCAAGTATTGATATTTGACATGACATGGAGTGCGGAGACTGGGTTTTGGTAAAAAAGCTTATACACAGATGCTGTCTGGAGTTTAGGTGGAATGGACCACACTAAATTGTACTTGTGATAAACACAGCCATGAAGTGTGAAAGTTTGATGCATTGGATTCATGCATCTATCACAAAAAGAGCGTGTGCTGCATATGAAGAGACAACGACACAAACAATTGACTCACAAAGCCAATCTCATGTTTACTGTGTGAACCCAGAAGGGAGAGAACAAAGAGTTCAAGAAGAAAATCAAACTGAAATTCAAGATAAAAAATATCAAGAAAATCAAACTTGAAAGATTCAAACTCTGAAAACCTGAAGAGCAAACCAAAGTTGACTAGTTGAAAATCAATCAAATCAAGAAGCAGATAAAACTCAAGAAGAATGAGCAAATGACATTGAAGATGCAATCTTTATTCTAGCTCAATGGACTGAGAGTGTGAGAGAAAGAAGCAGATCATTGCAAAGTAAGAATAGATTGAAGAAAAGTTGTGGAAATTCTGTTAAAACAACTAAATAGAGTGCAAATAAAGAGCCTGAGCAAAACATTGGCAAATTCTCAACTGAAAAATCAACAAGAGATGCTGCAACAAGAAGTTCAACAGGAGTAAGAGTGTTATGTTATGTTATATATAGTTGTAGAGCACACTATCACCTGGAGCATTTCTTGGCGCTGAGCAGAGGTGACCCTAAATACGCCTCGGACATGCGATTGTCTTACTTTTGGAAAAGTCAGGTCAGCTTCTTGTAGAACTCAAGAAGAGATGAGGAGGCTCTGATGTGAGGCAGTAGGTCATTCCATGCTTTAAGAGTGATGTAGGAGAAGGTCCGACCTTGGGATCTGGTTCTATGTATGCATGGGATGTGTGCGAGTAGGAGTCCAGCTGAGCAGCGGTGTCTGGAGGATTTGTGAAAGAAGATGCATCTATTGAGGTAGGCAGGGCCAGTGTTGTGTAGTGCTTTGAAGGTGAGGAGTTAGAACTGTGTACGCTTGTGTATAGGCAGCCAGTGGACCTCCTGGAGGTGCGGCATGATATGTGTGCTACATGGGAGGTTTGGAGTGATTCTGACTGCCACTTTTGGATGGTTTATAGTCTTGTAGTGAGTTATTAGTTGATTCCATTTTAAAGGGAGTTCCCATAGTCCACCTTGGGGAGTGTGAGAAGTTTTGCAAGTGTTGCTTGGGAACCATTTGAAGATTTGCAAAGCAGGAGGCTTTGACGGTATTGATTGCATGGTCATGCCCCGTTTGCTTTAGATGAGGATCCCCATGTTCTTGGCGTGCATGCCGGGGGTGGCGGTGAGTATGGGTTCCAGTTCGGCTGGCCACCAGGTGAAGTCTCATGGTGAGGTGCTTTTTTCAAAGATCACAATTTCAGTCTTCTCAGTGTTGAGTTTGTACTAGTTGGTCTTCTTCTTCTTCTTGGTCTGATTATGTTCATGCAGGCAGTGAACTTGTTCCAGGTGTAGGGAGTCTTGCCCGAGAGGAAGGAGCCAATATGGCAGAGAGTGGGTCCTTGGATTTCAACATGAGGAGTTGCAAGGTCTGTGGGGTCCGGTTGAGGGTTGAAGTTGCTGTATATAGTGGTTATCTTACAACAGAAGTCAGAGAGACCACTGCAGAGGTCCTGTGAGGAGGTGATGCTGATGGGGACAGCCACTAATGATGTGAAATCTTTCACAATGGTGAAAATCTCTTTAGTGCTGTTGATGAGGCAGTCTCCCTGTGCAGTGCACTTGGTTTCCTGAATCTGTTAGTGGTAGCATCTCAGGAAAGATTTGAAGGTGGTTTTGTCCATGATGTCTTGGCTCATTCTCCATCTGTGCTCCAGTTGTTTGCAGTGGTGCTTCATCAGCCTGAGTTCCTCTGTGCACCAGCTGGCTTGAAGTTTGGATCTTGCCTTTCTGCAGCATTCAATACTGTTAATCACTTACTCCTTATTGATTGCCTTTTCACCATCAGCATTAGAGGCAAGGCTCTTAAGCTCCCTAAATCTTTTCTCTCAAATAGAGAACAGTTTCTCGAGCTCAACAAGGTTAAGGCTCCCTCCTTCTCCATGCCTTTTTGGGTCCCTCAGGGATCATCATTGAGCCTGTCCCTTTTTAATCTGTACGTGACTCCCCTGGCCAACCTAATAGCATCTTTGGTTTTGCACTAGTGTCTATTCCGATGACATCCAAATTGTGGTGTCGGTAGCCAGTAATCCTGATGATACAGCCTCAAGATTCCACTATCGCATGCTCCAAATTGGGAAGTGGATGTCCAGCAACTGTTTAAAATTGAACTCTCGAAAAACGGAGGTTCTGCTATTTGGTTCAAATGCATCATTTTCGACACCCAAGTGGTCGCAGCAGGAAATGGGTAAACTACCTACTCCAGCTCCTAAAGTAAAAAATCTCGGGTTTACTTTGACAACAAACTCTCTTTTGAAGGCCATGTTAACTCCATCACCTCTTCTGGCTTTTAATTGCTCTTAAAACCCTCAAAACATTTTTTTCCTATATTGCCCCCAAATTCTGCACTAATTTTGTCAAAAACTGATTACTACAGTGCTCTCTTAACCAATATTCGGAAAAGATTTTTATGTAAGGCTCAGGTCTTACAAAATGCAGCCACCCGGCTTCTTCTGTCCATCCCTAAGCACCAGTCAGTATAGCATGTTCTTCCTTATTTACACTGGCTACCTATCAAGAGAAAGATTGAATTTAGAGTCCTCTGTATTGCTTTTAAAGCACTACATGACTCAGGACCTGATTACTTGAAACAGCGCTCTCAATGATATGTTCCAATTAGATCTCTGCGCTCCTCTACTGCATCTCATCTTGTAATACCCAAAGTCAGGAGAGCCAACTGGAGAGGCAGAGGCATCATTGCCTGCATTGCTAGGCAGTGGAACTCCTTGCCGTAGTACCTCAAAAATATATCAAATTTACTTTCCTTCTGTAAAGCCCTCAAAACTTGGCTTTTCAATCGATAGCTCTCTCCCAGCATATATGAATGTTCTGTTTAATATATTTCCTCTCTCTTCTTACTGAGCAGCAGCGCCTAGACACTCTAGGGTAGTATAGTGCTCTATAAAGGTAATTTCCATTTCATTTAATTAATTTGTGGTTTGTTGGATTTGAGGGGGGGTAATCCAGTTCTTGATGGATTCAAGCAAGCTGCTGCTGTGTTTGGAGAGAGAAGTGGTCCAGTACTCCTCTAGGATGTTGTTTCACTTCAGCAGTGGGTCAGGCAGTGGTAGTTCTGGGATGTTGTGGGACAGGGTAATGAATTCAATAGGGCGTAGTCTGTCCAGGTGATCCCTGTAGACCTTTCGACTGAGATGTTGTTGAACAAGGTGAAGATTGGGTTGAAGAGATGTTTGGTGGAGTGCTTACCAATCACGCTTTGGGTAACGTTAGGTTTCCAAAATCTTTTAGTAGCACTGTAGAGTTTAGGTCAGCATGGTCTTCCAGGTGGATGTTCAGGTCTCTGATGAGAATTAAGGTGCTGGAGTCAAGGATGGTGGGTGCACCGAGGTACGTGATGGTGTTGGCGAAGTCAGACCATGGTCCTGGTGGTCTGTAGAGGAAGGGTCTGATCATGGGGAAGTTGGCTGTGATGTGAAGTTCAAATGTCAGGTGTTCCATGTTGGGTGGGTGTTTCGGAGGAGGTGGAGCACTTGATGGTGTCCTTGAAGATGATGTTGGCTTTATCCCTGGGCTTGTGCTGGTGGTCATGCCTGATGATCTTGTAGTACGGAGGAATCATGGTGGCCATGTTAATGGCCAATGTGTGGTTTATCAAGATTTCCATGAGAAAAAGCAGGTTGGGGTGTGGTTGTGCAGCAGGTTTCAGATCGCTGTAGTCTGTTTGCTGTGTGAGTGGGAGTTAATGAGCATGCATGTTAGTGCGGAGTACTGTGTAGGAAGAGGCTGGTCTGTGTGAGAGTGGAAAGTTAGGTGCTGTTAGTGCAGAAGTGGTGAGTGGTTGGTGTGGGAGAGTGCATGCAACCTTGCAGGAGGTGAAGGAAATCACTCCCTCAGTGTTGTGTGATGCAGTGTGGCAGCAGCATGGCGACTGTAGAAAGAGGTTGAGAGTGCGGATAGTCACAACATAGTAGTGGTGGGTGTGGAGGGCCATGGTTCCTAGTTCTGGACGCAGACCGGTCACTGACAGGCAAAGATAGGCTTGCTTATAATGCACCAGTGGCACATCCACTGCGCACTGTGGCTGCCATTGAGTAGGTCTTGGGAGGGGGAGGAGAGCTGGGGATGGTGGGAAGATATGTGAGGGGCACAGGGGACAGAAAGCAGGAGATCAGGAAACAGAAGAGCAGAAAGAGCTCAGTAAGAGTTAAGGAGCACTCAGGGAGGCAGGGAAAAGTAAGCACAGGGAAAAGGCTCCAGAAGGGGGGTAAGGGTAGAAAGTAGCAAAAGTGGGAGGGATCAAGAAGTGAAAGTGAGCAACAGAAAATAGGCAAAAATCAGCAGAAACCATAAAAACTTCAGGAGAGACAATTGTCAATTTGCAGAATGCAGTAAGAAAGCAGTGTTGAAGCAGTGGCAAAAGGGCATTAAAGAAAGACAATACTAAAGAAATGGCAGGAAAACAAAGGGAAATGATAAAGAGGATTGGCAAAAAACTGAGAAAAAGGGTGAAAAACAATGAGAAATGATAGAGAAAAATGGCAAAAACAGAGAGGAATGGCAAATAAAAATGGGCGAATACAAAGGTACAGAACAAACCTGAGGTGATGAAGAGAGAGAGAGAGAGAGAGCGAGAGAGATCTTCATACCCTGGCTCTGGGTCCGAAAGAGCCTTTCTTGGACAGAGGTCTAGGCACAGGTATCTCATGGGAGAGGGCTATTAAAAGTACTTGTTTAATGATGCTAAAAAAGAAACACACAGATCCTCAATGGGCATATCAGACAAAAATTGCGCCTGAAGAAAAAGATACTGATTTTAAAGGTTTTGGATTTTTGCTTGAAGAGCCCTCATGAAATGATTATTGTACGAAGGAATGATCAAAGCTAAATACATGTCCTGGTGAAGAAACAAACTGTTGGTTTGAATTGTGAAAGACTGGGCTTTTCTTAGAGGTTTTGCTTTTTAAAAGTTTGGAGTACTCTGAAAGATCACTTTGATTACTTGAATTCCTTTGGATTACTTTTGTAAACAACTTTAATTAGATTCCTTTTAGAATCTGTTTGATTACTTTTTCACTTATATTACCTTTGGATTTGTTTTTGTATTTTGCTGTTTTTGCTTTAAAATCTAATTTATTTTGCCAAACACATTTTTTTAAAGTACTGGAGAAGAAGCCTCCAAGAGAAGAGAGGCTTGGCTTGGTTTTCCAAATAATGTTTACAATTTTTATTTTGGCCACACTAATCGGTGTGTTGAAGCATCTTTATCTTTCTGCTGAATATCTTTCAATCAAACACAACAGCTCAAGGCTCTATAAGGATATTCATACTAAAAATAATCAGTTGGAAAATAAAGATAGTTATAGTAAAGAGTTTGGTGAAAATTCTTTATCTGAAGGTGTGATTTATGTTCGATTACCTCAATTGAAAAATATACTGCACAATAAAGACCATATGTAAGAGGTAATCAAACATAAATCACACCTTCAGAAAAATAATTTTTCAATTGTTCTGCACCAGGATTATTTAGACTAACATACATTATGGTCTCTGAATTAATAGACTGCCCATGCTTGCAATTCTTGAGGCTATTGAACCTTTTGAGGGTGGGATAGTGTTTCATAGTACTAACCGTAGAAGTATTATTATACAGAATGCATGAAAATTCAGTGAACTCAATGGTTGTTTTATTGGAGAATATAATAGAAAATGATTAAAAGAAAGATTGAAACCATCAAGGGAAATGAGATTTGAATCAAAAGAAGAGATTGTGATTAAAAGTCCCAAATACATCTTAGTCTTAGTATTTGGAAAGAGCAAGAAAGGAGTGTGTGTACATTGCAAATGAGACGCGCGTTCGTCTCGCTGCCGCTGCCGCGCTCGCTCCCCCCGCTCCTCTGTGGTGCGCGCGCACCAAACAGAAAAACATTATTTTACACGTGGACGTTCAATCCCTGTACGTGTGCGCTTTTATGGGTACCACTGCGTACATTTTGAAAGAAGGCGGCAACCTTATACTGATGAGCAGAAAGAAACCCTTTGTGAAAAGGGCTGCGAATATTGTTGTTTTCTGTCCAGTATGACAAGTGCCTTGTCACACATCGCTGCCGCCCGGAGAAGGACGCCTCTTCCTGGCCCATTAGGAGTTTGTGGAGCTTTCGTGAAAAGGGGTTTAAGGGATGCTTGGGACCCCCACGTCTGCCGAACCGACACTCCTGTCTGCGGCTGCCCGTGAGATGAAGGAACGGCTGCTGCGGACGTGAACGGTAAGTGGGTGACTACCATCGCGCGAGCCCCGTTCAGCCCTCCACCAGAGTAAACAAATGTGCATGTTGGGGGGACGTGCTGTGTTCATTGGGCAGGCTGCGGGGGAGGGGTGCGACCACTTTGCAGACACTGCACCCGGGATGTCACGGACAATGCTTGCGGTCTCGGACATGGTTTTCCTGGGGTGATGACTTCCCTTGTAGACTCCTGGCTCGTGAGGGGGGAGTTGGGCTCGCAAGACAGTTTTACCACTGTCTGAAAATGCTGCGTATTTAACTTGGAGAGCACGGGGTGTGTTTATTATTACACTTGGAGGGCACGGGGTGTGTTCATTATTACACTTGGAGGGCACGGGGTGTGTTCATTATTACACTTGGAGGGCACGGGGTGTGTTTATTATTACACTTGGAGGGCACGGGGTGTGTTCATTATTACACTTGGAGGGCACGGGGTGTGTTTATTATTACACTTGGAGGGCACGGGGTGTGTTCATTATTACACTTGGAGGGCACGGGGTGTGTTTATTATTACACTTGGAGGGCACGGGGTGTGTTTATTTCCCACGGTCTCTGAAGTTGCATCTAGGCGCAGCAGCTCTTCCATTCTGCAGGGCTGTAGGGGGCGCTGTATAGCGTGTCTTCACTGTTCGCTGTCCCGCCTTCTCGAGGATTATCTCTCTCCATCCATATATATGTCTCTCGACCATCCCGGATATCGCCCCTCCCGTTGTCAGACGCTGATTGTTCCAAAGTCTCCTGGTCCCAATTTGCACCTTTGCCTTCACATGCACTGACTAATCTGTGCCCCACTCTCGCTCCTAAAGGGTGTACTGCCCCCCTCTCGCAGTGGACGCCTCTCACCAGTGACCTGGTCACGCCCCCTTCCTAATGTGCCACAAGGCTTTCTCCCACTGAAGCCTGTGCTCTTCCTTTGACACCCCACCCCCACTCTCATATGTTCCAAGTCTTCACCTATCCCCCAAAACAGCACCAGGACTGCTATTCGCAGAGTCTCAAAAATGCAGCCGGTGGTCGACACCTTTACCCCAAGGTGACCCGGTGGGGTCTCCGCCTCCTGCCTTAGAAAGGGTTCGGGGTCTTGTGTCAGTTTAGGTACCAAGATACTCCAGGAGGGTAGGGAGGATGCCGGGATACCCAGAGAATGTAATCAGAGATGCTCCCTACCAAGGGAATGTAACCTTAGGCATCTGTCCTCAAGGGGGACAGTGCCGAGACGCTTGTCTGTGAAGAGAATGTAACTGTAGCGCCTGCCTACAAAGGGAATGCAAGCCTAGATGGCTGCCTACCAAAGCATTGTTACTGTACACGCCTGGATGCACTAAAAGTACCACGCCAGATGTCTTAATACAAGTGAATGTCTGTGGAATGTAACCATAGATGCGTACACACTGGAATTCCTAGCTGATGTAACCTCCACAGTCAGGAAATGTAGGTGTGTAAATGTCCCTGTATGTAGCTGTATTTATCCGGATGCACTTGCAGTGTTCCTGCCGATGCGAAGGTTGCAAGGAAGCCTAACCGCATCATTCCAGATTATTTGGGAGTGTAGGAATGTCATTAAAGATGGTTAGACACCCGGGGAATGTAATTGTAGATGCCGCGTAAGCAGCTATTGTACATTTCTAGCGACCCATGGAGTGTTAGCGCAGCCGTTTGGGAATGTGCAATGCTGCTGTTATTCAGTAGATGTGCACGTGTTTGTGTTTAGTGGCCACTCTGTTATTGAGACGTCTGCTAGCCTGTTCTCCTCGTCTTACTGCCTACCCCTTCTTTTTTTTCTCAGCCTACCTGACACCATCAACCTGTTTTATGTGCTCCTTAGGGAGCTGTTGCTGACAATTATATGCGTTTAACAAAAGCACAAGGGGTTGGCCTGCAGGAATTTGCAAGATTCTCCTTGCCCAGCCAGGCCTACTCCAATATATAGAATAGCTCTAGGTGCACTTTTTTAAAGGGTACTGCATCACGAGACCGCAACAGTCCAGTTCTGCCCTCCCAGCCCAGCTCCAATCACCCCTCTACTAGACCTTTGGCTTTGACACTGTACAGCGCTCAGCCGCCTCTTGGCTAGACTCACACTATACAAATGCCACATAAATAGTGTTTCCTCACATTCGAGATTTCAAGGATGAACATTAGGCAATGGGTTAAAAGGCAGACAGTACCTCCCCAGTCTACACAGTACTATTTTCTTTCAAGGGTTTTCTGTGAAAGTTGTGAACCCACCTTTAGGAAGTCATCTTTGTGTCTGTGTATCTGTGGCCGTTGAAGGGAGCTATAAGACTTTATAGTGAGTTTGAAACACATCCTCAAGTTGGATAGGACGCAAAGGGCATGTACACCCCAGACACAGCCACGCAAATTGGAGACACAGCATGCAGTAAGGCCCAGATTGTAAGGGTTATGCGCCTACAGGGAGACACCAACGTCTATCGTGACAGTTTCAGCACTATGGAAAGTTTGGAGGGTTAGAAATGGTAGTTCTCGTGCAAGAACACAGCCCGTTATCAAATACACTACAGCATCATATAGGCGGGAAACAGCTTTAAAGATGGGGAGGCTCACACAGACCCAAACGATGCAGGAAGTTCAAGACCTAAAAGATGGCAGCGTGGCTCTGACGCAAGGACACTGGCCGTTGTCAGATCTGTTGAACCAGTAGGCAGGAAGTCCTGCAGTTTTAAGTGGAGGCTCTCACACAAGGATACACACCTTTGCCAGGTTTCTAACAGCATCATACTGGAAGTTCTGCTGTTTAAAAATGTCCCTACTCATGAAAACATATACACCAAGTTTGGGGCTTAACAATGGCTGTTGTCATACAAGATTATACACCTGTCAGGTGTGTTTGTAGAAACTTCCTTGGTTTAAAGATGGCTGCTTACATACAGGGTCACAAACTTTATCAGATCTAGGATAGCATCATGTAAGGAGCCCCGGAAATTAAAGATGGCTACCCAAGGCCATAAAGAGGTGTCAGATCCATTACATAACAGTTAATTCTCTGTTGCAGTGGCTCACAGCGGGAAATCTAAAGGTTAATTTGTTGTCTAACTCTTAGTACCGGAAGTATGTACTCTTTAAACAAGTTTGAAAATCAACGTTAAATCCTCATGTCTTTGACAGAATTATTGTAAGCACAAAATCCAACGTAAGATCAAGTCTGGTAGAGTAGTGAGAGCAATAAGTCATGCTTAGTTAAATGTTTAGTTTTGAGCAGGGCTGGCCTTTAGCATGGGCGGGCTGAACCAGTGACGCTAATTTTTCGAGGGGCGCATGGATCTGTGTGCAATAAGTTTGTGCCAACAGCAGCGCCCTTCCCATCTTGCACCAGCCTTGTGTTTGTGTACCTGCCAGTCACTGCTCAGCCAGGGACTGACCAGAGAACACAAAGGGGACCCCCAACCCCTGCAGGGATCCCTGCTGCCTCATTTAATTCACTACCGTCAGGCAAAGTTGCAACATATATACACTCCACATAATACCACTCAGTACCACATAATCACACGTCGCAATTACACTTTATTCAATGCAACATAAATGCACTCCACATAATACCACTCAGTGTGACATAGTTACAAGCCACATAATTACACTCTACTCAATGCAACATAAATACACTCCACATATTACCACTCAGTGCCACATAATTACACGCCACATAATAACACTCTACTCAATACAACATAAATACACTCCATATAATACCACTGAGTGCCACATAATTACACGCCACATAATTACACTCTACTGAATGCAACATACACTCCACACAATACCACTCAGTGCCACATTATATGCTACATAATTACACTGCACTCAATGCAACATACACTCCAAATACCACTCAGTGCCACATAATTATATGCTACATAAGTACACTGCACTCAATGCAACATACACTCCAAATAATACCACTCAGTGCCACATAATTACACGCCACATAATTACACTAAACTGAATACAACATACACTCCCCATAATACCACTCAGTGCCACATAATTACACGCCACATAATTACAGTCTACTCAATGCAACATATATACACTCCACATAATACCACTCAGTACCACATAATCACACGTCACAATTACACTATATTCAATGCAACATACACTTCACATAATACCACTCAGTGCCACATAATTACACACCACATAATTACTGTACTCAATGCAACATAAATGCACTCCACATAATACCACTCAGTGTGACATAGATACAAGCCACATAATTACACTCTACTCAATGCAACATAAATACACTCCAATCAATCAATCAATCAATCATGTCACTTATAAAGCGCACTACATACCCGCGAGGGTCTCAAGGCGCTGGGGGAAGAGGGGGGTGGTGCTGCTACTGATCGAAGAGCCAGGTCTTGAGGAGTCTTCTGAAGGCCAGTAGGTCTTGGGTCTGTCGGAGGTTGGTGGGGAGGGTGTTCCAGGTCTTGGCGGCGAGGTGGGAGAAGGATCTGCCGCCGGCGGTCGTTTTCGGATGCGGGGGACTGTGGCGAGGGCGAGGCTGGTCGAGCGGAGCTGGCGGGTGGGGGTGTAGAAGCTGAGTCGTCTGTTGAGGTAGGCTGGTCCGGAGTTGTGGAGTGCTTTGTGTGCGTGGGTGAGGAGCTTGAAGGTTATCCTCTTGTTGACAGGGAGCCAGTGCAGGTCTCTCAGGTGGGGTGTGATGTGGCTGCGTCGGGGGATGTCGAGGATAAGACGTGCAGAGGCGTTCTGGATGCGTTGCAGCCGTCTCAGGAGCTTAGCCGTCGTTCCTGCGTAGAGGGCGTTTCCGTAGTCCAGCCTGCTGGTGACGAGGGCCTGGGTGACTGTTTTTCTTGTTTCGGTGGGGATCCACTTGAAGATCCTGCGGAGCATTCGGAGGATGTTGAAGCAGGATGAGGAAACGGCGTTGACCTGCTTAGTCATGGAGAGGGTGGGGTCGAGGATGACCCCTAGGTTGCGTACGTGGTCGGTGGGTGGCGGGGCTGTTCCCAGTGATGTTGGCCACCAGGAGTCGTCCCAGGCTGAAGGGTTGGAACCAAGGATGAGGACCTCCGTCTTGTCCGAGTTCAGCTTCAGGCGGCTGGTCCTCATCCATTCGGCGACGGCCTTCATTCCTTCGTGGAGGTGGGCTTTGGCGGTGTGAGGGTCTTTGGTGAGGGAGAGGATCAGCCGAGTGTCGTCGGCGTAGGAGATGATGTTGAGGTTGTGCTGTCGGGCGACGTGGGCGAGGGGTGCCATGTAGATGTTGAACAGCGTTGGGCTGAGGGAGGAGCCTTGGGGTACGCCGCAGATGATCTTGGTGGCCTTGGATCGGAAGGGGGCGAGGCCGACGCTTTGTGTTCTGCCTGAAAGGAAGGATGTGGTCCAATCCAGGGCCTTCTCTTGGATCCCGGCGTCGTGAAGGCGTGTTCGTAGTGTGTGGTGGCAGACCGTGTCGAAGGCGGCTGATAGGTCCAGGAGGATGAGGGCTGCTGTTTCTCCGTTGTCTAGCAGGGTCCTGATGTCATCGGTGGCGGCGATGAGGGCGGTTTCGGTGCTGTGGTTGCTGCGGAAGCCGGACTGGGAAGGGTCCAGGATGTTGTTCTCCTCGAGGTAGCGGGTCAGTTGTTTGTTGACGATTTTCTCGGTGACCTTCGCGGGGAACGGGAGCAGAGAGATGGGTCGGATGTTCTTGAGGTCCTTGGGGTCTGCCTTGGGTTTCTTGAGTAAGGCGGTGATCTCGGCGTGCTTCCAGCTTTCCGGGAAGGTTGCTGTCTCGAAGGAGATGTTGATTATTTTCCGGAGATGGGGCGCGATGGCTGTACTGGCTTTGTTGAAGATGTGGTGAGGGCACGGGTCTAGCGGTGAACCGGAGTGGATGGTGTTCATGATCTCGCTGGTGTCCTCGTCGTTGATGTTGGTCCAGGAGAGCAGGCGGTTGGTGGTTGTGGGGGCAGTGGTCTCGGTGGTTGCCGGGGCGGTCGTGGTGTTGAAGCTGTCGTGGATGTCGGCGATTTTGCGGTGGAAGAAGGTGGCCAGTGAGTCGCACAGGTCTCGCGACGGCTGGATGTTGTTGGTGTTGGAGCTGGGGTTGGAGAGTTCCTTCACGATGTTGAAGAGCTCTTTGCTGTTGTGTGCGTTGTTGTCTAGGCGGTCTTTGAGTGAGGCCCTTTTGGCGGATCTGATGAGGTGATGGTGACTGCGGGTGGCGCTCTTGTGGGCGGCGTAGCTGTCCGCTGTCCGTTCGTGGAGCCAGATCTTCTCCAGTTTTCGGCATGTTCGTATTACCACTCAGTGCCACATAATTACACACCACATAATAACACTCTACTCAATACAACATAAATACACTCCATATAATACCACTCAGTGCCACATAATTACATGCCACATATTTACACTCTACTCAATGCAACATAAATAGACTCAACATAATACCACTCAGTACCACATAATTACACATCACATAATTACACTCTATTCAATGCAACATAAATACACTCCACATAATACCACTGTGGCACATAATTAGACGCCACATAATTACACTCTACTCAATGCAACATAAATACACTCCACAAAATACCACTCAGTGAGACATAGCTTCACACCACATAATTACACTCAACTCAATGCAACATAAATACACTCCACATATCACTCAGTACCACATAATTACACGCCACATAATTACTCTCTACTCAATGCAACATAAATACACTCCACATAATACCACTCAGTGCCACATAATTACACGCCACATAATTGCAGTGTACTCAATGCAACATAAACACACGCCACATAAATGCACTCTATACCACATACCATCAATCAACATAAATGCACTCCACACCATGACACAATTTCACTAAGCATGATTTCACTCAACACCACAGTTCCAGGCCACACAATTCAACTCCACACATTTCCAATACACACCGCATAATTAGACACCAAAAAACATATTTCAACTCCACAATCCACAACGTACTTCCAATCCACACCATATAGTGTCACCACCTGAGCACCAAACATCATTCACCACCACCATTTTGCATCAGCGCACCACCTAAGCATCACGTCAATCTGGCCTTGGAATCTGGCATCTGTTGATTCTCCCCTAGTGTCCGTCCGCTGCTCGTGTTCTAATTAAATTACTGTTTTCCTACCTCCACTCCCCCGTTATTTATGTCCCGCTCCCCCATAACAAAATAAATTATAACAAACAAGCATGAGAACAGGCAGGAAGAAGTTGCCAGCAGTGCAAGTACAAAAAAACTAGAAGACATTTTTTATGTTAAAATCTTTTTTTAATCAGGTTTTTCAGTTGTATATAATGTTGTCTTCGTTTATATAAAGGTAACAAGAATGCTTAACACTTTTTATTATAACTTTTCAACATAATGCACAGCAGCCACAATGCTCTACAACATAGCCAAAAGTTCTGGCTAAACACATAATTTTAAAAGTCGCTGCTTGTTTGGTTTACTTTTGGCCAGTCACTCTCCAACAGAGCATTTTGGCACTCCGACACCAACTGCTCCCTCCATCCTCCCTTAGTAGGTAACAGACATTGCCATTTACAATGCCAATAGCTCTAACTTAAAAAAATGCGAGACCTATTGCCTTTCAAATGCTTGTTATTTTATGTGTTCAAGCTTTCCAATGTGCATGTTTTTTTATTTCAGAAAATCATTGACAATATACTGCCTTAGCTATGGACTGTGTTCTAATAGAAACTTAGTCCTTAGTTCCCTCCAGTAGAAATTGTTCGTTTTATAACAATTAATGTTTGCGCTCATATTCTTAACTGTTTATGCACTGCCCTAACCAATAGGGTGTAATAGGAAGTAGGTTTTGCAGGTATGTTATAGAAACTAATAGTTTGACTGTCTGTTATAACTGAAACATTGCATCTATGTAAAATAACACATGTTATGAAATGTGTGTGTCTTCTGTAACAAAATCATCATAAAAGGATGTCGTATTTGGAGATAAATGAGACTTTTTTAGACTTTTTTACTGAGGTTTGTTGCTCTGAGATGTCACTGCAGATTTGCTTTGAGACTCTACTAAAAGAGATATTTGCTGTCTGAGATCTTTGATTTGCGATTTATTGTTCTGCCCTGAGAGCTATTTGAGCTTTTCTTTGGAGATGGACCTTGTGTAGGTCTACATGCAAATCTATTTGATTTATTTATTGCTTTGCTTTCTGTAATGAAACTACATTTTTTTCTTTTTTTTTTTGTAAGCACACAAGGCGATAAGTTTAAGAGTCTTGTTATGTGCAGTTTATGAATAGCCTTGGACTAAGTCAATGAGAGACTCAGATACTCCTTTTCCCGCAAATTACCCTCTTGGTTTATTAATGAAAGTGTCAGCATATATTCCAAAAGCAGTCATGAATACAAAAAAATATTAAATGTAAATGCCAATTTCTTTGTTTAATGCAGAAATAACTGCTTTGGATGAGATAAAATATTTTCTTTTAAATAAAAAGTCACGCCTAACTAGATTGAATTGTTCTAATCTGGCAGTAATTACGTGAGAGACCTTATTAATGTGACTGCTTGAAACAAAAATAAAGAAATCAAGGTGGATGGCTCTTTCGTGTATTGATGCTGAAAATAAATTTGGCTGACTGCATTCGTTTTTAAATTGGCCTGGGCAATGGGGTCCTGGGTCAGTGAGGCTCGGGGAGGGCTATAATCAGTGCATGGGGAGGCGCATTTATATTTAATTTAGTCTGGCTAGCGAGTTGATAACGCTCAATACGGAAGTGTACAAGTTATGGTAAGTTATGGGCGGGGTGCAAATTATAACTTTAAATTAAAACTATAACTTTTGAATTTCTAGTGATGGTGTAGTTTCAGTTGCTTTTGTATAGAGATAATAAATTACATCTTCCAAACTATAATTAATCTTAGAGCTTTGTTTTTTTCATAGATATATGTGGATATACATAGATATGTACTGTGTGTGTTTTTCTTTTTTTCTTTACAAGAGCTGTGCTGTGAACTTTGAGATAATACAATAGAATATTATTGGCAAAATGCCAGCAGTACATACCGTAGCTTCGTATTTGCACTTTAACATTATAATGTTATGGTCCCTGGCATTTCATCTCCAGATACCAATTTGTACATAATAAAAACGAATCAGTCAACCATTTATTTTAAGTGACAAACAATTCCTTTTATATGTCTCTTCGCTGTCGAATGGGATAAACTCCACCTTCCAATAATATAGCAAACAAATATCGACAGAGATGCTGCTCGAACTGGTCTCCTTAGCAAAATATTGATGTATGGAAATATTTGCGCACCATCAAATATAAAGTGCAATGGTCTGCCAGATGCAATATCCAGAGTACATTTTATGAACTGTTATTTACTCACAAACCCCAAGATGTTTGGAGTGTGATTATCTTATCAGACCATCTTCAGTCAAATCTATCCTGATATCATAGGAGGTGCCTATTAGCAGAAGCAGGTTCCCTTACTTCTGTTAAAAGTTCAGCATTTAAAAGTTCTCACATTCTGAACAGTTTTTTAAGTGTTTGGCAACAATTTCAATTATGGTCTTTTTATAATCTTATTATCTAACTCAGACTTCTCCAACGAGTAGCTCGTGAGCTACTGGTATCTCTACATCTGCCTGTGAGTAGCTATTTTGTGCACAGCCCAGACAGCTAAATTGAAAGCTTTTGCTCGATTACACTGCTAAATGCACACCAAAATTGAAAAAATTAGTTTGTCAGAGATGAAAATGTGGGTATTTTTAGAACCCATAATTTGCTATTTAAAGCTGCCATTTGAATGATAGATCATGGAGGGAGCATTGGTAGACTTATTACTAATAGTATTACCTTGCTAGTATTACCATGGTGCGACAGGCATTTCAGCTCTGGCTGTTATGTATTACCCTTATAGAACCATTCCAGATTCTCAAAGTCTTTTTTACATTAATGCTGGCAATCCTGCACAGAAGTGATCATGGCTAGTAATCTTGCATAGGGTGGCCACTAATCCAATCTTGCCTTATGTGTACACACAAATAATATTAGTAAGTCAGCATGAAATTCATTTAACATAAGTAGCTCTTATTAATGAAAAGATTGGGGAACCCTGGTCTTACTGAATCAGAAATTGAAAGATGTTTTAATGATTCTTTTTTTTACTCAAACAAGGACCCGAGACCCGCTTGCCTCATGAAAAAGGCTGCTTTTATTCTGAAGCAAGCTGAGCTCATATTTTCAACCTAAGCCGCTCAAGCTAAAATGTCATGTCAACTATCTAAGACTACTAACTCTTACCCCTCACTCCAGAACATTCCAATCCCTAAAGCTACCATGTTCCCTGTTTCCAACCCTTTAATAAGTTCTTAATTAAGCCTCCTTCTCACTTCCCATTTTTTGCCAACCCTGCCTGCACCAAGTCCAATACTATGCGCAATATTTACTAAAAGTTCAAACAACGCAGGCAGCAAGCAATGTTGCTGCACTGTGCTGTGTTGTTTGAACAGGAAAGATCTGAACAGCATCATATTTTATAAGACGCTCTTCAACTCTCTCCCTGAGCTGACGCACTTGAGGCTGCCTAGCGCCAGCGCAGTCAACCATGGCGCCAGGATACCTGCGTTATGGGCATGATTGGTTTTCTGCTTGAAGGGGTACCTTACTGCACAAAAACGTCGCTCAGAGGCAATTCCCTCTGTCTCTGCATGATACAGAATGCATCATGCATCATGCATGGAAAGAGGAAGTAACAAGGAGAAAAAAACATAATTCTCCTTGTTACGCCATGGATGGGTGGCATACCATTTTGCCCCAATCCCAGGTATACTGATTTCAGTAAATCTGGGATTACATAAAATTGCATGGGTGGATGCACAGAAACGGCCATGAAAGCTACTGCGTTGTATTACATTTCTTTACAAAGTCACGCAAGGCGGCACAAATCACCCCTTGCGTGGCTTTATATATTTTACTTACAGCCTTTGTGATGTCTTGCGTCACCTGGTGTGATGAAGGGCATTGCAAAGGCTTAGTAAATCTTGGCCTATGTTTTTTTGATGACACTGTCATCTTTACAAACACTCAAACCTATACTTAGCTTCCCTATTACTCCAAACTGCTCCTTAAAGCATTCGAAGGTGTACAACAGTGGATGCACCGCAAGAATGGAGATGTGCTGCCAGTATGGAGATGTTTTTATGGTGGCCGCTCCTGCTACCTGCCCCGTATTCTTTTTTTTATAAATCTTTTTTATTAACAACTTAAATGCGACGTTTACTTTCGTCATTGAGTACAGTGATATTTGACGTGACAAATACCATTTTACAGAGGTCAGTGACACATTCCAAAACAGCATTTTACATTACATTTCTTATGGTGTACATGGTTCTGAAGGAGAGGAGACATCGGGCGGGACACAGATATTACCTCAATATTCGTTCCATTTGCCCCACACCTGCTTCCATTTTTTGGGGCAGCCTCTCGCAACATAGACAGTTTTTTCTCGCATCACACACCAGTCCATGTCTGTCTTCTATTCTGCCACTGTGGGAGCTGCACTAGCACCCCAGAACCTGGCCACGTTCCGTTTAGCTCCCACTAAACCCAGTGTCGCCCACAGTTTATCCTTACTATATAGATCCGTGGGTTCCCAGATGTTTAGTAGACTCCTCTTAGCATCTATGTCTATACTTATTCCAAAAACTTCGCTGAAGCATTGGTGGATGCCTGCCCAATATTTCCGAACATGTATACATTCCCACAGTATATGGATGAACGTACCCTCATGGCCACACCATCTCCTACACTCCACTTCAGCTGCTCTACCCATCTTAGCTAGTGTTGGTCCTGTGATATATACCCTATGAAGGATCTTAATTTGAACCAGTCTCAGGCGAGCGCAGATCGCGACCTCCTTAGGGGAGGCCAACGCTTCTTGCCACTCTTCTTCGTCTAGTTCCGAGATGTCTCTTTCCCAGTGCATTCAAAGCGTTTCAAGGGGGTCCGGGGCATTATTGATCAACTTTTTATATGTTAGTGATAATGCTTTTGTTTGCATGTATCCGTCGAGGAGTCTATCCTCCAGGGGAGAGGCCTCCGGGAGGGTCTCACCCATCGGTATTTGCGATGTCAGTGCGTGTCTCACCTGTGAGTATCTGTAGCGTCCCAAGTCAGCCATCTCATATTCCTGTTGGAGAGCAGCAAATGTTATGACTCCACCCCCTTTCCATAGATCGCCTATTCTTGAGATTCCGATCCTATCCCATCTGTCGAATCCCTTTGTTTTCCTCAGTGTGCCCAGTTGTTCGGTATCCCACAGGGGAGTGGCCTGCCTAAGTTTCAGTCCCCAGCCCATGCTTCTAGTGGCGGCGTGCCACACTTGTACCGAGTGTCTAGTTGGTCCGGTCAGTGTTAGGCTTTGAGTACAGGGCCATATTAAAATTGCCACCTGGCAGTAGCCATTTGTCCATTCTATAGCCCGGGTCCTCCCAGTGGCGGTACGTGCAGTGGTTGATGGCAGCCAAGTGAGCCGCCCAATAATATTTTTTAATATCAGGGAGTCCAATAGCTCCATCGTACCAACCCCTCACTAGTTTTGAAAAGGCTATACGGGGATGTCCCTCCCAAAGCAACTCCCTCTGTACACTTTCTACTTCTTTAAAGTATTTCGCAGGAACTGGGTTTGGAAAATTTTGGAGGGCATAGAGGAAGCGTGGCAGTGACATCATTTTGAATAATGCCTCTCTACCCAACAACGACAGAGGAAGCGCTTTCCAGTTCGCAACATCGCGTTTTAGTCGCTGTAGTGGGGGGAGCAGATTATGTTCGTAGCTAGCATTATGATCCGCTGTAATGTAGATCCCTAGGTATCGAAATCCGTCTTTTGCCTCCTGTATGGTACAATCCCTAGGCAGGGATGGAGGCTGTCCGTTAAGGACATATAATATGGATTTACTCCAGTTTATAGTGTATCCGGAATATTTGCCGAATGTTGCGAATATGTTGAGAATCCTATGGATTGATGCTTTGGGGGATGCCAGATATAACAGAATGTCATCTGCATAAAGAGAAATAGGGTCTTCCCAACTATCTGCCCATTTCAGGCCACGGATGACAGGGTCCCTACGGATCCAGGCTGCAAGGGGCTCCAAGGACAAGGCGAAGAGCAAAGGAGACAGCGGGCATCCTTGTCTTGTCCCACGTTCCAATGCAAAGACCGTCGATTTTTTTATTATTTACCACTACCTGCGCCAGGGGTTCTGTGTATAGCAGACGTACCAACTGAATTAAGTTAGGCCCAAATCCCATCTTACTCAATACTGTGAAGAGGTATGGCCATTCAATGGTATCGAAGGCCATCGTGGCATCCAAGGACACCACTACTGCATCCTCCCTTATAAAACCCTGATGCCCCAGGACTCCATGCAGTCTCCTTAGATTAAGTGCCGTGTTCCTGTTGGGCATAAATCCTGATTGATCCGGGTGTACCAGTTTATTGATCACCTTTACCAAGCGTCCCGCTAGTAACTTGGCCAGAACTTTAGGTTCAACGTTTAGTAATGAGATAGGCCTATACGAGCAACACTTATTTCTGGGTTTACCTGTTTTATGTATGGTGACCAATGTGGCCACCCTTTGGTCGAACGGGAGCACCCCTAATTCTCGACTTTCCTCAAACATCCCTCGTAGGTGTGGTGCGATTTTGTCAGGTTTTAATTTGTAAAGGTCGATTGGCAGCCCATTAGGGCCCAAGGCTTTCCCGGACTGGAGACTTCTTATCGCCTGGGCCACTTCATCATTAGTGAGGGCACTATCGAGTAGCTCCCTGTCTACAGTCTCTAAAGTTGGGAGCGTTATGTCTGAAAGCAGGTCTGCAGAATCTGTTTCTTGAAAGGAGGTGGTTGCCTGGTATATTGTACGGTAGTACTGAGCGAATTCATTAGTTTTTTCTTGTGGGTCTACTATTGTCGTACCCGATTCCGTGGTTAGTTCAGGTATCAGGCGGTTTGCTAATTCTTTCCTATCCAGCCAGGCCAGCAACTTCCCAGCCTTGTCTCCTAGTTCGTACATTCTACCCGCCTTGTCCCTGCTCAAAGTTTTGGCCATGTCTGTAGCAATAGTTTTATATTCCTCTCTTTTAAATGATAGTGTGTGGAGTTTGTCCTGTTGTATTAGTCCTTCTGCCTCTTCCTCTATGTGGGGATTTCTTCTTCTAGCCTGACTAAATCTTTGATCTTTACCTTGCGTACCCCTGCAATCAGGGAGAGTGCCTGTTCCCTAATTACTGCTTTAAAAGCTTTCCAAAGCGTTTGAGCTAAAGCTACTGATTCTACATTCTCAACGAAATAAAGCTCGATGGCTGCTGACAGTTTCTCTCTGACAACTGGACTTTTAAGATACCATGGGTTCATCGGTGCTACCCTGCCCACTTGTTTCTCGCCCAGGGCCACCTGAGCCCACAGTGGCGAATGGTCTGATATACCTCGGGCTAAGTGCTTGATATCATGGATGTTGCTAACTTGAGCCGCTGGAGTGAGAAGGTAGTCAATACGGGATAAACTATTATGAGCTCCTGAATGAAAGGTATATTGGAGACTTTCAGGATGGTATGTACGCCATGCATCGGCCAGTCCCATTGCGTCTATAAAGTCAGGAAGCCACCTTTGTGATGGGCCAATGGTACGAGGAGGGCACCGGTCCAGGGACCCGGATACTACGGAGTTGAAATCCCCACCTGCTACCAAGCGGCCCTCGGGAAAGTATAGTAATACATTGCCTAAGTCCCTGAACGTTTGCCCCTGTAACCCCGGAGGGACATACACAGATACAATTGTAAGCGGCATACTTTCCCATTGACCCGATATGGCTGCATATCTACCCATCACGTCTGTCCAGGTGTGATTGATTGACATCGGGAAGGACTTCTTGGTCATAATGCCCACTCCCTTGGAGCCGGTAGTAAAGCCCGAGTGGACATTCAATCGGTAGCCCCATCTGCTCGGAGCCTTACATGTGTTACCAATGAGGTGCGTTTCTTGGAGTAACACAACGTCAGGAGACTGCCTCTTAATATATTGCAATAGGATACTACGTTTCAGTTTGTCCCCCAACCCGTTAACATTCCAAGTTGCAGTTTAAAACTTTTGTCCCACTGCATAATTAGTAATATTTTTATGTCTGACAAGTCCCCTCTCGATATCTGTCTCAACCAGTGTCGCACTAACTAATAAACTGGAAAACAATTCAATCCCATCCCAACCACCCCCCACCCTGCTCCCCTGCACTCCGGGCTTCGAACTGCCCATGATTCAACTATGCAGAGTGCCTGTCGCCCTTAAACTATAGACTAAAAGTAGAATGCAATGGGGGGGGAAACCTTCCGCCACCCCAATCGACAGATTCCAATCAACACTTTGGTTAGGACAACCCTGGGACGACCATCATAGTCTAATGGTTGATAAGACACTTAGCTTCCTTCGCCTGAGCGGCCTCCATCGTCCAGATCTTGTCGGCAATTCAGTTTTAAATCGCTCCAGTCTTTAACTGCTGCGATTGCGCCGCCAGTGGCAAGGCCGCATCTCCTGTAGTTTTAAATTCGTCTGGATCGATTTCAGCCTCTGCCAGCGTTGTGTGCTTCCGCATGTCTCCAACCCTCCAACCAGTCCGTGGCCGCTTCTGGGCTGTCAAAGAACCAGGCTTTGCCATCCGCAGCAATACAAAGCCTTGTAGGAAACAGCATTGCGTACTTGAGCCCTCTTTCCCTGAGCCGTTTTTTATGTCGAGAAAGGTCCTTCGCTGCCGTTGAACAGTTAACGTAAAGTCCGGAAAGAAGGAAATCTCACTGTTTTCATATTTTAGGGGGGAGGGCACTCGGGCCGTATGCAGTATGCTGTTCCGATCTCTAAAGTTCAAAAGTTTTGCCAACATTGGACGAGGAGGCACCCTCTGCTTCGGTCTGCCTCCAGGAACTCTGTGTGCCCTCTCGACAACAAAGAACTTTGAGAGCCCCTTGGGCTGGAGATGCTTGAGTACCAGTTCTTCTACAAATAGGTCAGCCGCCGGGCCTTCCGCTCATTCCGGAAGCCCAATTATTCGTATGTTGTTCCTCCGGGTGCAGCCTTCATAGTCATCCAGCTTTTCTTCTGCCAGTTTGCGAAATGCCTGCAAGTCCCTGATGTCTTTTTGCATTTGGTTAGCGTTATCTACGAGATCTGATGTGACCAGTTCCACTTGTTTGACCTTCTCCCCCATTTTTTGCAGGTCTGCTCTTAGTAGCGCAACTTCCTTTGTGATAGTGTCCATTCTGTTCTCCAAGGAGGTGCGCACCCCCGAGATAGCATCCATTATGTCCTTCAACGTTGGGTCTGGCTCTTCGCGTTCTGAACCGGTCGCCATTTTGGATTTAACGTTGTGATCGGGTTCAGTCGGTTTCGGCAATGTATATTTATCAAGTTTCGTCTGCTGCGACCCTTTGAGCCCCTTGGTCCCCGACATTTCAGCTCCTTACAGTGTATGAGGCCAGTGACCGCCTCTCGCTTCTCTTTCCACTACTGCCTTGGTGTTTTATCGCGCCGCTTGTCTCTTCCTGTTCTCCCCCACAGTAGAGTCGAATTAGTGCGTCTGCCACCACTTATGTTGGGGCTGTTTGTAATTGTGACTTGTCCCGCTTCACTTCTTCTCAGTGACTAATGCGCGGGCCCCGGGCTGTTAGCTATGTATGCCTCCACAGTACCGTCTCATATGTCACGACCGGCAATGCTGCCCAGCACTCAGTGTTGTTGGTCGAGGTGCTAGTGCCAGATGAATCCCCCTGGGCACCATAGGCAAGCGAGTAGGGAGTCTGTGTAGCTTTATTTATACCTGTGCCTGGATTGGAGATTGCATTCAGTCATGTTGCTGGGCTGGTAGCAATTGTTGCCATCGGGGCTTGCACCCACTGTAAGAACCCCTCTGTGACTTGGCCTTCGCCTGCTGTATTGTTCAATACGCCTTCCCTTCTGGCGCTGCCAACTGTGTTCTGGCCCAAGCTATAACGTGGGGTAGGCACTTCCCCGGGGGCCGCTACGATAGTTTGCCGGGCCGCAGGCAGCTGCGCACTTCTTCAACACGCCCCAGCGGCCTCCCCGCAGTCACCGACAACAGGGCCTTACAGTTCCGTATTTTCGCTCGGCTCCTTAGCGGGTCACACCTTTGCTCCAGCAGCCCCTTGGCGTAACCGCGTCAGACCGGGTGTCTCCGGATGTGCGCTCGTGGTAGGCCTCAGGACCCCGGCCCGCGTTGCCAATGGTGCCGCTCCCCGGCGTTCGCGCGCACGTAGGCGCAGTCACGGCAGGTCCAGGCTTCCGGACACAGAGAGGCCGCAAGTTTTACAGCTCCATAACTTTTCAGCCGCTGGGTCCCGCTGCTCCGTTGTTTCGCCGTCAGCCCCCTCGGCATCTTAGGTCGTCCCGTTGTTGCTCCTAGAGCGGATTAGTGTGTCGGATGATAGGGTTGTCGATCGGGGTATGCCGGAGCTGTTCTATCCGGCGGCCATCTCGTTTGGTGGTTAAGCCACGCTCCCTCCCTGCCCCGTATTCTTAACCAGCCCAATCACCTTCGTTGGAGAGTGTAATTCCCTCCCTTATACCCAGGGGCCAACATTGGGAGGGAAAAATATCACAAACTTTCTGGTCTTATGTGCAAAAGGTCATTTTAGTCAGAAGCAAGTTGAGGTCACATTTACATTTATTGGCTGCACAAGCTAAAATGCCCTGTAAACTTCCTAACAATAAAGCCTGACATTTCCCCCTCCCTCTTGACCATTCCTACCCTAAAACTACCACCCTTACTGTATAAGTTGGCCAAAATATCTTTATTGGGATCCAACTCTCATATATTCTTACTGAAACCTTATTCTCGCTTGAACTCCCTTCCGTATCCTGCCCGCACCCGCACCAAGTCCATGACTAAGACATAGTTTACCTTTGTTACTCTCTCAACAACCCCTACAGAAACTTGTCATTCTCTTGGTTTTCATTCTCTTCCTTTGAGCTATTTGACTGCCACACAAAAAACCCTCCCCTGAGGGACACTTTCTGCTCCCCAATCGCTTAAAACAGTTTATACGGTCGTTCCTCCACCATTTGTATCATTGTTCCAAATACAATATGTACCCCAATAAGAACAAATGCACACCATCATAGCTAAATGACCAGAGAATCAAATATATGTTTCACTACTCAAAACTTCGTGGTGTTACAAAAACCGGTCACCTACCTACTCACCTACTTTCAAGCCCTGTTTTTCACTGCCCATTTTCTTGCCAATCTCCACATTCTCCTTAGCAACAATTGCTACCTCATTCCGTTGTCATTTTACACACTAAAAATCCATCTTCATCATCCTAATCAAATCAAGTTCCAGGGATTGAACTAGATTGTTTTCCTCTCAAATATATCAACTACACATCTGGCTTTGACCATTTATCTTTCAACTACAACACTATGGGCACCTATTGCCCCAATTTATGCCCCCAATACCATGGCAGTGAATGCATCCTTGTTATAACCCATCCCCAACATCCCATCCAAAGAACTGCCTCCCTGCAAACATGTGTACCTACTTTACAACGTATTGGTCAAAATTTCACAATTCTTTTTTCTTATTCTTCCACTCCATTACGCCTATAAACTAAGCACATCCAATTACCTTGAGGTTCAATCCTACTGTACACCTGTGTGCACATAACCCCCACATACAAGTTCTCCTCCATTTGCCCAACCTCCTCAAACTCTTCCCATTCAAGCCCAAATGGTAATCTTCAATGGCAGCCCAATACTACACAAGGGTGTCACAAAACTAATTGCTTGCCAACCTTCCCTCTGCAGGCATTTCCTCAACTTACCCAAAACCTTCTGTGTCTCACAATATTGCCACCTTCACACCAGAACTCTTGTCCACTCCTACATCCCCCATTCTGGCATAACATCTGAAAGTACTCACCAATGAGGAAAAGAGAAGAAGATAATACTTCAGACTTGAGATACGCCATGCTTAGCGTATAAGTGATACTCAAGAAAGAACTTGACACTCATGCAAAAGGCATCTAGGAACACCAATCAATGAGGTATGGACTGTTTGTAAGTGTTAAATTCTCCTGGGGGTAGGACAAAGTCCCTTAATGGAGTGACATTCTTCATCAGCGGGCCATTCCTCATCATGATATCCCAAAGGTGTATATAATAGGCTCCCCTAGGATCTCTTCATAAGGAGATAGATGGCATCCTACTAATTATGTAATTGGGACTTATTGGTTAAAAATGTAAATAGTGGGTAGGGTATTAAACTTTTAATGATACCTCCCTTTTGCATCAATAAAAGCAGTGCACTGTTCAATGCAGACCATAAGTCATGTGACAACATGTTTCTGCCCCCTTGATGTTATGGTCCTCACTGGTATGGGGTATCCATCAGGACAAGTCCCCCTCCTAACTATCTGATGCCCTACTGTCAATGATTAGTTTCTAGGTATTTTGGTTAAAGGGACAGAAAGGAAGAAGAAAAGGAATTAATGGTTACACCTCACCTCTCTGGTCATCTGACCTGGGGTTGTTAAAATTAAAGCCACCCTGGCTCTAATTGCTGTCAATGGGCTACTGCCCAATCGTAGGTACTACCAGTATTGAAGAGGTTTCAATCCGCCAAACAAGTGTGTCTCAAGTTGCTTGCCAACCTCCAGTCTCCTTGCATTTCTTTGACATTCCAAAATCCTGCTGTGTCTCACACTAGAGCCACCGTCAGGCTGGAACACTTGCCCACCCACACCACCCATTATTCCGGCATGACTCCTGGCTTTCTACACTGGAAAAATAGCATTCTGTGCTGACCATCTCAAGCCTACTGGTGTCCTTTGCCACACGTTCTTACCTAAATACTCAACTTATCCTCTTCAACAAACAGATTGCCAAGCAGTAAGCCGGCGCACACTCCTTCAGCCCTTCCTTTTCCAATACCTAAAATGCACCCGAAACATCATTGAAAAAGATCACCAAAACATCTTTAACTCCTAGGTGGATGTGCACATGAACCACACCTGAAATACCTCCCCTTCCAATGTATTCATAGCTATGACTTTCCTTCTGCTCCTCATGTTCCTTTATCCCTTGCCCAGCACTCTAAAATCTGACTGCCCAATTCCTCTCACATTGTTCCTACATCCTAAAGTACTTCCAGTAAAAGGAGACACCACCCAGTTTCCCTCCAAAATTCAACAATGATATCCCCCTTTCAAGTTCAAGGAAGGATAGAACTTCATGTTCTATCTTTCCTACTGGCACTGGGGTGCACATATTCTGTACAGGCTTACAGATAGATTCATCTCATTGATGCCACTAATGATAGCTCAGCAAGTAGCAATGCTCTCGTACTTTTGCTGTCCACATATTCTCCTAAGGCTTTGAAGTCGCTATGGAATCTGCTTCAGAAGTTAATCTAACAAAGCTTATATACTGTGAATGAGACGGTACATCAGTCACTTTATTGTCCAGTATGGGAAAGTGTTCTAGTGCAGACAAGAAAAAAAATCTCCCAGCAAACACAGCAATGGTAATTTTCAGATGTCTAATTGATCACACACACCATGGTTGTTCTATCAATCAGCTAAGTCACTGACATATTGCACTACCTTTTCCCTCCAACCTCACTACCAGAGCCACCAGAATGAATTCTAGGAAGGCAATGCTATGCCACCAATCAATCAATGTGACCAGCCACATCCCTGCTCACCATCTCTTGCTCCAATAGAGGACAAAATACCTTGCTCCAAATGCATCAGAAAATATCTCTACCTCAAACGTCTACTGGTCATCTTGCAGCCATATTGTCACTCCATTATATTTCCCCAGAAACCTCTTCCTCATCTGTACATCCTTCCGCACTCTGTCTGTGTTACCCATATCCTGTAATGTCTGTTACCAGTATTCTGTGATGTGGCTTCATCAGGCCGCTCATAGTGAAAACCATATGCCTGCAAAATGTCCAGCCTGGTACCACTACTGTGCAAGCAATGTTCAGGTGTTCCAAAACCTGCTGCATAAACCTCAGTTCACACTTTTCACCACATCCAGTAGTAATTCTGTCAGGTTTTTTCAGTTTCTTGACTGGCAACCATAAAACTGTGGGCACTGAATCTAATTCAATTTGCAGAAATGTCAGAAACGTCAAGCATGTTGTGAGATCCTCTTTCTTTACAGGTCCCAATGATGTCTCCAGATCATCTGCTACTGCCTCAAACATCTTCATCTGTCTCCTGCACTCCACTTTCTCACCTGCCTTGCCTACCACCAAAAAATCATCAAGGTAGTGTGTTGCTTGTTCAGACCTGACACTTCTTTCATCACCAATTCTAGAAAAGAACAAAGATTTTCAAAATCTTCACCTGCCAAAGAGTAACTCATGGGCATGTCTCTGTCTTCATAGATCTGTCATTGAGGCTGAAGGCCTAACAGGAAAACTCATGAGGATGCACTGGAAATAATCTAAGTGCAGATTTGACATCTACTTTTCCCATTTCCAATCCCATTCCACATTTCTGCACCAATCCTACTACATCATCAATATTTTAGTAAGCCATCAACCACAGGTTCTTGTCAATGAAGTCGTTCACAAAACTGCCTTCTTGCTAAGATGGAAAATAAATAAATCTGAACTCTCCTCTTTTGTGGTACCACACCAAGAGAGGAAATTAATAAATCCTCAAAAGGGGGGTATTCAAAGGAGTCCACCATGTGGCCCACTTCTGCTTCGTTCCCCAATTCCTACCAAACTATCTCTGCCCTTCCATTACATGACTTTAACATTCTAAGCCCAGAGCCAGTCGTTGGACCCTCATAAGGAATCCTACAACTGCGTCTAAATCCCTGTTTCAGCACCTAGTAACATCACTCTTGAGATACTTCCATAGCTGTAACGTCCATCTGTCCATTGTGACCTTTTCTTACAACTCCATTCCCTCACCTCTTAATTTGACTTCTTGCTCTGCACCTCTCCATCCAAAACACTGTAAAACTAGATGCTTAACCCTGCATTTCAAGCATTTGTGTCTGAACTTGAATGTTTATTGGAGACATTGGAGACACTCCTTCTTTTTGAAATCCCAGCATGCCCACGCTGGTACCGGTCACCTGTATTTCCTAAACACCATGAGTTGGGGCTGCCTGGCAACCTGATAATGATAATGGCAGACCGTTTGCCATATGCAGTGTTAAAATGGGCCTCAATGATAATACAAACTGTAGCTAGAGCTCAATGGCCTAATCTACCCACAACCTCCTGGGGTTCATGCTCCTTCTAGCCAAAAGATTTTTGTTGTAACACCATCCCCCCAAAACTGATTCTAGCTGTTACTCGTTATGTCCAGGTACTTCAAGGACAGCTATAGTGCATTCCAGGTTTTTCTCACAATATATGCTGGTCTATATCATGAAGGTGGCCATGCGGGTGCCAATTTTAGTAGGATCCCTTTGCGCCTGGCCAGATTTCTCTTTTCTGCTTTTGATTCTTCCTTATTTCTAGTTTTGCTGTGCAGAGATTAAGGTCCTGATTCCGAAAGGTAGGCTTACACTTTTGTGTAAGTTTATGATTGCTTGCAATTCACAAAGGGATTAATGAGTAGCATCTTTACGAGTGGGGAGTCTCCACACATAAAAAGAAAGATCTTTTTATGTACGGAGACTCCGCACTCGTGAAGATGCTACTCGTAAATCCCTTTGTGAATAGCAAACAATCATAAACTTACACAAAAGTGTACATTTACCTTTGTGAATCAGGCCCTCAGTGTCTAGGTACTCGTTAGCCCAAGTTTTCTCTTTCATACAGGGTCTTATTTGTTAGTAGAATATGGCTTTCCTTATCTGTCCATTCCTTAGACCACTAGCCTCCTCCCTACTATGTTCATCTTCATTCACCTGTGGCTGCCCTGAGTCCCCTTCATTCTGCGGTGTAGATTCTTACCCACTACTTAGGACCAGGATTGCCACGGTGCATTTTGGAATCGCTGAAATCCCCTCCAACATTCCATTCACTCACATCCTTGCACAGTGTAAACCACCGAAAGTTCAAATACTCAACCCGGTTTTCCTCTAGTCATGTTCTTGCTATTTGATCTGCTGAAGTGTGTGCGTCTTAGTACTGATCTCTCTCCGTTAACATCCCCAAGGACAGCAGTTGATATGTTTGCTAGAATTCCTCTCCAAAACAAAGCCCAAGAGAGGGTTCTTTAGATCTTCCTGTTCCAAATACAGGAGCGGACCATGCAGGTAAGAGCGGTGGAGCAGGGTGGGGGAGTAGTTGACAGACAACGACGAGGAAAAATAAAATTAAAAAAAATAAAACCACTTACCTTGCGCTCACCGCATCGCTGAATCGGCGATGTGGCGAGCGCAAGGTAATGGTTTTCCTGTCGACTCCCCCCACCTCGACTCACCACTCTTACCTGCATGAGCCGCTCCTGTCCAAAGACTTAGTTAATGTACCAGCATGAGGCAGAGAACTCAGTGGGGCTGCAATCTTCCCAACTCACTAAACATTACATGAGTAAGGTGCATATTAGGCAATGATTAGTCTTGTCAGAATAATTATTGGAGCCCAAAGCATTTTTTATCATGAATAGCCACATTCAAGAATACACACTAGGGTTTTAATATTTTTAAGATTTATTAAAATCAAAAGTCTATCCTTGTACTAACAATATTAATAGTACCTACTATGAAAATAAACAAGATAGTGGCAACAATAAATGCTAATAGACAGAGCAACAGAAAATATTGTAACATTATGACTGTAATTCAGAACTCTTCTACATTGGATCCCCAAACCCTCCCTTCCCTCGGCTAAGGTGATCTTAGCACCAACAGGAGCCTACTGCAAGTTTTTTAGTTGTCCTTGCTCAAACCCACATACCTTTTTTAAAACAACAGAAGAAGTGTTCACTAGTGATACAGCTGTTGTTTCTGTCTCTGTACCACAGCAGATGTATTGTCCTCAGGCAGGCAGATAAACCTGTCAGAACACTCGATGTGCCTTCTCTGTAACCTGCAACAAGGAAAGGTATTTACAGCTAAAACTCTCATAGAAATGACCCTCAGTGTGCCATCCCAAGATCGAAATTCCTCTCTATCTACTAATGCTTCAATTCAGCTTATATACTCTGTCTGAAATTGCTGAATGATTTTAAAATAAACAATCAATATACAAGATACTCAAGCCTTTCACCTACTTGGATTTTGTGAAACTTTGTTTCCTGTTTAGAAACAAAAACTGAGAATTCAAGCTTTCAGATTCTATGAAACTGTGTTGATTGCTTAAGAAAAATAATTAGAAAACCATAATATCAAGGCATGACATTAACATTTATAATTCAAAATGGGGGTGCCTAAACAGAAAATATATGAAGATTATATCACTGTCTTTCCTCTCTCATTGCCTCCTGCTCCACCCTCTGCATGCTTTATCTTGTGGCTCGCAACCTACCTGATTTTTCCATCTTCTCCTTGGCATTTAATTTTCTCTCTCCCCCCCTCCCAGCTTCTCTGAACACCAGAAAACTGCTTCAACTGCTGTTCTTTCCCTTGGGTGTAAGACTCTACAGGCCCCTGCACTGATCAGGAGCTTATGTTATGTTATGTTATGTTATGTTATAGGCATTTATAAAGCGCGAGCGGTTACCCAAAGGTGTCCTGGCGCTAGCTGCTCTCAATCTTATGGGACCAAAGGCATCCTATACCCTTATTTACTAGACACTACTCTGTAGTTTGAGTGAGAACTACTAAGAAAAAAAAACAATGGACCCTTATGGTTAGTTTAATAGATCGTGACCCTCTCTTAGTGCATGCTTCATATTTGGGCATCACCCTGGTCCCTATAAACCAGAGTGGGCTCAACCATGTTCCAGAGAGAAGTTTTGATACTTCCTTCTGGGGCCTTAAATGATAAAAATACCTTAGGGTCACTCAGGTATCCCTTTATTAGTGAGTGATAGAGGACTGCTAAAATTGAGATTGGGGTATCTGTGGATATTGTGTTCCTACATTCCAGTTGGAGTCAACATGTTTTAGCCTTATGTGTGTGACCACTATGGGCCAAGGCTTTCTTCAGGACTATATCTAATGCCACAGGTATTTGTTTATGCAATCCAATATCCTATCCCTATTGGTCAGGACACATTACAAGTAACATATATCACGCACAAAGGTTAACTTAACCTCTTATTGGTAGAGTATATGTAGATCACTGCAACAAATATAATAAATTCCTTATAATGGGGGTCTCTTATTTTCGAGAGAAGTCGTTACATTTAACACAACACACTAGCATGCAGGACAATGCAATATTGTATCCCATGGAGGATTGTACAATGTTGTATCCTCCAAATAAAATTTCACCAGTAGGTTTAAAATGTGTGAAAAAAGCAGAGGGTAATAGAAGTAAAAGTGCTCTAAAGACATACGGAAATTGTGGTGATACAGTCATTTGGATCACATTGCTCATGCCCAGGATACCCAATGGGAGTCTATGCATGCATGCAAAAGATTTCGAAATTTTGATTCCCAGAAACATAGCGAGAATCGACGCCAATAATCTGAGTCTTCTCTTGATTAAAAAAAAAATAGCAGAGACTAAACAAAAACTTTGAGCCTCAGCTTTAGTGGATGGAACTGCTATAGATTGATCAAAAGAACAATGGCAGTTTCACCTGTGTAAAAAGTTATTTTTGCATTCTGCCCTGCTAAGGATCAGAGGGAAAATATAAGTCGAACATTTCAAATGACTCAAAAATTGCTCAAGATATAAGGCAAACTAAGGTGAAAGAGGGCAGCCTTGCCTTCTCTGTCTTTTTATAGAAAGCTTAGATGAGATGTTCCCCATACTCACAATTTGAGTAAATAGCCCTATGTATAGAGCTTGAATCCTATTTGGGAATTGTGGGCCAAAACATCCTAATATGCTCCAAAGAAAAGACCAGAAGACCCTGCCAAATAACCTTTCGGTGTGATCCCTCTTGCAGTGCCTAAACCAACTCCAACGCCAAACTTTGACATTGACAAGTTGGTATGATCAGTGGTATCCCTTGAAGGAATTTAGCCATGCTGCATCGGATTGACCCATTCTATTTGTATAGCAGCCAATCTATTGGGTAGGATTTTGGTATATATTTTCAAATCTAAGTTGAAAAGGGATATGGGGCAATATGCGTTGCATAATCTGTGATCCATGTCTTTCTAAAAACAAAATAGGTTTCTTTCCATGAGGGTAGTGGGGTGACTTCCTTATCAATAGAAAAAAGACACAAAAAGGACAAGAGCAAGAATTGTGAAAAACTTTATAAAATTTCAAAGGAATAGAATCAGGTCTAGTTGCTTTACACTTAGGTAGGCATGCAATCACTTGCTCAACTCTTGCTGCTCCATTACGAGAGATTCTCAATAGATCTTTAAATCCCTGTCCTTCAAGAGGAACTAACAAACGCAATGTAAGAAAATATCTGTTCAGCTGTAGGTGAACAATTGTCCCTATATAAATGGAATAGAATGCATGAAAAGTCATAAGCAAAGTGCCCTACATTCTAACTTCCACCCTCTTGGAGACAGAATAGCCTTAATAAATATTTTATTAGCATGTTCTCTGAGTTTCAGTTCCAGGTGTTGTCCCATGCTTTAGCTAATCCCAAGGCAGCTAAGTCTTATTTTGAAGTCACCCTATCAGATTTATCCCATAGTTGTTTTTGAGAAGCATCTTGATAATTATTCATTTTTAAAAAGCACTACTTCAAGAAAAGATGGGCAGTGATTGTGAAATAAAGTCCCATGCTCTAGGTCAAGTAGTGGAACAGGGCTCCATGAGCCAGGATACCATCTCCAAAAGGTCCAGCTAAATCGGTTTTGCTGTTGCAAAGGAGAACATAGGAGGAGTTGCCTGAATCTTTGGCTCAGTGGCAACGCACCTTTGTCAGATCAGATTGGCAGGTTGATCCTGGTGTCCCACAGGTTCTCTGAGCAAAACGTTGGTAAAAAGTTTCCAAGTCCCAGGTTTTGGAAAACTTTAGGAGAAGTACATTTTGACCACAGCCAAGGGTCCAAGACATTAAGGATAGCACTTGGGGTTCAGCACACACTCAAGCTAAGACTGGAAATATAGGAAAGGACTCTAGAAGTGTGTGAGGTCCCTGCCGCCCAAAGAGGAGGTCAGCCTCATGATACTTGGAGTCCATTTCTTTGTCCTGGGTACGAAAGAGAGAACAAGCTCAGTCTTCAGAGCTCTTCTCAGGTCACAGGCAGCAGATCAAATCCTCTTCTGTTCTTCTACAGGTTCAGAAGGGATCTGAGGAAGGTTCTGTGGGTGCTGCATATATTTCTGGTGTCAGCCTGTGGGAGGGGAAACTCATGGCCACTACCCAGTTAATGAGGCAAAAGTTCCCAGGGGAGGACCTACCCATTTATACAGCACTTCCTATGTGTTTTGCTGCAAGCAATTCCACAGTGCCCCCTCTGCCCAAAGTCAACGTGGCAGAACTTTTCATTCCCTGTGCGGAGGCCATGTGCCCGTTCTAGAGGTGTGACAGGGAAATGAGCAAATCCCCCTCTGTGGTGTATCCAAGCCAGTTCTGATGGATGCTTCTCTCCCACTGGGCCTGGTTTATGAATGGCTAGAGGGACAAAAGAAGGGGCAGACCCAAGTATTAGCTGCATCTGCCAGTGACAGGGAAGGCCCCTTTGAAGTTAATTAAGGTCCTGGGCATAGCCCAAATGGCCAGCCTGCCAGAGAAACAGAACACCTCCCCACATCCAAAGCCCTTGTATCAGCTCTCAGAACAAACCCATCCCTAATTAGGGGAGCTATTCAGTTCCTGGATGACAGTTGGAAGCTCATACAAATGGGCTTCAAGAGGCTTTAGGCAGGTAACAGCAAACTTCAAAAAGCACCTGTTCTAAAATATCTATTACAAATCTGACTTCACCAATGAATTGAGTGCAATAATTGTTTTAAAAAGTCCAAGAATAAACTCTGCAGCTGTTTCCTAAGCAGAGACAATGATATTAAATTCAATGTTGTATCCCAATTTTTACCTATGAAACAGCTAACCCTGCTACTCTGAAAATAGCCTTTTGGGCTTGGGCATTTTCACTGTAAGGACATGTTTAACTTATATGTCTTCTATGTGTCAGACTCCTAATAGCATGCCCCCTGCTTTAACGAGCAGTAAGGTCTACATATGGGTGACTTATTAATATTTAAAAGGAGTGTTTAGGCCTGTCAAAAGGGGTCAATTTTGACAGGTCAAATTTGCAGTTTAAACCTGTTACAACTGTGTCTGCAGTCATGTTTCCCCTGTCACTACAGTTGGTTGCACAATGTGTTCTTTAGTCCAATGGCATATTTAACTTACAGGTAAGTTAAATATGCCAATTAGGGTTATGTCAATTTCATCTTGTTGAAAGTGAGAAGCACAGGCACTTTACCACTGGTTAGCTGGGGTGAAGTACGCAGAGTTTTACAACAGGAAAAAAACATTCAAGGCAAAAATCTGTGGGTACACCATGCAAAATACAGTCTTTTTAATAGCACTCCCATCTCTCTGAATTGCAAAACTGAGCATGTCATCTATAATCACTCCTTTCACACAGTCCCACACAATGTCCAGGATTTAAAGCCTTTGTTCCTGCCAATAAACTCAGTTATACTTTTAAACTCCTCTCCAATGTCCTCCTATGCAGGGTCTATTCAGGTTTCTAGTACTCAGAGGTCTTGAGAGTATTAGAGGGTTATGATCATAGACAATGCATACATTATGGAATATTGCTTGTGGAGGGCAGACTAATAAGTAACGTCAGAAACAGAAATTGAGCCAAAAAACACAAAACACAAACTGTCTACCAAATCATATGAATCTACAAAATACAAAAGAGAAACACACTTGTGTCCATTCATGACTCTCTAGGCAGCCCATATGTGTCAATATTTATCTGAATAAGTAAATGAATGCCACCTCAAAGAATCAAAGGCTCCTCACGTGGGTCTAATTCTAGCAATAGTTGCTGGAACATAGTGGACTCATATGCATTAGGTGCATAAACACGAAATATGGTAAAAGAACATGCTGTTTTGCTAATTGTAGCTATAAGCCAGCATCCCTCACTACGACATTTTATACTAATGGATTGTCACACATTGCTCTTGACCAGTAAAGCCAACCCTCTGATCAGAACTTCCTGTTTGGTGGCTCTTAATACTCTATGAACAAGCTGGCATATTTCTCAGTATCCTACTTCGTCATAGTTTAAGGCACATGATTCTACGCCTATTTGCAGTATTTCTCATGTACATTAAACATGTTATGATTTGATCTGAGACCATTCACTTTCCATGTGAAAACCCTTTTACCATTTTGAGAAATATAATTTATCTGCTTGATCCAGCTTAAGACCAAGAACCTTAACAGTGCAACTTTTCACTGCTAAGAGAGCTCTTTTGTTTTGTTCATGCAATCACTCCTGAAACAAAGAAAAATCTTTCAGATTGCCAAGAGAATGTCATGCCCCAGCAAGCTTAGAACATAATAATATAATTTTAACCAAGAAAAGAGCAGTGTTGGCCTAAGAACAACCACACTGGTGTCAATTTCAGTAGTATTACACACTGGTACTCAACCTCCTACAGTCCCACTGCTCGGGAACTGTTAGAATTAATACAAAACCTTTTTTGAAGTGGGAACACTCAATATCAAACAATTATATCATTCTATAAAATTTCAAGAAAATTCAATGCATCGTTTCCAGCTTCTGTTCCAAATATGAAGAGGAAGCCGAGATTTGATTTTTCACAGAACAACACCTTTATTCATGTAGTCTACAGTATTGATGGAAATGAATAAAGATGTTATTTTGTGAAAAATCGAATCTTGGCTCCCTCTTCTTATTTCGAACAGAAGCTGGAAATGATGCATTGAATTTTCTTGACATTTTATAGAATGATATAATTGTTTGATATTGAGTGTTCCCTCTTCAAAAATGATATTAATATAATTGTTTGAAATGCTACCCATCATTAATCAATTGCCGATGTACCTGCCCTGTGGTCATGAGACTAATAGAGTTTTTGCATGTGTCTTTGACATGCATATGCAAGTACAATTGCCTCGCACTAGCTTTAGTTTAGTGGGCTAATGTAACACAAAAACATGTGGTACTACTGCCTGAAGAGGTGTCATGACCCAGATGGTTCATAGGAAAGGTGGGAGAAATGAGCATACAGTGTAGTGGATAATATCCATTCTACAGGTTCTTGTGGGGGGAAAATGGAGATGTGAGGGAAAGAGAAACACATTGGAGTGGGTTGACTTATCTTGCAGCACTTCGGGTTGCTCCACCTCTCTCTCAGAGGTGTTAAAATGACTGTACTTGCCACTGGTATAGTTAATGATAAGGGTGTACCATTAGACATAAAAGGTATAAAGCGCACACCGTGATAGCATATTCCCTCTCCCAGTGTCACTCAACTGATTTTCCATAAGCGATAGTGGTTAACAAGTTTAGAAAGAACCTGGAGATGCTGAGGAGCAGCAGTAGCATTGAGCAGCAATCACGGGCACGGTCAAGGTTGTAGCAGGAACCTTCTTGATGTATGAGGCAACAGAGGAAAGAAAGATGACTTGGAAGTACAAATTAAAGGTGCAGGGAACCCCAAATATGTTGACTGAACTCAGTGTATAGGAACCATACAACCAGTTAGCTGAGAGGCAACGTGTTCCTACTACCTGGTGACTTAATTTGTCCTGAATGATCTGATTGGATGGCTGGCTCTTCTTGACCTGGAACACCTGACTCCAATATCTCAGCCTCAGTCGCCACTGTCCTGTCTGTCTCAAGTTCAATGTCTCAGCCATTAGTCTCCTCCTATGCATGCTTATGGCTCTTTTGCTTTTTACCTGTTCGAACTTTGGGTGCTATTCTGACAAGTGATGACAATAGAAGCCATCATATGGGGTAGTTGTCAGCGCCATTCAAACATAGCATGCATAAGTTAGAGGGGACAAAGAAGTCGATTTGATGACCTTGGCAGGATTGAATGGATGAGAACCTTGATAAATGAGCTGCCAAAAGATAACATTACACACACATAAAAATTGCACGAGGGTGAGGAGCTCTCTTGCAATCTTTAGGTTTTTGGGAAGGAAATTTGTGAGCCTGTTTAACCTAACAGCTAATGTCCCAGTCTGAGCTTCTACTTCAGCCATACGCATACACAGGAAAGCAACCTGCTTCAAAACTGTTCATATAGCTGTCTAGATTTTAAAATTCTCCGTTGTCATGGCAGCACAGTTTTTTCTGTACCTCTCCTGATGAGCACCCACTAGTTCATAAATGGAAGCCAGGGTGGGTTGTTGTTAATATAGCAGTGTCTTGGCTATGTGCAGCTGCATTATTGTGCTATAGTCTGGAATGGTTTGTGGAATAATTTCTGTTGGGGGTGTCAAGTGATTCCACCATAAGAGGTTAACATCATCACCAGAATTTCTCATGCTCTCATTCCCAAGATTATCCCTCATCTGGGCAGCACCATTTTCAATAACATCTTTCCAAGGCATTGCCAACAGTCTACCACCTACGAGCAGCTTGTCAGAGTGTATCAATTTAAACAAAGGCTTGGAATCTGCCTCAAACCCTTGATTGCCTGCACTTGAATATGGAGGTTGTCACCCAAACCTAGATAATCTGTAAGCTTTGTTATCACCTTCACTGAAGATAAGTGTTGACCATTGTGAAAAAGTGGATTATTAGATGGGGTGAATGTGAGTCCACCACAAGTAATAATGGCACTATATTGTTAGGTTCAGTAAGTAGGTTACCAGGGAAATGAGTAAACACTTTTCTGTGGTCATTACAAACCAGTTCTGGGTATGGAGCCTCTCCCACTGGGGTTGGTGCATTCTTGACTGGAAGAACAAAGAAGGGCACTTCCCAGGTGTCCGCTAACATTTGCCTGTGACAGAGGTGGCCTCTTTGAAGTTAAAAACATTCCTGGGCACAGCCTAGATGGTCATCCTGCCAGAGGAACAGAACACCTTCCAACCCCCAAGGCTTTTCTTCTGCTCTAGGAGCAGTAGTCACACCTCATCAAGGATGCTACTCCACTGCCAGGTGACAGTTGGACTCATGCAAATGGTCTCCCAGAGGCTGTAGGCAGGGAAAAGGTAACCTTCTAAAAGTGTCTTTTCCATAATATTTATTTCAAAATGCCTTCCCAACTTCACCAATAAATTGGGCTTGTAGCAAATATTTCAAAAAGCCCAAAAATAAAGTTTGTAGTTGTTTCCTAGCTGGAGATAATATTATGGATTTAATATTGTATCCCAGTGTTTCCCTATAGCACAGCCACCCCAGTTACAGTGAAAACAGCTTTTGGGGCCTGTTCACTGTACGGACATGTCTAACATTAAACTTTTACATGTCCTACTTTTAAATACCATGAACCCTGCCCTATGGACAGTAAGGCTTACTTGGGGCTTACTTATTAATATTTGAAAGAAAGATTTAGGCCTATGAAAAGAGGTTATTTTGGCAAGTTGAATTAGCAGTTTTAAAACTGCACAGCCAGGCTACAATGATAGACCTGCATTTATGTTTGCACTGTCACTGTACTTGGTGGCCCAATCAGTGTTGCAGTACACAAGTGACATTTAATTTACATGCCCTGGATACATTTTGTAACATATGCTATGGGCTTATAGGTAAGTGAAGTATTCCAATTAGGAGTGTCGCTGACTTTATCACATGTTTTAGGGGCCAGAGGAAATGTACTGGGACCTGGTTAGCAGAGTTCCAGTGCACAGAGTCAAAAACAGCAGCATGAGTCCAAAATGAAGGTGATCGTGCAAAAAGAGGCATTTCCCTACAATCACACTAGTGTAATGGAAATCTGCAAAGTGTGGCAGTATCACAGGCTGAAAAACATTTAACTTTGTTTACTTTTTTACTTGTCACTAGTCACATAGTGGATTTTACTCACAGGCTCTATTAAAAAGCATAATCAATAATTGTATAGAAATGTTTGTGTGTGTGCGTATCTGTAGAGATGGATTGTTACACTTATGAATAAATTACACTTTGTAGTAAGTTTACTACTTTCAGTATTCACAAACTCCAAGTGCAAACTGCAAAAGCGTAAGTTAAATAGCATGCAATTGGCTTACTCTTGTGTGGGTGGGTGACATCCCTCCCTAAACCCTTCCCCATCCATCTCTAAACCCCTCTCACTCTTCCCTCATCTTATCCCTTTTAGTAGTAATTCTGCTCGTTTTCCACCCACTCCCCTGTGTCCCTCCCACATTTACTACTAAAATCTATACTTACATATGTGGCGCCTCCACAGTGGGGGAAGAATACTCTTCTTTGTACAAAATGTGGTACAAAGTGCAGTTTGAGTATCATGTCCTTTAAGAAACTAGTACATTTTCTTTCCCTGTCCCGATGAGGTCGTAAATTGGCCAAAACATGACAACCTTATTTCCAAGGAATTCTCTCAAAAGGAAAATTGCTACATAATCAGGATTTGTGCAAGTAGTTACTAAGAAAAGCAGAGCTTCCTTCACCTTCCTCTGGTTGTATTGTGGACAATATACCTGGATAGACACCCATTTTGCTTTGAAATTGATAGGCAAGGAATGTGTTAGTCATTTTGGACTCAAAAATGTTTGGAAAAGAGAAAAGTAATCTTTGATAAATAAATGACCATAATAATCATTTGTTCTAATGTTTCACAAATGTTCTGTGTTCACTACATTTTTATGTTGTCTTTTGGTGGCTAATCTGATTATGTTTGTTCAAATGCTCTGTTTGTTCTAACTGTGGTCACAAAAGAAAAATGTTTGAATAGAAATGTATGCAGAATAAGGGCTTGATTTATATGTTGGCTGTGTGTATATGCCGTCGCACTTCTAACGCAGGCTGTGCCTCCAAGTTTCTTGATTCTTAACATTGGCACCCTATGCATAAAACAATTTTGTTCAAGGCTCTTTGTTCAGAAAACTATTCATCAAACTGGACCCTTGTACCTTCAGCAGAAAAGTCATAACAACTCTTCCAGACTCTTGTTGCATTTGGCTGATGCCAATCTACTCTGTCAACCTAAGTTTAGAAGATCAAGTTCAGGAGGCAGAGCTTTTTATGTTCAAGCTGCTTGCTTCTTGAACAGTCTTCCTTGGACTCTAATATCCATTCATGATCTTCCTAAATTTAGGAAAGCCTTAAAAACCTGGCTTTACATGCAGTAATATTGACCTCTATTAGCTCAGTTTCTTTAATTGTGGTTACTAGCTCCAGGGCCCCTTTTAGTTAAAAGGTGTGCTTTAGAAGTTTGAAATAATAATAATAATTTAGTGGTCTCTCAGGGTCCAACTCCTAAATGGCTGGATTTTTCCTAACACCAAACTTAAAGGTACCACTGGTATCTCCAGACGTGGGGAAAAAACTGTTTTTTTAAATGAATGAATGAATAAATGTATTGTTTCAATTAATAAAAATTGTTACAAAGGCAGGGCGTGGTGTGTCCATCCACGTACCTTCTTCGATCATTGATAAAAACAACATTGTGTCATTTCATTTGACAAATATCGAACAATTACCCAAAGCGTAAAATTAAGAGACCATAAAATTTGATATATAATCACTAGTTTGAAACTGTGATCAGCCTTTAGTCCATGGCTCGATCTTTACTTATAAGTTCTTCAAGCTGGCATGCAAATTTCGCTAGTCTGGCCAATTCCATGGGGATCTCCAAATTAAAAAGAAGTTTCATTGCATCTGGACATCTACGAGTGCCATATTTTAAAAACAAAGGTTTTAATAAAGTGCTGCGTGTGTGGTTCAATCGGGGGCAGATGCAAACTAGGTGAGCCAAAGACTCCTCGTACTGATGACTCCGTCTGCAAGTGGTGACTGCCTCTAGAGATTGCCAGCAAATATGTTTGTCTTTTATTGGCAGTACCATGAGTCTGACTGACAGAATTTGCTTTAAAATTGATTTGTTCGGAGCTGAGTCAAGATATGGCTGTCTCAATTTATCCTTATAGGA
Organism: Calotriton arnoldi; assembly: GCA_963921515.1. Lineage (NCBI taxonomy): Eukaryota > Metazoa > Chordata > Amphibia > Caudata > Salamandridae > Calotriton > Calotriton arnoldi. The sequence goes on from CAWUFW010002608.1 coordinate 324,442, forward strand.
GCTAACTAAGAGCCCAATATTACTGCTGGAGGACTCTATTAGCCTCATATCTTCTTGTTTGGATAATAGTCTTACTTGTTTCTTTAAAATGGCTTTTAAAATTCCTGGTTGGTGAATGAGATTCTGCCAGTTGGACAAGTCAAGCTGCAATTCATTGCAGGCAGTGAGTAGGGCGTCAGCCCAAGAATTTTTACCTTTCGTGAAAATTTCCTTTAGTATTGCTTTTATTGTATTTGGGGGGCTGCACATGCCCCTCTGTAGTATCCAATGATCGATGCCCAATGTTCGTAGGATTGTTTATTTAACCTGAATTCCAGCAGTACTAAGGCATTCCGGGCATGGGCAGGTATCTGAAAAATCTGTTTAAATGCTCGGAAAAAACAGTTCATCTACAAGGCTACTCATAAACAGAAATTAATTGATAAGGAGCCGAACCCAGCATTTCCTTATCCGACTGCCTGACCTTCTGCCTCCAGGGTCTGACCATTGTATGGTCTAACACAGAGGGCCCAGGTTCATTCTGTGGCATCTCTTCAAGGCTGAAGTTTGAGTTTTTATCAAATGAGTGAAGAATCAATAAAAGACTTGAAATTTGAAATGATACATGTGGTAGATTTTCTTCTTTGGTGAATACGAACCACAGTTTTAAGAATTACAGTCTTGGACTGGACTTGTTGTGTTATACAAAATGGTTAATAAAAATGTTAGAGTGTTGTTCCAGCTAAAGAAATTGATTCTAATCAACAGTTAAACCCCAGGGAAATAGCACCGAACAATTGCTACAAAGTTGGCACTAATAAGGGTGGTGTGGTGAACCAATGAGACAACTGTCTTTGTAAATCTATGTCTGACTATTGTGTGCCAGCACCAAAAGAGAGCAGAAATGCCCCATATCTTTCTAAATATGGAGCATTTCTGCTTTCTCCCTTTCACGCAGCGCAGCACAGCAAGTTCTCTTGCTGCGATGAGTTGCATGAAAAGATAGTAAATATGCCTCTAATAGTTAATGAGGTGTTTCCTAGGAATGCTTGTGCAGGTAGTTGTGATATTTGAGTGGATTAATTCACCTGCTGAGATCTGTGTGTAATCTGTAGATCATAATTTTCAGTTAGAAGCTTGCACTGGTTCTGCAGGTGCTGTACTTGTAGTGTGAGAGAAACATACACTGCAGCTTATGTGAAGTACTTGCTCTCAATGAAAGTAGCTTACACTCTTACTTGTATGTTGTAGTTGTGTAAGAGAAGTGTGTACTGCTGCCTGTGCTGCTGCTGATCTGCACAAAAGAAGCTTGCACTGTTTCTGCGTATTGTTCTGTGTGAGGGAAGCTTGCCCTACCCCAAATCATGTCGTCACAGACACTATTTCCAGAAGTGCAGTATTACGGCTAGTTAAATGAAAGCAAACCAAGACTGCAGCATCCAAAATCCATCAGTTTGTCACTTGAAAGCCTTGACCTGGAAACTGTTTCCTTGAGTGAGGTGTCCATCCATTTTTGGGTCCCCAAAAAAGGGGGAGTCTATGCTGTTGGTCAGTTGAGAGGGAAGGTAGAAAGTCTGACACTGGGGATCAAACACAGACTTCCATGCCTGGGTTCCTAGAGACCCTGAAACCCCAAGGGTTACCACAGAAAGTGCTTTGTCCTTAAGGGACCCAGAGGTTAAAGTTCTTTCAATAGTACCAGGCAGTTTCCAGTTTGCTGGGCCTGAGATTTCCTCAGCAGTACAATTAAGCTAGTTGCAGAGATAAAAAGGGACCACTAGGATGATGTCAGAATCTCTCCAGTATATAATTTGCATTCAGTCTCACAATCTCAGTGAATTAATACAAAGGTAAATCCACTTAAAACCGGGAACCTAAAGTGATATTTTTGCTTTCCGACCAAGACAATCATATTGTGCCAAAAATCAGGTCTGTCCCTGATAAGCGAGGACTTTTAATGTTGTGCTATGGCTTCCATAGATGTTAAACCGCTAGGGCACAAGCTCTGAGCACCAAAGGTCAGATAGAAGTGGAATGTGGAGATGATGCCATGAACTTCATTACAAAACTCTTCATTCAGTGTTTTCTCAAAGATCCAGAGATGCCTGGTCCACTTTCATCTTTTAAGTTCCCTAGCCATAATCCTACATTTGTCAGCTGGAAAAATTCAAATCTGAAACCCCATACTTTCAGTGGGAGGCTCCGGACATAATTCATGATGTATGCCTTTTTGTAAATAAGGTACAGTGGGCCAAGTTACTTTAGCCACATAGATCAGGACCTTTTGAACAAAGCTTTATCAAACCTTTGTGTGCAGTGCTTAATTGCTGCCAGTGGCCCACCCACACTTATTTTCCAAAACCGGATGGTCCAGCAGGCAGTCCTGGTCCTCTCAGTACAGCACCAAAGCCAGGATAGGAGCCACAGCCTTCAGAGTTAAAATGTAGCAGTTTAAACCACTGTTACCATGCCTTGTGCTTTTCTTGAGGTGTTAAATGTTTCACCTAAATATGTTCTGAATTTCACACCAACCTCCTTCCTCAATCAATTGTGATTGGTCCATTAGCAGTGACAGTGATTCTGTTTCTAATGAACTGAAACAGCAGGTAATATTGGAATGTGATCTAATTTCAATAAACAGAACTTCAGACAGTGGCACACATATTGGTTTTATCAGTGAGTGACTGGCAAGGGTTTCAGTGGACAACACAAGATTGTGACGTCTGTGAAAATAAAAACATTTTCAACTCAGATTCTTTCAAAAAGATTTGCAGCAGCTACTTCGAAGGGGAAGAATGGAAACAATGAAGAGAGGTGTGTTAGACCTGGCATCTTTTGGCATGTTTCCCCTGCCTTTATGCTTTCTGACCTCCTGTTTTTGATGCTATGCTGGGGATGTGCATTCACTCTAGACAGTCACAAGGGGGTTTGAGGTGTGTCCTGTCTTTCCTGGGTGACTCATAGCCAGGCTGAATAGACCTTTGTGCATTTAGAGTGGTCGGAGGAGTTTGCACTAGCACCTGAATAGGCTGTGTCTGCCCTGCACAATGCTGTCTCCACCTCCTGTAGTGAAGCTGCACTAGGGGAGGACAGAATTGGTTTTTACTGAACTCAGAGATTTTTTGCCTAAAACTTCAAAGGGAAAAGTAGTGTTAATATTGGGGCCCTGACCCCAGAACTTTAGAACTCGTTTGGACTAAAGAACCTCCCAAGAAGAAGAGCTGGAGAAGCTGTGAGGAGGAACTACCACTTTGCTGTGTGCTTTGCTGTGCTGGCCTGCAGTGGCTGCTTCTGTCTTGGGCAGTGAAAGGACTGGACTGGACTTTCTGCAACTTATTTTCCTGCGTTTCTCCAAGGGCATGAGGTAGAGATTGCCCCCTGTTCAAGAAGTCTGAGGAACAGCAAAGACTTCAAGATCATCTGCTACCAGCACTGGGAAATGTGTGTTTTGTGCTGCAACAGAAGAAAAAGCAACCCAATGCCGTCAACGATGCCGCTGCCAGCTCCATGACCTGTTGACACCACAGAGAGCACCGCCGGTTTTGCACCGCAACTCTGGTCTTACCGACGCCACCGCCCGAAGAAGCCACCTAGTCGCTGCTTGCACCGTGACCGGAGGGCACCGCACTTCGCACCGCATTCCTTTACATCATCGCCCTGGTATCCCTAACGATGCCGCTCCACACTGACATCGATGCTGATGCCTTCACAGTGGCCTTGGGGTACCGCTCGCATGAAACTCAACGCACTGCCCCGTCCCACACTGCAGCCTTGACCCACCGACACAGGTGCCATCGACTCCAGATCATATACCGACGACAGCAATTCAGCAACAACTGCACCGCTGCTTGCACCGTGACCTGCCAGCACAGCGACGAGCACCGTCCCACTTCGCATTGCAGCCCTGGTCTCACTGACGCCAATGGACACCGTCGTCACCGAGCTGATGCCTGCAACGCGACCTGAGGGCACCGCATGCTTCCACTTCACACTGCAGCCCTGATGCCTGCCGGCGCTCCTGACTTCAACCTCACGGAGTTCAATCTGCAACGCGTGTGACTTCAAGGGCCCAACGACTCCTGCACCGATGTTCGGTACTGACGCCGCCTCTTTGGAGCTCATCGCTAGGGTAATGGCGCCTTGCATTTCCAAGGTACTTTTGCAGGTCTTCCCGACATGTTAGCTGGCCCAGGATGCCGTGGTCGGCCTGAACAGTTGGATTTGATTGTTCACAACACGAAGATAGTCCCGGACTGAGCTATCAACTTCAAGGAACTGTATTTTAAGTCTATTTTTGCAATATTCGTATTTTGATTACAGTTTATCGTTTTGGCCTTGTTTTACACAAATAAATATTGGTTATTTTTCTAAAACTGGTGTGGTGTTCTTTTGTAGTGTTTTCACTGTGTTCCTGTGAGTTATGTGCAAATGCTTTACACATTGCCTTTGAGATAAGCCTGACTGTTCGTGCCAAACTACCAAGGGGGTGAGCAGGGCTTATTTTAGAAGTGTAATCGCCTTACCCTGACTAGTGGGAAGGTTCCCTAATTGGACAAGGTGCATACCTCTGCCAGCTAGAGACCCCAATTTCTAACAAGGTGAATTATTCATTTTGATAAATGATACGCCATTCGAAATGGCATAACCATATTTTTTAACTGCATGTAATTCATATAGCTCTTTAGCCGATCATCAGGAAAATTGATCATAAAAATCCGATAACCCCTGGTGAGGATAAAGTATACTTGGCATACTAAAAAAAGCATTGGAATATTTCCTTAGTGTCCCTTCACAACATCTTGATTTGTGGTCCATTTGTATGAAAACTGTGCTATAAAATTCACTATTTTACACTTTTTTGCAAAATGTTCTTGGGGTCAAATCAGCCCGCACCACCTCCAGAAAGAGTGAGGCTTGCTTGATTTGGTTGCTTTCTGTCCTATACAAGGCTGGTATATACATCTCACCATTTAAAGGTTTGTCATCACTACTTGCAAGCGAGTCTGATGCCAGCATTAAAGACAGTGTCACCCCCCCATAGTGCTGTAGGTGGTGCTAGCGGTGGAAGTGGGCCACACCAGTGGTGGAAATGGGTGGTGCCCTCTTAACAATTTGGGAACAGGCATTTTTTTTTTTTTTTTTTTACAAACTAAGCAGTGAATACATACCTCTTTCTTCAAAGTCCTAGCTGAGAAGTCAAAGACTGTTTGAGTTTAGAAATTAAAACGATCTTTTGCTCCAGAATTGGCTCTATGCTTTGCTTGTGTGATAAAAATTCATACTCAGCTGACTTCAGTCCCAGGGCTCTCAATTCATCATCAACCACGACCCCTACAGAGATTCTGATAACTTCAAGCACTGTGAAGTCATTTATATCACGCCCAGGCACTATGCAGAAAAGTACAACGTACTGTGGAAATCGAACTTTTCACTTTAGCCCTTCTTGTGTTCCAGAAATAGCTCCTCATGTGAGGTGCCTAGACAGAATTGACTGCCGTTCTATTCAAGCTTCTACAATTATTCACCCACTTCTCTCGCTTCGTTTTTGTTGGGAAATATTACTAAATGTCATTTTCCCCTTAAAGCTTAATACTTCATTTAAAGAGCTTCCCTTACATAAAAATGTAGACCACCGCATATCAGCTCATGCTCGAGGCAATGACCTTGATTTACATTCTGCGAAGGTGTGGTGGTGTTCTCTGTCGCCATAGAAGATAAATAGCAAAAAACGAAACTGTAATGGGGAGGAAGCAGCTCTGGAACCACAGGAAATGTCTCGGAGATTTATGGATGTCATTTATATAGTTTTCCTCTCACACCATAAGCCATCCATTGTGTTCAGCGCAAAGCCAATTGATGGAAGGTTGCCCGCCGATGTTGGAAGACTTTTCCCTTTTCATTTTTTGAAATTCATATTATTCCATTGGTGCTATAACGGTTTTGCAATACGAAATGTAATAGAAGTCTAAAGGAAAATGACTAAAAGGCTGTCTATGACTAATTTCTGCAGATGAAGTGTTTTTTTTTGCAATTTTAACTTGACATTTTTGTATTAGATTTCATTAGCTACCCTCTAAATATTTTTGGGGCATTTGTCACTTCAGTGTTACAAATTAAGAGTGATATTCTCAACAATTTTAGATAATTTGCCTTACCAAATATATTAGGCACAATTTAACTGCGCATTTTAAGCAAACATAATGCACGTAGGTGTACAAATTAAGGGGGATATTCTCAACAAATGGCGAAAACTATCGCTAACCTCAGTTAGCGTGAGTTTTCTTATTGCGGTGTACCGCGGGAAATTACCGCTGTGTTAGCTGCGTATTCACAACACGCCGCTAACAGGCGATAGTTTCCCCTACCGGGTGAAATGTCCGCCGATAAGATTAGCGGCACGGCGATAAAAATCGTCACGCTAACGTGAAAAAAGTGGCGATGGGCCAATTAGCGCCCAGGAACGGCACGCTAATTAGCGTCAGCGCACCTTTTTTCACGTTAGGCGGGGAAAATCACTATAAAACAACCGCTATGCAGCCCAAACACAAAAAAAAAAAAAGAAGAAACATTTGAGACGAAGCATGGAGGAAGCTGGACACAGCACAGAGGCCAACAACAACCCCACAAACACCCAGGAGGACCAGCCAGAGACCATGGGGAAGGGCAAGCAGAAGAGGAAGAGGAAGACGCGGTTCAGTCAGCAGGAAAACCAGGTCCTGATTGCGGAGGTGACAGAACACCAACAACAACTTTTTATCACCTCCACTGTGTCATTGGCAACCAAAAATGCAATATGGCAGTCCATCGTGGCCAAGGTGAATGCTGTCGGAGAGGTGAGGAGGACAGTGGACGACTGCAAGAAGGGCTGGCATGATGTCAAGCGCAAGACCAAGCTGAAACTTGCAGCCAACCTGAAAGCAGCAATGCAGACTGGAGGTGGGAGTCCAGCGCCACAGGAGGAGCTGGATGCGTTGGAGGAACAGGTGTCCCAAGTCATCAGCGAGGAGACGGTGGTTGGAGTTTCGGGACAGGATACTGCTCAACACGACCAGACACAACAGCAACAGGGTGAGTACCAACCAGGGACTGGGGGACGGGGGAGATGGGCCCAATGGCACTCATGCACAATTAAATATATCGCAGTGCACACCCACAATGACTGCGGATCATGTCCCGGATACCCTTGGCCCTGGTGGCATAGACACATATCACCCTACCCAACCAATACATTGCAAGACACATATTGGTGGGCTCACAGACCTGGAAATGTGCACAGAAAAGTCAAACAAATATAGTCCAAGTATCATATCAGACCACAAAATAAGGGCTACGTGAAAGAGCAAAGGCCCACATTGATTGTAGATGCGGCAGGCTGTCAAAATGGCCCCCTTGCCTCAACACCACACATATGCATGTGCCCGTATGTCGGAGTTTTGTGCAAGAATGTGCATGTGCATCAAGGGGGACACAACTGCACATACACAATCTTGCACACAACGCAGACACACGTGCACAATGCTGCATGTCTGCTGACATTGGTGGTGGCATGCCCACACATGCACATGATCAGTCACACACACAGTGCATCCTCATGTTTAGTATCAGAGAGATGCGGCCCTGTGCAGACGATTTGTATATGCGTGCTGTTGTCATGCTTCCTCCTTGGGGTAATTCCCTGGCCGACTCTGGCTCAGGCGAATGAGCCCCTCTGTACAATTTGGTGACATCACTCCGCATGCATTTACCACGCATGCTTTAGTCCTGCAATCATTGCCGTGCCATATATTTAACATTGTAGGCCTCAACTACGCTATCTGTGAGAAAGCATTGCCCATCATGACCCAATTACCATTATGACTCCAGATTGACGTTACAATGGGGAATGCCTTGTAACAGTTTGCGTTGTGAAGGACTGCGTAGTGAAATTTACTACAGATTGACATTAGTGGATCCAGGCCATGCATGATTGACAATCCATATGAAACCATGTTCACCCCTCTGGGCAGCAACGCGTCACCTATTGTGAAGTAGTGGTGGAGAGAGGCCCAGCGCCTCATGTACAAGTCAGTGTTCAGCCACTTGACGTGTTTCAATGTGTGCTGCATGATGCAGCACAGATGAAAGTGTGAGTGGGGCTGTCCCAGTATTGCTCCTGTGCCGGTAGGGTAACCTTCCTACACATTAACAAGCCCCCCCTGCAAACAGACACCCTTGCACTCTTGTACAAGCGTGCCTATTTTTGTGCAGACTTGATGCACTGCACACGGTCGCTGGTGGACACGCAGGGCTGCACATGAGCATCGTACATATGATGCTGCACTGTGTTGCAGGAGAGGATGAGTGTGGCGCTAAACACGGAGGGAGAATGCCTCCCTCCTCCGATTCCTTGTACATGTCACCCTCAGTCAGGGTGAATCAGTGACAAAATATCGAAGCTCAGAATATCGACCTACAGAAACATCGACACAAGAATATCGAAGTCAAGAATAGCGACATCCTATCTACATTATGGTAAGTACAAAAATATTGATGTCAAAAATATCATTGTTAAAAATATAGGGGCCCATTACGATACCCGGCGTAAAAAAATCCGCCAGGCATGGAAGCGGCAAAAATCCGCCCGCACACACCGTCTGAACACCGACCACGCCATTACGATTACACAAACCGAAAACCGCCATCGGCGAAAAATCACACAAAATACCGCCCGCCAACGTCCGAGTCGGAGTCAAACCGCCCGCCATGGACGGAAACACGCACGACAACACAAAACCGCCCGCCCTCACGGCCGACACACCGCACGTGAAATTACGATCGCACCGCCATGAGCGCGGGAAAACTACAAATATACCGCCCGCCAGCGCAAACAACGCCGATGAGAATCGACACGGCAGAAGCCATGGCGCCCACGTACCTGCACAGAAACCATCCGCTCACAAAACCAATAGCACACAACATGGCCAACAAGTCCACACAGCAAGGCACGCACAAATACACAAGCACAGTACACATCCCGAAAACACCCCCCGGACAAACAAAAACTACAAAAGCCAGAACCCCAGACACAACACACCTGAAAACAACAGACCATGAGGACACACCCACATAGGTAAGTACAAAAGCAGCACTCCCACAGACCACAACCCCTTGCAACATTGCAAACCAGAGAGGAGAGGAGAGGACACAGTGACACAGCAAGGACAGCAGCACACCACAGAAACGCACACATCACAACCACCACCACCACCACCACCACCACCAAACACCTGCACCACAAACCCCTGCACATTACACAACACACACCGCACCAGCACCACAAACACCATGGCACCACAAAGAATGCCCAAGTTCACGCCCATTGAGCTGACGGTCATGGTCGACGAGATCATCAAGGTGTACCCACAAATCTATGGGAACATGGTCCAGCACACACCACTAGCCACCAGAAACAGAATGTGGAACCGGATCGTAGACCAGGTCAATGCAGTCGGGACCCTGCCCAGGAACAGAGGAGAAATAAACAAACGTTGGAATGACGTCAAGAGCCTGGTCAAGAAGAAGGAGGGCAAAAACAGAGAGCTGGCTGCCGTCACTGGCGGAGGGAATCCCGCGCTCTTCAAGACCTTCAAAGCGTGGGAGGAGAAGGTGCGAGTCATAATACATCCGGAGATCCTCGCCGGATTAGCAGGGGGAGTGGAGGCTGGTAAGTACAAACTAATGTATACCAGCACACCGCTATGTACTCACATGCACTACCACCATGCCACAGCTCCCAGGGACAAACACCCCCATGTCCAGCACACAATACACAACACATCACACACACATGCAACAGACACCACCACACACAGCCCAAACCGAACAACTGTAAGATACGTGGGGACATGTGTACACTCAGCCAGCCACGTAACCACCAACAGGTCCCCAAATATGCCAGAAGCGCCACAACGAGCACCCACCACACCCATGTGTCCGCCACAGCTGCACTAACCGACAAGTAACAGGTAAGTGGCAGGAACACAAAGTGCAGTGGGTGGGACGGTGGACAGCCCAAGTACAACACACACCAGGCCCCTAGTCCCACAGCACAGCAAGGAGGAGCATCCCCCACACCCCACAGCCACCTGTCAGCCACCGCAGTGCACAACGACAGCCGAAAGGCAGACATCACGGTCCACAGCAATCGGTGTCAGTGGGTGTCCAGCCACCCCACGACCCACAACACCCCCCACCCCCACAGACCTGCAACATGGAGCACCTCCCGCTTAGAGCCATGTGGCATCCAGTACAGTGCACGCACGAACAACTTGCAGGTGGGAAACTGGACAGGGCTGGATTACTGGAGGCATGAGGACCGGAACACGACCAACACATGGGACATGTCACGTAGCAGACGAACACGCAGCACCGCCCACCGTCACGAACAAGTGAACAATATGCACACGGACATGAACAACAGACTCACACCCCACATGACCCATCACAGACATAGCAACACCCAAGGAGCCACGTCTGCATGCACAAGCCACACTGAATATAGTACCACACGGCAGCCACTGTGCAACTCATCACACAACCGAAACACCATTGAAGTCCTGTCCATGTAGCCCCTACTGCCTGTCAACCACACACCCCACAACTACGCCTATGTAAGACAAACAACACTAGACGCAACAGAGCGGAACAACATAAATGCACACGAACACCACTGAACCCATCAAACACACAGACACACCATGCACATACAACATACCATCCATCCCATCCGTCAGCCCCAGTCTCATGAAAGGCATGTCATCCGCACAGCTGCCACACATACAGCAGTCATGCTAAGATACATGCCCATGACCAACCATGTGCCAGAAGTCAATGAAGCGCACGACACACTGTGAGCAAAAACACACAACATGGGCCACACCCCCCGAGCACTGCAGTGATGCACATGGCACAGGGCAGCACGCACACCAAGGAGATGGGACAACTGCAATACGTTGGCTGGCACACAACCATCACTCACTCATAATGATGCGTCCAATGCCATGTCCAGTAATCACAACAGACAGCAAATATGCAGGCCATGTCAAGCATGCACACACCTCAAACCATGCACTGTCATGCTGCCACAACACATGTCACGTTCGGCACCCATGGCTCACAGCATGTACCCCAAAAGCATATTCCCTCCCAAATGCGAATCTGGGGCATGGCCCCCATGTTGCCATATGCGTTCCTAAGCGTTCCATTTGAACCCCAAAAGCATATTCCCTCCCAAATGCGAATCTGGGGCATGGCCCCCATGTTGCCATATGCGTTCCTAAGCGTTCCATTTGAACCCCAAAAGCATATTCCCTCCCAAATGCGAATCTGGGGCATGGCCCCCATGTTGCCATATGCGTTCCTAAGCGTTCCATTTGAACCCCAAAAGCATATCCCCTCCCAAATGCGAATCTGGGTCATGGCCCCCATTTTGCCATATGCGTTCCTAAGCGTTCCATTTGAACCCCAAAAGCATATCCCCTCCCAAATGCGAATCTGGGGCATGGCCCCCATTTTGCCATATGCGTTCCTAAGCGTCCCATCTGAACACCAAAAGCAAAGTACAAACCAGACCCAGGATGGGCCAGGAGCCCGCATACACCAGAGTCACAATAAGTAGGGGCACAGCAACACACCCATCGGCATGGCCAATCCGTCCCATGCCACATGTGCACAGCACACAGTCCCATTGCCAAGCACACACAACTACAAATGCTACAGCCACACACACGCCTCCGGGAAACCCATGTACGAGATTGCACGAACTGTTAATGTCAGACGACAAATACATACTTCGCCAGGTGCAACACAATAACAAATCTCATTCTCTCCACAGGTGACGAACTGCTGGATGCTGGGGATGGAGCCAGCAGCCAGCACAGCCAGCCTACAAGCCCCCAACGAGGACACACGGATCTGGAGGATCTGTCCTCCTCTTCGGACACGGACCACCAAGCAGGCCCATCTGGTGTGGCAGGGCCCAGCCGCTCCCCAGGACCCCTCCTACCCACCAACCCATCATCCAGGGCTGCTGAACATTCCCAGCCCCCTGCTGCCACTGTCGTTGCGGCCACACCCACGGTCATTGCGGCCACTACCACTGCCGCAACCGCCACCATCGCCGCACCGACCACCACCGCCGCCACCACCACCACGTCTTCGCTGGCACCAGCCCCAGCGCAGGTGGTGGCCCGGCCGACTGGATCCACCCTGGGAGCCACAGCGAGGACCGTGGTGAGCAATGTGGCTAGTGGGCAGGCCGGTGGCAGCAGGACTGGTAGGAGGAGCAGGGTCAGGGAAACGCCAGCCTCCCCTGGGAGCCATGCCCTGCCTCAAATGGCCAGAGTCCTTGGGGCCTATGAAGAGGCCCAAGGACAATGGGTCAGGTCTGCTTCAGACACGCGGGAGGTGCTGGGGGTGCTGAGGTCCATGGACGCCCGTACGGGCCAACTCGTGGACCTCATGGGCCAGCTGGTGGTGGCGGTGAGGTCACAGCCAGGGACAGCAGCTCCCCCTCCGCCACCACCTGCCGGGGCGCAGGGTCGAGCAGCAGTGTCCAGTTCCCCTGCGTCCACAGCCAGTGAGCACACCTCAACCACCAGCATGTCGCAAGCAGGCACCCCCTCGCAAACGTGGAAGGGGCCGTCCGAAGTGGAAACAGATCTCCCGGGAGGACTTCGCACGCTCCAAACGCAAGTGAGGCAGCCAGCCAGCCTTCCGCCAGCCTTCCTTGACCAGCCACTGCATTGACTTGGACTACGATCCCACTCCACACAGCCATCTGGATGGCATGTGTGTGTTGGACTATGGACATAGAACCAGTGGGTACACCCTGAGCATCACGCAGCCATGACCGACAGCTCATTGTCACTGCACGCACCACTTTTGTCATCACCTTACACACAATCACATGTCACAGTTTGAAATAAATGCACCTCTTACACTAACTGCTGTTTGTGCCCTGTGTTTTATTTGTACGGAATACAACGGCCACCTTGGGCGGAAAGGCACCTGATGCGTGGCATGGCAATGGAATCCGGAGGGCCTGTAGGGAACTAGGGGTGGGAGACAGAACAGGAGCACATTCAATGAGTGTGTCACACACCCATCACACAGTACATGTCAACAACTACAAGCAATGTACACACATCACACAGAGCAATAGGGCACAATGCCACAGCCACCAACAGTGGCATACTACCCTGGCCATGGAGCGTTGACACACAGCACGCAGTGAACAAACGGCCACCCTGACACAGCACACACACACCTGCACAGATACAGCCACATCAGCCGTCGTACATGGACACTCACCGTCAAGTGAAGTAGCGGGCGATGAGCTGCTGCCGCACATTACCAGCTTCCTCCTCTCCGCTGTCCTCCTCACTCGAGCTGTCCTGGTCTGCGGGCTGGGGCCCTGGTTGATCTCCGTCATCCACGATGAGGGGATCTGCTTCCGAATGGCCAGATTGTGCAGCATGCAGCACGCCACCACTATCCGGCACACCTTCTGTGGGGAGTACGCCAGCGCACCCCGGTGCGGTCCAGGCACCTGAACCTGGACTTGAGGAGGCCAAAGGTACGCTCGACCACACGTCTGGTCCTCCCATGTGCCTCATTGTAGCGATCGTCTGCTGGGGTGCGAGGATTCCTCAATGGACTGAGCAGCCATGCCCCATTCGGGTACGCAGAGTCACCTGGGTGTGAGGGACACAGAGAACCGTTGCCATTCCAACTGGACAGGGGACAGCATCGCACAACCAGCACGCTACACCACTCCACATACTCACCGACAATACAGCCACGATCCTGTTGCATATTGGACATCAATCGTGGCAAGATGCTGTTGCGCATTATGTGTGCGTCATGGGCCGAGCCTGGGAACTTTGCACACACGTGGGTGATCACCATGTCCGCAAGGCACACCACTTGCACATTCAGGGAGTGCGTGTGCTTCCTGTTGCGGTACAGGTGCTCAGTGGCCTGTGGTGGAACAAGGCCGACATGTGTGCAGTCAATGGCTCCAACGACGTGTGGGATTCTGCCAAGGGCATAGAATGCACCCTTCACTGCCGCCAATTCACGAGCCCTGGGGAAGCGGATGTACCTGTTTCGGTACAGCATCATGGCTGCCAGTACATCCCTCAGCACCTTGCTGAACATGGGCTGGGACATCCCTCCTCCAATGCCCACTGTGTGCTGGAATGACCCAGTGGCGAAGAAATGCATGGCGGCCATCACCTTAGCCGTGGGGGTGACAGCAGTCGGATACACCCTGCGGGGACGGAGATGGGGTTCTAACATGGCACACAGTCGATGCAGGGTTGGCCTGTCCAGCCGAAACTTCCTAATAACCTCTGTATCGTCCATGTCCGCCAGCAATTGGTATGGGCAGTCAATGTTCGGTCTCCGCCTAGGGACAATGGCAGAGGACACATGTCAAAGCAACACGACACATAGCAATTTCGCATACACATCACTGACATGACTGAGCAAGCACATGAGCCACAGCCCAGCTGTCAAGCTGGGGCGGCACGGCCACAATACACTTACACAGGTCTCCCAACAATGGCAATGGCTAGTGATACAAACCACTGCCATGTGCATGCACATGGGGATCTAGGCCCCAATGACTTGCGGGGCGTGCTGATGGGGACTGACTGCATATCCGTCAAGCGGCAACGCCACGGCAACATGAATGTCTGCTGAGCATGGAACTGCTTCCGCGGCTGGATGAGTATGGCACACGACGACGACGATGTGGGCACAGGCTGAGCGGCCAAAACAAGTGGGACCTGTGGCACGAGGGGATATGAGACCGTAGTAGGTGTCAGCACTGCACCCTATGTACAGCACTGTACGGATCACACCTCCCGAAACATTGACAGGTGTCCACATTGACAGCCCCATGCCAAGACGGCTGTGTGCTTGCAGTCACACGTCACAGGTGAGAGGTTACATTGCACGTGCCAGGTGGCAGACGTACATAGTGGGAGCTGGCATGTGTGTGCATGTGTCTCCTGTTCAGGATCCACCAGATGGGCGCTGACTCTGTACTGACCATTGGACACAGCATGTTCCGTGGAAGGCTTGTGTGTGTGGGATGGTGGCACTGGATGTGCCTCCGTTGGGTGGGGGGCCATGCACAGGGCGGGTACGTCGATGATTGCGCATTGTTGGTCACGGTGGGTGCACCAACTAAGATGTGTTGCCCTGTGTTCAATTCCTATGTCCGCATGATGATGGACTGTAGATGTGGGCAGACTACACATTGGTCGATGTGCTGTCTATATGCATGTGCCTTCACACCAGGCACAGCTGCCCCTGCACATGTGACCCCTGCTGGACTCGCTGCTGGGTCTGTGGAGCTGATGCACCTTCTGCGCGTGGGGCGGACAGCTCTCCTCACTTCCCTCATTGCGCATGTCATGACTTTGCCGCAGGTGACATGGATCATGGAGGGCCCACATGTACGCGTGGGTAGGCTACACATGATTGTTCACTGGTCGCCACCCCCAGTCAGTGTTTCGAATGGGAAGGTTGTCGTGCTGGTGGTATGTTCGATGTGGCGGATGGGCGGGCCTAGGTGCGGGCTTACATTCCGGACATGGGGGTAGTTGGATTGGCGACTAGTTGCAGTACACACGGGACACGTCTCTTCCTTTCCACATCTGGGTCATCCCTTGTACTAACTGACAGTGATACAGTCATCTTCGCCCCAGCCCTCATGTCCTCCCCTCGCTCCCCCAATATGCATGCTCACCTGCGAGGCTAGCGCTTGCACAGGCAGCCCCAAGCTCGCACCAGAGAGGGCAAGGAGTGTATGTGTGGGTCCAGTTGCACGAGTGGGCTGTCTCAGGGTATGATGTGTGGCGGGACGCCGTCCACCTGCGTGGTGCCCCAAATGGAGACCCGGCCTGCATGGACTATGCATCACAGTCTTTGCCTTCCGGATCCGCCACCTGCGACACCCAGTGGCTGTGGCTGCCCTTGCGGCCAGGCCGCGTCCGTCTGTGGCTGATGGCCCACACATTCACTCTTTGGCCTCTCTGGGGAGGGCTCGGGGGTGGTGGCGCACGCGCTTGCACTTAGTCGCAATGGCATGTGGCGTGGTTGGTATGATGGGCAATGGATGGGATGGTGCGAGCCACCTCCCGTGACGTCAGTGCTGCTCGTGCTGTGGTGCGTCCCCCTACACTTCCATTTGACTTGTGCCATGCTAGACGTTGAGGTTCTATTGCCTGCGTGATATGACCAGGAGGAGCGCGAGGAGACCTCTCACACACCATGCTCCACTGCCATCCCGTGCCCTGTATCGCCTGTGCGGATTGACTATGTTGGGGTTACACCTGGTCGACTGGGGCTGTGTGTGCCTTGTCAAGGGGCATGGCGGGCGCACAACAGGATCCAGCTTGTCCACAGAGGGTGGGCTGAGGTGCGCCTGGTACCGCTTTGTACGTGTGCCCGGCTGCTGTGCACACACGTGTTCACTCCCCCCCGACAGGTGTCCTCTCACAATGCCCAGGGAAGCGGTGGTGTACTGTTCATGACCCCTCCCAACACGGCGTGCTCCAACTTGGCATGTGCGCATCTACCCGTCACACCCACCCACCTGAGCACTGCGTCCATACGACTTCACACGACACATGTGTGTCTTCCACAGTTGTGCTACTCATTTGCGTTGACATCCAATACCAGTGGACTACATGGTCATGTCACGACTGCCGTGTACTTCACATACTCTCATCCTCTCTCATTCGTACTTGTGAAATGAGTCAGCGGAGACAGTTTTGGTTTCAAACATTATATTGAGTCTTCTGTCCTCTGTGATGCAGTATAGTGGACACTACTGGCAGCGGAATACATGTTGAGGATATACTGAGCATGATTGCAAATGGGATAGGGTGTGGGGTTACATGTGATTGGCTGTTGCATGTGGGATGTGGGCTTCAGAGTGACATCTGCTTGGCCAAGGCTGTGCTAATGTACATTTACGTATAGCTGCGGAGCTGCGGACTTTGACACAGACGGTATACATGTAGCCTACCAGACCGCTTGGCATCATGGGCACAGTCCATCTCAGTTCCATGTGACAGGTTTGCTGCGGTTGTTCCTCATGCACGCGTGCATGTGAGATGACATCAGGGCATGTGCTTGCGTGCATGCAGCGGCGTGCCACTTGTTGTTGCACTGTGGTGGTTACTGGACATGTCACAGTCACTGGGGTCGTGTTGTTGTTGTATGCACTTGTCGTCCATGCAAAGGTCCTGGTATGGGATTCCCGGGCGGGGGTGGGAGGGTGCAGCACCCACAGACTCCAGGCGACCTATTCATGTCCACTGAGCGGTGTGTGTGTCCATGTGCGCTGGATCCATGTGGTGTCCTGGTTGTTCGTGCAGTTCCGTCCATGTGGGTGCGATACACAGAGCCCATGCCACTGCCTCCCACGATGCATGCGGTGTTCCTGGATGTGATGGGGAACAGTGTGCATGTCCCGGTCATATCCGATGTCATGGCGATGTCGTTGATGGTGTGGTTACAGTTGCCGGTCGTTTGGTATGGCTGTTGTGGTGGTGACTGGCCAGTCCGTGCGGAAGCTAAGCATGGGTGCGGGGTTGGACATCATAGGTCAATCGGGGAACCTGCGTTGTGGTCCGACGAATTTACAGGTTGTCAGGTATGCGATGCCGTCCAGCAGGGCTTCCATGTCATTGGTGGTGTACATGTTTGCCAGCCAATGTAGCGGATGGTGGCTGTCAAGGTGTTGTTCGTAAGTTGTCCCTTGGAGGACCATGATGGGGCATGCTGGGTGACATTCGATGTAGCTGTTCTCGATGATCCGTCGTGTGGAGGCACAGTGGTCCCATTTCAGTGCGGGTGCGATGTTGGCCACATACGCCATGCCCCCATAGGCAGAGCAGGCCCTGTCGTGTGCGTCCAGAGGGAGGAGTAGTGGTAGCAGGTCCGCCTTCAGACATGCCGGGTTGGAGAGGCATATCTCCATGGGATGCTGGTAGGGACACCTCCGACAGTAGAAGACGGGCATGACGCAGCTGAACAATGTGATGCGGTAAGTCAGTCGGTAACTTACATTCAGCAGGGACAGGAGATCGCATCCCAATATATGAAACAGGTTGGTTTTGTACAGCTTGAGCTGTTCGGCGTAGTTGGGTAGGTGTGTTGCGGTTGCCATTTCGCAGCGGTGCGTTGTGGTGGCGTGCTCCGGCTGTGTGTGCAGTCTGCAATGTGCACGCTCCGAGGTTGCTGTGAGCTCTGTGTAGTCGTAGGGAGACAGGACTTGTGTTCTGTTGGCTTGTTTGGAGGACACGGGCCCTCATCCCACATGCTTCTCAGACAGTTCAAGGTCAGTGATGTGTGACTCCTTCCAATTAACTTGCATGTGGCCGACATGGGGGAGTGTTTTCTTCTTTCTTCCCCGTCCGTTGTGTGCTTCTGTGATATGCGCTATCTGCCCTGTGGTCGGTCTCCTCAGCATGCCTGTGTTGGTCTATTCTTGGACAATGGCTGTATTCACCGGCTTCTGTCGTAGGGCTGTGGTTTCGGAGTTGGAATGGAAGGTCATTCAGTGCTGTCTGCTCTCCCTTGTGTGGGGGCAGGCTGCCTTTCCGATCTGCGTTGGGCCTTGTGTGTGAATGTTATTCTTGGGCCACCTGTTGTCGGTCCCCGGGCTCTTTGGTGTTCCGTTTTATATGTCTTGTTCATATGTGCAGGGTGATATGGGTGTTTCAGTGTGGTACTGGCGTTCCTCTTCCCGAAGGAGCCCTGCTTCTCCTAGTTGGTGTTGCCGCCGCTGTGTGCTACGCCATGTTTGTTACACTGGGGTGTGTCCTGCTGTTGCGTGTCTTCACTGACATGTGTGCGTCGGTTGTGTGGCGTTGGGTGTTGTCCGTGAATTGGGCGTTGGGGACATGTCTGTGGCAGGCCTGTCACGTGTCATGTGCGTTCGGGGTGGGGCTGATGTGTGTGCTGCTTGGTTGTGTCCCTGTGTCTGTGTGCGACGCATGCATGGCGCTGCGGTTGGCCTCTGCGTTGTGCGCATGTGTGGCGGCGTCATCGCCGCTTTGGGGCCGTGATGGGGTTGTTGGTTCCTAGTCCCAGGTGGTGTGTACACATGTGTTACGCGATGTTACGATTTGGCCTGTGTGTCATATGTGGATGCAATGGTGGATGTGTAGTGTACACGCGCTGGTGGGGGTTGTCCGCTTTTCCGCCCTTGCACTGTGTGCGCTGTTTGCGTGCACTTGTTGTGTGTGTGCCTACCTGCGTCTCCGCGGTACGTTGCGTCCTTGGTGGTGCATCAGCAGGAGCATGGGGAGGGCCTGCAGTGCTGGATTCATGCTCGGGGAGCCGCTTCTTCGTTGTCCGTGCTCGGCGTCCGTGTTACCGCTTCGGTTTGTCGTACGGTATCTCTTGGCCGTGGGAGCCGTTTGTTTGCGGCATCGTAATTTATGCGCCGGGCGGGACGTGTTTCGTCGGACGGTGTGTGTCAGTTGGGCTGCGCCGCTACGTGTACGGGCGCACTTTGATGGCGGACGGTGTTGCTGGCTTGCCGGCGGTGTTTGGCCTACTTTTCGCATCGTAATTGGGCGGGCGTGTGGACTGCTGCGTGCCGGCGGTAACTGGTGGTTTTTGCATCCGCCAGCACGGCGGTTGTGCTTCCGCCCGCCATCGTAATGAGCCCCATAGTTTTTTATTTAAGTTAAAAATATAATGTAAAATAAAGTAAATAATACATATAATTAAAATAAACATAGTTAAAAATATTTTACAATGTTTAAAAATTATAAGTAAAATATATGTAATGTAAAAATAAATTAAACATATACATATAATATATAATATATATACGTACTAATAATTTTTAATAATTATTTTAATAAAAAAAATTTTTTAAATATCATATAAATTATAAATACATCTATACACATAAAACAATAATATAAATAAAAATTAAATAAATATATATAACAAATTAAAAAAATATATTTTTTTAATCTTTTTAAAATTAATTATATACTACATTAACTAAAATAATACAAAAAATATTAGATAGCAGAGGTAATAAAATTACTATTCCAACTCCAAACAGTGCAACAGTAGGGAAAATGTTGGATAGCGTAGGGGTAAAAATTACTATTCCCACCCCAGTGAGTGCAACAGTAGGGAAAGTGTTGGATAGCGTAGGGGTAAAAATTACTATTCCCACTCCAGTGAGTGCAACAGTAGGGAAAGTGTTGGACAGCGTAGGGGTTAAAATTACTATTCCCACTCCAGTGAGTGCAACAGTAGGGAAAGTGTTGGATAGCGTAGGGGTTAAAATTACTATTCCCACTCCAGTGAGTGCAACAGTAGGGAAAGTGTTGAATAGCGAAGGGTTAAAAATTACTATTCCCAATCCAGTGAGTACAACAGTAGTGAAAGTGTTGGATAGCGTAGGGGATAAAAATTACGATTCCCACTCCGGTGAGTGCAACAGTAGGGAAAGTGTTGGATAGCGTAGGGGTAAAAATTACTATTCTCACTCCAGGGAGTGCAACAGTAGGGAAAGTGTTGGATAGCGTAGGGGTAAAAATTACTATTCCCACTCCAGTGAGTGCAACAGTAGGGAAAGTGTTGGATAGCGTAGGGGTAAAAATTACTATTCCCACTCCAGTGCGTGCAACAGTAGGGAAAGTGTTGGATAGCGTAGGGGTTAAAATTACTATTCCAACTCCAGTGAGTGTAACAGTGTGGAAAATGTAGGATAGCGTAGGGGTTAAATTAACATACTTATTAATTAAATAATTTTTGTAAAATAAATAACATATTAATAATTAATTAACTAAATAATTAATAATAAATACCAATAAAATTACATTAATATTTACTTAAATAACATTAAATTACTTCCCACCCTATTCCCCCATAAACACACAACCCGCTACACATAACAAAGAACACAATTAATTTAATTATCAATTAATAAAAATTAATTACCAATTAATAATAAATTAACAATAAATTAATTAACAATAACAATAAATAAAAAATAATAAATTAATTATAATTAATATAATTATAAATTAATCAACTAATAAAAATTAATTACCAATTAATAATTAATTAACAATAAATTAATTATCAATGACAATAAATAAAAAAATATGAATCAATTAATTATAATTAAATTACTTCCCACCCGATTCCCCTATAAACCCACAACCCGCCACACACAAAAATTAACATAATTAATTTAATTATCAATTAATCAATTAATAAAAATTATTTACCAATTAATAATTAATTAACAATAAATTAATTGACAATAACAATAAATAAATAAAACAATTAATTATAATTAATATAATGATAAATTAATCAATTAAAAAAAATAATTACCATTTAATAATTAACAATAAATTAATAATCAATAACAATAAATGAAAACATATTAATTAATTAATTGTAATTAAATTACTTCCCACCCTATACCCCTATCAACCCACAACCCGCTCTGGTACGAAAACGCAAAATTTACTTTAAAATTACTAATTTCTAAACATTTAATACATATATTTAAAAATAATAAAAATACATTACAAAAAATGTTAAACATACATATAAAATACATACTAAAATACATAACACTAATATAAATATCGATATTATTAACAACAATATTTTTGCTAACGATATTACTTACTTCGATATTACTTACTTCGATATAAAAAAAAACGATATTACTTACCTTAAGGTCGGTATTCTGATCACCGATATTCTTGACATCGATATTCTGTCCCTACGATATTAAAAACTCGATATTAATGTAGGTCGATATAACAAAATCGATATTTTGACTGCGCACCAGTCAGGGTATGTCAAAGCACCATCATTTTACACTGACAGACTCATTTGATTGTGACTGTATATGTACCATGCCATGCACTGGCATGTCAATCACCCCAGCATGTAGTCACTGATCCTGGATTCAACATTTTGTTGTGCAGGTCACTCTCTGAATACACATGTTTACGCCAGAGTGTAGGCTCACATTTTTAACCTTTTCCATGCGTCGGACGGCCCCCGGCCGTCCGACGTCACGGTGGGCGTGTGCGGAGGTCAGCCGGGTGCCGTCCGAACCCCGCCCACTCATTAATTTGCCCGCACCGCGGGGGAATGTGCGCAGCGCGCAAGGGGTTATGTGATCTTGTATGCCTGATTTGAATGGAGAACATTGACATAGTCCAAAGGACTCACAATTTTCCATTGTTCATATTTTACAGACAACATGACGCCAGAGGAGTCCCACGCCTTCCAGGTGAGGAAGGACCGGTACCTCCACATTAAGAAGGTCGCAAAATGGTACCGCAACATGGAACGGAGGTACCAGGAGGACAAAGAGGCTGGCACTAGGAAGTCGGTGCCCGAGGTAGCAACACGTGGGAGAAAAAGTGGCACACAGGCCATCCCAGGACCCTCTGGCGTCAGTGGTGGGTCCCAGCGTGGACAGGCAGTGTCCCATCCCCCTACAACCTCACACCCACAGGGGACAATGCCACCTGCACCTGCTGATCAGGTTGTGGCTTTCACTTTGCGGGACAGGAAGACTCTGATGGACAACAACGTGATGCTGGCAGAGATTAGGAAGGAGATGTCTGAGCAGACCAGGCTCATCGAGGAAATGAGTAAAGCCCTGGGACTACCATGATGCCTGCCCATGTAGAGCCCCATCCCCTCTTCTCCCTTCCCCCAATGTTTAATCTAGTATTTTAGGTAGTGTTAGGTAAGTATTTTAAGTGTTAGGTAGTGTAGTTTTAGTATAGGCATAGGTAGTGTTAGATTTTAAGGTAGTTTTAGTTTATTAATGTTACATAGTATTTGGGGATAAGCTTCCTTTTCATTTGGGTGGGGGGTTGATGTCTTTGTTGTTTACATTTTTTTTTTTTTAAATATACAAAAAATATATCTTTGTGTAGAGTTAAGTGTGTAGTTAGTTTGTGTAAAGCTTAGATGTCTTTGTCCTGTCTCATGATGTGCCTTAAGGGTGGGAGGGGGGTTGATGTATTAGATATGTTGTTGCATGTTTAGGATTAGTTAGGGTAGTTAGTTCAGGGACTTTTGCACTTTATTCTAGTTAGTTTAGTTTAGATTAGTAGTAGTTATGATTATTGGTAGTTTAGGTAAGATAATTTTTGTAATTCTATAATAAATGGTTACTATTTTTGAATTCTGCTTGCACTTATGTCAGGGGTGATGTGGTGGAGTGTGGCTTTTCACCTTGTATGCATCTCATATCATCACTGGACACTCCGTTGAACGTGTAAGTGTGGTCATGACATGTTACTTAGCAGGATGGATTGTGTCAGGTTACCTTAGATGTGAGCACAGTAGACTTGCATGGATAACAGGGTGGCAAGTAGGATGTACGGCCTAGTCTAGGGGCAGTCGTTTGTGAAGTCATACATCTTAAGTGTGACTCACGGAGTTGGACAGCACATTGTTGCCCATTTGCAACACAATGTAGCGACATGGCATTGAGAGGATATTGTAGTAGCTACTGTTATCCATCATGGAGATGGATGGATGCGGCGGGTAACACAGTTTGCGTCATAGCCCTGCATCTCACATGCTCCTGGCGCTGGTTCCATCTACATTGCACAGACCTTGGATCACTTGCTGCGTAGTGCAAGCGTGTCAGATTCATTTGAATTATATGTTCATGTGCACGGAGGCTGAACCTCCGGGCCATGCAAGTAGTAGTCTTCATGTTGGTCCATTGTGAACTGCATATGGCAGAACAGTGGGCCTGATTCACAAAATTCATCTGAGAGTAAGTCATGAGTTTACGTTTTCCGCTATTCACAACTGGCATTTCGGAGTTGTACAGTTAGATGTACTGACTTCACTACTCCTAAATGCCTTCTGTGAATCACAAAGGTTTGAAAGTCATGATTTGGTCACTTTTCACGTTTTTGTGCATGCACACAGTTCTGCTGCACACAAGAGGTGGAATATTGCATTGCTCCCTGTAGTGCCAGTGTCATGGCCACTTCTCCCAGCTGTCACATTTTGGCATTAGCTCATAGTGATGCCACCCTTGAAATGGTGGCACTGCTCAAGACTATATGCTCAATGTAGTGCATCACACATCCCTTGTCACATTGCCCTAGCCGCTCACAGTGGTCACAGCATGTGAGGGTTCCAAAGTCAGTAAGCATTGTTCATCAACAGGAAGGGGCTGACTGACGCCTTACACTTTGGGGTGAGTCCCTATTGCCAACTCTACCTCACTGAGGAAGACCTTGTGGTTCAATTTGTGGCTGGGAGACATGTGCCCTTACGTATCTTCATCAATCTGTATATGTTGTGCACCATCTTGGGATGTGAAATGCAATGTGCACCATCACAACAGGCTTCGTCCACCCTGTAGAGTGTGGGTAGATATGCCAGGAGATATTCTATTTGAAATTGTAAAGGGGGTCACTACTTGTGGCCTGCAACTGACTTTGACCTTTTTACACACATTCCTATTTCCTTCATGGATGTGGGGCTAAGTTGGGATATTGCTAGATTGTTGTATTGGAGCAATGGGGACACAGCTGGTTCACACATACCCGGTCATCTCACTGCCTATCTGGATCACAGTAAAACATGTACATTTGTATTATTTCCCTGGGTGTACCTTTTGGTGGATTCACTGCTCCTACATTTCAACAGACTGCTATACTGGATTGGTCATGGACAACAGACATCTGTGTGACTTCAAAATATTTATTCACATGTCCATTGACATAGTTGGAGACTGGACCAGTACTTGGCCATGCAATCCCCACATTACATTGATGCCCAGTGGAGGGCCAGACAGAGTCCTTTATGGTTGACAAGTCCAAAGGATGAGGAAGAGTTCAGTCAGCAGTCTGATTGCTGTGTCATTGGTAACCAGACAAAATATGGCAGTCCATGTCGAGGTCCAAGGTGAGTGTCACAGAGTGTATCGGGGGACAGTGGAAGGTGATATTCCGTGGCATGATGCTGAGCCCAGAACTAAGTAGAAACTGGCCATTTGGCATAGATGAATGCTACCGCTTCCTTCTTTGCAATAAGGCAGAATCATCCACATATTCGTCCTCTGATGTGTCATGTGCCTCACATGTGGGTGATGGTAGATTGGCTGCAGCACCGTGAGGCACTGACACATCAGGGGGCGGAGATGTGGATGTAGAAGCAGCAGCATTCATCTGCGCCAGACCTTGCTGCAGCAATGCAGTGATGATGATCTGCAGGGCATGGAAGATTCCAGCTACATCTCGCTGGTGAGCAGCCGTGGCAGCCATTTGTTCCGCCTGCATCCGCTCCATGTTCTCCATTATCCTCCGCATGCGCCCCAACCCCTGGCTGCCATCGCTGGTCCACTCTGACTGGACAGTTGTTCCTGTCTCTGAGTCATGACTCCAGCGATGTCAGCCATGGAGTGTTGGAGAGCATTGAGCGGACTGTGGGTGTCCGTGATGTTTTGTAGGTGGTCCCGGATGGAA
This sequence comes from Calotriton arnoldi, assembly GCA_963921515.1. Classification (NCBI taxonomy): domain Eukaryota; kingdom Metazoa; phylum Chordata; class Amphibia; order Caudata; family Salamandridae; genus Calotriton; species Calotriton arnoldi. The sequence goes on from CAWUFW010002608.1 coordinate 349,992, forward strand.
CTCAGACACCCACAAATGGAATCAACTTTGGCCGCCAGGCTGTCAAACCCCACCCGCACCTGATGAGCCATCTCCTGCTGGACCTCTAACACACAGCGTTGGAATGCCAGGTGTGGGTCCGGGAGGTCCTGGGAGACAGCCGTGGTGGTAGGTGCTTGCTGCTGTGTGGTTTGTGCAGGGGTGGGTTTTGCACGATGCAGCTGGGTTGCCCTGCTCCTGGAGATGGGGTGCTGATGGAGTCTAGCAGCTGTTGGAGGGTGTCCGTGTTGATGGTGGCGAATTCCTCCTCTTCATCAGTGAAGAGTGGGACAGGCTGCTGTTCAGGAGGTGATGTTTCTCCCACTGCAATGTTAAGGGGAGAAGCAGTTTAACTGTGTGTTTCATGTGTGATCATGCATTGGATGAGTTTACAAGCAGACTGCATGACAATATACATTGTGACTGTTTGGGAGGAGCTGCCTATTTGTTGCAGGATGTTGACGTTTTCTACTACATCACGGATATGAGGTTGTACTTGTACATTGTCATCTGACAGTTTACAGCTATGACAAATGTGATTGTACAGTTTATACACACAAGCGGCACCAGTTGTGTCCTCTGTTCAGTTGTGAAGGTGATGCAGTTTGTCCCACATTGTAGTCAATGTTGATGAGCTCCTGTTTTTATGTGTGTGCGCTGCATTGTGGGATACTTGCCCATGCAGCTTTGGTTTTACTACCCCTTATCCATTTCAGGCAGTGAGCCTTCACTTCTGTGCATTTACAATGCTGAGATGTTGCAGGCTGGGGTAAATATGTGTCTTGGTCAGAGTTGGGACACTTGTGCATTGTTTTTCAGCAGATGTCTTGTTTACCTCAGGGGTTGTATGTACACGAGGATGTGTCAGAGTGTGACCTGCACCTTTAGGGATGTGGTCCACACTCAGCCACCTCAGTGATGTGGCCTGCACCATGTTGTGACGTTTGGGGTGCAGGCATGCTATTCATCATGCACTGTCACTTGCCTTGTCAGTGTGGCTCACAGACCCGCACCTTTGCTGTGTACTGCCCATATGCATGTGTTTGTTGCAAGATTAGTTATGTGTGAGTAGGGCCCTTTTAGGCGCATTGGCTACTAAGGCCTACTTGCTGTTTCAATGTGTGCTGCACTATGCTGTACACATGCGCATCCAGGTAGCTTTGTCTATTGTGATTTGTCTTGTGTGCATGTCGTCAGTCATGATTTGTCTTGCATGCATTGCTTACTGCCCTCCTGTTGGCTTACCCGTTGTGAGTATGGTGCTGCGTGAGTTTCTATTGTTGTTGCTGGCTGGACAGACAGTGTCAACACCCATTACCCTCAACGTTGACCCCACGTGTGGTGTGTAAGTGGGCCTGGATTTGATGGATGTGGATTCCCTAATGCGTATTTGTGGTGCTCAGGCCTTGTCACCGTCACCCTCCCAACAGATGCAAATGGCAGGGTGATGTGTGTTCGTGTATGTGCCACGCAGCTGGTCACATGGATGATACATGCTGTCCTAGTTACGAATATTCAATGCATGGCTTTGCGTGTGGGTGATGACAAACATGACTGCATCTTTGTTCACTGACACAGTTGACTTACCAAACAGATAGGTTTACATGCACATAATGGTGAATTGAGCAACTCACACCAGGACTGATGTGGAATGGTGTTTTCTGTATGGCAGATGTGTACACTTGAGAGTGGAGGTGTGCAAATCGACCTAAGGGGTGAGTGTGCCATTTTGCTAGGTGTCATTATTTGTTGCGACTTTGCTATCCTTGTGTCCAACACCTTGCTTGTTGTCATACTTTGGTTGTCTTACTTCTTTACAGGGACATTGTAGTTCTGTGAGCCTGGCACACAGACAAGTCATGCAGTACAGATTTGGTTGACACATTCCTGATATGCATTGTCCACGCACTGTGGTGTTGTAGGCATAGCCCCCCTGCTCATTGTATTACATCACCTTTTGAGTGAAGTCTGCTGTTTGTGTGCATTGTGGGATATGCACCTTGGGGCCATTTGGCTACATGATCAGTTTGTTGTGGCATCGCATGTGTTTCTGGTATGCAGACTCACTAGATGGTTTTTCACTTGGTGTACACACAGTGACGGCTCACAGTGGGAGTGCTGCAGGGCGGTGGTGCGGGACGGTGATGCGGGGCGGGGGAGGGGCAGGATGGGGGTTAGTGGAGTTGGACACATGACGGGCTGGAGTTAGGTGAGTAAATAAATGATTTGAACTATTTACCTTGCACTTGATGCGTCGCCGAGTTTGCGATGCAGCAAACGCAAGGTAAATAGTTAGGATTATTTCTTTACTTACCTAACTCCAACCCGTCGTTTGTACAACCCCCATCCTGCCCCTCCCCCGCCCGCACCACGGCCCCCCACCACCGCACTGCAGCACTCTCACTGCAAGCTGTCACTGTGTACACAGGACTGCATCTCATGGACAAGCAGGCGGACACATTTACTGGAGATGTGGCAGGATGTCTACACGGCCCCCTTTCCTCAACAGCACGCATATACAAATCGTCTGCACAGGGCCGCATCTCTCTGATACTAAACATGAGGATGCACTGTGTGTGTGACTGATCATGTGCATGAGTGGGCATGCCACCACCAATGTCAGCAGACATGCAGCATTGTGCACGTGTGTCTGCGTTGTGTGCAAAATTGTGTATGTGCAGTTGTGTCCCCCTTGATGCACATGCACATTCTTGCACAAAACTCCGACATACGGGCACATGCATATGTGTGGTGTTGAGGCAAGGGGGCCATTTTGACAGCCTGCCGCATCTCCAATCAATGTGGGCCTTTGCTCTTTCACGTAGCCCTTATTTTGTGGTCTGATATGATACTTGGACTATATTTGTTTGACTTTTCTGTGCACATTTCCAGGTCTGTGAGCCCACCAATATGTGTCTTGCAATGTATTGGTTGGGTAGGGTGATATGTGTCTATGCCACCAGGGCCAAGGGTATCCGGGACATGATCCGCAGTCATTGTGGGTGTGCACTGCGATATATTTAATTGTGCATGAGTGCCATTGGGCTCATCTCCCCCCGTCCCCCCAGTCCCTGGTTGGTACTCACCCTGTTGCTGTTGTGTCTGGTCGTGTTGAGCAGTATCCTGTCCCGAAACTCCAACCACCGTCTCCTCGCTGATGACTTGGGACACCTGTTCCTCCAACGTATCCAGCTCCTCCTGTGGCGCTGGACTCTCACCTCCAGTCTGCATTGCTGCTTTCAGGTTGGCTGCAAGTTTCAGCTTGGTCTTGCGCTTGACATCATGCCAGCCCTTCTTGCAGTCGTCCACTGTCCTCCTCACCTCTCCGACAGCATTCACCTTGGCCACGATGGACTGCCATATTGCATTTTTGGTTGCCAATGACACAGTGGAGGTGATAAAAAGTTGTTGTTGGTGTTCTGTCACCTCCGCAATCAGGACCTGGTTTTCCTGCTGACTGAACCACGTCTTCCTCTTCCTCTTCTGCTTGCCCTTCCCCATGGTCTCTGGCTGGTCCTCCTGGGTGTTTGTGGGGTTGTTGTTGGCCTCTGTGCTGTGTCCAGCTTCCTCCATGCTTCGTCTCAAATGTTTCTTCTTTTTTTTAATTTTTTTTGTGTTTGGGCTGCATAGCGGCCGTTTTATAGTGATTTTCCCCGCCTAACGTGAAAAAAGGTGCGCTGACGCTAATTAGCGTGCCGTTCCTGGGCGCTAATTGGCCCATCGCCACTTTTTTCACGTTAGCGTGACGATTTTTATCGCCGTGCCGCTAATCTTATCGGCGGACATTTCAAGGAGGAAGCATGACAACACCATTGCAGTGGCCAAACATGCCTATGTTATTCTTTGGGCCATCTTTGCTAGGTGTTTGTGGAACGTGCCATTGATATGCTTGCCTCAGAACTACGCACTGCTACTTCTGTGAAGCTGGTATGCAGCATACCTGCGAAATAACTGTGCCAACCTGTGCTTGAGCACACACGGCCTGAAAACCACAGCCTCCTTGTGCATGATCGGTCACACTTGCACAGTCATCTCAGTCACGGGTGAACATGCATTCCATGCCTGCTGATACTCATCAGCTACACCACTTGCATGTCTCCTATCCTATCAGTGCGCTCTGTCATCCACATGCATGTGCCATAGTGACAGAACCCATAGACCTAATTTACATGTGTATCACTGACTGGGGGTGTGCAAAGTTACAACTGGAAGACAAATGCAGAGCTCCACCTAAACCTACTGATTCATACACACTTATGACTTCAACAAAACATCATCACACTGTAGGCAAGGTACATGTGATACACACCCATTCTGCATACTACGCCAGCGCTTGTTTTAGCCAGCCATTCATGACACCGCACTATGCCAATATATGATGTCCAAACTCACCATTGGCGTGTGGGTCCTTGAACTTGTCGCTGTCCCCCTGCGTGATGAGAGGTCGTCCAGCTGTGAGACATAAAACCCAATATGTGTTGGTATCAGACGTGAAATTACACGTGTCATATTCATCTTACATATCATCACCATTAGAGACAATGCTCCGTAACTGTGCTGTTGCGTGACATTTTTGCTAAATGATTGGGTGTACTTTGCCTGCCATTCACACAAGAACTGTGAATGCTGAGTCTGGCCAGACAAGACGGCAATGCTAGCAAACTTGCGCATTCTAGTTGTGTTGAACATTCACACGGCCCCATTTCTACACGCAACATGATGTTATACATGCTCTGTGTAAGATTGCATTTCTGCCGAATGCTCATGGCTGTTTCACTAGTGTTGGTGGTGTATGACACTCTGGGGGTGTCCTATTACCTATGAGCTATTGTACATGTTTCAAAGATTGTCACACGGAGCATATGTGCAACGGAAGCGTAGCAAACGTACAAATATTCATGTGCACAGCATTTGTACACTTCCTTTTGTGCAGCACACAGGTCCCCGAAACAATGCCTTGCATTGTTCAGGTAGTCACCCTTCCTGTGCACAAACAATCTTTGTCCTGCACGCAGTATAGCACAATGGTGCCAGCCTTGGCACTACAGTGCTAAGTGTTGCGCCAGCGCAGTGGATAACACCAACCTGCACCCTATGCTTGTCAATATGATGCAGCGTTGTGTTTTTGATGTGCCAACTTTCGGCGTGAACGCATGACGTCTCCCGCATCACTCTGCCACATTTTAGCACTTGGACACCAGTGTGTCACACACGTGAATTTTGGCTTTACATTACAGTGTTCATAATGAAATTTGGAGTTGCAACTTACCACACTGTAGGCCAACAATGACTCCCAGGTGGTCCAGCAGGTCACCCTCACGGGCCAGGCAATCCTGCCAGCGGTGCTTCCATTGGGGCACAGTGCGGTCCACCCCAAAGACAGACAGCATCTGCACCCGCACACGCTCCCACCTGACCTTCCGCACCTTTACGTCATATCCGGAGAGGATACGGCCTCCCTTCTCCACCATCCGGAGCAGGTAAAAATTAATCAGCCAGAAGAAGTCCCCCAATGCCCCCTCGGACATCCTGCCCTCCCTGCCCACACCCACCATCTCCCTGCACACACCTAAACCCACTGCCACAAATCAAAACCCAATATAACAGACACAACAACTACTAAATAAGTTAACTACCCCAAGACAAACACCCGACAAGATTGAGGACAAGAGACAATTAAACACGTAAAAACAGGTACACCACACTTCACAGGGACACTATCGACAGGACACAGGACACAGCAACACTCTCCAAAACACTACTCTGCAGCACACACCACCAAACACCTCCAGCACTCTCCACAATCACCAGCAATGTGCTCAAAAGAGAAAGTGAAAGTGCACAGCACTCCTCCAGTAAACAGGAAGCATGCAGACATCACTTCCTGTGTGTTTGTGACCCGTTTTTGACGTAGCGATGAAAATCTGCACGCAAAAGGCTTTGGGGTAATATTTCGTATAGTTCAATGTGTTTAGCGATGTATTTTCCATCGCTAGTATGAAAAATACATCGCATTTTCGGAATTGTGGGCATTTTTGCATGCTAAGTGCAAGTTCTTACACAGATGAACAGTCTTAGATGGAATTTTATTTTTGGTCCCAAAGAACCCCATGAAAAGCTTGATTTGACCCCAAATGACACCCTAAATTTCATAATTGACCCCAAATGACACCCTAAATTTCATAATTGACCCCAAATGACACACTTGATTTCATATTTGTACACAAATGACACCCTGATATTCATAGTTTACCACTATTGACACCCTATATGTGATTTTTATCCACATATGACACGCTGAACAGTAGGATTCCGTACCACATTTGACACCCTAACATGTCTAGTTTAGAACACTTGTCACCCTAAACAGCATCTCTGTTCAGAGGTGACATATCCACCATCAGTTCATAATTGTGATATTGTTACCACTTAATGTTACACTTACACTTGTCAGAGTGATGTACTCATGCAGAGGAGAAGCATGCACACAGGGTATGTTCCAGGCAGGTTGCTCCCCACGCCGCGCAGCTCCACCTGACTGTGCCCGTGCTCCTGTGCCCAGCTGCTGCCGAGTGCCGAGTTCGAGGCCCGCCTCCACCCGCAGGCTTCCACCTGCGCCTCATCCCTGGTGGCCAGTGGTAGGCCGTAGGTCTGCCTTTCAGTAATTTCATTGTATTTTGTATTTTGTTTACTTTTCTGTGACCGTTTTTTCCCTCCTGTTATTTCTGTGCCCTTCTGCCTTTCTGTAATCTTATTGCATTTTGTATTTTGCTTACTTGCTCTGTGACCGTTCTTATCCCTGCCATTTCTTTGCCCTTTTTGCCTTCTGGTTCCCTTTGCCCGTTCTCTCCGCCGCTGCATCCCCTGCGGCCCCGCCCCCCCGCTCGCCGTAGGTTTGCCTTTCTGTAACTGTATTGTATTTTGTATTTTGTTTACTTGTTTCTGTGATTGTTTTTCCCTCCTGTTATTTCTTTGCCCTTTGCCTTCTGTTTTCCCTTCGCCATCCCTTCCTCCCGTTCTTCCCGCCGCTGCGTCCCTGCGGCCCCGCCCCGCTCGCCCATTTGTTGTTCCCCCTCCCAGCTGCTCCTCCCTCCCACCTCCCCTTCTTATGGCGGCCGCTGCACGGCAGTGAGAGCGACCCTTGACCCTGTTCCAGGCAGGTCGCTCCCCACGCCGCGCAGCTCCACCTGACAGCGCCCGTGCTCCTGTGCCCAGCTGCTGCCGAGTGCCGAGTTCGAGGCCCGCCTCCACCCGCAGGCTACCACCTGCGCCTCATCCCTGGTGGCCAGTGGTAGGCCGTAGGTCTGCCTTTCAGTAATTTCATTTTATTTTGTATTTTGTTTACTTTTCTGCGACCGTTTTTTCCCTCCTGTTATTTCTGTGCCCTTCTGCCTTTCTGTAATCTTATTGCATTTTGTATTTTGCTTACTTGCTCTGTGGCCGTTCTTATCCCTGCCATTTCTTTGCCCTTTTTGCCTTCTGTTTCCCTTCGCCCGTTCTCCCCGCCGCTGCATCCCCTGCGGCCCCGCCCCCCCGCTCGCCGTAGGTTTGCCTTTCTGTAACTGTATTGTATTTTGTATTTTGTTTACTTGTTTCTGTGATCGTTTTTCCCTCCTGTTATTTCTTTGCCCTTTTGCCTTCTGTTTTCCCTTCGCCGTCCCTTCCTCCCGTTCTTCCCGCCACTGCGTCCCCTGCGGCCCCGCCCCCCCGCTCGCCCATTCGTTGTTCCCCCCTCCCAGCTGCTCCTCCCTCCCACCTCCCCTTCTTATGGCGGCCGCTGCACGGCAGTGAGAGCGACCCTTGACCCTGTTCCAGGCAGGTCGCTCCCCACGCCGCGCAGCTCCACCTGACAGCGCCCGTGCTCCTGTGCCCAGCTGCTGCCGAGTGCCGAGTTCGAGGCCCGCCTCCACCCGCAGGCTACCACCTGCGCCTCATCCCTGGTGGCCAGTGGTAGGCCGTAGGTCTGCCTTTCAGTAATTTCATTTTATTTTGTATTTTGTTTACTTTTCTGCGACCGTTTTTTCCCTCCTGTTATTTCTGTGCCCTTCTGCCTTTCTGTAATCTTATTGCATTTTGTATTTTGCTTACTTGCTCTGTGGCCGTTCTTATCCCTGCCATTTCTTTGCCCTTTTTGCCTTCTGTTTCCCTTCGCCCGTTCTCCCCGCCGCTGCATCCCCTGCGGCCCCGCCCCCGCTCGCCGTAGGTTTGCCTTTCTGTAACTGTATTGTATTTTTGTATTTTGTTTACTTGTTTCTGTGATCGTTTTTCCCTCCTGTTATTTCTTTGCCCTTTTGCCTTCTGTTTTCCCTTCGCCGTCCCTTCCTCCCGTTCTTCCCGCCACTGCGTCTCCTGCGGCCCCGCCCCCCCGCTCGCCCATTCGTTGTTCCCCCCCTCCCAGCTGCTCCTCCCTCCCACCTCCCCTTCTTATGGCGGCCGCTGTGCGGCCGCGCGCAGCGGGCGCGCCAAAGGCGCACCTAAGGCAAGCTTGTCTGCGCCCGTCCGCGCCTGGACCGTGCCCAGCGCCAGAACCCCTGGCCCCCGCAAACGCCACGACGCCCGACTCCGCTACGATGCCAGCTCCCTCCACGCACTCAACTCCGGACGAGAACACACCTGCTACCGGGCCACCCCGAAGCGCACCCAAGGACCCTTCACCTGCCGGAACTGCAGCTTCACCAGCATCCGCCCCGCCAAACCTCTGCCCAGGAAAGAACCCAACTACCTCAGATGCATCCTCCTCAACACCCGCTCCGCCCGCAAACACGCCGTCGAACTCAACCTCCCCAGACATCGCCTTCCTGACGGAGACCTGGCTGAACCCCGCCTCAGCCCCCGACATCGCCATAGCTATCCCGGAAGGCTACAAGATCACCAACGGAGTAGGAGGAGGAATCGCCATCGTCCACAAGAACACCCTCAGAGTCTCGACCAACACCGACGACACCCTCAGCACCGCCGAACACCTGCACTTCCAGATCCACACCGACCCCAACACCACCCTCAGAGGAACCCTCGTCTATAGACCCCCCGGACTCCGACCACAGTTCAGCGACTCCATCGCCGACTTCGTCAGCCCACACGCCCTCGCCTCCACGGACTACATCCTCCTCGGGGGCCTGAACTTCCACCTCGAGAACAACAACGACACCAACTCCACCACCCTGATCGACAACCTCGCCAACCTCGGACTCAGACAGCTCGAGACAACACCCACCCACGCCGCCGGCCACACGCTTGACCCCATCTTCTCCGCAAGCTCCCACGTCTCCTTCAACCACACCACCGACCTCCACTGGACCGACCATCACTGCATCCACTTCGCCTTCAGGAAGCCCACCACGCACCACCGCACCCAACAGATGCCTCGCCGCTGCTGGAGCAAAGTCACCGAAAACCAGCTAACCACCACCCTCGCCCAGAGCCCACCCGCTGACCCCACGAACCCCGACACCACCGCCCGCAACTTCAGACAGTGGATCAACGACTGCGCCAACAGCCTCGCCCCGCCCAAGAAACCCTCCAACAGCCACACCAGCAAGAAAGCCACCTGGTTCACCGAAGACCTCAAGGCCTCCAAACGAACATGCCGAAAACTGGAGAAGAACTGGATCCGCGAACGTACACCAGACAGCTACGCAGCCCACAAGAACGCCACCCGCAGACACCATCACCTCATCAGATCCGCCAAAAGGGCCTCACTCAAAGACCGCCTAGATAACAACGCACACAACAGCAAAGAGCTCTTCAACATCGTGAAGGAACTCTCCAACCCCAACTCCAACACCAATGACATCCCACCCTCGCAAGACCTGTGCGACTCACTGGCCACCTTCTTCCACCGCAAGATCGCCGACATCCACGACAGCTTCAACGCCACGACCGCCCCGACAACCACTGAGACCTCCGCCCCCACGACCACCACCCGCACCAACCTCCTGCTCTTCTGGACCAACATCAACGACGAGGACACCAGCAAGATTATGAGCACCATCCACTCCAGATCACCACTAGACCCATGCCCACACCACATGTTCAACAAAGCCAGCACAGCCATCGCACCCCATCTCCGGAAAGTAATCAACATCTCCTTCAAGACAGCAACCTTCCCGGAAAGCTGGAAGCACGCCGAGATCAACGCCTTACTCAAGAAACCCAAGGCGGACCCCAAGGACCTCAAGAACTTCCGGCCCATCTCCCTGCTCCCGTTCCCGGCGAAGGTCATCGAGAAGACCGTCAACAAACAACTGACCCGCTACCTCGAGGAGAACAGCATCCTGGACCCGTCCCAGTCCGGGTTCCGCAGCAACCACAGCACCGAAACCGCCCTCATCGCTGCCACCGATGACATCAGGACCCTGCAAGACAACGGAGAAACAGCGGCCCTCATCCTCCTGGACCTGCCAGCCGCCTTCGACACGGTCTGCCACCGCACACTACGAACACGCCTACACGATGCCGGGATCCAAGAGAAGGCCCTGGACTGGACCACATCCTTCCTCTCCGGCAGAACACAGAGCGTCCGCCTCCCCCTTCCGCTCCAATGCCACCGAGATCATCTGCGGCGTACCCCAGGGCTCATCCCTCAGCCCAACGCTGTTCAACATCTACATGGCACCTCTCGCCCACGTCACCCGACAGCACGACCTCAACATCATCTCCTACGCCGATGACACCCAGCTGATCATCTCCCTCACCAAAGACCCTCACACCGCCAAAACCAACCTCCACGAAGGAATGAAGGCCGTCGCCGAATGGATGAGGAACAGCTGACTGAAGCTGAACTCGGACAAGACAGAGGTCCTCATCCTCGGCTCCACCCCTTCGGCCTGGGACGACTCCTGGTGGCCGACCACACTGGGAACAGCTCCAACACCCACCGACCACGCACGCAACCTAGGGGTCATCCTCGACTCCACCCTCTCCATGACTAAGCAGGTCAACGCCATCTCCTCCTCCTGCTTTCTTTAACACCCTCCACATGCTCCGCAGGATCTACAAGTGGATCCCCACCGAAACGAGAAGAACGGTCACCCAGGCCCTCGTCAGCAGCAGGTTGGACTACGGAAACGCCCTCTACGCAGGAACTTCGGCCAAACTCCTGAGACGGCTGCAACGCATCCAGAACGCCTCTGCATGTCTGATCCTCGACATCCCCCACCGCAGCCACATCACACCCCACCTGAGAGACCTGCACTGGGCTCCCCGTCAACAAGAGGATAACCTTCAAGCTCCTCACCCACGCACACATAGCACTCCACAACACCGGACCAGCATATCTCAACGGATGACTCAGCTTCTACACCCCCACCCGCCAGCTCCTCTCCACCGGCCTCGCCCTCGCCGCAGTCCCCCGCATCCAAAGAACGACTGCCGGCGGCAGATATTTCTCCCACCTCGCCGCCAAGACCTGGAACACCCTCCCCACCCACCTATGGCAGACCCAAGACCTACTGACCTTCAGAAGACTCCTCAAGACCTGGCTCTTCGAGCAGTAGCAGCACCCCCCAACCCCCAGCGCCTTGAGACCCTCACGGGTAAGTAGTGCGCTTTACAAGTGATATGATTGATTGATTGATTGATTGATAGTGTTTTTTTATTACATATACTGTGCTTGGGGTCATTTTGGACTGATGTATGATTGCTAAGGACAGTCACGATGTGGCGTGCTCAGGTGAAGAAATTGTTTATGATTCTGTTCCTTCGGGCTGTTCCTGCTGCAGAAGCTGTGGGGTGTGCTCCACCTGCCTCATCTTCCTCATCATCCTGAGCATCGTCCAGTGCATCTGGTACTTGGATCCATGGGGCATTGGTGCGTACACATATATTGTGCAATACACAACATGCTAGGATAATCTTGCACACTATTTCTGGGCTGTACAACAGTCTTCCACCTGTGATGTCAAGGCACCGGAAACGTGACTTTAGCACCCCAAATGTGCGCTCCACAATGCCCCTGGTGCATCCATGTGCCAAATTATACTGCCTCTGGGCCTGGGTGTTGGTGGCTCGGAGGGGTGTCATCATCCATGGGGTGAGTGCATATCCTTGATCACCTGTAACATGTAATGGAGAGATGTGTCCATTAGTAGTTATGCATGCTGTGTGGGCAGTGTGAATAGTTTTATGGTGTGTGATTGGTGCTACTTTGGGATTAATGTTGCCATGTGTAGCTTCTGACAAAATGACCTGCGTCCATGCGAATTACATTGCCTCACAGCTGCTCGTCCCTCACCCCGGGCCTATGTACTTGTGTGCACTGCACGGTTGCATCACTAGCACTCCAACAGTGCACCAATGTCAGGCCTGTCTGCACATGTCCGCATGCCTGACACCTACACCAGCAGGGTCACTGGCTCTCCTAACGTCTAGCGCTACCACTCATCCGCACTCCTCGCAGTCAACGCCAGGCGAACGTTTAGATGCCAATGGGCCACACCAGACACGGCTCACGTTCTGTTCAGCTGCTGCTGCTGCTGCTGCCACTAGACCTTCCCCACCGCCCAACACCTGCAGTTTGCAATCCAGACCTGCCTCAAAGCAACAGTCAGTGGCACCCTCACCTGCAGGGCCCACAGAGGGCGGGAACGCTTCGCAATCACCGTCAATATCATCACACGCCACGTCATCTACTCCATGGACTATGTACTCATCCATGAGCGGAGCCTCCACCTCACATACCACAGGAACTCCAAGTCCATTACCCTCTGGCAGATGCTTGCTGAGCCAACTCTTCTCAACACTGAGCCACAAGGCAGGGCACACCTTTGACCCCATCTTCACATGTGGGAACTGCGTCCACTTCATCGACACCACTCAAAGCCCATGGTGTGACCAGCACAGCGTACACTTCCTCGTCGTGAAACCCCATGACACCCAAACCCACAGCCGGCGCCACACAGAGTTACTGGAGCTGAGTCACAGAGGTTCTGGTACACTCCACCTTCAACAGCAACACCCACACCGCTGCAGGCAACGCCAACAGCACTGGTCGGAATTACCACACATGTATCTCCAAATGCGCATACACACTTGGCCCAATATGCTACTCCTACATACAGCATGCAATGAATGCCACCTTGGTCACCAACAACATCCAAGATGACAGATGCATCTGCAGAGCGCCTGGAGTAGAACTGGAGCTACATGGAGGGAACCATTGGTCATCACCACCTACAAGGACACCTAGCTCATACTCTCCCTCAACAAGGCGCAAACACACACCAGACTGGGGTTCCAGGGAGGATTGCAGCAAGTTGAAACATGGATGTTCAACAGCTGGGAGGTGCTCTACAAAGGGGAGACATTAGTCCTCATCCTCGTGACCACCCCATCAGCATGTGGCAACACCTGGTGGGCCACCGCCTTCGGCAGCCCCCACACGACAACTCAAGGTACCTAGGCATCGTACTCAACTCCTCCCTCTCCATGTACAAACAGGTCTACGCAGTGGCCTGCAGCTGCTTCGACAGCCTCTGCATCCTCCATGCTACCTTCACATGGTTCCCACCCCCGTCAGGTAGGACAGTCACCAATGCTGTCATTGCCATCATGCTGGACAACGGAAACGCACTATATGCCCACATGGACATGTCTGTGCTCTGCACACTCAAGACTGTCCAGCACACCATCGCCAGACTCGGCCTTGTGTACATTCTTTCTTCGTAGGTCGAGTACCTCCATCGCACATACTTGGTTCCCACCTCTCCGCACATTTGCAAATGTGTGGCAGAGGGGCTATGCCTTTGGGGATGGGTTGTCTGCATGGCTGGCCACAGTTACCACAGTTGCTTGTGTTGTGGTGTCTGGTAGGTGGGCATGTTGATTGGCATGTTGTATGTGAGTTTGGAACGTGTGCATTCTCACAGTTGTGAGTTCCATGATTGTGGAGTTGAGGTGTGTGGTGTGTTCAGTTGGTACTTACCAACGAGCAGTGCATTTCCATATGTGGCATCCTGAAAGCGCTGGTTGATGATGGACTCGCGGAAGATGTAGGAATCATGCACACTGCCTGGGAACTTGGCTATGACATTGGTGAACAGGCCCCGGTGGTCCACTATTGCCTGCACATTGATGGAATGTGTGTGCTTTCTGTTGCGGTATATGTGTGCAGTGTCGGCAGGAGGCACAAGTAGGACATGTGTGCAGTCAATTGCCCCCAACACATGCTGGAAGCCAGCTATGGCATAGAACCCTTGCTTGGTCTCCAGCTGTTCCTGCGCAGTGTTGGGGAAGTGAAGGTGCTGGGGTATCAGGCTGATGATGGCATCCAAGACAGTTGTGAGGAACTTTGATAGGGCTGGCTGTGAGACTCCTCCAACTCGGGCAGTTGTTGGTTGGAAGGTACCAGAGGCCAACATGTGCAGCACAGCGAGCAGCTTTGTTTGCGGAGGGATGTTGGTTATTCGCTGTGTTGGTGCCGTCAGCCTGTGGGCTATCTGGTTCAGGATGCGGAGGATGGATGTCCTTTTGAGCCTGTAGTAGGCAATGACATCCTCTGGCATTAGGTCTGTGAGGCTGAGGCGTGGGCGATGGACCCGCTGTCTTATTCGGCGCAGCCTCGGTGGTGGTCCTGGGGGAGGTGGCAGTGGCAGTGGTTGCTGTGGCCTTCTTGGTGCTCCAAGCTGCATGATTAGTACCTCCATGGCATCAGTGGGTCTTCAGATGTGTCTCTGGGCTAGTCTCCCTTATGTACTGCTATTTATCACCATTTTTTAGACCTCCGTTTTTCTGGTCTTAAGTTCCAGCAGCTAAAGGGCCTTAGCGTGTGTTTTTTTACCGCATCACCGGTCCGGGCGATCGTTGAGAATATCGCGAAGTGGGGTTAGCGTGCGTTTTAACACGGGAACGCCTACATTGCATATGATTAGCGTTAGTTGTCGCTGACATCGTTGGCGATGTTATTAGCGGCCGCTATCGCCAGTAAGCTGTCGCTAACGGCTGTTAACGACAGCTTGTGAATACGGCGATAAAAATATCGCCGCTTTAGCTGCAGAAAAGTGCAGCTAACGCGGCGATATCGCCTTGAGAATATGCCCCTAAGTGTTTTGTGTCTTTATTCACGGAAACCTACTCGATATACACCCACACCTGACACAGATGGTGGTGACTGTAGCGCATACATATAAAGTTAGAATAGTTCTTATATGAATTCAGCAATGTTCTTCTTTTATTTGTTATACTTCATACCTGCTTCTAGCAGGGCTGCTTACTGAGAGTATATTACTGCAGCATAGGTATCTTGAGCAAGAAGTGTAATTCACAGGACAGTATGGTGTTGGGGACCAAATGGGACCAATCATAGAAGCCAAAAGATGAAGGGAAGAAGTGGGCATTTCTTCTTGCTTATTTGAAATATAATGCTTAGTAAGATTGGGTAGTGGCACCCCAGTTACTCCTTAACACGTTCACATACGTAGATGCTCCAAACCTCTCCATTGTCTGTATAACATGGGTCATTGAATTTAAAAAAGGACAGTTCATGCTAAGGGACCTTGCTCTTCAAAATAGCCAAAAATAGCAAACAAGGCTGTATTTTTTAAGCGATACTATATTTTGCATATTGAACTTTATTGTTCTGCGATTGCCGTGCTACATTGTTGCTGTGCCAAGCGAACCTCTCTCGTGTCGGGAACAAGAGGGGTGCCCTTGCTAACCAATGAGGGACACAAGTACATTAGTCCCTGGGATATTAGAGGTAAATGTTAGTGTCCACCAAGGAAACTGCCAATACACTTTGTAAAAAGTGTCTGGAAAAAAAGGATTCACAGTTCGGCAACACTACGTTGCCAGATCAGTACAACCAAATCTTGGTTTCATAATTCCATATCAAAATGTCACATATTAATGATGATATGAAGCCTTGATCAAACTAAAACAGTTCAAGAGGAACTTTTTTTGTAACAATACGTTAAAAGGACCCAATACCTTTTCAATGTATGTGCAGTGAGCAGTCTATGCGACCTAAAATATTCTGGAATAGGGTTCTGAAAGGAAGAGGGAGCACACTGTTTGGACACCGATACAGGCTGCTAGTTAGTAAATCCAAGTCAGGAATGCCACTCCCCCAGTTCTTTCAAGGGAATGTTGGGTACCAGCGGCGGCCCCTCTGCTAAGGCGGCGGAGAGTCATCCCACTGCTTTTCAGAAGTGCAAAAAAGGAAAAAAAATGATAATAACACAATGTTATTATCATTTTAATTTTCATTGCGAGTCAGGTTAGGGCAGGGAGGGGCTGGGCTGTCAGAGCAGGGGTAGGAGGAAATATGTGCACTTAAGAATGTATTTTTGTTAAAATCTGCAGATTATGCAGCAGATGATGGATTATGTGGCAAATACAGCAAATCCATAATTTTGTGGAAAAAGCCACAGCCCCAGAATTGCATCATTCCAGTGGCCTTGCGTGTAGGCTAGATTTACTATTCTTAACTCCACATCTATTTACCTTGAAGATATATGCCAAGGTACATATATTTGGAGTAAGTAAAGTAAATCTACACTTACCTATATAAACTCACCATCTCAATATTTTTGACCTCAATATTTTTGACACAATATTCTGGTACCACAATATTTTGCAGTCGATATTAAGGTGGAATACTGCATAAAGAGCATAGGAACATAGTTATACACACCTTTGGTCCCTGCAGGCGTCCTCACATCCTACCCCCAGAAATACATGAGCCTTGTATACTCGCCACAGCCTACTTCTGAACTCCAGAGAAGGCAGAGCTTCTAAAACTTTAAATATAGCATGCAACACTGCTTGGGATGACTATTGACCCATTCTCTGTCATTCTTTGGAAGTCATCCCAAGACCACACACACAGCCTGATTGCTGCATTAGTGACATGAAAGTGATGTCTTCAGGACAGTAGTCATCTCACCCTTAAGCTCAATGTCGTAGGCATGATGAAGAACTCAAATGTTTCCTGGCCCCAATCAGCCCAGCAACTATCCCCATTTTCATTCCCCATTCTACTAATTCCATCAGCAAACAGCAAGCTAGAATGCTCTGGCTGGGATATGCTCTCCCATAAAGAGGTGTAAGCCTTGTAAGGGACATGTGTGAACCACCATGACGTCTGGTAATACATATCCTCCCACTGCAGTCCTCCCATGATTCTTCTTGGTAATCTGCAGCAGTCATTTTTTGACTTTTTTCTCAGTTGAAAATCTCCTTACCCTGCACTAGCCTGCTCCCAGTTTTTAGAGTATTCTAATTTTAAATTCACATTCACATGTGCCCTTGACACCACTAAATTTTGGAGAATATTTAGACCGTGATGGTTTGTGGAAACTCTCAAACGAATGAATTTGGTGGTGTTCACCTACTTTCGCAGATGTTTCTATCCAGAAACACTCAGAGCCTCATAGGCCCTACCGGCACTTTTGAGCCGCCAGAACATCACTTTTTTTACACTCCAGTGGCGCAATGTGCCACTTGCATATTTATAAGGCCACGTAAAGACACATTACCTGGCTTTTCATGGCCTTATAAATATGTGCACCTTTCACGCAGAAAACTGTGAAAGGGGCGTTGTTCCATGGGTGTTGCTGGGGGCGTTCCCAGCAACATCCATGGCTTTTTGACACGGCCCCAGATTTACGAGAAATCGTAACTGTGAGGCAGCACCAAAAACTTACGCCTCCTCTGGGGAGGCGCAAGGAAGGCACAACGAGGAGAAATATCTTTGTTTCTCCTCGTTTTCTCATTCTGCAGCACACATAGAAGGAGGAAAAAGCCACTTGTGATTGTTTTTGTGCAGAAAGGTTTCCCTTCCTGCACAAAAATAATCATCCCCGCAACGTAGGCACCCTTGCACCATGGTGCAAAGGTGCCTGTGTTGGCGCACGGCAGCCATTGTGTGCCGGCGCAGGGGAAAAGGATAGGAATGCGCCGTATCTAATAGATATGGCGCATTCCTGCCCTTTTCTTTTGCCATATGGCAGCTACGGCAAAAAACCCATAAATGAGGCCCTCAGTCTCCACCTTATCAGGACTTGGCAAGTCAAAATATAACACATTAATAAAAAAAAAAAATTAAAACATCACTAGAATGCATACATGTAATCTACATATTTAAATCTAATTAACAGTTAATATACCCAAATTACTGCAGTTAAAATGTCCTTTCGTTCATATAAACTGCTGTTATGCACAATTTCACTCTTACGGTCTAAGGTAAAATCTACTTGGAAATATAATTCATAAAATGGTAATTTAATATTCATTTATTAATCCCACAAAGCCCATGGTTCATAACAGGTAAAGTATTTAGTAACCTGATCTGACTACACAAATGTTTCATTAAAATGCAAACGTCCCAGAGGCAGAGTTATAAATAAAATATTTCTATTAATTAAATAGCATCTCAGAATTTTGTTAGATACACCAATGGCTTTTACATTTCCACCATGTACATTGAAAAAGCGCGCTGACATTCTGGGGCATTACTCACCGAGGGAGTAAATTACTCCTTCTCTGAGGTTGCGCATTTGATTTTGAAGAAATCTTGGTCTCAAGCAGTATTTCCGCCCTGTCAGCTGTGGGGCCGTGTGCATACGATATGATGCAAATTGTCCTCATATTAAGAAGGAACAAAGAATCTCTACTTCGGTGCCGCATGCACCCATTATGACTCTTGGAATTCAAATATTGAAAGTAATACAAATTGATACCTCAGAAATCTTAATCTGTACACTGTGACATACATTCAGTCCTTTCAGAAGGCAGTGTTCCTTTGGAGTTGCTGTCGACCTCAAACGGGGTAATTTTCTTGCATTCAAAGGTGACATAACCGGCAGAAGCTCTCTGGCCATCAATTTACTCAGATAATAGCGCCTTTATATTTTCACTTCCTGAACGCAACCATGTAAAATTATGCCAACGGGCGTAAAATAATGTGCAAGTAAACCGCGCGAGTAAATGTGCATTGCCCTGATTATAGACATTCAATGTAAAATGCATTGCCAAGAACACTTGTACCAATGGGTGTTATCTGCATATTTCATGTACCACAAAGAAAGATGCTCTTCCAATAATAATTAGGACACTCCGAGGGACATTAGGTTACATTATCCTATTATTTAAATGTATTCGCCTGCTGTGTTCAAGAAAAATAACTGAATGCTGTAAGACTCTAAGCGTTAATATTGATTTCATGTAGAATTAAGAGCAGCTCAGTGTTCACAGAGGAGTTGAAGTAAAATGAATTTCTTTTTTGCAGCTGCTTCCATACCTGATATCCAACCTAACGGGATTTAAGCAACTAGAAATATTGAACTTCAGGAAAGGAAGTGTGATTGTCAACAGCAAAATGAAGTTTGCTAACTCGGTGCCCTACAATATCACCGAGGCGGTGCACTGTGTGCTGGAGGACTTCTGCGAAGCTGCGGCTCAGCGCCTCAACCTGGAGATTGACAGCTACTCTCTGGATGTGGAACCTGGTAAGAGCATGTACCGAGAGCTGCATGACGGGAAAAAAGTCACAGAAGGACTTTCTGTCTATGTACAGTATGTTTGTTTTTACACAGCTGTGTGTGAATTTATTTTTAGTTCAAAGCATGGTGTAAATCAGGCACAAAAACTAAAATTAATAGGAAAACCTGTTATTGAAGATCTGTTGGGTCACTGTAATTTTATTTGTTTAAACGAGTTCATTGATGAACATTTAATATCCTGATGTCGGTAAGTGAACAGCTGCTTTGATGCCCCCACAATCAATTATTTGTTCCCCCTTTTCCCCGTTAATGGCTGTTCAAATGAGCACTTATCTAGTCACTTCCTCTTCTAACCTCTGTCCTTTTTTTCCCAACTTGGGGGCATATGTTCAAGGTGATTGCACCACCGGAACGTCACGTTTTTCGACATTCTGGTGGTACATTGCCCTGCACCATATTTACAAAGCGGCGTTAAGCCACTTTGCATGGCTTAACACCGCTTTGTAAATATGGTACCCTTTCATGCAGGTATCTGTTGGAAAGTGGATTATTAGTAGGGCCAAATGTATATCTGCCACTGGCAATAAGGCCACTAACACAGTATAGGGCTCAGAATAGGTCTTAGAAAATTATGCCTATGCTCAACCCTTGGTAGTGATGGAGCAAGGTTTCCTAAATGAAACTTGCTTGTATTCAATCCTCCTCATAGTATTAATTTATTAAACTTGTATTGTTAATACTAACCTTTGCATACACTACACAAAGGGGAAGGATGCTTGCCTATATGTTTTACTAATGAATAACGCTTGTCTCTAATCCAAAATGGCCGCTATGCGCGGGAAAACTCAATGCGCATGTCGCAACCATATCACATGGTGTGACGTCTTTCTTTGCTTGGTGGGAAACTTCTGCTTCTGCGCAGTGTGCATTAAAATGGCTGCTTGATGTTTTCACATGCTTCAGCTTGCTCTCATGTCATTACTAAATTGTCGTTTCCTAACGCTATTAACGCGGGATAGTATATATATTTAATTGGGAATAGAATAGAAAAAGTGGGCATACAGTGAAACATTTTGTTTGTGATTTTAATATTTTCTTCTTGCACTTTTATTAGTTCGTAAACTTGGGCCTGGGTTGGTGACCTGAAACTCGAGAGGCAAATGGTTCTGCGCATGTGTTTTGTGTGCCTGCCAAATGAAGTCAACCTGGACGTCGTCCAAGGCCGTAACCTGATGGCCGAAGATGTTGTACTATTGCTTTTCCTGTCGCACATTGATACAATGTCTATGAAAATTGGTTTACATTTGTCATGAGACGGGTGGGAAATAAAGCGAATGTATTAATTTGAAGGGGTGGGAACGTAAAGACAATAGGCTTTACAATTTAGGCCAAATCGATATGGTGCGAGAATCCACCCCCTGTCCCTGTCCAATCAGAAGTAGTGGCCCCATATTTTAGCAACATTAAGGGGAGGTACATGGGCGTAGAAGGGTATAATACAATATAGCATTAGTTAATTAGTCAGAGCTAGATTCCAGAGAACAGAAGATACCGCAGACAGAGCTGACTCTCAGAACACACAGAAGAGCTCCAGACTGCCATGCTGATCGGTTGCTGACTGAATCCCTGTCCTGAAGAGGTCCTGAGGAGGGGGCGGCGGAGTCCATTAGAAGGAGGGCACGGGAGAATCGAGGAGAAGCCGATTATCAGAGAGGGGAATGACGCAGGCGTCGTTGTAGAGAGGTCACCGGTCCTGTCCTGATCCTGGAAGAAGTCTTTTGCTCTTCATCCTTCCTGGGTCCTATTCTTTCCAAACTCTTTGGCTAAGGGGTTTTGGTTCTCGCACTTAGGTAAATATAATGCAACCTTTAGTTGCGCTGCTATCTCTATCCTCTCCCTTTCTTTAAACACCGTCATTGATTAGCAATAATCATTTCTATGCTTAATCTTGGGTATTGCGATTAAGTACCATGTGGCTCTGTATTTTACTCTGCTAAATCATTAGATAAACATTTTAAAACTTCCTGACTCAGTGGTTATTTCAGGATTATGTACTATATTGAATGTCACTCATTTTAAATTTCCCAATTAGCAAAGGATTCATTGGTAAGTCATTACTCTTCAATCAGAAGGTAATTGGTAGCAGGGATTTTTGATAAGAGTAACAACTGATAAAACCCAGCGTAAGTATTAGCGTAGTGTGAATGTATGGGCCCAAGTGAGTATCTGGTGTATGAATGCTGTTTGCTAATATTGCGCTGGATCAGTAGCTTGGCTGCAAGCAGGCAGGCTTAACTTCAAAGACAGGTATGTAAAGCATTTAAAAACACCAATTCAGTAAATAATTAAGACACAATGCATAATAAAAATCCAACACCAATTTATAAAAATAGGAAATTCTTTTATCTTTAAAATGACACCAAAACGACAAAAATCCAATGTAGGGAACAGGAGAAATTAATTTTCAAAGATTTAGCATTATCTTCCACATAGAAACTATAGCGCCTTATAGGGACATCTGGTCGCGATAGACCGGGTCAAAGTCAAAGTTTCAGGCCGACTGCGATGGAGCCCTGCTCGGCTACCCCTCGCGGTAGGTCTCGGTCACAGTTTTTACCTTCAGACTTAGAAACTTTTCTGGAGCTTTTCTTCTCGGGGTCTCTCGAAGCTCTCAGCCAGTCCGGATTCGGTGAGGGTTCACCAGATTGCCTTGCAACGAGCTCCTGGTCAAACTTATGGAAGTCCGACCTCCGGAGCCTTCCAGCGGGACAAACCAAGGATCCAGGCCGACACACCGTTGAAGGCAGGGTGCTTGGCTTTCGCGGTTGCTCCCGGTCACCTTTTCTTCATTCGGACTTAGAAACTTTTACGGAGCTTTTTCTCGCAGGTTCCCTCAATGCACTTCACCAGGCCAGATTCAGTGAGCGTTGGCCGGCCTCGGATTTCGCCTACTCCCGGTCAAACTCTGGAAGTAGGACCTACGGAGCTTTTCAGCAGGACAAACCTGGACGGCAGACCGACTCACGGTTGAAGGCAGGCGGCTTGGCTTGCCAGGTTGAGTCGGTCCCCTTATTGAGCTTTTTTCCAAAGCTGCTCCAAAGTCTTACAAACTTTTGGAACTTCTTCCTGAAGTTCCCCAAAGGGTCCCAAAGTGTCTCAAACTCACTCCAAGGGTCTGGAAGCTCCAAGATGGTCCTTGAAAGTTGAGGACTTCAGTTCCCACAATCCACTTGGACAAAACCCTTACAAATCCACTGGTCGTGCTCCAGGTTGAGGATTCTTGGTGGTGATGTTCCAGGTGAGCTCTGTTAACCTGTAGCTTGCAGGGAGTCCACTCTTTAGTCCTTTTACAGCAAGGTAGTCCACAGGGCTGTAGTTCCAGATGGTGCAGAAGGTGCAATCTTCATAGTGCAGGACTTAGGAAATGCACATCAAACTTCTCAGCATAGCCCTTCTTGCTTTCTTAGGTTTCAAGCAGCAGATCCAAGAGGCTCTGCCCCTCTCAGAACAGAACACTGCCCTCCCAGCAGAGCTGGTCAACCCCAGGGGCTCTGTATCACCTCTTCAAAGAAGCCTGGCTAATCCACTTAAGTCTGACCATTCAGGCCAAACCACTAGAAGGTTGAATCAGGGCTTACAGACAAGAAAGTCTTATAACTTCTTGTCTGTACATTTTAGGAGAAATTAAACAATATCATATTGTTGAGTTAATTAATACCATTCAGGGAAGTCTTTGAATGGTATTTTTAGCCTTCTCCTATCAAGAGTTAGTAGTTAATAACTTCTTGCCATGTTAACCTATGTGGCAGGGGATTTGCAATGGGAAAAGTGACTTGGGCCCTTTTTCCAGCACTAGGGCCTACAAAAACATATTTTATAAGTACTCTGCCTATATCTTCAGGACCCCCCATGCCTGGAACACCTAGGGGAGACTTTAGGGGTTCTGAATATGTAGAAATATTACAGATCCTCCCTCCACAGTGCTCCAAGCACCAAAGTCGATTTTGTGCAGCACTTTATAACAATGTGGGGAGTGAAATGTGCAATTTCACTTAACCCAGGGCATATAAAACTCATTTTATAAGGGTCCGCCCTATAAATACCTGATCCCCCACCCCATGGACACCTAGGGGAGACCTTGGATGTACCTAATATGCCCAAACATTGTAGGTTATCCATTGTTAAGTGCCCCAATCACAAAAGTCGAGTTTGGGCACAATTTACTTTTTAAAAGCAGTCCTACAACACAGGGCTACTTTTAAACTGACCTCAGGCTCAGCAGTGCACTCATGCAAGTGCAGAAAGGGCTGCTGGCCTACAGACTGCCATGCCCTATTATATACTAGGGACTTAGAGGTAGTTTCCATCCCCCTGCCCTATTATGTACTAGGGCTTTATAGGGTAGGTCATGCCAATCACAGGGGTACCCCAACCCATAGTGTACCCTAGTGTATGTAGGTGTTTTCACTGATTCTAAGTGTCTCTTTCAGCATAGCACCTGCCCTGGGCCTGGTTAGGCAGAGCCCAGGGTCAGTCAGAATCAGTTACCACCAGTACCAGTCAGCAAAAAGTTGGGGGGTGCCCAGGGCACAGGATGACTTTGCAACAGTATCTATCTTTGTGAAGGGGATGTGCAAAGGGTGTTGCTGTGGGCGTTCCACCACACCACCCATTGGGGCATATGTACAAGCCCCTATCGCCTTCACAACGTCACTTTCAGTGATGTTGTGATGGCGATAGGGGCCTCACCTTATTTACAAGGCAGCGTTAAGCCACTTAACGTGGTTTTACGCTGCCTTGTAAATAAGGCACCCTTTCATGCTATGCTTAGCGTGAAAGAAGAGGGCAATGGGTGTTGCTGTGGGCGTTCCACTGCAACACCCATTGATTCTGATGCTGCCTCTTATTTACAAAGGAGGCGTAAATAGGAGGCAGCACCAGAATTAAGACCAGGGAAATCCTGGTCTTACCCTGGCGCAACAAGGAGAAATGCTTCATTTCTACTTCTTTTTGCTGTTTTCATGTCTGCTGCGTTGTGCAGCACACATGAAAACAGCAAAAGGCCAATGATTGTTTACATACAGGAAGGTCCCCGTTCCTGCACATAAACAATCATTTAAAAAAAATGCTGTTTTGCAACTTCTGTGTGTGCTGCCTTAAGCAGCACACATAGAGGTTACAAAGCGGCATTTAAAGATTGTCTATGTGCAGGAAGGAGGACCTCCCTGCACATAAACAATCTTCGCGTGCATGCAGACACCCTTGCACCATGGTGCAACGGTGCCTGCGTTGGCGCGAGGCTGCTAAGTGTAGCTTCATCGCAGGGGGAAACACAGGGCTGCACCACATTCTTGTAAATATGGTGCAGCCCTGCTTTTCCGAAATGGCGGAGTGCAGCTTTAAGCCAAGAAGGCTAACGCTGCACACCGCCACTTCCCTTGTACATATGCCCCATTGTTTTTTATGCTGCCCCAGATTTACAAGGATGTGTAAATCTGAGGCAGCGCCAAAAACTAACGCCATGCAAAAGCGGGCTTTAGTGTGATGCAATGTGGAGAAATACTTTTATTTTGCCTTGTTTTTGCTTTTTCTGTGTGTGCTGCATTCTCCAGCACACACAGAAAGAGCAAAACACCATTAACGATTGTTTTTGTGCCGGAAGGTGTCCCTTCCTGCACAAAAACAATAATTAATATCCACGTTCTTCCCCTCCACATCCGGTGATGCAAGCTAGTTATCAAGCATGGCATTGAGCAGATCGATTAACACAAACTTCTTACCGATTGCATTATAAAGCTCCACTTTGGAACAATGAAAGTATTCGAATAAATAGTAAAGCACTTCAATGGTCTATTTGGATGTCATGTGTCATCCATACACTTGATCAATCTTATCAAATGGGGAGCTAAACTCATTTGACTTGCTTCATAAAGAATTTGATCTTCCATCACATCAAATACCACAATACTCACAACTACAACACTGTCTAAGAAGATGTTTAGGTTCTCCCCCCTGGATATTAAACCCCTCACCAATATTGGATTATCTTTGTGTATGGGGACGACACAAAGGAGTGATGTCAGGCTTATATAATACTTTAACTCGTCACTTATTTTCACAGCCACTTGCTAAAACTCTTCAAATGAAATGGCAGGAACGCCTGCACATTACTATTGAAGATAACGTATGGTTGGATATATTGGATGATCTTGATAAAGGCACCCGAGAAGCTCGCTTGAAATTCTGGCTTTTTAAAATCTTGCATGACTGGTATTGGACCCCTTTGAAACTACAAAAAGCAGGACTATTGTCGCACTCTAAATGCTGGAGATGCTCAGAACTTAATTGTGATCTTCCCCATTTACTTCATGATTGCCCCTCCATATTGAATTATTGGACTTTTATAGGGACCACACTACAGAAAACTTTTCTATCCCTTCGTCTTCCACTTGCCCCTTCTATTACTTTATTGCATGATTTTAGAACTCTTCCTTCCATTACACGTCCGCAACGTCGCCTTTTACACACTGCACTCTCCACTGCTAAAATATGTATCTTAAGACATTGGCAATCATCTAACCCTCCCTCGAATGAAGAATGGCTTGTAACGATGGTTCAAACAGCGTCTCATGAACGTATTATATACCGACTTCAAGATCAAGAGGAAATTTTTCAACAAGTATGGAACCCCTTTCTTAAAAAGCAAGATGGCCAACTGGTAGGAGCTCACCAAAGGAGCTCCGAGCGCTTGGGATCTGCTCTGCCTGAATATCCCTGTTAGCGACAGCTGACCTGAGGAACTGAACACCGGAACTGAACACGGAGCATAATGCACATTGCTTAATACTATTGAAATCGGGATCGATGCCAACCCCGACTCTCACCTCGGCCCCTTCCGACTCCAGCTGGGCTGAATAACTGCAGATCATCAACAACGAAACGGAGCTCTGACTAGATCGTCCTCAACACATCGCCTCCCCCCTCTGCCCGCTCCGACTCAGGCTGACTCAGCTGGGTTGAGCCGACCTCGATCGCCGGCAAAGGAGTGGAGCCTGGATTCAGCCCGCCGACTTACCATCGCAGCGCCCTGTGATAGTAGAGGAAGGGCTCAGCTGACGTGGGCGATATATAGAGATATATCTCGCTTATCTTTATACTTTATCTATGTGCCACGGAGGTCCGACGAACAACGAGGAAGGACTAAGCTGGTGTGAGACCCACAGCAACGATGTACCAAGGCAGCACATAAGAGAGCCGACGTGGATCGCCGGCCAAGGAGAGGAGCCTGGATTCAGACCGCCGATCGAATTTCGCTGCGCCCTGCGATAGTTGAGGATGGGCTCTGCTGATGATATATAGATATATGTCTCATTTATCTGCATACTTTATCTATGCACCACGGCAGCGCTCAAGAATCCTCATTAGTGGCCCCCTTTTTCGCATGACTGACCCACAACAGCTGCAGAGGTCTGACGAATAGCCCCCCCCCCTGGTCGAATCTCTTTCAAGCTACACTGTACGCACACCGGTGCGATTTTTCCCGCACAGGAGAGCGAAGTACGGATGAAGCCCACAACCCAACTCCACCCCCTCAGGCATGATTGACAACTTCGAGGCATCGCACAAAAATTTGTTTTCAGGTACATTACTTCATGGTTATTTTCCCGCACAGGGGAGCGAAGGGCGTACCATTCGGCACCACCTTTGTTAACTATGGCAGC
Source organism: Calotriton arnoldi (assembly GCA_963921515.1). Classification (NCBI taxonomy): domain Eukaryota; kingdom Metazoa; phylum Chordata; class Amphibia; order Caudata; family Salamandridae; genus Calotriton; species Calotriton arnoldi. Next base: position 377,170 of record CAWUFW010002608.1, read on the forward strand.
TACCTCCAAATCTAAATCGGCAAAATGGCGGCCCACAGAAACAACATTACCTGGGGGTCCGCCTCCAGCTTGATGTTGTTCTAGGCAGAGAAAGCCTTCGACTCTCGAAGGTGGCAGACGACATAGGAATTGAAAAAGGACCAAACACCAACAGAACCACTGAAACTGAAATAGGACTACTCTGCCTAGTCAATGGAAAGAGTCACAGCTTGATGTTGTTCTAGGCAGAGAAAGCCTTCGACTCTCGAAGGTGGCAGACGTCATAGAAATTGAAAAAGGACCAAACACTAACAGAGCCACTGAAACTGAAATAGGACTATTCTGCCTAGTTATTGGTAAGAGACACAGGACTATCTCTACGATGTCCACTCCCAATGAGCTGGCCATCTTGGATTGACTCCCACACAGTGAACCAGCTCCTGGAGGTGTTGCCAGTTTACGCCCACAGATCTCCCTATCTACTTACACAGGTCAGATTCTCATTCTCAACTTGACTCAACTTATCTTAATTTCTCTCCGTCCCTCTCTTTACCTCTCCTGCAGCACCCCCAATCTTTCTCTCGGCTGCCACGACACTCTCACCACGTTACCTGAACCAACCCCCACTCCTCCCCCGCCTCCTGGCCCTCTGCCCCAACCCTCACTGTGAACCAGCTCCAGGACGTGCTGCTTGCTTTCGCCCATTGATCTCCCTATCTACTTACACAGGTCAGATTCTCAATCTCAACCTGACACAACTTATCTTAACTTCTCTCCGTCTCATTCTTTACCACGCCTGCAGCACCCCCAATCTTTCTCATCTGCCAAGGCGCACTCACCACATTACCTGAACAAGCCCCCACACCACCACCACCGCTGCTCCATCACCATCCTTCGCACGCCCCTTCCTCCTTCCCTTCCCAAGCCCAGCATCCCCTCACAGCACTGACCCCAAGCCCATCATCTCCTCACAGCACTGACCCCCTTTACGAGCCACATACACACATATCGCCAGTGCCTACCCCACTATGGAGCTCACAGGCGCTCATACCCACACCATCAACTACCCACCCAACCTCTCAAAAAAGCATCCAAACGCTTTAAACACAATATGATAAAACTGCACCCTGAAACACCCATCTCTGATCCCTACTTCTCAACAAACAGAGGGCATATAACCACTGACATCATCTTCTACACTAAACGAAGAGCACAATGGAGAAAAGCATTCCTAGCTTTATTTTCGATCTCCTCCACCAGGAAAACCGCACATGGTCTCATAATTTCTATCTCCCCTCCCAAATTTTCAAAGCGACAGCAACCATCACCATCTATAATAATGGAACCATTCTCATGCAATCAACAGACCGCAGCCTAAATCTATTAGACAACATCTTCCCCATTATCAGAGAACAAGTTATAAAACCCCAAACCTCCCCCCAGGCAACTCCCACCGCCAGCACACAGCCTAGCACACCGCCAAAGACTACCTCTAGCCAAGCTCCACTATTACCCCAACCAATATTCACACCCGAGCGCCTTGCTACTCCCCCTCCCCGCTCGTCACACCCATAAGACACTCACCCCCTACTGCACCAACAATTATACCCATCACAGACTCACATACCACCCCACTGATATCACAACCATTAGCTATTGTTGAGGTCCCCTCACCGCTCAACTCCTCCATAAGACACTCCCCCTCACTACTGCACCAGCAATTATACCCATCACAGACTCACACACCACCTCACTGATATCACAACCATTAGCTATTGTTGAGGTCCCCTCCCTCTCAACTCCTCCATAAGACACTCCCCCTCACTACTGCACCAGCATTTACACCCATCACAGACTCACCATCCTCCCCTGGAATGAACATATCTCCCCGCATTGTCAACTCTAACCCCTGCAAAACCATCACTCCAACGACCTCATCCCCACCGCACACCCCTATACCTCCTACCTCGACTCCCTACTCCAGTCCACCACCCCCCAATCCGAAGAGAGAACCAGATAGAACACCGTACAACTACCTAGAATACGCTCTTCCCTATTACCACCAACGAGACACAAGCACAACAACAACACCCTTAATACACTCACCAGGCTTTACCCCCCGCAAAACCATCACATCTACGATCACATCTACGACCACACCCCCACCGCATACCCCAACACCTCATACATCCATTCCCCACTCCAGTCCACCTCCCCCCAATTTGGAGAGGGAACCAAATAGGACGCCCCACAGCAACAGAGAAGACGTGCCTCCCTCTGACCACTCACGGGACGTAAACACATCTACCTCACACACATTACATCCACCAATCTTGCTCCCACCCTCATCAGACCCTAGAATTGACGAGATAATAATCTCGTTACGGCAAATCAAAGAAGAACTACAAGCTTTATCTGAGGTTCTTCTGATCCAACCCTGGAACACTAGATCAGCAAGACAGACCATATCAAATTTACATCCGACCTATCCAGTAGGCACCACGAACTATTCGACGCCCAGGTGGAAATCAGTTCCTTTTCATAATAAATCAACCCGCCCATTCCGTAGGATCAATCCGCTATCTGAGAAAGATTTAGTCTCTCTACTCCACTCCTATGAGCCATCACACCGGAATCACAACACTATGCCTCCAGATAACCCGCCCAAAACGGCTCCAATCCCAAGTATTCCCCCTAACTCCCACAGGCCCACTAAACACAACCCCAGAGGTATCATCGAAAACAACCTCAAACAGGTGCCCCTCATTCGGGAACCCAATACATCCCACACCACGCCCCGCCTTAAGTGTTTACTACTAAATTGTAGATCGGCCTCAAGACATGCAGCCGACATAGCTGACCTCATTCTCACACAAGAACCAGATCTGCTAATTTTAACCGAAACTTGGCTAAAGGAATCCTCTACACCCATCATTGACATACTAGTACCCCCAACCTATGACATCATCAGACTGGATAGAATTGTCAAGACAGGGGGTGGTATCGCTTGCATACACCGTAATATTCTCTCAGTAAACAGATCCCAATCTCCTGTATTTCCCTCTTGTGAATACATATGCCTCGACATCACTAGCAATGGCAAACCAGTTTGCTCTCTGCACACCTTCTATCATCCACCAGGTGATAACGTCACCTTTACCGAACATTTCATGGACATAGTCTCTAGTAATGCCGGACATCAAAATACCCAAATATTTCTAGGTGACCTTAATCTCCACTGGAACGACCCAAATGATGCAGTGGTCAATAGTCTCAAAACTTCCTCTCTGATCTCGACCTCACCCAAATCTGCAACAGCTCTACGCACGATAAAGGATCAATCCTTGATTTAGTAATCTCTAAAGCTGATTCCATCCAGCTAGATACGATGCATCCATGTGATTGGTCTGATCATCATATTATCTCCTTCTTCATCAATGAAACAGTGAAACTCAATTCGGCTCAACCCACAAGACGTAAAGTCTGGAAGAGGGATCTGAAAACCACTGATCCTAACACAATCAAAAATTCCAGCTCCAACTTACTTCTTCCCCCTGAAGGGTTATTCGATGTTCATGATCTCACCAACCACTACTTCAATTCCATGAACATGATACTAAATGAGGTAGCCCCCTTCAACTAAAGAGAGTCTCTACAAAAGACTCTAAGCCTTGGTACGATGGAAGACTCAACGAGGACAGACGATCCTTAAGAATAACGGAACGCAGATGGAGATCAGCTCCATCCGATAATCTACTCAAGATACTTAGAAAAAAAGAAACGCATACTACAGAAAGATCAAGCGCACTAAATCAGACTTCTTCAGCCACCAACTAGAACAGGCCAAAAATCGTCCCAAAAAACTTTTCGAGCTTATCAAAACTCAGTCTAAGGAGGCACCTCCCCGCCCCCAAGATAACTTAGGCCCACGACCCAACTGTGAAGAATTCGCTGACTTCTTCACTCGGAAGACTGATAGCATAAAGAAGGACCTTCTCAACGATCTAATCACACACACTGGCTCACATCCGAACCTATCTCCATCCCTTCTAAATGCTCCACATCGTAACTCATCAAAGTTCGACCTAAAAAATAATGCATCCTGGTCAACCTTCAATACATACAATGAAGAAGCTATTCTCAAAATGCTTATTGCCCTGAACCCTGCCAATCACTTCACTGACCCTCTCCCAGCAAACTTAATAAAAGACTTCACCCCCTTTCTGCTGCCTCTCTGGACCAAGATCATAAATAACTCTCTACGCCAAGGATGCATCCCTGACACCCTCAAAACCGGACAGGTCTCGCCCATTCTAAAGAAACCTACTGCTGACCCTGCGGACCTAAACAATTACCGCCCCATATCCAACATCCCTACCCTGTCCAAACTCTTAGAAAAATGTGTACACCTCCAGCTGGTAAGACATATAGACCATTTCAACCTACTCAACAAATACCAATCAGGTTTCCGGGCAGGTCACAGCACGGAATCAGCCATGACCCATATAATTGATGATGCTCTACAAATCCTAGATCAGAACGGAGCCTGCCTACTCATCTTGCTAGACCTTTCCTCGGCCTTTGATACCGTTAAACACGATAACCTGATAGACCTTCTGCAACACAGAATGGGACTAGCTGGATCAGTTCTAAACTGGTTCACTTCGTTCCTCCAAAACAGATCGCAACGATTCATGGTCAACCACTCCCTGTCCAAATCCATCCCAGTCACTTTAGGAGTCCCACAAGGGTCTTCTCTATCTCCGACGCTGTTCAATCTATTCATGGAACCACTCACTGAAATTCTCTATTCATCAAACGTTCAATATCACATGTACGCTGACGACACACAACTATACCTCAAGATCCATACCCTAGAAGACATCAAATTACTCAACACAACTCTCCGAAAAACTCAGACTTGGCTGGCAGAAAACCATCTAAAATTGAACGCCCTCAAAACCGAATTCCTCCTAATTGCTCCTCCCGCCCAAGTACCAGTAATGCAAGAATGGATCAAACACCTTACAGCACTCAACTGCCAACCCCTCATCGTTGACTCTGCGAAATCGCTGGGAATAACGCTGGACAGCAACCTCAAAATGCAGAAACACATCAGCAACGCAACAAAGGGAGCTAACTTTCAGATAAATACTTTGAGAAAACTGAAACCTTTCCTACCTGAAAAGGACTTCAAGCTGGCAGTACAAGCTCTAGTCATCCCAAGAGTGGAATACGGGAGTGTCTCTCTTTGTGGCCTGCCCAGAGCTGCAACGGCCCCACTAAGAGCCTCAATAAACGCCGCAGCGAGACTTATCACTGGCTCCAAAAGAAGCTCCCACATATCCCCTGACCTAAAATCCCTTAACTGGCTACCTTTCGAAGCCAGAATTCATTTGAAAATAGCATGTATGACACATAAAGCCATTCATCACAGCGCACCCAGCTATCTGGCACAGAAACTGGCGCCCTCAGGTGGGATCAGATCTTCAAGAAGTGCGAAAAACCTCTTACTGAAACCACAAAGATTCAACAAGAAAAAACGTACAACCGAACCTTTTCAGGGATGGCGCCCAGAATTTGGAATGCTCTGCCCCCAGAGACTAGACTTAATCCCTCTACTGCATCTTTCAAAAAAGAAGTGAAATCGCTTCTCATGGCTAAATTCACTTGAGCATGGACTACTGTCACTATGTCTACATGGAACTTTATAGTGCTGACTGTCCATCTATGTATCCAAGTTACTATATCTATATTATGCCGGATATTTATAGAACGTTTGTACTTACTATAGGGTGTGTTCACTATCTTTGATCAGCATGGATCGTTATGTTTTTTACCTTGTACCTATGCATCTAAGACACTTACCTGTAAAGCGCTCTGATACCCGCAAGGGTCTTGTTCGCGCTCTATAAAACTTTCAAAATAAATAAATAAAATAAATAAACACCCTTTTTCTCCTTTCATATATTCTCTTTACTTTCTACCTCTTTATGCTTAGACAAGGAGTCTATGTCTATATCTATATCTATATCTTAATCTATTTCTATTTCTACAGTTACGCTTGTATAAACATATTTCTTTATAAACTTATATCTATTTAAATTCTACTTCCTTATATACTTATACTTACGTTAATATTCACCTATGTATTCCTCTACTTACTTATGCTTATTTATTTTTTTTCCTACTTATTTCTATGTTTATTTTTCCTTTTAGCTTATTTTTCTTTTTCCTTCTATTTACATTTAATTCCCTAACAATCTCCCTTATATCTTTCAATTCTTTACCCACTTTACCCTTTTTTCTATATCTTTATATTTATAAATATCTCAATGATACTTGCATATTGAAATACGTATAATTATTAACTTACTATATCTTATCCATTTTTAGTACCTTCTTTATATCATATAAGATGCCTTATGTAAATTTCTAATTTTCTCTGTTTTATGTGATAATGATATTCTATATGCTTAAAATGTTAATTATATATCTTTATATATATATATATATTTATTACAAGTGTTTTCAATAAAAAACTTCGACACAAAAAACAAAAAAAATTAAATAATGGCGATTTGCTACTTCTATGTATGCTGCAGAATGCAGCACACATAGAAGTAGCAAATCACCATTATTGATTGTTTATGTGCAGGAAGGGACACATTCCTACACATAAACAATCATCCCCGCAACGCATGCACCCTGGCACTATGGCGCATGGGTGTCTGTGTTGGTGCTAGACAGCAATTTGTAGCGCCAGTGCGAGGGAAAACACAGGGGTGCACTGTATTCTTGAAACTATGGTGCATCCCTGCGTTTTGGAAATAATTCAGCGTGGCACTGCAAAATATGCCACAGCGTCGCGCTGCAAAATTGCCTTATACATATGCCCCTGGGTTTATCGACTGTCTTGGAGAAGTGGTTCCAAAGCAAGGCTTGCTTATTTCTACACTTAACTGGCAGCATCACATTTAACAGCAGATCTTTTAGAACCTCCCAAGAATCGAACACCATGAAACTACCTCTTTAAAACTAGTGTGAATTCAGAGAAGCAAAGCCTGGGCAGAGTCTTGGATTTCCATTTCTAACCTGAGGCAAACCACCATAACCTGGCATAACGGAAGGTGTACACTTTCTAGCCTCTTACATTCAGAGAAACCCAGCTAATAAGTAAGGGAGAAATACTTCGCATCTTTTTAAAAATGCCATTCAGTAAAATAAAATATGTTGTAGAGAATGTTTTTGTCCTCTCTCTTAACTTTCTCCAAACACACAAGCATAACTGCTCTCAGCTATGGCTAAACCGTGTTTAAAATTGTGTAATACTCTTCCAATGTTTACTGGCACGGCTTACCTCATTTCAAAGCCTGTCTCTTCACCACTGAGAGATTTATGTCAAGCCAGAGATTACAACTAAGCCGCGTTCAAACGAGTTTCCTCTCATTGGCCCATATAGTTTATGATCTCCAGGTGAAAACCTGGCTTCCCGAGTAATATATTAATGACAACGGCTCCTAAACCAAATTGCTAGTGTAAGAAATTGGAGTATTAGTTGAGGGGAGTAAGAACCCACTTGAAATAATAGTCACAATTCTTGTCAGTGTAAATCATGAAAGTCATTAAAAAATCTGAGCTTAACTCTCTGCTAGCTTGGCACAAAGCAGTCAGGCGCAACTTAGAGGCAATGTGTAAAGTATTTCTGTAGCTCTCAAACAGTAATAAAGTGAAAACATGACACAAGAAAACCAATTAAAAAAATTGAGAATATTTAAATAAATAAAATGACACTAAAATGACAAATATCCAAAAAGTAGAACCAGTGATATGCATTTTTAATGTTTGAATTAATCATAGTGGCAGAAAGCTTAAAGCGCCAACCACGGTAACCTGGTCGCGCTAGACTAGGTCAACGTAAAAAGTTAAGCGGGACTGCGATGGAGCCCGGGTCAGAAGCAGGAATCTGATTCGCCCTGGTGGTAAATTTATCTTCTGACATAGAAACATTTATGGAGAAAAAGTGGTAGTCGATTTGTCGTCAGCAGGGTAAACTAGATCCGAATTGGGGCAGTAGATGGCAGGATGCTGAAGAGTGGGGTCCTGGTGTGGTCATAGACAAAGGCAGGAAAGCTCTGAGGAAGTGCAGTTGTGCCCAGGAAGACCTCGACATCGATCAGATGCTGATCGAAGGTGGTCCCTTTGAAACCCTCTACATTCAGACTCAAAAACTTTTCTGGAAGTCAGATCTTCCTCAGCAGGACAAACCACCATGCTAAGATGAAACCGTGATTCAGCATCAATGACTATACTGGTCTCTATTGGCTCTCCTGGCATAAAGATGGCACAAGGTTTCTAAGTGATCCATTCATGAAAAAAGCGACAAAGGGCACACCTGTTTACAAAATTCTCATTTCTTTCAACTTGTTTTGTTTCCTTTCATCCAAGGCGTGCAACCCGGAAACGTGGTCAGCCCAAGCCACGATATTATGAATAATCCCAAAAGACCTGGAGTGGATTGCCACCCCAATCCGGATGCACAGCGTGCTATAAGTTGCATATGACGAATGCCACAAAGTTATTTTTCTCTCATGTTTATTTTATTCTTTTTCCAACGTGATCCAAGTTTTACAATCTTCATGCTTTTCACACATCACAAGAGAGGCGCTTATGTCTTCACTTAACTCTTAATGTTACAGAAATGCCCATCCAGGCCTTATCCTGCAACACGACTGTGTACATAAGTTAATCCACGATCATAGATCTTGTATTACCCAATGCATTTCGGGCCTGTTATCCGGCCCTTCGTCAGGGGTTTTCTACAAATGCAAAATACATCAATTAGACTGCATGTTAATCTCAAAGTCGCCTTTTGTGACGTTTCCCAGAAATCAACGTTTTTCCCGCTAGCAATCATAATTAAACATTACCATGTTAAGGATACCCACAAAAAACCTTTCACCCTACATACGTACTACCTTAACCTTCCTACTTTTCAATACTATACCCCTCCTCCATGAAATTCAAACGCATACCGCTTAAAAATTAACTGGCGCTCCTCATTTCTATATATTTATTTCAATCCTTTACCTTTCAAACCGTCTGTACGACCATCCTCCCGACTCCTTCAACAACAACACTCCCAACTGAACAAAAACGTTCAACTCTCTCTCATCTCTGTTTTTAACCTTGCTTATCTCCACCCCTTCTAAGTACCACATCTTGCAGTTTGGGGACAGGAGGACTACGGACCTGGGCGGCACCACCTCAGAGTTAAGACTCACTACAATGGAGGCCAGCAGCAGGGTAGGTCCAATTGGAACTACTCAAATGGGATGTTGCAGGGAGAGAGGCCTCTGGAAGCTTATGTTCCTGTAGCTCAAACAAGAGGTCAGCCAACTGGGACTTGGAGTTACTTCTGGGGTCCTGCGTTCAAGGCAAGCAGGTCTAGTCTTCCTTTAGTTTCTTCAGACAGTAGGAGTCCTTCCTCTGATTCTTCACAAGTCAAGGAGTATTGTGAGGAGAGGTCTATTGGATCCACTTATATGGCCAGTGCCAGCCTGTGGGCAGAGATCAAACTTGTGTCCATCCCCTAAACCAGTTCTGGTCAGTTCCTCCCATCCCACTGGTTTTGGAGCCAGCCTGACTAGTGAGACATAAGGGAGGAAGGCCTAGGGTTGAGTGTCATTTGCCAGCGACAAGGTAGGTATCCTTTGAAGCTAGGGAAGTGGCTGGGCACAGCCCCTATGCCATCCTATAAAGGGAAGAATCCCCCTCCATACATGCACAGCCCTTTGTCCACTGTCTGGGAGCAATACACATTTTACCACCGAAGCCATCGGGATCAGGTGACAGATGGACACTGGCATGAAAGCCTTTTAGTTTTAGGCAGGAAAATGACGACTTTCTAAATTTGTCATTTCCAAAGTAGTAATATAAAATCAGATTTGACCATTTGATTAGATTGTAAATCACTATTAAAAGAAGTATTTGAACCGTTTTTCTAGCAACTCCCAAACTGAATTTAGCATTTATTAAAAGTAGTAGCGTAAGCCCATGGTAACCCATATGAGAGCCAGCCTTGCCACAGTAAAAAAGGACTTTGGAGTTTTTTCACATTCCATGACATATAAAACATGAAATGTAAATGTTCTACTTTTTAAATACGATGCACCTTGCCCTATGGGCTTTTAAGTATACCTTAGGGCTGACGTTTAAGTATTAGAAAGAAAGGTTTAGGCCTGGCAAAAGGTTTACTTTGCCAGGTCAAAATGGCAGTTTAAAACTGCACAACGAGACTGCAATGGCTAACCTGATGACATGTTGTGCAGTGCTACCTTAGTGGGTGGCACAATGAGTGTTGCTGGTAGAAATTTTATTTACAGGCCCTGGGTACATGTAGTACCATATACTAGGGACTTAAAAGTAAATTAAATGTGCCAATCAGGTGCATTCCAATTTTCCAATCTTACCATTATTAATAGGGGGGGCACAAGTACTTTATCACTGGTTAGCAGGAGTGAAGTGCACAGATTTGTACAGCCAACAAAATAAGGGTTCACTAAAAAGGGAAAAATCCTGGTGACCCCACAGGAAGGGCAAATTTCCAACAACTAGGTTTCAACATTAACACCAAACATTTTTTCGAAACTCTCATCTAGAATGACTCCTAATCTACCTCGTCTAGCTCATGAAAAATGAAAATTAACCCACGTCCTTCCATTAGTTTCATTTCTGTGGTTCAGTTCCATATCCAGGCTAGGCACCTTAGCCACATTGTCACGGATCAAATCAAACTCTACTATTCATCCACTTCACTAAAATCTGCCAACCTCAAATTAGCCAACTTTTGCTGCAAAAGTATGCACTATAACCATCCTCTCTCTCTGCTTGAGAAACACCACATTCCTGATAAAATCACTTTTCCCAAATCCAGACCACTTGAACAAATTTTGAACAGTGCCTGTGTTCAAACATTCCCAGAACACAGATAGCAGCATCAAGATTCATCAATATGTTGATGATACACAGCTCTACTTCAAAGTCACCTCTTCTTCAGACATACAATGCCTCAAACAATGCTTACACATCATCCAGACCTGGATGCCCAACACCTACCTGAAGTTCAACCCAGCCACTTGACAGAATTCCTGGCATTTGCCAAGAACTATAACCAAGATACAGTACAAACCTGGCTCAATGAATGAACCATGAATGCTTCGAAACCCAATTTTCACAAAATGCCAAGTCACTTGGATTCAGCCTGGACACCAACCTTAGCCTCAAGCAACACATTGCCAAAAACCAGACTGCCTCTGAAGAAATTCAGACCATTTCTTCCAGAAAGCAACTTCAGAACTGTTGTTCAAGCCTTCATACTCTCACACTTGCATGGTGGTGATGCCCTACTCCTTGGCCTTCCAGGCTCCACACTGGCAATCTACATGCTGCAGTACATCTCATTCTGGGTCTGAGAAAATATGATCACATCACCCCCATCCTCATGGAACTCCATTGGCCCCCCTTGCGGGCAAGTACCTTCTTCAAAAATAGCTGCATCATTTACAAAGCTGTTAGACCTGTCATCCTTAGGGTGATCGTCCCCTAAACATTTTGCCTGCCTACCTCATCTTTTTGCTGTATCTTTTTGTTGGCCTTAGGACTCTGAACACTTTACCACTGCTTACCAGTGCTAAAGTGCATGTACTTCTCCCCTAAACATGGATACATTGGTGTATACATGATTGGCATATTTAGTTTACTTATGAGTCCCTTGTAAAGTGGGATACCATATTCCCAGGAATTGCAATCTAAATGCTACTGGTGAGCCTGCAGCACTGGTTGTGCCACCCACACAAATAACATTTAAACCTGTCTCATGCCTGCCATTGCAAGGCCTGTGTGTGCAGTTTACTACCACTTTGACTTGGCATTTAGAACCACTTGCCAAGCCTTAAACTCCTCTTTTGTTACACATAGGCCACCCCTCAGGGAGGGCCTAGGTAGTCCTAAGGGCAGGGTGCTGTGTAAGTAAAAGGTAGTGCATGTACTGTTAGTTTTACATGTCCTGGGAGTGAACAACAACTACTTTTGTTTGTCACTACTGTGAGGCCTACTCTTCTCATAGGTTAGCATTGGTTATTCCCTAAAACACTTTAAATCTGTAATTACTGATTAGAAAGGAGTAGCTGCATCATGTTTCATATCTTTATAATGGGAATGATAAATCCTCTTTACTGGTAAAGTTGGATTTAACCTTACTGTTTTAGAAATGGCACTTTTACCAAGTGGACATTTCTCTGCCCATACTTCTCTGTGTGCCTTGCAACCTGTGCATTCCCTCTAGACATCCACAAACACAGGAAGGGTGGGTGTGACAGAGAACTCATCTGCATTCATCTACATTTGGAGTTCTTCCTGGGCAAGAAGAGGGATGGGGAGCTGACACTTCCACCTGAATAGGTAGTGTGTTGTTTCCCACACAAAGGGCTGATTACACCCCACAGATAGCCTGGCAGACAGGGATGGGAAGAAAGAAGACCTCTGCACTACAAGAACTTGCTTTGAAGTCACCCCCACTCCAAAGGCACAACTGGGTATAAGTACTAGGGCTCTGACCCTACCAAGACAGTACACTACTGGACCTATGAAGAACTCTCCCGGGAGTAAAGACAGCTGTGCCACAAGGATTGCCACTTTGCCTCACTGCTGTTCTGAAGAAACTGCTTTCTGCATTGCTGAGCCGCCCTGCTGCTTGCTGATCTCTACCCTGCTGAAGATAAGGGCTGGACCCATTTCATTTGAACTCAGAGTGACTCCAAGGGCTTGCTGGCTTGCCCCCTGTTCTGAAGTCTCAGGGCCATCAAAGACTTCCTTCAACTCTGCAACAGCACCGGGAATTTGCCATTTGTGACTCCTGCCTACCAAGTGGTGCCAACCCAGTCCTGGGCCCTTGGTTTCTGCTGTCCCGAACCATCAAAATCGACTCAGTGGTGACTTTGCGCCAGTTGGAACCGATGCATTCCCCTTTAACGCAAGAGCCGATTGACAACATCGCCTTGATGGACTGCAAGGTTCAACGATGATGAACAGTGCAACTCGACTATGATGATGCATTGCCTGCATCATAAAGGGGTTCATCGACGAAGCCTTCATCAAATGCGTGGAGCGGTGCCGATGCTTCACCTCCATCCACGGGATCAACGACGACGAGCACCTCCTCGACTCCTCGCATTGAGTCTTCGATGTCGACGCTTGCTCCAACCAAGGTACATTCTCAGCGGGACCTGCGTGAGTCCATTAGCCCTCCATCACAGTCTGCCTGAACTTTGGATTTTCCCCGGTCCAGCACAACCTCAAGTAACCCCATAGCGCTATTATCTTCTAAGCACTACTTTTTTATTTATTTTTAAAAAATTCATAACGCCAGTTCTACTTATTGGATTTAGTCATTTTGGTCTTGTTTTATTCATAAAATTATTCTCAATTTATTTTAGACCCGTGTGCAGTACTTCTTTTGGTGTTTTCATTGTGTTACTGTGTGTGTATGTATGTTGCACAAATACTTTACACATTGCCTCTTTAGATAACCTTGCCTGCTCTGTGCCAAGCTACCAGAGGGTGAGCACAGGTTATCTTTTAGTGTGTATCTAGCTTACCCTGACTATGATTGTGATCCCTACTTGGACAGCGTGCATACCTCTGCCAACTAGAGACCCAATTTCTTACAAAAGCTAACATGACTAGTACCCCCACTTAGCTCGTAGACAAGCTAACAATCTCTGGTGGATCTCGGCACACCTTCACCCAAGACACCATCAAACTGCAGACTTAGGGCCCGATTCTGATGCGGGTTGGAAAAGCTTCCCGACCGAGGGCCTGATTCTGATGCGGTTAGGAAGGCCTCCTAACGGCATTTGCTCCTTCCAAATCGGATCAGGAACGTGTCTTCCCGACCGAGGGCCCAATTCTGATGCGGTTAGGAACAAATGTTCCCATTGAAGTCAATGGGAGTTCAACCAAATCGTATCTGGAACCATCCGGATGCATCCTACTCCGCCGGTCGGACTTTCCCGATCCGAGTGGGTCGGTCACCATTTCCCAACCGATTCGGTCGGGAAGCTTTTCCAACCCGCATCAGAATCGGCCCCTAAGTGTGAAAAAAGCACAGACAATAGGCCTTTTCCATCCACACACTGAGGATTTGGAACAACATTCCCATATCCATTAGACCACCCCAGCACATCTCCAATTTAGGAAAGAGTTGAAGACTCACCTCTTTAAAAAACACTACATCATGATGCATTAACCAACCACAACCCAGCCTCCTCTCCTCTGAGCCGTTGACTTTATTCCTTTCTTTGGCCATGTACAGAGCCCCTCTACCTTTTGGCTAGGTTTGCACTATAGAAATAACATATACATACATACATACATAAATGAAATACACTTGAACATTCAACGGAAACATGCAAATGTTAGGCTAAAATGTGGGGATGCATCTCAGCATTCGAACAACAAGCTTATGAATTACTGTGACCACAATGCTATTTGAAGTAGCTCCTTTGGTCAACCAATCATTCTGTTCTTTAAAGGCATTTGAGACAACAGAAAATTCTAATGATGCAGGGCCGGATGGAAAAATGTCCGGGAAAGAGTAATTCCATACTTAGCCATCTGCCACATTTTCATTCCAATATGGAACTGTGCAGGGAGTAGAAGGAACATTTTAAATGACTGTATCTCTAGTTCACATGTGCTATGCCCTTGATACTGCTATCACAATTTATAGATTGGTAGAGTTTATCTTGACATCATTGTTTCTTTAGGATGGATCTCACTGTTGCTTTGTTTGGTATCCTACATCAATTCTTTTGTAAAGGAAAAAAGTTAACATATAGGGTAAAACTCATGTTCACTGTTTCAAAGCACTCTTATAGGAACCCAAATAAACATTGATTAAAGACATGGGTGGTGCAGCGCATTTGAGGGTGAGACCCAAAAGTGGTCAAGAAAGGTAATATACGTCAAGAAAGTCAAGAGATGTTATACAGTTTCAACACTAAAAAGTATTTACACCCTCAAATTTGACCAATCTAATTTTCAAAAACTTAGGTAGTTCGCATTTCCTCTCCTCCATAAAATCTCTGATGCACAGGTCAGAATTTATACTTCCCTAATGAACATTCAATCAGACCACCTGCAGCTTGATTTGATGTATTAACACTAAGGTTCCTGTTTGAGGAAACAGGAATTTCCACCAGAATCAATATTACGGATGAACTAATACCGCATGTGATAAAACCGAAGATAATACCGTAGATAAATCATCCAGGTCTAAACTGGTTAACTTCATCAGAGTAAAAAGGCCCATAATTACAGAATAGCATACCAAACTCGGTGTCATCATGGTTTCTATTTGTTATTTCCCAGATCATATGGAATCTATAGGAGTTTACTTATTACCCCCACTCTCTGCTGTAATACAGCAACCAGGAATTACAGATACCTGTGACATCGGCATTCCGTGTGCAGTATTACGGCACTGGTATCACTGTATCACTTGTGCTGTGGGCCTTGGTTCCTACACTTAAACAACAACAAAAAAATTTAACTGCTGGAAAACAATACACCACTAGTAGCTTCTTGGACATATAAGAAGTCATTCATGAGCTCCTTAACCTAAAGAAGACTGTTCTTAGTAAATCCATGAGGGTTGAAACACTGCAAGGATATTTGCATACCTACTGGGTTGAGAGAACTGCAGTCATACATAAGTGTTTTGCAGAAGGGCTTTTATTTAATTCACCAATTCATGTGGGACCAGACCCTAGTGTAAGCAAGAGAAACAGCCATGTCATTTTGTGGCATATGCCTCGGTGTTGTAATGTCAAACTGGATTCGGTTTTGACAGAGTTAATAAATCCAACATTAATAAGTCACCTGTAAGTGAAGCAGCAAGGTCCGCCTTCATGATAGGAAATTTTAAAACATGTAAGTGTGACTTCTTGTCTGTTTAAACAGAGTAAAGGGCATACAATTGTCACTGGAGAGGATGTGCCATTATTGGCAAGGGTGCATGGTGCATAAAAATCAGCTTTGATCACTTGATCTTGAAAGCACCTAACAAAACCATTCTTACAACATTTAACTAAATAATGAAAATTAACATTTTTGGTGAATGTGAATTACTATTACGAGTGTCAGAGTAATATTTTTCAGATATGTTGCTAAACCAGTTTGGCGCCTGCAGCTGTTAGGTTGGCTTCCTATGTTGCATTGAACTACATTCCTCGCACGCCCACCAGCCTAGGAAGGATGGAGGAGGTATGAATGGCTGATAGAATTGGCTTAGTTAGATACTGAAGAAGCAAGTGATACCTGCATACTGGCTTCCAAATCTACCAGTCAGCTTGCACAAGGCATCATGTTTTCTGTGAGAGCAGTTCCATGCCAAAACTGTGCTGGAGAGGGAATCAGTTCTCAGTTAAAGAATCTCAGTTTACCATCACATGGGCTAATTCTCACTCTATTTTTAATCTGTGGTCAGATGGATATTTGTGATTGTTTAAGAGAACATCAGAGCTACACATCAGATACATTTTGATCACATTCACTGATCTATTTTCAGTCAATAAAGATAATTTGGTATGAGTTAAAGGGTTTCATTATTCAAATCAATTAGTAAATCATCTTTATTAGATTACAAGATACATTCCTACATTTCAGTCATTAGAATCTTATTAGAAGTGAATAATCAATCAATAAGCAATAAATTGCAATCGAATGCATTAAGCGTATTCCATTAAGGAAAGAATCCCTATTCTAAGAATCGGGGAACAGGAGTCAGTCAGAACCCATAAAGAGTTCTAGTTTGAGAGAGTGAGAGTTATGGATGAAGCTTCAGCATTAAAGTCAGATCAATATTTCTAAAATAATTTAAAGTAGAACTTTCCATAAACAAATGTTTAAGAAACTCAGTAGAGCCTCAAAGCAATGTGAGCTTTCGGCAGGGTAAAAGACATGGAAGAATGGTCTGGAAAAGTGGTATCCTACTCTAGCAACACACACTATTATAGAGTACACATTTCATGAAGCTTTGCTACACGTTGCTCCTTCTCTCTCATGGTAACAGGATCCCTACTCATCATCTCACAGGAATACATTAGTCCATAGACAGCAATATTATGTCTGCAACTAAGGGGCATATGTACAAGCCCCTATCGCCTAACGCCCTATCGGAAGCTTTGCTACATGTTGCTTCTCCTGTCTCATGGGAACAGGATCCCTACTCATCATCTCACAGGAATACATTAGGCCACAGACAGCAATGTTATGTTTGCAACTAAGGGGCATATGTACAAACCCCTATCGCCATGGGAACGTCACTTTTTGTGACGTTTCTGTTGCGGACAGGGGCTTTGTCCTATTTACAAGTCAGCGTTAAGTCACTTAACGTGGCTTAAGGCTGCCTTGTAAATAAGGCCTCCTTTCAGGAGGCAGCGCCAAAATTAAGACCAGGGAAAACCTGGTCTTAACTTGGTGAAACGAGGAGAAATGATATATTTTTCCTCGTTTTTGCTTTTTCCATGTGTGCTGCATTGTGCAGCACACATGGAAAAAGCAAAACGCCCTGGATTGTTTATGTGTAGGAAGGTGTCCCTTCCTGCACATAAACAATCTTTAAAAAAAAAAAGACATTTTGTAACTTCCATGTGTGCTGCATTAAGCAGCACACATAGAAGTGACAAAACGGCATTTAAAAATTGTTTATGTGCAGGAAGGGACACCTTCCTACACATAAACAATCTTCCCCTGCATGCAGACACCCTTGCACTATGGTGCAAGGGTGCCTGCGTTGGCGCTAAGCTGCTAAATTTAGCGCCAGCGCAGGGGGAAATGCAAGGCTGCACCATATTCTTGTAAATATGGTGCAGCCTTGCGTTTCTGAAGTGGCGGAGCGAGGCGTTAAGCAATGACGGCTTACGCCTCACTCCGCCACTTCTTTGTACATATGGCCCTAATCTGTTTAATTTCTAAGCTCATGTGGATCATTTTCTCATTCAGGTCTACTTTCCCATGTATAAACTACAATCCATATTTACGAGTCCAGTGTTGGAGTGCAGTGTAGCAAGTCACCTTTCTGCACTGCCCTGCAACACAGGGAATGGGCAGAAAGATGCCGTATGTATCCAATACGGCACATTCCTGTCCTTTCTCCCTGCACTGGCACCATTTTAGCAGGAAGGGTCACCTTCCTGCACAAACACAATCATCAGAGGCTTTTTCCTCACATAGAAAGAGGAAAAAACTAGGATAAATAAACATATTTCTCTTTGTTGCGCCTCTCCTGGGAGGCGTATTGTTTTTGTGCATTCCCAGGTTTACCAGGTTTGATAAACCTTTAAATGAGTCAATATCCATGGGAGTAGTGTGGGAACACCCAAGCAAAGGTCCTCCCTTGTGCAGAGTAATGCAACACAGCGATTTGCAGTGCTTTGCATTACTCCAGATTTTGAAGCCATTCAAAATCATGCAAAGTGGCTTTGTGTGGCTTTAAAAATCTGACTTAAGGTTTGCGTCGCTCTTGCACCATGGTGCATGGTGCAAGAGTGACGCAAACCGGGTCATAATTATGAGCCTACATTTCTATCCTTCTGTTAGAAATTGAGGTTTGTGGTTGAAAGAGTGTACACCCTGTCCAAGCAGGAGCCACAATCCTAGTCAGGGTAAGTTAGATACACAACCTAAATTAATCTGTGCTCACCCTCTGGTTACTTGGCACAGAGCAGTCAGGCTTAACATAAGAGGCAAAGTGTAAAGTATTTGTGCACACTTTAATTTCAGTAACACAGTGAAAACACCACAAAAAGACCATACACCAGTTTAGAAAAACAGAAAATATTTATCCGAGTATAACAAGACCAGAACAACAAAAATCCAATCAATAAAAGTCAAGATATAAATTTTGAAAGAGTAAATACAAAAACAGTGTTTAAAAGTCAGTAACACTAAAAGGTTACTTAAGGTAGTGCTAGACCGTGGTTAATCTAAAGTTCCGACAGACCATCATGGAGGGCAGAGTGGCTACAGGACCTATGCAGGGCCGCTGAAAAAGTACCTTGTACGAAGCAAGAGTCAGCGGCGAAGACTAAATTGTGTAAGTTCTGATCTACGCAATCGGGTTGATGCGTCGGAGTCAAGCCTCGCAGTTGGTGTCGAATGATCGGCGCTGCATCGATATTAAGCTTCACAGTCGGGACCCACATTGCCGTTGAATCGGCACCGCATTAGAGGGCACTGCGTTGGTTCCAATCATCGGCGTAAACATGTCACTGTGTCGATTTTTGCAGAAAATAGCTGCAGAACACATTTCTGCAGCCCAGGACTGGGGGTGAGGGGGTACCTCAGGCAAGAGTAGGACCCACAGATGGCAGAGTCCAGCAGCACCAGCAGAGTTGCAAGAAGTTTTTTGTGTCCCTGAAACTTCAGAAAACAGGAGGCAAGCCAGTAAGCCCTCAGAGAACTTGGGTTCAAGGATGAAGAGAGCAGGTCAGTCCCTCTCAGTCCCAGGCAAGAAGCAGCAGGCATCAAACCAACAAAGCACTGCAGATAGCAAAGTGGCAGTCCCTTCTACAGCACAGCTGCTCTCCTTTAAAGCAGAATGTCCTTGGCTCCAGCAAAGTTTTGATTTGGTGGTGGCAGGGGTCCAGCAAATAAACCCTAATGTGCCTTTGAAGTGGGGGAGACATCAAAGAGGTCTTTGCAGATCACAGGGTCCCTGCCTTTCCTGCCCTGGCACCAGACACACTGCATGGGGTATGCAGATCTTTGTGTGGGGACAGGCACAGCCCTATTCAGATGCAAGTGTCAGCTCTTCCCTCACACTCTACCTCAGGAAGGCCCATCAGCCCATTGCTGGGCCATCAGGATGCAAATGTCATACCCCAGCTCCCTTTGTGTAACTGTCTAGAGGGAATGCACAAACCCAGGCTGTCACCCAACCCAGACATGTATTCAGAGAAAGGCAGAGGCACAGAATGGTTAAAGTAAGAAAATGATAGCTTCCTAAAAGTGCCATTTTCAGACTTGCAATTTGAAATCCAACTTCACCATACGTTGTGCTTTTAAATGATGAGTCCAGAGACAACAAACTCCAAATCTCTATCTTTTCGAAATTGGATATTACACTTAAAAGATGCAATCCCAATGTTAACCTATACAAGAGTTAGGCCTTGTAGTAGTGAAAAATTAATTTAGCCATTTTTCACTACCAGGACATTTAAAACTCAAAAGTACATGTCCTACCTTTTAAATACACTGCACCCTTCCCATACGGCTGCCTAGGGCATACCTTAGGGGTGACTTACCTGTAATAAAAAGAGAGGTTTGGGCCTGGCAAGTAGGATAACTTGCCAGGTCAAAATGGCAGTCTAAAACTGCACACACAGGCTCTGCAGTGGTAGGCCTGAGCTATGTTTAAGGGCAACTGAAGTGGGTGGCACAGTGCTGCAGGCCTATTAGCAGCATTTAATTTATAGGCCCTGGGCACATGTAGTGCACTTTACTAGGGACTTACAAGTAAATTAAATAAGCCAATTGGTGATAAGCCAATGGTATCATATTTAGCATACAGAGCATATGCACTTTAGCACTGGTTAGCAGTGGTAATGTGCCCAGAATCCTAAAGCCAGCAAAAATGAAGTTAGCAAAACAGGAGGTCAGAAGGCAAAAAGTCAGGGGAAACCACACCAAGAATGCCAGGTCTAACACCTTTTAATATATCCAATTTAATAATAATGGTCTCTGTAGAAGTTCAAACATCAATATAACGAAAAGAAAAACATTTAGCACAGCAACCATTCATATTCTTAAAAATATTTTGCATCTTCATTACCCCAGTAAAAGACTAATTTCTAATCATTTGGTTTTTTTAAATATAATTTTTATTATTTTCCTAAATTTTCAGAAAAGACATCACAAGCCAAAAAGCGAGGGGCAAAATACAATACTTATCCAGCAAATAAGATTAGAGTAAAAATGGTGGCAAGACTAGGCCACATCAACATCTCTCTCTATTCCCCCACTAATTAAGAATAATGAAAACACAAACCCATATTATACATAATAATTGGATAAATGGAGGAGAGCATCGTGGAAAAAGAAAATAAAGGAGAGCTTGATGGACAAGTCCAGAGAAGAAGCCTCTGCAGCCAACCAACCTTGGACAGGGTCCCAGATCCGGACCAACTTTTTTCCTCCGAGAATTATTATCGATTAAAACCATCTCCAACCTACTTAAATTAAAAAATTCCTGCCACCATATCCATGGATCGGGAGGCTCATTAGAAATCCAATATCGCGACAAGACCAACCTTGCAAGCGAAATAGACAAAAGATATAAACGAGATAGATGAGCGCAATAGCCGGTGAGTACCCCAGCATATCAACTTAGAATCAGCCACAACCATCAGGTTAGAAATGCAATGTAGCTTACCGAAAACAAATTCCCAATACAACCGTTGAGTAGGACAAGATGCGAAGACGCAAACTGAATTGGCTCCCAAAAGAGCACACTGTAAACAGCGGTCCTCAGGTCGCAATTTCATAATGAAGAGGCAGTGTGGGGTATAATTCCAGTCAATAATACATTTTAAGATGATGTACCTTAATTCCAGATACATTCAAAGCAATATGGAACAGCAGATTACTGCGCCGGAGGTCAGCCACTGTTACTTCTGTATTGAGCAGAGCGCTCCACTTATTAGCCCTCAGCTGAAATGGATCCTCCACACGACCAAATGACACCAGATAGATTGATTTATATATTATCCCGATGTTTCTCTTTGGTGGGGCGTTCCTTATAAGATCCAAACAAGGGTTATCCATGCATTTCAGATCTTCTTCCTCGAGAGAAGATAAAATGCGGCATCTGCAAATATCTATAAAGGAATGTGAGGAAGAGAAAACTGTTGCTGTAAATTCATGTATGAGGAAAAGACATCTCCATCAATAGTTGGCCTACAGTCAAAAGATTGACCCTTCCCCAGATCTCCTTGAGACCATCATGAATGCACATCAAAAGATTTAAACAGATCCCTTAGCACCGGAGCCAGAGTCTGCAAGAATGTGGCATAATACTCCAAAGTTATCCTGTCCGGACCCAATGCCATCCGGCTAGAAATGGAGCCAATGGCATTGATAACCTCTATAAGAGTGATAGATGCTTCTAATGTGGACCGCTGGATGGACATCTGCTGCTGATCAAAATATTGCCCAATAAAACTAAAAATTTTCTCGGTAGAGGGAAAACAGTCTTCTCTATAAAGGTCCTGATAAAACCGATGGAAGACCTCAGATATTACAGCAGGATCAGCCGTAAGAACCCCATTCTCATTCCTGAGCTGCTGAATAGTATTGCATCTAGATCAATCTCTGACCATGAAGGGAAGAGTTTGCCCCATTTCTTCGCTATTCTCGGAGTGCGCCATCTGCTGGGCCCTTCCATTTTTGACCGCCCTATCCCAGATTTGTTTTCTAAGGGAGGCTCTAAGAATGATAGACTGCTCCAAAAGCCGGTCGGCCCCAGGCCCGTATTTCACCCTAACACTATATCCCAGTTCAGATTCCAAAGAACTAAGAGACTGTCTAGCTGCCAGTTCCTCGATAAGTACCCTTCTTCGTCGGCAGGAGGCAAATTGAGGAGTCTGACCCCAGCATAAAGCCTTGAGGGCATCCCAGACCACCGGGAATGGTGCTGATCTGATATTAAATTTAAGGAACTCCCTCAAGTAGACATTAATGAAACTAACATAGCTGGGTTTTAATAATAGTCTACGTTCAATTGTCCAACTCTGAGGACCTAATATCTGAATAAGCCCTTCAAGCTGGATAAAAAGGGACAAGGAATTGTGGTCCGATAAAACCCTAGGGTTAAGTACTATCTTTGAGGAAGTGACCAAAGTATTACCAAGCAGAAACATATCTAACCTGTACATAGCTTCATGAGGAGCTGAGTAGAACATAAATCCCGTTTTTTTCGGACACTGAGCGTATGAGGAGATTAGCTGATAAACAGCATCCCACAGACGATACTTGCCGCGGCGGGCCAAGTCATCATAAAGTTGATCAGGTGCTGCAGTCTGGGATGCTGAATCAATATTAGGACATAGCATCACATTAAAATCACCACAAACAGCATAGGGTGGGGCTCACAGATGAAACTCAAACAGAAAAAAATCTAGAACATTCGGATCATCTGCATTTGGCCCATACAGAATGCAAATGGTAACGCACTCCCTATCCTTCTGGATAGTTGCCACCAACCAACGCCCCCCTGGATCTGTCTTTTGTTACACAACCACCATCCTACTTTCCTGTGCTAAGAGTGCAGCCCCCCTCTGGGCAGAGGTAAAACAGGAAATGGAAAGAGTCTGATAGCCGAGTTCTTTCAGCAACAATCCCTCGGTCTGAGACAAATGCCGCTCCTGGAGACAAAGGATTTGAGGCCTAAACGTGTTCAGCTCTGCTAGCACCAGCTCACGCTTATGTGGCAACTTGACATCATTAATATTCCATGAAAGAATATGAAGCTGCTAACCAGGACTGCCGACATTATTAGCTGTTACCAATTCACCCCAAGATCCACGAGCTGCTCCTCCAACATCCAGATTGACATACGCCATGTCCATAACTATACTGCTGAGCAAAAATATCCAAACTTATTTTGCCAATATCACAATTGCTCAAAACCACATTGCCAGAAAAATTATCCCAATTAGAAAACCAACGGTCCCAGTACACCACCCCACTGAAATCAAACCCACCCAACAACCCTCCCAAGGTTCCTTTACATAGCAGTGCCTATACAGCCAAGGACTATTACACCCTTCACAGGGGTTTATGGTCCATTCAGAGCCCATTGATAAATCAGACAGTGCCCCATATATTCCAATTGGGGCAATGATGCAGAAACAGAAGAAGTTGATTCTTATCGCCAAATGTCACATCTGTGGGGCAAGACAGAGAGGAAGCCACGGCTACCAAGGTGGCTCAATCTTATCGCTATACTTACCCAGCCCCACAGTCACAACAGCTGAAACAGAAGGTAAACCCGAGGTAAGAAAAGAGTCGATTGTACATTGGGTGCGGGTAACAGACTGTCCCTCCCTGATCCCACCAGACCTAACGAAATGGCATCGCCAGATGACTTCACCATAGAGAGTGTTTCAAGGGTATTTGTGGATGGGGGATCCTATACCATCTCCTGGATGTTTAGGGTGGCCGAAGGATGGAGTGTGGTACCTTTCTTCCCTCTTAGCCCGGTACAAGTGCCAAGACTGCCATCACCCAACTTCCCAGGCAATAGCCGCATTTTCTCCACCTTCGGGTAAGTACGAGGGGAGTCCTCTCCTGTCCGCTCCCCTCCCCCTTTGGTCCGCCCCTAACAGGCATCTTGACTTGGATCCTAGCTGTAGTTCGGGAAGCCCCCGAAAATGTTAATCATGTGTTAACAGTGATCTTTGTGTAAGTAAAAACATTCTGTGGAAATATATGAAATGATTTGTGAAACTATTATTTATTGTGAAAAACATGTTCATGGAAAGGTCAAGAAATAAACATTTTATGCATGTTTCTAGTCAAGTTAGCTTTTAAGGCAGTGTTACATTAGCCATTTGAGGCCCAATATGAGTAAATATGGTTGCCTGGTACAAAGTTTTCTCACTTAAACACTTTTTTTATCATTAAAGTCTACAAGTTAATACTGCCCATTTATTATAAACTATATTATTTTTTGATTTTATTAAAAACTCGCCTAGAACTGCATACACCACCTTGAAGAGAGAGTGATGCCAGAATGTAAAAAGAAAAAAAGACAAAGAACTCCTACTGTCTATGTGAGGAATGAGGACTGTGTCTGCTCTGGTTTGAGTCTTGACTTTGAAAGCTACTCGACAAACTAGCTTTTGCTTATCACACAGGGATAAAGGGGTTTCACGACTCAGCCAGGAGGAGCAACTGTTGTGGATCACCTCTTCCCAGTGTTGTAAAGAGGGGGTTAAATGAACAGCTCAATCCATCGTCCTAGAAAACTAGCATATCTACTGGCAACTGGATGTATGGCAGTGGTCCAGAATAAAGTGAAGAAAGAGACCACCTCCCTGTGAAATTGGCAATTAGTTTTCCACTGTGCAGTTCCTAAAGATTTCACTGTCATCTTCCAGGTGACTAATACCTTGTACACTCCTTCACAACTGATTCTCACACAAATCCTAACAGTTCTCTTCCCATTAATTCTGAACCATAAGGCTCATTGTTCAACTATCTACCAAAAACTGATTTGATCAGCTGTTTCCATCCACTGATAAAAGAAATTGTGATTAACCGTAGCACCCCCCTTTGGTCTCTCTCATTTCTTTCAATATTGTCTAATTCCGTATCCTTTATCCATATTCCTCTTGACCACTCTTTACCTCTCTATAGTCCATAGGCTACTGAATAGCCTCCCACGCCCCATTGACCATTGCTTCTGGATGGCTGCCAACTTTATGGGAATTAGGTACTACTGGTAAGCCACCCACTGCTTTGGGGCATGTGTTACTGGATGGCTACCTGCTATCTCTGGACCATAAGCAGTGGGATGTCCACCCTCTACCTATCGGCCTTTTATTTGTGGATGTCCACCCATTGCCTATGCACATCTGCCTCTGGACAAGCCTCCTTCCTCTATGTGCCATCTACTATTGGATGGCCACATACCGGGTGAACCCAAGACAAATATCATGTCTAGGGGCATATTCTACTAGATGGCTATCTGGGTCCCTGTTATGTAAAGGGCGCACTTTCCCTGTTTGCGCCCAGCGCACCTTAAAACAGGTGCGCTGGGCGCAAACAGGGAATGTGTGCCCTATTACATAGCCGCAAACTCGTGCTGCCCTGGGGGCAGCACATTCAAATGAAATAGGGAGCGGCTTTAAAGCAGCTGCTCTGTGTTTCACAGTGCAGGCTGCAGCATGCCTGCACTTTTAAAGGGTATTAGAGATCCCCTTGCAGGCGGGTGCAGTCAGAGACTGCACCCACCCGCAAGGGGATGTCTGGGGGGTCCATGGGACCTCCTTTCCCCCGTCAGAGGGCTGCAATAAGGGGACCCACTGACAGTGGGCCACCTTTGAGGTGGCGTATTGTCAGTGCGCCTCCTGAGAGCTTATTTGCCTCTGCGCCCGCGTCTGTAATATGGCGCGGGCGCAGAGGTAAAGTGATTCCCTCATTTGCATGGGCCACGCCCCCTGCAAATGAGGGAATGCTCTCTTCAGAAAGCGCTGGCGCTGTACGTGCACCAGCGCTTTCAGTATTACAGAAGAGACCGCAGAATTGTATGCGGCCCCTTCTGTAATACCAAAGTGCCCCAGGCAAAGCAGGGGCAAACGCCCATTGCGCCCCCAGGACACCTTATGTAATATGGCTCCTGCTGTCTATGGATCATCGCCTATGGGGTGGCCACTTGCTACCTATATGCCTTCTGTTTGTGGATATCGACTCACTGTCTGTGCACCTGTGCTGCTATTGAGTAGTCACCTACTGAATAATTCCAAGACCAAAATAAGGTATTTTTGCACCTTCAACACATATAGACCCATCGCATCTCCCATGTAATTGTCTTCCACTCCACTCTTCAATTTGCTATACATTGAATTTGTGGTCCATTTAGACTCCAGCAGGAAACCCTCACCTCAATTCACTGTCATCTGCCCAAAAGCCACTACCAGCTCATCTGCCACTCAACCAAGACACTCATAAGTACTTACTATTACCAAACTGGACCATAACAACATCTTTCTACTTGACTTCTTCACTGCTATTTAAAGCCCCTAGAAATGCTCTTGAGGTTTGTCACCGATACCCTACTTAACCTTCCCAGCTTCACTGTTAAGTCCCCCTTGGAAGAGGAGTAGGCTCATGATCTTTCTGCAGGTTTCCAATCATCACTTCAAGTCCATTTGCATGCTTGCTACTTCATAGCTGGCATAGTCCATTTCTCTCTGTACCCCTGCTGCACCTTATGCTCTCAGCCTCATACCTGTAGCATCATTCCAAATCCCTATGCAAGCCTGCTCAAGATTGAGATCATTCTGTCTCGTAGCATCACACTGTTGGATCGCTCAGAAGGAAGCCATCTATAGACAATAAAAGGACAGCAACGATACATATAGTTGACTGCTTCAAAAGGTTTGCCAGCATATGCTCTCACACAGAATCCGACAATCACAATTGAAAATATGTACCGAGTGACTATGCTGTGAATGAAGGGCGGGGAAAGTTTCGAATTGTTGGCGAATACATGTATGCACGTCACGTCAATATTAGACCTCTGTTCTCCGGTATTCTTCCATCCCACCATTGAAATGCATGAACACAGTTTGAGACATGGAACCTACAAAGGCCATAATCGACAAGTGTGCTACGGTTCCATTGGGCTATGCTTGGCACCTGATTGTCTATGAGGCCATCAGCATGTCAAAATCCACCTTTTTATACTTGTACGATCTAACAAGTATTATTGTCTGTAATGAAAAGGTTGGTATTTAATAATTATTTAAGAACCCTGGCCACATTAAACAAAAGCCGCAATGAGATGACAAGACACCAATTACACTCCTACAGCACATCTGTTTCGCAGCATTTTGGTGATTATAACAATTACTGCAAACTGAACTACCTAAAGTGTTACTCTCACATTCCAAAAAGAAAATATAACTCTAGTTTCAAAAGCAACCTTTCGCTTTACTTATTAGATATACAAGAGCTTTTTTACTCTTTCGCTCATATTTTGTCTAATAAATCTGCCGCGTTAACCCCAAATTCTCTCCTCCTCTTCTTTTCCTTCGTGCAGACTGAACTGCTTTTCTTTTTGGGTGAGACAGTCCCACCATGGCTGCCTCTGAGTCTGTCCCTGATTTTCTCATCTTGTAACTCTGTCCTCTTCTTCTCTACCTTTTCCTCCGGCTCCTTTCATAATTCCTTAAAATCCACTGTAATTTGTTCCACTAGTCAAAAACACCTTCTGTTCAGTGCCTCTGTCGTTTCTAACTTTCATCCAATCTCCTTAGTAACTATTCATTTTAAATTCTTGGAACACACAGTCCATCACCAGCTTTCGACTTTCACTGCCCCTAGTTCTTTGCTTCCCACTCTAAAGTCTGATTTCTGCCCTGGGGCCTGGCCACAGGGTCCGACTGGCCTATAGGGTAATCAGCCAGTGCCTGAGGGGCTGGCCTGATAGGTCAGTGTGTGGACCGGTTGTTTAGCTGCTTGTGGGCCTGTTGTATGGTCTGCTGGGCCGGGTTTTTACTGTTGAGTTCCCTGATATTAAAACAAACATTGCCTGCAGTAAGCTCAAATCCATGCACTCTTCCATACCATGCAAAACTCTTATACAGAGTGTCTATACCAGTTCAAAATTGTCACAGATTGCAAACATGGAGCACCTTTTTAGGTAATTCATTAATGGGGCCACTTTTATTTTGAATTGTAATTGTATTTATATAGAGCAGGGGTCTCCAACCAGTAGCTTGTGAGCTACTATAGCTCTCCAGCTACCTTTGAGTAGCTCACCTGTGTGCTACTTTAAATTAAAATTAAATTACATCAAATTAAAAAGCTTTTACTATGTTGAATTAATATACATATAAATAAAAGAAATGGAGATTATACACTACTAATAATATTAGTAGCTCTCAATGCATTTCATTGAACATAAGTAGCTCTCAGTACAGACAAGGTTGGAGACCCTTGATATAGATATTACTACTCCTGCCGCAGCGTTGAAGCACTTTACGGATAATAGCACGCTACTCCGGAATCCAGTGGTTATTGCGATTAGTCATGTGCACTTAAGAAATATTTTGCATGCATTTACTCTGGTTACTTTGTGATAGTTTATAATAATATAATTTAGATGTGATCTTAAATGGGGGCTATGTGATTTCAGGTGAATGTTTGGTAAAATAGATAAACTGACTGAGTCTAGGTAATGTTAAATTACAGAAATAGGGTTTTAAGGAGGAGAGGTTGTGAGCTATGGTATTATCCAATTGCAGAATCACAATGAGAAGGATTAAGGCATGAGACTGAGAGGAGGCTGTACTCAGAAATAGAAGACATGCAGAGGATGGAAGGTAAAAAGAGTGTCACTCTCAAAAAAAGAAAGGAGAGGAATCATGCAGGAGTACGTCAAGGCAAGTTTTTCATGCAAGATTTTAGGAGTATATTGGAAAAAGGCTTTCTGAGATAGCAAGTAATCCGAGAATATAAGCGGTAGAAAGAAACATTATACATAGCTCACCATATCTGGAGCAGACAGATTTAACATGCGATTCTGAGTGTACACATCATGTAAACATTAAGGGCCACATGTACGAGGCATTTTTGCGGTTGGAAACAGCCGATCAGGCTGTTCCCAACCGCACAAATGCTTTTACAAATGTACATAACACAAATTACAATTAGATTACACATTACCGAATTGCAATTTGTGTTTGCGATCTGGTATTTGAAAGGGGCGTGTTTAGAATGTTCCTTCCAAATATCGAATCTGAATCGGACGTATGAATGTTTTGCAACTAAATTGCGGTCGCAAAGCATTCATATTTTACTGACTACTTGAAGGAGGTGGTAACCCATTCACAAATGGGAAAGAGACACCAAGGGACCCCTTCCCTTTGAGAATGGAAAACAAATATTTTTTAAGAGCAGGCCGTGGTCCCATGGTTTACTGCATACTCTTAAAAATTAAGCTGCAAAGTTAATTTTTTTATTTTTAAACACATCCCATTTTCCTTTAAGGAAAACGAGCTGCATTTAAAAAAAGCTTGCTTTATTAAAAAGCAATCACAGACATGGTGGTCTGTTGACCTCAGCAGGCCACCATTTTTGTTATGGCTGTGACTCCTGATGGGTCGCAAATTGCGACAAACCTCATTAATATGCATGAGGTAGGTCTATTTGCGACCCACTAGGAATCTCTAATGAAACTCAAATGAGTTTCATACATTAGGAATACTGATTTCCTAATTGCAATTCGGAGGGAATGGCACTTAAGAAATCGGTTTTCCTAATGTTAGTACATCTGGCACTAAGAGCCCTAGCCTGCTGTGTGCCAAGCCTAGAACAGCCTTTTTAAACATAGTCTGGAGTATCCCAACCTTGGTACAGGGTCTGTATGCTGCACAAGGGGAGTTGGTGCCGGAAAAAAAGGTCTTATTTAATGATCTTCCAACACTATTCTGTAATTAAAGGTTTTTTCACTTACTTACAAAAAGAGTTGTTTGGCACTGGTTGAGAGGGCCAAGCCAAGGCGTAGTCAGATTTATACCCTATTTTGCTGCCCAGGCCCATTTCCTGTGCCAGTCCAACCTTGCTGGCCACTCCACGAAGACTGTATTTCTTGGGTATCTATCGCCACTGGGTACTTATAGTTAGGTCAGTTGTTCCATATGAAAAGCGTTTTTTGTGTTACTAATAATTTTAACACAGTTTGACAAATCTACACAATATTTTTCAAAAACATGCTACTTTTTGACTAGTTTGTGCATGGAGTTCCATCAAGCGGGGACCGAGATAAAAGGGGTGTCCCAAAAGGCAAAATCCCCATGCATTTTTCATAGACTTCTTTAAGAACAGCTGCGGCAAAAACTGCTAAATGGAATTACACCAAATTTGGCAAGAAGAGAGATCTTGGTATGCAGATTCTGCTTTTTGTGATTTGGTGTAAATCCATTCAGAAGTTTTTGAGATATTAAGGTTAAAAAAATATAGATATCTGGACAGTTGGGTTTGCGGGACTCTCACAAGAGTCCCTCAAGCCCAATTAAAAAGAATTGAGTGTTCTGATTGGCTGAAGGAGCTTTTTATTTCCTTTGGTGCTCCGATTGGCTGCAAGCAAACTTGAGAAAAATGGCAGCCAATAGAGGGCTCTGGGGCTTAGTCCCCTGTTCTAACCATGTAAACAAAAATATATATATAAGTAGGCAGGGTAGGGATACCCTAACCCCATGGGGGGGATCCAGAGGGTCCCCTCCTGGAGCCAAAAACAAATAAAAAAGTTAGAAAAAATTGCAGCGATCCCATGGGATTTCTACAGGACTGTAAAAAAATAAATGAAATGGCGGTCGGGCCGCTTTGTTTATCTAATGGGAGGGGGGTGCGCAGCCCCCTTCTTTAACCTTTACAGGCCCCGGGGAGTTCTCCCCCAGGGGCCAAAATTATTGTATATGGGGAAGGGGGACGCAGGTCTCCACTCCTAGAGTCATCAAAGGCCTCGGGGAGCCCACCCCCGGGTCGAAATTAAACAATATAGGGAGAGGGCCCGTGTTGCCCCCTCCCCGGGCCATGACTGGCCCCAGCGAGCGCACCTCTGGGGTGGAAATTAATCAATACGGGGAGGAGGGCCATGCAGCCCCCCCCCTCCCTGAGCCATTAAAGGCCCCAGGGACCCTGTCCCCGGGGCAGGCTCACTAGATATGTCCCAGGAGCCCACCCCCAGGACATAGAGGTTTCCCTGCCGCACCAGCAGGGAAGCCTGTGTTTGCTCCCACTTGGTTGGAACATATTTAAATCTCCCGTCAAGCGGGAGCAAACACAAAGTCTGCTCCTAGCGGGAGTAGACATTTGATCTGTTTCCCTGTCCACAAAATACTGCTCCACGCAACCGCCCTCTCCATAATAAAAAAAGGCCCTAAGGGATGGCGCCCCCAGGGCCTAAAGAGACTCGGGGAGGGAGGCCACACTGCCCTTACCTTTTTTGAAAGTTTTAGTCGCCCTGGTGGCATATAATAGCTTGAGGGGAGGTGCCACGTGGCCCCCATCAGTCTTTTTTTTTTTAAAAAGGCCCTGGGGATGGGGTCTCCAGGGACTAATAAGGCTCAGGGAGGGGGCCAGTTGGCCCTCCTCCCGTTAAAAATACATAGGGCCCTGGGGGATGGGGTTTCCAGGGCCTATTGAGGCTCGGGCGGGGGCCATATGTCCCACGCCCCATTAAAAGAGATATGGTTCAGGGCGATGGGGTCCCCAGGGTCTTATAAAGGCTTGGGGAGGGAACTGTGCGGCCCCTCACCTTAAATGAAACACAGTCCTTGGGGATGGAGTCTTAAAGGGTTTTTAAAGGTGTGGGAAGGGGGCTGGTGGACCTCCTTCCCTTAAAAAAACAGCCCTTAGGGATGGGGCCCCAGGGCCTGAAGAGACTTAGAGAGGCAGGCCACATGGCCCCTCCCCTTTTATGTAAGCTTTGCCCCTGGGGTAGGCTCCCTGTGTTGTATAAAGGCTTGGGGGCAGGGGCTACATGGCTCCTCTTTTCCTTTCAAATGAAAGGCCCTGGGTGATGGGGTCCTCAGGGCCTTATAAGGCTTGAAAAGGGGGGCAGTTGGCCCTCCTCCCATTGAAAATCCATAGGGTCCTGGGGGATGGGATCTCCAGTGCCTAATGAGACTTGGGGAGGGGGCCAAATGGCCCTTGTCCCATTAAAATAAATATGGTTCTGGGGGATGGGGTCCCCACGGTCTTGTAAAGGCTCAGGGAGGGAGGCTGAGTGGCCCCCTCACCTTAAAAAAAAACAGTCCTTAGGGATGGGGTCCCCAGGGCATTTTAAAGGCTCAGGGGAATGGGTCTCACAGACCTCCTCCCCTTAAAAAAATGGTCCTGAGGGATGGGGTCCCCAGGGCCTAATAAGGCTCAGGATGGAGGGCACTAGGGTTTCCTCTCCTCTAAAAATATAAGGCCCTGGGGGATGGGGTACCCAGGGCCTAATGAGGCTCCGGGAGAGTCATGTGGTCCACTCCACTTTAAAAAACAAAGGCCTGGATGGATGAGGTCCCCAGAGCCTAAAAGGCTTGGAGAGGTGGGTCACTTGGCCCCCCTCCCCTTTAAAAAACATAAGTTCCTTTGGTAAACCCCACCACTGCGCACGGCCGGAAAAAAAGAGGTTGAGGTAACATTATAGCTAGGTGTGTTAAAAAGATCAATTTTTGTTTTAAAAAAAAAACCTTATAAATTGACTCATCTCATATGACATCATGATGACATTACTGATGACACAATCCAATTTTCTTTTATACACATTGCTCTATAAACGGGTATAGCATTAGAATATGAATGTAAATGCAAAACAGCTCAGATTAATCTGAAGGATCATTACTGCTATCATAGGTACAACCCCCTTGGGTAAAGCAAGCTTGTGTTATGTGCATCATTGACCCTATACCATAAACTTTGTGGGTAGCAGAGTTCATGTTGACTATGAATCACAGATGAAAAGGTAACCTGTCTTGCCCATAGTGTTCAATCTGAAGACAGCTGTTCAGGAAAAACCAAGTTTCTCCAGATAACAAAGCCCTGTTACATAGCTAATGCCCTGACAGTCTTTAGCTGTATCAAACCCCTGACAGTTACTGAACCTACATTGAGAAATGAAGTGGATATGAGTAGAAAAGTGGGTACTGTTAACTCTGTTTACTCTATGGACAGAGTTTACTTTGTAGCACACTGCTTGCAGACAGTGAAATTCTCATGAGAAATACATCACAGAGTAGTAAAACGTATCTACTAAGAACAGTGTACACTCTATGCAAAACATGTCCAAAGAGTGACTATTCACCTACAATAACCAAGATCTGAAGATGCTAAAGATCCTACTACTTGCAGCCTTCATACTGTGGTGAAAACTTTACAGACAGCCCATCTTCTCAAGCAAAACAAACACGTACATAGGTTAGTACCTGGTGCACACAGTCTTCTATGTTAAGTAGAAACTGTCATGCTGAGACAATTCTGTCTAATAACTCAAGGCTGCTTAAAATACATAGCATGTAGTACATAGAATATTGACCCTGCTGATAGCTTTTTCTGAAGTACCAAAAAACTTGTGCGGCACATAATGAACACAAGTCGTCAACTGTCACCTGCACACAGAGTTACCCACCAACTGTGTAAACTGTAAAACAAATTAACACTCATTGGATGATGTCATCAGTGATGTCATCAATAATGTCATTTGAGATGTCATCAGTAATGTCATAAATGAAGTCATAGAACATGTCATGAGTGATGTAATATGTGAGGTCATAAGCAGTGCATGGGGGTCGCAAGTTATAGTCCGCTCTGCTAACTATAACTGGTGAATTTCTGTGGATTGTTTATTTCAAAATGTTAATTATATCACTAACATATTCACCTAACTATAACATTACTTTAAGCTTTGTTTTTTTCAGTGAATAGATAGACAGACAGACAGACAGACAGACAGACAGACAGATAGATAGATAGATAGATAGATAGATAGATAGATTAAAGTGTAGTTATGAGAAGTTATGGTTTGCTTTGATTATTACACCTTAACATATGTCAAAAAACACAGAAATTCACATAAAAGTACAGCAGTAATAGAACAGTTATGGTTACAAATGGAAACTAAAATACCATTGAAATTTGTAAGTTCTGGTTAGGACTGAAAACCATAGCTTGTGCAACAATGCAAACCATAACTAGTTTCTTGAACTACTGAATAGACTTGCACCATATCATACAAATGCACTTCCTTGAGTCAAGTTCTACTTTCATGCTAAGTTTTCCAAGTTATTGTAATTACATTCAGCCATTATTTCTGTTTTTGAGAGCACGAATCCTATGGTAGTTAAAATACAAAATGTCACTTTTTTGAGGTCCCAGAGACTTTTGTCTCCCTGTTTGAGCTATTCCAAATCAGTTTAATTATTTTTGGGGGAATGTTTTCTGCATATTCATCGAACAGTGCCAAAGTTGTTAATAAATAATATCTTTTCAATGGAAAGTCTCACATAACAATAACTGCAAAAGTGCTACCACAGCCTCTGTAATAAATATAGTTATGTATGCTGATGTGCATAGTGTAAGATGCCATTTATAGCAAATGTTGAGTGTGGGCAGGAGCCATGATTCCCTTCACTCTTCTTTGCTGTTTCACTAGGTCTCTTTCCTACTTCAGCCCCTTCCTGTTTAAACTTGTGCTATCATTAACCAACAATGGTGGGATTCTTGTCCTCATTGTTTTTGCTCTTGATTCACTTCCTTCCTTCATGAAAATCCCCTAACATCATCAGTCCCAACCCATTTCATAACTAACTGCTTACTTGTGCACTACTATTTTACTCCATATTTTTGTACTGTTATTTGTTTGACTGCTCTCTGTGCAGCTCTATGGAGTAAGCACTATGAAAATAAAAGTGAAATGAAATGGGAAAAAAAGGTATTTTTCATCATCTATAAGTAGTAGTGGAAAAAGTGATATTTCACTTCACAAGAACATTTATTTTGCTTCTTCTAACAGAATACATGTTTTATTATTTCGAGCAACATTTGTTTGACCCTTTGCTGTTTTTATTAACACTGTCTGTGATGGTTTGTCAATATCATTTCACTTTGTATAATGATCGCATTTAGATAGAAAATGCATAAAGAAGTTCTAAAATAACAGCAACTGAAAGTATGAAACCTCGACTGCAGCAAAACAGATTGATTCAAAATAACTACAGTTGTACACATGAGCAAGAAACATTTGCACTCAAAATGAAATTGCAGAAATTCACTATCAAAATCACTGTCTTATTTCAAAGCATAAACAAATCACATAAAATTTTGCAAAAACACAAGATAACCACAGTAAAAATTGGAAGTCAGAATTGGACTGCACTTGGAAATGGTAAACAATTTTTTTTTAAAACTTATAGAAATGTTTATTCAGAGTCTAACAGGCTGCACTCAATGGAAATGTAGGGTAGTTGCCCACTTTAAAAAAAACAATCTCAAACCTCACACAAAGGTGGGAGGTCGACCATGATGATGGTAGCTACAAACTGATCTTTGATCTTCTATTTTGGTTTGAGTCACTTGAAAAGAAAAGCTCGTTCAGTTTGGTCTCCCTCAAGTCTCAACTCAGCTTCGTCCCATATCTTGTCTGACATTTTGAGTATACCTTATTTGTTGAAGATAAACACTATCAAAGTGTATCTAGTATCTCCTTAGTCTGTAACTTAAGGATCTTACCACTTGCCACTAAGGTGAGATCTTGGCTTTTGGGCAAGGGGCAGTCAGAGGTTACTGGTGCTTACCCACCGTGATTCATGAATGTGTTTTCCTAACTTCAGTAGCTTAGCTGTCAAACTGAATAGAAAGCAATTCTACAGATTTAACCCTCTTAAGTGCCCTAATTCCCAGTGCTTAGCCATCACCTATTGGGATGGTGGTTGTCTGCTGTATTTGTGCCATGGGTCAGCTGGCAGTGAAGGTAACCTACCAACTCTAGACCGTTCAGAAAGCTAGGCACTGAGGGAGATCGAACCCACCATTTTTTCTTACCCAGGGAGCCATGCAATCTTCAATCTTTGGCTAAAACCATAGAATTTCCTCCGGTTTCTGTGTGGAAAGTTCTGCAATCTGTGGGCATTCATAAAAGTCCCACCAGCAATTATTCCCATAGTTTCTCGCAACATAAACAGTACTCACTTGCGTGGGTGGGCCTGTCACACAGGGCCAGAAAGGCCCCAAACTGCACTCAAAAAACATCAAGATTTTTCCTTTGCATTACAGTTGTTATAGGGATGTGGGTAACTGTGGTATTTGGGTCTAGGGTCAGCCAGCACCCATGGAAATCTAACAATCCCAGACATCCCTGAAAAGCTGGACTATTCTGAAAGTGGTGATTTAGTGGTTCTCACTAATTTTCCCTAACTGCAAATCCCTGTAAACATCAAAACTATGCTTACAAAAATATTTCCTCTGTCTTTCCATTGGAGATGGCTGCAGTATTTAGGTTCAGAGTCAGCTGGCATCATAGAAACCCTACTAACACGAGACATTTTTAAAATCTAGAGATCCAGAGAAATTATGAGTGGAGTGGGTTCTGTGGATTTGATTAATTTCCTTGGCATAATGCATGGAAAATTTCAGAACTATGCCTCAAAAACAATTTCCTCTGCATTTCCAAATGGGGTGCTGGAATTATTTGAGTTCCATGGCAGCTGGCACCAACAGAATGCGATCAACAAAGGATATTTCTGAAAACTATAGACCCAGAGAAATCCAGGGTGGTTTTCGCTTATGTGGATTTCAGCACGTTTTCTTGCCCGTAGTGTTCTGCAAATGCCTACCTGTAGGTAAAAAACCTTAAAGTCCTTACATGTCTGTTGCAAAAAACTCTGGAATGTGCATCCATCAGCAAAGGTCCCACCATTATGCATTCCCACACATCTCCAAATGAATAAAAAATATTTTTCCTTCACAAATGTACAAGTATAAATACCAGAATGCAAATAGAAACCAGAAGCTGAAATGAATACCCTGTCTGGTCATGACCAGTTTCAAATCTAGGTGGCGATGGAACACCAAGGTATTGACAAAATCACACTTAGTCTAGCAGATGCCAAGACCATTGCATCCTGTTGGAATCTCATCCTTTTGCAATATCCTCCATTACAGAAATAAAAATTTAATTGGAAAACATATTTAATAGAATTGCACAACTTATGAGTTTACTGTTAGAGTTATAATTAATCAAACCATTAATAGAAGAAAAAGGTACACTTCATAATAGTATCGCTTTAGACTTCAATTATCTGTCATTAACAGAATATCAGATTTAACACAGTTCATCACAGCATCCAGGACTTAATGTGCTTAACCAGTCTATAAGAGGGACCATATTCTCTTTGGTTTATGTCTGCTCAAGTCCCTTTGAAGGAGAGAGAACTCCCTTAACCGTAGTTCACACAGAAACACAAATTCACTCCACCAGGCACTAGCAACTGAAGGTACTGCTTGTACCGATATACGGGCAATGCCAATTCTTGAAGTGATTATAGCAAAAACAA
The DNA here is from genome assembly GCA_963921515.1 of Calotriton arnoldi. Classification (NCBI taxonomy): domain Eukaryota; kingdom Metazoa; phylum Chordata; class Amphibia; order Caudata; family Salamandridae; genus Calotriton; species Calotriton arnoldi. Next base: position 415,041 of record CAWUFW010002608.1, read on the forward strand.
ACACCCCAGATTTTTCCACTGGGGTAGTCAAAGAGTAGCCCAAGAATATAATCTTTGGGTCCCACAAAGTATGTGTGCCTGTTAGTCGATTTATTTCACCAAACACCTGGTTCCAGTACTGCATAATATTTGGGCCTTTGGCAAAAATATGATTTGTATCTCCATCTATGTGAGAACATTGAAAACACATTGATGGCTCTCTGAGGCCCTATTTATGTAAGCAGTACAGAATGTAAAACAAACCCTCTAATACCTTAAAATGAGGAACTCCCAGGGAGGAAATATTCAGAATCATAAGGCTCTTCGATCACTTAAAAAATATAATTGGCTGAAATATTATATCCAGTGTTTTGAGCACTTATGTTATATTGCTTCTGTACCTCATTAAAAGTTCAAAAGAATCAATCTTTGAGCAACTGGCCAGCCATCTTTAAAGACTCATATACCGAGTATGTGCATTTTCAACATGTAAAAATGTAGGTAGATTTGGGTTGAACCAAAGCATTGAGCGTAAATTGACCAGTGGGATCATTAAAACATATTCAAATTGCCTGCTGTGTCTTGTTATACACTACCGGGGTCTTAAATCTTGTCCGTTTAAAATATGCATGCTGGTTCATATATTCTTTCAGGGACTTGTGCTTTTTTCCTGATAATGCTGGTAGCTTGAGTATAGTCTTCCAAAAGGCCATTTGTTGCCACAAGTTATCATGGCTATCCATGACGTGAAAGCAGCAAAAAAGTGTAGCCAAGGCGAAGAAATCACCATACCCCCTTTAGTCCTCAGAGCACTGCAAATAGCAAATGGGGTGCTACGGTTTTTATAATGTCAAATGAAGCATTGCCAGCTAGCTACAGTCCTCTTCAAATATGTCTTTGAAAGAAAAAATCAAAATGTTTACTTCTAAAGAAGTATCTGAAGATACACAACATGTGTCTTTGCTATCTAACGCTACATTACTCATTTAGTTTTTTTCTGTATTAAATTATTACCCTGACACATGACCAAACTGTATGACTGCCTGTTTATTAGCATCTAAGGCTTTAAGTGGATCAAAAGATAGGACTGCTATGTCATCTGCGTAGGCCAGAGATTAGAATTCTGTTCTGTGTAGTTTTAAGGAATTTTGAGCATTTGGATATAATGTTCAAGATATGAAGCAATATGCTGAGGGGATGGGGGATGTGTGTAGGTTCTGTGAGGATAGTCGTGCCTTGTCCCTCCCATAATAGATAATACATCTGACAAGCCTCCCATACAGACTATTCAGACCAACAGGTTTTGATAGAGTATTTGTATCTAAGAGAGGAATGTAGGCCCAAAGCCCACAGCTGTCATGACTGCCCATAAGAACCACCAGGGGACCCTGGTGAATAACTTTTCATCATCCATGAGGGTCAATGTTGCAGGATGGGCTGTTGTCCTGACTGCGTCAAAAGCAGATATTGCCAGATTGATATTGGAAGTTGCATTTGGTCTACCATATCAGTTGTCATGGTGGCAAGGCAAATGAATAAATTCTTACATATATGCTTTAAACAGAATTAAGCAGTTAATAAGGGCTGTAAGAGCCACAAATCATGGGTTTTTATTTTATTTTTACATGACTGAGATATAGGTTTCTTACCAAGATGAAGGCACTGCATCATCAAAGTCAATAGACTTGAAATGTTTATGAATAAAGAGTACTCATTTATTAGAGAAGGCCTTAAAAAATTCCATGGCAGCATATCTGGGCTTGCTGCCTTCCCTGATGCAAGTTGATTTCCTTTTCTATTTCAAGTGGGATAATCGGAGAGTTGAGAACTATTTTTTGCTGATCTGACAACATGTTAAGATCCATCTATCTATCTTGGGTGCCAAATAGTCGTCTACGTGTAGCGTTGAATAGTAAGATTGGAAACCATGTAATATGCCTTTCTGTCCCAACACAGCCTGATTTTCTAGGTATTTATTAGAAGAAATGCTTATCTTTTTCCTAGTCTGTATGACAAGTAGTCAACCCATATTATCACTTTTCTCGAAACAGCCTCTGACTTGCCTTATCCCAGATCTTTTTACATCATTGTAGGGATACAAGCTACTCAAAGATATGACTTTTTATACTCTCAGTCTAGCTTTCACTAGCACCACGGGTATGAAATACTTCTAAATGTATGCATCCATTGGCAAGCCTCTCATGCCTGTCTTATTTATTGGTGTAACTAAGAGTAAGCCCACTGTCTGCAGCCTTCAAGGCACCCCAGAGAATCTTAATTGAAACTGAGCCCTCGTTGTTTGCAATAAATTCTCCAAGGCCCTTACTCATATAGCTTTGTTATTTGATATCCTGTAATAGTGTTCGGTCATGTGTCCAGCGTCGTAGTAGTACCTCTAGTGAGAAATAACTCTCCTTAATGAGAAGTGAGAGGACATTATTTATGATCAGATATGATTCTGGAAACTCGTTTTATAGAAATATATGGTAGAAAAGCATTATCAGCAAACATACGAATTCTAGAGTTCGTACAGTGCGGGGAGGCAAACAAATGAGATCCTAGGGGCTTATTTATAAGCCCCTTGCACCGCCAGTGCATCACTTTTAATATGGGGGAAAGTGACGTACCAGCGGTGCAAGGGGCTTGTAAATAAGCCCCCTAGTTCTTCAGAATTACGAATTCACCATGCATCTTCCAGAGTATAAACATCCAGTAGCTGTCTTGATTTTCCCATTCGTACTCAACAAGCAGCCCCAAACCCTGTTATATCTATAGCTATATCCAATTTTAAATTAAAGTACCCACAAAGTCAAATCGGGACCTTCCATTGGTGACGTTCACCCACTGAGAAAAAGAATAAGTCTGCATCATCTACACTAGAGGCATATGCAGAACATATTCTAAAGATCCTACCCTCTCTCGACTCTGGCAATAACCCATCTAGCTGAATTAAAAGTTTTAACACTAGTAGCCGGCTACCACCAGTCTTGCACTAAAAATGCTACACCAAGTTGTGGCCTAAGAAAGCAAGTATTATTTAGCCTAGACATTTTAATTTCTTTCTTTCATTTTTTAGGAGATGTGTCTCTTGAACACAAACGATTTGGGGATTTAGACATTGCAATTCTCCCCGAATGTATCTGACTTTGGCGGGAGCTCTTATACAATTTATATTCCAAGACAATATATGGATGTCCTGGATACTGGTTTGACACTGATTAGCAGTATACATTATATGCTAAAGGATATTTGATTGCTGATGTTGCTTAACCATAATCCTTAATTTAGTTTTTCCAAATTCTCTTTTTTTTCCCTTGCCACCCAGTGACAAACCAAGACCTAACACCCTAGACTGCCATTAGTCCCCAGCCTAACCCCCCGCCTAACCCTCTTCTCTCATCCTCCCTCTCCCCAGTAGTCTGCCCTCTTCTATCCCCCAACCCTTGTCCTGGGGATGGATAGGACTTTAGCATTGCTCTTTTTCCTCACCCCTGAGTACTACAAAAGGAAAAACTGACAGACTTAGATGGTCATTCCCACGGGGAGATGCTTTTAACCAAACAGGGATTGTGCAATTGTATGAAAGAAGACAGAAAAGATGAAAAGAGGGGAAAAATAATCCTATTATTCCAGCTAGTTTCACATATTTATTTATACTTTAATCATTGTATGAGATGCGTCCAATCCATTGCCGCAGTATCTCCTGAACTTTGCCCTTGTGAGCTATCTTCAAATTGGCAGGTTCTACCAAAAAGGCTGTCATGCATGCTTTCTAGATAGATTGTATGAACTGGCGAAGTTACTGGGCGAAGTTCCCATCTTCTCAAGACTGTTACATGGCAGAAGTCAGACCTCAAAAAGAACTTAACAGCACAAGATTTCCACGCATTCGCAGAAACAGAGCAGGCGGAAGAGCCTTCTCCTACGTTGCAGCCAAGGCCTGGAACGAGCTCCCAGTCAACATCAGACGCTCCCCTATCCCTGCACACCTTCAAGAAGAACCTCAAGACCTGGCTCTTCGACTGAACCGGAGCTGCCACCCCTCCTCCCCCCCAGCGCATTGAGACCCTCACGGGTGAGTAGCGCGCTTTATAAAACCCTGATTGATTGATTGATTGATTGAAGATTTGACTGGGCTCCGTTATACGGCTGTTTAGTGTTTGAGCCGACACAGAATATAGTTCCCTATAAATATTATTATAGCCCATGGAGGTTGAGCATTTCTAACTTGTTAAAAGGAAATCAATGGGCTTGTTGCACATGGCAATCAAAGTCCAGCCACTAAGTTGGGGTAATGATTGTTTAAAATTATATATTATGTAGGCTCTAGTGTCGCCTCCTTAATTATTATCCAGTATGCCGAGAACTAGCAAATTATTGCTTTGCATTCTATTCTCTGTATCTCCCATCTTGAGAGTTCTTTATTTTAGTCTCCTGTTGTCCAACCTAGTTTTGTGTAGCATGCACAGTCTCTGAGAGACCCGATGTGCATGATTCTGTATCGTTGAGATGGCTGTTCATTGAATACAAGTGCCTGTACATTTTTCGCAAAATCATGTTTGGTTTTAAAAGTGATGTTTTAAGTGCTGAACAGACTTTCCTCTACTCCTCCCTGTATAGCTGTAGTAAATTATATATAGAAGATAGAGAAGGCTCTGTCTCATGCACAGCATGATGATCTGGCCTAGCTGCAATGGAGTAGCTGGTGGAGGAGAGTTGAGTTACCCGCACCATCTCAGTGACCATAGGCTGAAAAAGATAATTTTTTACCTTGGTCAGGGTAAGGTCAGTCCCATTGGGGGCCCCACTGTAGTTCATTATTTTTCACCCGTCATCACTTTCTTCCTCCTGATCTACTTGTAGAAACATTGCAGACAAGGTATTAACAAATAGATGGCATGCAGCTTACAAACCATGGATAGAAGAGGTGGACAATAGTTTTCCAAAACTGACTATTTTCCAACACACTTTTACATTAACGCCGAGAAAGCAAAATGGGAACTGAGGTCTTGCCATCATTTACAAGTAGGAAAATGTTTTTGAAGATACATCATTGAGTAGAGGAGCAACACCCCTTTTCAATGCTAGCCGCCCTTCCTACTGTATCTGTGTGCCTGAGTGGCTTGACTGCCACTATTAGGCTTCAACAAAAGAGGCAAAGATTGCCAGCACCTCTTAAAAATAAACACGAAGAGTTGGAAAGGGGACTCTCTGTACTCCTATCTAAAAGGGTTCTTTCCAGATCACTGTAATTCCAAAGGAAGTACTTTTTCAGGAGGTCTACTAGCAGACTGCCAAAACGGTGTCTGCTAAGGCATCAGAATTTTGTCTATAATCTCGAAAAGAAACAGTTTTCACAAGGGCACTGTATGAGTGCACATGTTTTTCACCCACATCCTTACCATTCCAGAGGTAGCACAGGTGATATCTTGGTAGCTTTGCCCAAACAAAAGCGCTAAAAGTTATTTTATACTAAAGTGCTAGTAATAACTGGGCCGTAGAGCCCATTTTGGTTTCAAAATCCCTTTGGCACTGAAAAGGGAATTACGGTTCATGCACAAATTTCACCCCACACAGGAGTTTGCATCCACAATTTGCAACACGAGAAATTTGAAGCTAATTCGGCAAGCAAATTGCTCAAAAGTTTGTTTTGCACACTGATCAATGGGTGTACAATTTGTGGGTGTGAAATTTGCACTCAGTTATTGCAGTGCACAATACTCAGGCCCCTTGAAGCTGAACATATTTGTGGTGGATAGAGCTGAATTGAACATTGAATCAGTAGGATAAAGTGTACCACTGTTGTATACAGAAAGAATTATATTATGGCCTTTCTGACTCAGTAAATACACTGTCTGAGGATTCTACCATACTATGACATGATGAAGACCCCACCTGTAAATAATTGAACTGAGTTTGAAATACTGAATAAATAATTTGTTGGCCTAACATTTAATGCCCCATATATGAATTCAAATTTAACATTGGAAAATGTGTATCAAAGTCGTCTGTGAAATCATCCAACATACCATTTGTCTTTCACTATTCCCATGTGCACTTCTTACAATGATGTCGTCATTCACCAGCACTGCTCCGTCCCATAGATTTAACTTTGGTGCTATCTTTCTGATTGATTCATGGTAGCTCATAAGAATGATTTTTTTCACTTCTTGTGTAAAACAAATTAGTTCTTTTGGTTATAAATCTGAGTGAACAACAGTTTTATCTAATTACAGGTTTACCCAGGTTCCCAGCAATATCAGATTGCTCCTTGTTCATGTTTTTCCCAGTGGCGGCCGACACAATGAAGAGGTGGTGCGGTGGGAGTGCAGGGGAGCGCGGAAGGGGATGCGCGGGGGTTAATAATTAATTTTTTTAAAACACTTACCTGGAGCTGCCAGCTGCCTTCCCTGTCGTGCCTCGGTCTTCCTTGTCCCAACAGGCACAGGGGCATCATAAGACTTCCTGTGCAATGCCCGCGCTGCTCTCATGCTATGAAAGCAGCGCTGGGATTGGCCTGAGCAGGCTGAAAAATGGTCCGCTCAGGACAGGGAGTCTGTGCTGTTTCTCCAGCCCGGCTGTTCAATACAGCCGGGTTGGAGAAACCTAAGTGTGCATGTGTGTTTGGCCAGCCTGAGTCGGCCACTTAGAAGTGCACATAGCACTCCTCCTCCCCCTCCCATGCCCCGGCTCTGCCCCTCCTTACAGTGCTGGCCAATGAAAAATAAATGATAGAACATCGTTTTATTTTTCACCTGCTGGCTCTGAGCCAGTGGGCCGATGCTCCTCCGACATTGCAGTGGAGCCATGGTTTTTACTGAATAGAAACAGCATGGCTAACTGTTATTGGTATTCTTGACTAAATCATTTAAACGTACACAGGGGGTATGACTGAGCCAAGTAACATGGCCGATGCTTAGTCCAAGAGCTCCAGATACTGGCCCCATAATCTGACATAATCTTGGAACACTGAGTGATCCCTGCCTGAACACCAAGTGAGGAGAAGAGCCAGAACAACACCGGAGGCTCCTGAGCTATTTGCAGCAGTGTGGGGGACTTCACTGATATGTGTAATCGTGGAGGCAGTCCTCTATGACATGAGTTGCCTAAGACGGGGATGCCGCGGGGCTCCCATTGAGATTTCACCAGCTGTGAACCCGGGAGAAGAGGGATGACCGAGCTGCGCTTGCCTCGAGTGTGGGGGTCTCCAGCCTCGCACAGTGACTGTTGGGGCTGCTGTGGGCTCATCTGCAAGACCTCAGAGGCCTGCTGCTCTACACACCCTGCGGGAAAAAGCACCTGGAGGGAGACAGCTCTGGAGGAATAACCAATGGGGTGAGCCACACTCGCTTACTGAAACCCCTTGGAGCACTGTGGTTGAACTCTGTTAGAAATTGGGTTGCTGGTTGACTGGGGTGTGAGTCCTTGTCAAGCAACAACAACAATCCTAGTCAGGATAAGGCACAAGCAAAGCCCAATTAACCTGTGCTCAACCCCCTGGTACCTTGGCACAGAGCAGTCAGGCTTAACTTAGAGACAATGTGTAAAGTATTTGTGCAACACTTCAAAGAGGAAAGCAGTGAAAACACCCCACAAAAAGATCCCAACAGCATGGTCGAAAACTAAAGCAAGCAACATTTAATAAATAAAACAAGACCAAAACAACATAAATCCAATCAATAGAACCAGAGTTATGAGTTTTTAAAGAATAAACTGCTAAATGGCGCCTAAAAGCAGAAAGCGCCAACCGCAGCTGTCTGGTTACACTGGGCCAAGTCAAAAGTTCAGGCTGACCGCGATGGAGCGCAGGTCAAATACAGTCCCAGATTTGTCCTGCTGAACATTTACCTTCTCAAGTTTTGTGCCAAGAGTCCTGTTCACATTAGAGAGCATCACAGGGAACAAGGAGATTGTCGCAGGCGGTGGTTAGCATGGCGTGAAGAGTAGGCCGGGCGCAGTGGATGGGTGGACTGGAGCTTCACGGTAGCGGTCCTCCATGGGCGATTGATTCTTGCTGCATGAAGAGACAGGCTGGCAGCTGCTGGCAAAAAGTTTGGTGCAAGCAGCACGGTTCCCATGTGAACGGGGCTGTTCGTGGTTGCGAAGAGCCCAAAAGCTTAATTTATAGAGCCTGTGAGCCACAACAAGGGTCCAGGACCTGAAAAGCACGTCTTGGGGGTCAGAAACTCTGTACAGCTGGGTCCAGGAGCTGGTTGGGCAGTCTTTTATGTCCCTGAGGCACAGCTCAGGAGGCAAGCAGACTAGTCCTTTGAGTCACTCTTGGGTCCTGGTTTCAAGATGAAGTTGCAGGTCCAGTTCTTCTACCCCAGGCAAGAGGGCAACATGCAGCAGGCAGCAGGCCAGCACAGCAGGGCATAAGTATCTTTAGAGCAGGAGTCCAGTAGAGTGGCAGTAATTGTAGCAACACAGCAGTCCTTCTTCCTGGCAGAGTATCAAAAGGTCCAGAAGTGTACTGAAGTGTGGTGTCTGTGGTCCTTCTCTTATACCCTGATGACCTGGTTATGGAAGGTGGGTGAAGCTTCTATACAGTGACTTTGAAGTGCATGGAATTTCCTGCCTCCCCTGGACCCAAGCTGGCTAAATTGACAATGCAGGGTTGTTAGGCCCTTTGTATGACAGCAGAGCACAGGCTATTCAGACATAAGTGGGGCCGTGCTCAGCTCTGCCCTTCCCACCCTGCCAGCAGATGGAACACTCAGGCACACCTAATCCCTCTATTGTGCGACTGTCTGGGAGGAATTCACAAAGTCTGTCAGTTACACCCAGTCATGTGACCCAGGACAGGTTATAGGCACAAAAGGGCTACGGGCAGAAAAATGCCAACTTTCTAAAAGGTCCTAGGATGCTTGTTTCCAGTCCAGGGAGGACCTGGCTTGGCAGTTCGGGTTGGACTGTTCCCATGAGGCACAGGGTCAAGACTGATTTGCATATGGCTGGGTTCAAACTGGAATGGCATGGTGAGCAAAAACGATGGATTTAGGCCCAGATCTCTGTACTCGGGTGAATGTATGACATTGTTCTGCATTCTGTCCATCAACTGTTGTTTTTGCATTTGTCACCCCGAGTGGGACGGGTATGCCCAGACGTGGGTCCCGTGCTCTCCATGCCACTGGAATCAAGCTATCCTGGCTGAAGAGGGGTGAAACCCCGAAACCGGTCCTAGGATGCTTGTTTCCCGTCCAGGGAGGACCTGGCTTGGCAGTTCGGGCTGGACTGTTCCCATGAGGCACAGGGTCAAGTCTGATTTGCATATGGCTGGGTTCAAATTGGAATGGCATGGTGAGCAAAAAAACTATGGATTTAGGCCCAGATCTCTGTACTGGGGTGAATGTATGACATTGTTCTGCATTCTGTCCATCAACTGTTGTTTTTGCAACTTTCTAAAAGAGGCATTTTTAAATTGTGATAAAAAAGACCTCCACTAAATAGGGCTTTTCACACCAATTGCAAAGACACCATACATGAACTGGTGATCTCTTCCCATTTGGAACTTACACTTATAAAATATAATAAGACAACTCCAATGTTATCCTGCGGGAGAGATAGGCCTTGCAGTAGTGAAAAATAAATTTAAGAGTGCTTCCCTACCAGGACATGTAAAACTTAAAAGTACATGTCCAACTTTTTAAATACATTGCACCCTGCCCTTAGGACTGTCCAGGGCCTACCTTGGGGTTACTTATATGTATTAAAAAATGACGGTTTGGGCCTGGCAAAAGGTTAACTTTGCTTGGTCGACATGGCAGTTTAAAACTGCACACACACAGGCTGCAATGGCAGGCCTGAGACATGTTTAAAGATCTACTTAAGTGGGTGGCACAATCAGTGCTGCAGGCCCACTAGTAGCATTTAATTTACAGGCCCTGGGTATGTGTGGTACCACTTTACTAGGGACTTACAAGTAAATTAAATATGCCATTTGAGTATAAGTCAATCTAACATGTTTTAGGAAGAGAGCACAAGCACTTTAGCACTTGTTAGCAGTGGTAAAGTGCCGGAGTGCTAAGGCCAACAAAAATAGGTTCATCAAAACAGAGGAGAGGCACAAGGTTCGTGGGAAGACCACCCTAAGACTGACATGTCTAACACACGTGACCACAGCAGAATTTGAACATTATCAGGCCTCTAACCCAAGTGTTGGGGTGCAAACAACCCGCTAAAGTAATCCTATTGAACTTAAGTATTTCTGCTGTAAAAATTTCAAAAACTCAAATCAATAAACATGTTAAAAAAAAAAATGTTTTAAAGTGGTAGTACACGGAGTAACTTGCTACCCATCCACAAACTGTTCAGTGCCCTCAGGGGTAATAAACACTATGTAAATATCCATGCAACACTGTCTATACAGTATCTCGAACAGATTGAGGCGCAGATTTTAAAAAAAAGTCCCACAATGCAGCACAGCTACTGAGATATGGCTCTCTTTCCTTCTCCCTAGTGCCGGCGCTGATTTCAGCTGCTGTGCGCCACGCACACACCTTAGCGCCGTAGTGTGAGTCTAGCATAAGTTTTGTACAGGAAGGGTACCCTTTCTGTACAAAATACCATGCCTAGTCAAGTTTCAAAGCTTTTCCCACTTTGTATGTGTGCTGCGCAGTGCAGCACGCATGCAAATTCGATAAAGAAAGGAGAAATAAAAATATTTCTCCTGTTAGCGCCTCCTTTGTAGAGGCGTTAACTTTTAGCGCTAAACGCTGTCTACAATTCTTTGTAGATAGTGTTTTGCGTCAAAAGGCATTGGTGGTTGCATGGTAACGCCCATGTACCACCTATATAATGCCCCCTTGGCGCTAAGTAACGCAAAGCAGTGCTTCGCGCTGCTTTACGCTACTTTTAGGGTACTGTGCGCTGGAAAGTAATTTCTCCAAAAACTATTTTGTGCTGACTACCATCACTTTTGTGGCACAAACTCAGCGCAAAATGTTTGAAAATCTACTCCGGAATGTTTTGTTGCTGTTTTAAAACTAGGTCCATGCAGTATATCAAGATTGTTTTGCTGCTGTGTTTGAACTATCCAATTTTTAAGTCACTAAAAAAAATCACGTTTGTTGTTGTTGTTTTGAACTGCAGATGAGGAGGACTGCATCCAATCAATAAAAAGCACAGCATGCATACAATCTTTAAGATAAATGCCCACGATTTTAACGGAGGACTGCGCAATAGGCGCTGGGAGTCGAGAGCAGGAGTGTGATAATCCCGTCAAGCATGACTGTAGAATAGAACTAGCAATGCTTGGCACCAGGGTGAAACAGGTGTCTGATGTTTCCATTTCATTGCCTCTCTGGATTCATAAGCTTCTTATCTTCGCACGGTAGCACATTGAACTTTTCACGCATGGCAATGTCCTCTTAATCGCATAAACCTATGAAGTGCCTATCAAATTTGTTTCCAAGAATTTCATCTTCAGCATCCGTTGTGTGTTATGAACTGTATGAGATGCGCCCCTGCCTTGAAGGGACACAGACGCCCGGGGAGGGGGAAGGAAGTGTGTGTGTGTGTGTGTGTGTGTGCATGTGTGTGCGTGCGTGCGTGCGTGTGTGTGTACACAAAATACATACACACTCTCTCTTTCTCTTTCTCTCTCTCTCTCAGCGAGAGCCAAGGTGCAGCTGGTGTGAAATTAGGAATTTCCAAACAGTTTGTATCACAGTTACAGTAGTCTGCGCTTTTACAAATAAATAAAGTTATAAACCGGCAGGACACCTTACAGGGTCAAAGCCTTACTGCTGATATCTGTGTGTGGCATGCATACCAGAGTTCAAACCTGGCATGGCATTTCCTCTTAGAGAAAGCTGGCTGTCTGGATACGAGGATACTTCAGTTGTTTTAAGGAAAGATGTAGAAAGGGAGATAGACAATGGAACAAAACGGTCATCAGGGTGCAACTATCAATAATGCAGCAGGTGCAGTGGCACCGGGGCTTTGGAGGGGCCCTCTGGAATCCAGTTATGGCCGTAGTTTAGTACTCAAATGGCAGTACCGTCACCCATTTCCTTGAATGAATCAGGGCTCATGACACACATGCTTTTCAGACTATGGGATCGCAGATACGTACTTTTAACACTATATGCATAGACACTGTTAGAACTGGGAGTCTCTAGTTGGCAGAGGTACCTACCTCTGCCACCTAGATACCCCCAGTTCTAACATTGATGGTCAGCGGTGAGGATTCTGGACTTGCATTTGTGACTCATATACAGTAATTCGTGTACACTACTAGTGAGTGCAGACCAAACGCAACCACATACATTTTTAGTAGATTGTTTTTCCTGGGATTTCTATTTTTGCCAAGAACTGCCAAGTTTAGTCACCATGAGCAAAACAGCATCCATCGCATCTGTGGATTTAGATTTTGAAGAAGAAAAGCTGGAAAGTTACACTGTAAAACAGCTGAAATACTTCTGCAGGAAATTGAAAGTTGCTATGACCGGTCTCTCCAAGAAGGAGGAGTTCCAAAAGGCGCTGAGGGCCTGGGTGGAAGCAAGGAGCACCCCTGAGCATGTGGAAAAGCATGAGGAGGGGGCTGGGGATGCAGGAGGGCAGCTAGATGGGCTATTGGGTCCAGGGGGGAGGAAAGCACCTTCCCCAGCAGGCAGCAGTGTTTCTTCCAAGGGCCTGTCCCCAGGAGAGCTGGAGGACAGGGAGAGAAGTAGGATGCATGAAATGGAGCTGACCAAGCTTAAGATGGGTGGGCAATTAGAATTGGAAATTAAGAAATTGGCCCTAGAGGAAAAGAGGATGCAAATGGAGCATGAGAGAAATTTGAGGGAGTTGGAGTTGAAAGCTAGGAGCTTAGAGATTACTCCCTCTGGTGGCAGCACACCGTCCATGCCTGTGGAAGCAAGGGTGTATATACCTAAAGATGTGGTGAAAGAGATTTATAAAAATGATGACATTGGGCAATGGTTTAAAGCCTATGAGGTAGCTATGACCTCACACCGGGTCCCTGAGAAGGATTGGGGAGCGGGGTTGTGGGGGCGGTTCCTTAGTGAGGGGCGGGATACCTTATTAGACTTGCCCTCTGAAGTCCACAATTCTTATGGTCATATGAAAGAAGCATTGATGTCCAGGTATGGGTTGACTCCTGAACTGTATAGGCAGAGGTTCAGGGGTTGCAAAAAATAGAAGGGCAGTACCTGGGTAGAATATGTGACTTTTTTTGCAGAGCATTGGATGGTTGGGTGAAGGGTAGCAAAGTGAATGATTTTGAAGCGCTCTTTGATTTGATTGCATGGGAGCACTTGTCAGGAAATTGTTTTCCAGAGCTATGCCAGCACCTTATTGATAGTAGGCTGACTAACCCTAGGAAGCTTGCTGAGGAGGCGGACCTCTGGGTGAGCACCCGGGTCCACAAGGGTCACGTGGGAGACTCCGCCAAGGGTGGGCAGAGTCCCCAGCAGAGGAGTGGGGGGACAAGGGTAAACAGAGGGAGTTCCAGAAAGGGCCCCAAAGTAATCCCCAAGGGAACCAAGTGAAGGGTTCCCAGCCTCCCCCTGAAAAGAAGCCAGGGGCCCCGACAGATAAGCCTGTTCACAGGGGGGCCAAGACTTGCTTTAAATGTGGTCAAGTGGGCCACTGCTCCTGGGAGACTAGATGTCCCTTGTATGGAAAATCAGCACCCACTGGTGCACCACCCTGGCAGGTAGCTAGTGTAGCCCTGGGGGAGGAGATGTGTGCCCAAGGTGGGTGGGGTCCCGTAGCAATGTCCTTGGTCTCTTTAGGAGACAGTGAGATGGTCCCCAGGGCCCAACTGCCTGATAACACTAAGAAATACAGGCAGTGGGTGACCATCAATGGCCAAAGGGTGGAGGCTCTGAGAGACACCGGAGCCAGTGTGACAGCTGTCAGTTGTCGGCTGGTGTCTGAAGAGCAGGTGGTCCCCAATGCATTCTGCCCGGTAGTTGCTGCGGACAACTCAGAGAGCCACTTCAGAGTGGCTCAGGTTCCCTTTGAGTGGGGGGGGGATGTGTCAGGTACCTTTCAAGTAGCTTTGAGGCCAGCCATGCCTATAGACTGTCTGTTGGGCAATGATTTAGAAAGTTCACCTTGGGCAGAGGTGGAGAGAAGGTCTCATTTAGAGATGTTGGGTCTGCCTGAGTGGGCGTGCGCGACCACTCGGTCTATGGCAGCCAGTAGAGGTGTTCAAGAGGACCTGGAGCCTGAGAGGGTGGCCCAGGTGCCTGCCTTGAAGAGAAGAGGCAGGGGGCGCGGGAAACTGGTCCCCGTAGTTCCCACGGTCCAGGAGGAAGCAGAACCTGAGGGGGATGATTTGGAACCTACAGGGGAGCAAGTGGCCGAACTGGGGGACCTACCTGAGCTGACCCATTGGCAGCAGGAGGGAGGAGTTCTTCGAGGAGCAGAACAAGTGCCCTTCTCTTGTGGGTTTGCAGCAACAGGCCACAAACCAGGCAGCAGGTGATCAGTCTGGATCACATTGGATCTACTGGGAGAATGGTCTCCTGTATAGCGAGCCTAAGGTTGCTGAGCCTGGGTCAGCCCGTGTGCTGGTGCTACCCCAGCGCTTCAGAGCCTTCCTACTGGGTTTGGCTCATGATGTGCCTTTAGCAGGACATCTGGGGCAGGGCAAGACCTTTGAAAGGCTTGTCACCCACTTTTATTGGCCCCAGATGCGCAAGAGTTCAGACACTCATTGCAGGACCTGTCAGACTTGCCAGGCAAGTGGAAAAAGTGGGAGGAAGCACAAGGCTCCCCTCCAGCCATTCCCTGTGGTCAGCACCTCCTTTGAACGGGTGGGTATTGACCTTGTGGGGCCACTGGACCCGAAGACAGCCATGGGCAACAGGTTCATCCTGGTCTTGGTGGACCATGCCACCCGGTACCCGGAAGCCATCCCTCTTCGGACAATGACGGCCCCTGTGGTGGGACGTGCACTGATGGGGTTTTTCTCCCATGTGGGGTTCCCCAAGGAGGTGGTGAGTGACCGTGGTACAAACTTCATATCCAAGTATATGAAGTCCCTGTGGCAGGAGTGCGGTGTTACCTATAAGTTCACCACTCCTTACCACCCCCAAGGAAATGGGCTGGTTGAGAGATTCAACCGGACCCTGAAGGGCATGATTATGGGTCTGGAAGAACCCATGAGGTGTAAGTGGGACGTCCTCATGCCATGCCTTCTCTTTGCTTACCGTGAGGTGCCACTGAAGTCCTTAGGGTTCAGTCCCTTTGAACTGCTCTATGGTCACCCGGTAAGAGGACCTCTGAGTTTGGTGAAAGAAGGCTGGGAGAAAGCTCCCAGTAAACCTCCCCAGGATGTATTTAGCTACATGCTGGCCTTTAGAAACCAAACTAAGCAATTCAGACAACTCGCTGAGGCGAATCTGGAAGCCAGCCAGGAGGAGATGAAATGGTGGTTTGATCAGAATGCCACTCTGATCGAGTTTCAGTCTGGGCAGAAAGTGTGGGTCATGGCCCCCGTGGAGCCTTGCGCGCTCCAGGATAAGTGGACCGGACCATTTGAGGTGGTGGAGCGCAAGAGTGAGGTCACCTACCTGGTGGACTTGCGATCTCCCAGGAACCCTTTGCGGGTCCTACATGTCAACCGCCTAAAGCCCCATTTTGAGAGGTCCGAAGTGGGCATGCTCCTAGCAACAGATGATGGAATGGAAGAGGAGACAGAACCTCTTCCTGACCTCCTGTCTGCAACAGAGCAAGATGGGTCAGTGGAGGGTGTGAACCTCTCTAACTCCCTGACACCTGAGCAGCAGGAAGACTGTCGCCAACTGTTGGGACAGTTTCCTGACCTGTTTTCCCTGACTCCTAGTGTCACTGATTGGTGCGTCCATGATGTGAACACTGGGGACAGTCCTCCTGTCAAGCACAAGGCTTACGGAGTGACTGACAGGGTGAGAGCTTGCATCAAGGAGGAGGTCTCCAGGATGTTTACATTGGGGGTGATTGAGTCCTCTCACAGCCCTTGGGCCAGCCCAGTGGTCTTGGTCCCAAAGGCTGCCGCGCCTGGTGCCACGCCCGAACTCCGGTTCTGTGTGGACTACCGAGGACTCAATTCAGTCACCAGGACTGACGCGCACCCCATCCCCAGAGCTGATGAGCTCATTGATCGGTTAGGGGCTGCCCGGTACCTCAGCACGTTTGACTTAACGTCTGGGTACTGGCAGATCGCCTTGACTGATGGGGCCAAAGAGAGGTCAGCATTCTCCACACCAGATGGGCACTACCAATTCCGGGTTATGCCCTTTGGGATGAAGAATGCCCCTGCCACCTTTCAGAGGTTGGTCAACCAGGTGTTAGTTGGACTGGAAGATTTCAGTGCCGCCTACCTGGATGACATCGCAGTGTTCAGCACCAGTTGGGAAGAACATCTGCGCCACCTCTGGGAAGTGTTGATGGCGCTGCAGAGGGCAGGCCTCACGATCAAGGCGAGTAAGTGCCAGATCGGGCAGGGTTCCGTGGTGTACTTGGGACACCAGGTTGGGAGCGGCCAGGTGGCGCCCCTACAGCCCAAGATTGATACCATCCTGGCTTGGGAACCCCCCAAGATCCAGACAGAGGTGAGAGCCTTTCTAGGAATCACCGGGTATTACAGGAGATTTGTCAAAGGGTATGGCAGCATCGTTGCACCCTTGACAGAGCTGACTTCCAGGAAGCAGCCCAAGAGAGTGATTTGGACTGACACCTGTCAGAGAGCTTTTGACGCCTTGAAGACTGCCATGTGCATGGCCCCCGTGCTTCAGGCGCCCAACTTCTCAAAAGAATTTGTTGTTCAAACAGACGCTTCAGAGCATGGTGTAGGGGCTGTTCTGGCACAGTTAAATGAGGAGGGCTTAGACCAACCTGTAGCTTTTATCAGTAGGAGGTTACTTCCACGGGAACAGAGGTGGAGTGCTATTGAGCGTGAGGCATTTGCTGTGGTCTGGGCGCTGAAGAAGTTGAGACCATACCTGTTTGGGACTCACTTCCGGGTTCAGACAGACCACAGGCCCCTCAGATGGTTGATGCAGATGAGGGGTGAGAATCCAAAGCTATTGAGGTGGTCCTTTCCCCACAGGGGATGGACTTTACGGTGGAACACCGCCCTGGTACAGAACACGCCAATGCTGATGGTCTGCCCAGATTCTTCCGCCTTAGTGATGAGAACTCCCTAGAGGTAGGATAGTTCTCCCCACATTTCAGCTGGAGGGGACACGTGTTAGACCTGGCATCCTTGGCGTGGGTCTCCCTTCCAATTTTTCACTATGCCTCCTCTGTTGTTGACATGTTTTTGCTGGTAGAGATGCTTTGGGCACTTTGCCACTACTAATCAGTGCCAAAGTGCAAGTGCTCCCTATGATAAATTGATGTATGGATTAGTGACTCCATGATTGGCTTATTTGATTTAATGTTAGACCCTAGTACAGTGCACCACGTGTGCCCAGGGCCTGTAAATCAAATGCTGCTGGTGGGCTTGCAGCACTGGTTGTGCCACCCACCGGAGCAGCTTGGAAAGCGTGTCTCAGGTCTGCCATTGCAGAGCCTGTGTGCAGTCTGGTACTGCCATGTCGACTTGGTAAGTGCACCCACTTACCAGTCCCCAAACCTTCCCTTTTCTGCATGTTAGTCACCCCTAAGGTAGGCCTGCGGGCAGGGTGCATTGTATGTAAGAGGTAGGACATGCCCTGGTGTGTGTGGCATGTCCTGATAGTGAATTACAGCCAATTTCGTTTTTTACTATTGCAAGGCTACCTGTCCCCATAGGCCAGAATGGGCAGTTTGATTATAACATCTTATAATCCTAACTGACCCAGGGAACATGGTAGAAAAACGAATTTAGTATGCCTGAACTCATTCTGTGTTTGAAAATACCACTTTTAGAAAGTAGGTATTTTCTTGCCTAACCATCCAGCCTGCCTCTGCTAGCTTGTGTATTGTATGTCTGGGTTTGTGAGTGACAGGGGCTGGGAGGCTCCAGGAGACAGGGTGAGTCAGCACAGGACTGAATAGACCTATCTGCATGTAGAGTGGTGGGAGGAGTAGCACCTGGGCCTGAATAGGGCTGTGCCTGCCTTCCACAATGCTGGGTCCACCTCCTGTGGTGCGTCTGATGTCCCTGGCCCACACTGACAAAGGAAGAAGGTGTGCACTGGCAGAATGCACCCAGAACTGGTTTGGACTAGGTACAGGACCCTCTGCCTTCAGAGGACAAAGGATTTATGGGTATAAATACTGGGGCCCAGACCCCAAGATTTTAGATCACTTCTGGGAAACAAGAAGAACCTTTGCTGAGGAGAGGAACCAGAGAAACTGAAGGAGGAGACTATCCCTATGCTGTGTGCTGTTTGAGGAATTGGCCTGCAGTGGTTGCCTGATTGCCAAAGAAAGGAGAAAGGAACTTTGTGCTTACTTTCATCATCTTGCAGAAAATCTCCAAGGGCTTGAAGATTGAGCTTGCCTCCTGCTGAAGTCTCAGGGATACACCAACCAGCTCCCCTGAATTCCCTTGCTGGGAATTTGAAGTGCCTACTGTTGTGTTGGGCCTTCTGAGAGACTGCGCGTCGCTGGGAGCGCGACTCACGGAGAAGAAGCGTGTCGCCGCCGCAGCAGCTGTCGTCGCATCGCCGAGAAAGCATGCCACCGCTGTCGCCATCGCATCGCCGAAGCGCCTCGCATCACCGGAGAAGAGTGTCGCCGTCGCAGCAGACGCCATCGCATCATCGGAGAAGCATGTCGCAGGGCCTGTCGCGGCTCAGAAGATTCACCGAATCGCCGCACGGCCGTCGGGCGTGCACGCATCGCCCCCTTCGTTGTCGCATCAAGAAGAAGACGCCATTTTGTTTCATTGCACCGGGTCGTCATCGCATCGAGGCGCTGCTGGTCGCATCGCCACAGAAGCGCAGTAAGAAACCGACGCATCACCTACCCACGCGGTGAAGAACCGACGCATCACCTCCTCTCCGGTAAGGAACTGACGCATCACCGTCCCCTACGCAGCAGTAGGGAGCCGACGCATCACCTCCCCGGAGCAAGGAACCGACGCATCACCTTCCCTGCAACTCTTTTGTTTGTATTGCGTTACGCATCCAAAGGTACATTGAACATAGAGTGTTGCATTTACCACCTGCATTTGAACTGAACTATTTTCTACCATTGACAGTCATATTTTTCATAGTGTATTGTGGATTTTTGTCGTTTTGGGTCTTGTGTTAAGTCTATATAAAAATACTTATTTTTATAAAACAACCTGTGTGGTGTCCATCTGTAGTGTTGTCACTGTGTTACTGTATGTGTTCACAAATGCTTTACACACTGCCTCTGAGATAAGGGGGTGAGCAGGGGTTATTTTAGTAGTGTATCTCCCTTACCCTGACTAGAAGCAAGGGTCCCTATTTGGACAAAGGTACCTACCTCTGCCAACTAGAGACCCCCAGTTCTAACAGACACCGTGAACTGCTGAAATTGTAGAGTCAGAAAACATTGCTATGTCACTGTGAAACGTGTTCAATGTTTTAATGTATCTGGCAAAAGTTATGTTGCAAGTGAAAGAAAAAAATGGGTACTTCTCAGTGCAAGGGCTGAAAAAGGAGCATGGCTCTCAAACCTTGTAATGACCTTAATGTTGCAAGATATAATTGAAAAGCTATGACATATCCCTTAGATATATGTATATATTCCTGGCTCCCTAAAGTCAGCAGCCAACCACCCACTTGCAACCTCGGAGGTGACAATAACATGACGTATCAAGCAGTAGTGTTAGATGAGGGAGATTCTGCATTCAAAAGTGCAAGATACTTATGGGAGATTGAGTTCGCATTAAGGAACCATTGTTGGGGAGGAAAGGTCAGTCAAAATTCAGGAAAACAGTGTGTGCAGCAGGTGCAGAGCAATGCTGTGTGTGTGTGCTGAGGAATCAATGGTGGAACATGCCTTGATTTAGGCTGGTTTAATGTATTGTGCACACCTATTTAAATGAAGCATCTGGCACTAATCCAGACAACCCTTATGGTGATTTTAGTGGCCTCAGACAACCTTAGAAAGCTCTCTAAGTGGTAGCTGTGGAGAGCAGCCTTCAGGCTTATCCAGAAGGACTGTTAAGCAGCTTGTTTTACCAGATCTAATCATGTAGTGTAGGTTAAACGAAAAAGAACCACACAGTGTATATAAAAATATGTCTATTGATTACACAACACTCACCGACACATGGTATATCTCTTACCCGGAGATAGCAACAGAAATACACAACAATACTTCGATTGCAAATAGGTAAGTAACCACAATACACAGTGGTCTCCAGGGGGAGACCAAACCATATACTAAAAAAGTGGAATACGAACTGCGACCGAAGTTGGGACTTGGACCAGGAGACTCAGGAGAATTGGGGACCCAAGGAACCACCCAAGGTAAGTACCCAGGAACCCCACAGAGGCTGTGTGCAGAGTGGAAACACAGCTGCATACTCAATAGAAGTCAACTGGAAAGTCGGCGTTGCAGTTTTGAAGAAAAAGGACGCTTTCCAGTGGACCCTGAAGAAACCCTGTGGAAGGCAGAAGGTTGGAGAATCTCCCCACCTGTGGATACCCCAGGGACCAGGATACCTACACCAAGGAAGTCGGGTGCATAGGTGCGAAGTGACTTCGGAAACAGCCGTAGGCCACAATGGATGACTTCAGTAAAGATGCCGCTGGCGAAGACTGTGCAAGAGTTCGGTGGAATACAAGGGTGAATTCTTGAAGAGAAGAACCTGCAAGCAGAGGGGACAGAGTCTATGCCACTCGGAGGTGAACAGGAAGAGCAATGCCCACCGAAGACGGACGGTTCAGGAGAGTTGGCAGTGACCTTGTTGTTGCAGCTGTGAGGACCTGGCGATGCCTTGGAAGACCAGCAGCCGTGCATGAGCTGTCCCACATCGGAAGTCGAGAACCAGGGGGTCGGTGTACAGCGGGTGCACCAACAAGCCTTGGCAGCTGCAACAGGCGTGGAGAGCGAAGAAGGAGCAACCTTAGGGCCAGTAAGTTCCGAGGGACTCACCACAAGCAGAAGAGTCAGAGCAGGCCCGAACAAGTAGGGAAGCCAACTGATGCAGGAGAAAACCCTTGAGAGGTCCCACAGGCCAAAGGCACAGGAGTCGCAAGAGGACCTCGAACAGCTCACCAAAGATAAAAGGCCCATGGTGCAGAGTATCTGGTGAGGATACTGATCTTGGCAGAAAGAGGTGCTGGAGGCTGGAGCTTCTTGCAGCCCGAAGATCTCTGGAGTGCAGAGCCAACAAGCCTTGGCAACGGCAAGTCAACAAGGTGCACGGGGGTTCAGTTCCAGCGGTTCAGACGAGGGATACTGGCCTCAAAATTGCAGAGAGGCCTTGAGGGAGTAGCAGAACCACCACCTGTGTTGCTGGGCCTTTCAAAGTCCGTGGGACGTCAGGAGCAGCAGACCAGTCAGCTTTGTTGTGGTGCCTGCAGATGCAGGGGAGTGACTCCTTCACTCCAACAGAGATTACTTTGGGTGTCCTTGATGCCCACAGGTCTGTCGAAGATCCTGGAAGAAGCACAGACACAGACGACCAAGAAGACTTGCAGAACAGCAAGACCAGGGACAGCAGGAGTCTTCCTTGATGCAGTCTTGGTTCTATGCGAAGTCCAGCGAAGTCTAAGTGTCCAGACGGTCAAAGAGTGAGGTGGTTTCAGGATTGAGTCTTGTCCCATGATGAATCTGAGGACCCACCCACAGGTAAGCCCTTTTATACCCTAAGTAAGGGGTTAGGACGACTCAGGGGTCCCTCCCAGAGGAGGGGCTGGACAGAGGGGAGGATACTCCCATGTCCTTTGGCAGTTTCGTGCCAGAGCGGGAGCCGAGGGCTCCCAGAACTGGTTCCAAATGGAGTATGCAATGAGGGCACCAAATGTGCCCTTCAAAGCAGTCTGGTGGTGCTGGCAAGCACACCCACCCTAGCCCAATACACTAAGTCCTGTCTGGGAGGTGGTCACACCTCCCTGTGACAGGAAACCTATTGTTCTACCTTCCCCTGCTTGAGCCCAGCTCAGCAGCAGGAGGGCAGAATTGTGTCTTAGGTCGGCAGCAGCACTAGCTTGCTGGCAGACCCTGGAAGGCTGTTACCATGAGTACTGGGGGCTTGCCGGAGGAGCCCCCAGTGCATGAAATCATACGTTCAACACCAGTAACGGTGTTGGGGTATGATTCCAACATGTTCAATACCAAACATGCCCAGGTTTGGCACAGTCACTATATAGTTATCCATCGCGTAATGACGGATGGCCACTATATGTATCGAAACGGCTGACCGCACTTACAAAGCCTGGAGAATTGACTCTGGGGCTCGTAGGGGTGCCCTGCTCATGCAGGGGCACCCACACACCTATAACCCAGCACCCTGCCTTCAGGATTTAAAAGCCTGCCTTAGGGGTGACTTATAGGTTTTAGTGTAAAGACCTCAGATATAAGAAAACATATATCTGTTTTAAGTGGTGCTAGCACAGGCTTACACAGGCTGCAATGGCAGGCCTGTAGTCACAGTTTGAGTGGTCTCTCATGGGTGGCAAAATACATGCGGCAGCCCATGGTAGACCCCTGGTTTACCTATGCCCTGGATATCTCAGTACCCTATACTAGGGACTTATAGGGGTACACCACTAGCCAATTGTGGAGGTACAGAAGTACTTACCATGTCAAATGTAGGGTGGAAGCACAGTGACTGAGGTCCTGATTAGCAGGATCCCAGTCAGATTAGTCAAAAAAAAAAACTGATACCAGAAAAAAGTGGGGGTAACCATGCTAGAAGGATCCTACCTTCCAACGGCTAGTTTGGCCAAAACCAGCAAAAAGGATCAAGGGGTTGATGACAGTTTGAGCACGATTGGTGGTTGTCTCAACATACAGTTACAATCCAGGACCACAAAAATTCATTTGAGGCTCAGGATTTAACATCAACCATGTGATCTCATTCCAGTAATGAAGATGAGAGAATACTTTGAAGAACTGCTGAACCAGACCGTGCCGCTGTCTCCACCAGTCATACAGTCAGCTAAGAAGGACTTGCCAATCAACTGCAACAGACCAACCAAGTAAGAAATACAGCAAGCCTTCAAACATCTGAGAAATGGGAAGGCAGCAGGACTCAACAACATTCCTGCAGAGGCACTGAAGACAGGCATTGAAACATGAGTAGACATTCTTTACTCCATGTTTGGAAGGAGCTGGAAAGAGGGAAAGGTGCCGTCAAACTGGAAGGGGGATATCTTATCAAGATCCCCAACAAAGGTAACCGGAGTAACTGCACAAACTACAGAGGGATAACTCTTCAATAAACCCAGGCAAAGTGTTCAACATAGTCATCCTGACCAAAATGAAGGAACAAGTCAACGTTCAGTTGCAAGATCAGAAAGCTTGCTTCCGCAAATATAGATCCTGTACCGACCAGATTGCAACACTGCATGTCGTCCTTGAGCAGTTGATGGATGGAACTCCCACCTCTATGTCAACTTCATCGACTATGAGAAGGCATTCAACAGCGTGGGTAGAGAGACCCTTTGGAAACTCCTCCACCACTATGGTGTGCCAGATAAACTTGTAAGAATCATCAGGAACTCTTACGAGGGAATGACCTGTAAGACAGTCAATGGAGGACAAATCACAGAAGCTTTCCAAGTGAGGACCAGAGTTCATCAGGGTTGTTTGCTCTCACTTTTGCTCTTCATGCTGGCCATAGACTGGATCATGAAGACATCCACAGCAAGGAGAAGAAATAGGATCCAATGGGCATCTTGGATGCAGCTTGATGACCTGGACTTTGCAGAAGACCTGGCCCTACTCTCTGATACCATCTGCAGATGCAAGAGAAGACCAACAAGGTGGCAGCCACATCAGCAAAACTTGGCCTCAAAATTCACAGGGGGATAATCAAGATCCTGAAGGCTAACATGGCCAGCACAGCTGCAGTCACTCTTGCAGGCGAATCACTGGAAGAGGTTGAGGCTTAACCTACTTGTGCAGTGCCTTAGATAAGCAAAGTGGCACAGATGCCAACGTCAAGGCAAGAATTGGCAAAGCAAGGGCTGCTTTAATTCAACTAAAGAAGATCTGGTGCTCCAAGGGCCTAACGCTGCAAACCAAGATCAGGCTTTTTAACACCAACGTAAAATCGGTCCTTGAGTATGGAGCGGAAACTTGGAGGACAACAGTGACCACCACCAACAAAGTCCAGACCTTCATCAACACCTGCCTGAGGAAAATTCTATGAATCCACTGGCCAAACACTATCAGTAACAATGACCTATGGCAAAAGACTTTCCAACTCCCTGCCAATTAAGAAATCATGTAAAGACACTTGGGCTGGATAGATCACACCCTCCACAAGACTGCATCAAACACCACCAGTCAAGCTCTGATCTGGAACCCTCAAGGGAAATGGAAAAGAGGAAGGCCAAGAAACACCTGTCGCCAAGACCACAAGGCTGACAGCAAGGAGATGGGTTACACCTGCAGTCAGATTTAAAGAAAAGCCCAGAACAGAGGTGGCTGAAGAGTCCTGGTTGATGGCCTATACCTTAGAGGGGTAGTGTTTTCTCATTCGCTTATATGTTAAACTCATCTTTATTGTTTCTTAAAGTATATTTTATAGCATGTTGACTTTTTTTGCCTTTGTTCACCCAGTTGTTAAGATTTCAAGCTTGAAGATATTAGTGTTTTGCACGATGGTTTTCATCTGGCTGGTGATTGGTTGGACTACATTTTAGTATTGGAATTGTTCACCTTTGCTTTATCTGTATTCTTTGCCTGAGGCAGTTGATCCTGGAACCATGTAGCAGTAACCTATTTTTATCTGTGGCTCTCCATAAAGTCATTTTTAAATTCTGCTGGTACCGCTCATCCATTCGACAGAACAAGTCCCTCATTCACCATGCCAGATTTGTGGCTGGACACCACTGACTCAATAATTAAAACTATGACCTGAATTTAATGATCATTCCAGCAGGTTTTGTTGACATGACGTATGGACCCTTTAGCATACAATCGCCCCCAGAAGGGATTCTGAAAAGAAACCATTGTGGATCTTACACACTTGGACAAAGCAAATAAAGTTGTGTCGTACACTTTCCAGGACCACCACAACACTGCATCTTGCAGAATGCACAATACCGAGTGTGCTCCGCTTACAGCAACATTTTCACATAAGGTTTGGCAATTAGCCCAAAATGTAAAATGCCCCTGCTATTGAAAACAAAACTTACAATTAAATCGCAGACATGCCATCAAAGATTATACTTCATTATCTTTACTTACTATCATAGTAGACATATAATTATTAACAAACTTCATTTCCCTTAACCTTTTGTTATATATGTGTTCCTCCCAGCCATTCAGGGCCCACTAATTTATGTAAGTCTGTGTAATCTCCATAATGCTGCCCCTGTTTTTGCCACGTGTTAGACTTGTCATCTTTTGGCGTGTTTCCCCTGACTTTTTGCTTTCTGACCTCCCGTGTTTGACTCTGTATTTGCTGGTGTAATGATTCTGTGCACTTTCCTCACTGCTGTCCAGTGGGAAAGTGCAAGTGCTCCTGTATAAAATATGTATGGATTGGTATTTCCATGATTGGCCTATTTGATCTATGTGTCAGTCCCTAGTAAAGGGCACTGCGAGTGCCAGGGCCTATAGATCAAATGCTGTTGGTGGGCTGCAGCACTGGATTGTGCCCCCCACGCAAACAGCCCGTAAAGTGTAACTCGGGCCTGCCATTGCAGAGCCTGTGCACAGCCTGGGGTTGCCATGTCGACTTGGCAAGTGCACACGCTTGCAAGTCCCTAAACCTTCCCTTTTCTACATGTTAGTCACCCCTAAGGTAGGCCCAAGGTACCCCTGTGGGCAGGGTGCATTGTATGTGAAAGGTAGGACATGCCCTGGTGTGTGTGGCATGTCCTGATAGTGAAATACAGCCTACTTCGTTTTTCACTATTGCAAGGCTACCTGTTCCCCATAGGCCAGAATGGGCAGTATCGATTATTACATCTTATAATCCTAAACTGACCCAGGGAACATGGTAGAAATTCGAGTTTAGTATGCCTGGACTCAGAATGATAAAATGCATCTTTTAGTAAAGTTGGTTTTAACATTCTGTGTTTGAAAATACCACTTTTAGAAAGTGGGTATTTTCTTGTCTAACCATCCAAGCCTGCCTCTGCTAGGTTGTGTATTCCGTGTCTGGAGTGTGAGTGACAGGGGCTGGGGATGCCAGGAGACAGGGTGAGTCAGCACAGGGCTGAATAGCCAGATCTACATGTAGATGGGTGGGAGGAGTACACCTGGGAGCTGAATAGGGCTGGGCCTTCCCTCCACAATGCTGGCTCCACCTCCTGTGGTGCGTCTGATGTCCCTAGCCTGCACCCTGAAAGGAAATACGGAGGCTTGTCAACAAAGTGCTCCAAGACTGACCAGAACTGGTTTGGGCCAGGCAAAGGCCTCTCTGCCTTCAGAGAACAAAGGAATTTGGGATATAAATTAAGGGGCCCTGACCTCATGAATTTAGATCTCGCTGGAATCAAGGAACCTGCCAAGAAGAAGAGCTGGAGAGCTGCTAGGAGGAGTACTGCCCCTTTGCTGAGTTATTGCCTTGTTGGGTTGGCCTGCAGTTGCTGCTTCTGCCTTGGGCAGTGAAAGGACTGGACTGAACTTTCTACTACTTGTGCTGAGAATCTCCAAGGGCCTGAAACCGAGCTGGCCTCCTGTTAAGAAGTCTCAGGGACTGCAAAGACTTCACCACCCTCTGGGTACCGCTTCTGGAACCGCTGTTTCAGTTGCCACAGAGGAAGGGAACCGCAACCGACTCCGTCAACCGACTCCATCGCTGACCCGGTGTCCTGTTTGCACCGCAGACCGCACCGACCCCATCTCGCACCGCAACCCTGGTCTCACCGACGACGACGTCCAACGCCGTCGCCACCGATCCGCTGCTTGCACCGTGACCTGTGGGCACCGCAGTTCGCATCGCATCGCTTCACTGTGCCAGCCGGACCAGACCAACGCTGTCGCTGCAACTGGCTCAACAATCGTGACCGCATCGCAGTTGGGGCACCGCTCGCACGCTTCGCGACGCACCGCTCCGACCCGCACCGCTGTCCGACGCCAGCTCCCGCACTCCGGCTTGGTCGCCTGCATCGCAACCTGCCAGCACCGCATCGAGCACCGTCTCACCCTGCACCGCACGCCTTGGACTCACCGACTCCGTCTGCACGATTGTCACCGAGCCGCTGCCTGCACCGCATTGAGAGGACACCGCGCCCTGCACCGCTTCCATCTTGCACCGCAACCACGACGTACGCCGACCGGCTCGCACACTCCGTGCCCGCCACAACGAGAAAAGGTACTGTGACCGAGTCTGTTCACGACTCTGCTGGCCCGTATCGACGCGGTCGGCTGGAACTGTTAGATTCTGTGGTTTTCAGCATCGCGGTAGACTCGGACGGCGCTACCGACTCGTACGAACTTTGTTTTTGAACTATTCCTACAAAGAAGAAATTATCTTGCAACGGAATCACTTTTGAAGTACTGTATTGTGGATTTTTATCTTATTTGGCCTTGTCTTGAGTATATAAAAATATTGGTTATTTTTCTAAACTGGTGTGGTGTCCTTTTGTAGTGCTTACACTATATTACTGATGGTTATGTGCAATTGCTTTACACACTGCCTCTAAGATAAGCCTGACTGCTCGTGCCAAGCTACCAAGGGGGTGAGCAGGGGTTATTTTAGGAGTGTAACTCCCTTATCCTGACTAGAGTGGTGGTTTCTGCCTGGCTTTGGCACATGCCCTAGCCTACCAAAAATCCCATTTCTAACATTGGTTGTCAGCGGTGAGGATAGGACTTGTGTTTGCACTTGACTTACAGTGATTGGTGTGCACTACTAACATATCGCAGACCATTACGTACCACTTACAGGTTCTTTTTCTTTTTGGCCTATTTTTGATCTTGCCGGTTTGAACTTGCTACTTCAACATGCCTGAATCTATAGCATCATCAATTGCATCAGTAGAAATTGCCTTTGAGGAGGATCGATTGGAAGCCTACAATGTCAAGGAGTTAAAATCGATTTGCAAAAGCCTGAAAGTCCAGGTCAGAGGCCTCACCAGGAAGGATGAGCTACAAAAGGCACTGAGGGCCTGGGTAGCAGCCAGAGGTGCCAGTGGGCAATCTGGTGATCTCAATGGAGAGGTGGAGGAGCCTGTTCCTAGGGTGGATGTGCTTTTGGGAGGGGGGGAACCCTCCAGGCCAGGCAGCAGTAGTTTGTCCCCAGAGGAGCTGGAGGACAGGCGGGAAGTAAGGAGGTTTGAATTGGAGAAACTCAGAATAGAAAGTGAGAGGGAAGAGAAAAGAATAGCCATGGAGGAAAGGAAAATGGTACTAGATCATGAGAGAATGATCAAGGAGCTGGAGCTAAAGAGTAGATCCGGTTCAGATGGTGGCAGCAATTCTTCAGCACACACAGACAGGATTGTACACATCCCCAAGAATGTAGGTAAAGAGTACAAAAAGGGTGATGACATACAAAGGTGGTTTCAAGGGTACGAGTCGTCTATTCATATGAATGGGGTCCCTGAGAGGAACTGGGGAGCGGGGTTGTGGCCTCTCTTTCCAGAGGAAGCTAGGGATACTCTGATAGCTTTGGGTAAGGGGCAGGACCTCACCTATGCTGACATGAAAGACGCTCTCCTCACTAGGTATGGGCTCACTCCTGAGAAGTACAGGGATCAGTTCAGGTCCAGTAAAAAGTCTGAGGCCAACACTTGGTTGGAATGTGTGGATATGTTCTGTAGGTCGCTGGATGGTTGGGTGAAGGGCAGTAATGTAACAGATTTTCAGGGGCTCTACAATTTGATTGCATGGGAGCACTTGTCTAGTCTATGTTTTGCAGATCTGCGCCAGCACCTAGTTGATAGTAAGCTAACTGACCCCAGGAAGCTTGCTATGGAGGCGGACCGCTGGGTGAGTACCAGGGTCCACAAGAAAGCGTTTGGGGGAGACTCAGCCAAAGGTGGGCAGGGTCCCCAGCAGAAAAGTGGGGGGACAAGGGTAAAGCACAGGAGTTCTCTAAAGGGCCCCAAACTAGTACCCAGGGTAAAGGTTCCCAGCCCCCGGTGATAAGAAGAAAGGGGTCTCTACAGGGAAGCCTGTTAAGACCGGCCCCCGCAAGTGTTATGCATGTGACCAGGTAGGTCACTTCAAGGGGGACCCCAAGTGCCCAAAGGGGACACAGCCGCCCACCGGTGGACAGTCCAAGGTATTGGCCAGTGTAGCGCTTGGGGAGGAGGGGTGCCCACAGGAGGGTGGGGATCCCGCAGAAATGACCCTTGTCTCACTAGGGGACAGTGAGATGGTCCCAGGAAACCAGGTGCCCCCTAACACAAAGAAATATAGCACCTGGGTGACCATTAATGGGAACAGGGTAGAGGCTCTCAGAGATACTGGAGCCAGTGTGACCTCAGTCCGGTGTCACCTGGTCTCTGAGAAGCAGGTAGTCCCAGGGGCATTCCACCAAGTAGTTGCTGTAGACAACTCTGAGCACCAGTGTATGGTGGCGCAGGTTCCCTTTGAATGGGGGGGGTCTCAGGTCCCTTGAGGGTGGTTGTGAGCCCCACCATGCCTGTAGATTGTCTGCTAGGTAAACCTGGAGCAATCCTTATGGAAGGATGTTGAGCTCAGGTCTCACTTGGAGATGCTTGGGTTGCCAGAGTGGGCATGCGTGTCTACTCGGTCAATGGCAGCCAGAAAGGGTGATCAAGAGGACTTGGAGCCTGGAACAGTGGCCCAAGTCCCTGCCAAGAGGAAGGGCAGGGGGCGTGGGAAACCGGCCCTCGAAGTTCCCATGGACCGGGAGGAGGCGGGCCTCGAGGGGGACGCCCCGGTGCCTACAGGGGAGCAGGTAGCAGAACTGGGAGACATCTCTGAGCTGACCCATTCGCAGCAAGAAGGGGGTCCCACCAGGGAGGAGTTCTGCAGGGAGCAGAACGAGTGCCCTACTCTGGAGGGTCTGCGGCGGCAGGCTGCAGACCAGGTAGCTGGTAATCAGTCCGGGTCACATCTGATCTACTGGGAGAATGGTCTCCTATACAGTGAGCCTAAGGTTGCTGAGCCTGGGTCAGCCCGTGTGCTGGTGGTACCCCAGCGCTTCAGGACCTTCCTACTGGGTCTGGCTCATGACGTGCCTTTGGCAGGACATTTGGGGCAGGACAAGACCTTTGACAGGCTTGTCACCCACTTCTTTTGGCCCCAAATGCGAAGGCAGTCAGATGCACACTGTAGGTCTTGCCAAACTTGCCAGGCAAGTGATAAGAGTGGGAGGAAGGTCAAAGCTCCTCTCCAACCTTTCCCTGTTGTTGGAACACCCTTTGAAAGGGTCGGGATGGATATTGTGGGGCCACTGGATCCCAAGACAGCCATGGGCAACAGGTACATCCTGGTCTTGGTGGACCATGCCACCCGGTACCCTGAGGCAATCCCTCTCCGGACAACGACGGCGCCAGTGGTGGGCCGGGCGTTAATGGGGATCTTTTCCCGTGTGGGATTCCCCAGAGAGGTGGTTTCTGATAGGGGGACCAATTTCATATCCAAGTATATGACATCCCTGTGGAAGGAGTGCAGTGTAACCTACAAGTTCACCACTCCTTACCACCCCCAAGGAAACGGTCTGGTGGAGAGATTCAACCAGACCTTGAAGGGCATGATCAAGGGTCTAACAGAACCCATGAGGCGTAAGTGGGACGTCCTCTTGCCATGCCTGCTCTTTGCATACCGGGAGGTACCTCAGAAGTCTCTTGGGTACAGCCCCTTTGAGCTCCTGTATGGCCACCCGGTCAGAGGACCTCTGAGTTTGGTAAAGGAAGGCTGGGAGGCAGCTCCCAGGAAAACTCCCCAGGATGTGTTTAGTTACATGCTGGCCTTTAGAAACCAAACTGCCCACTTCAGGAAACTCGCTCAGGCGAACCTAGAAGCAAGCCAGGAAGAAATGAAGAGGTGGTATGACCAGAATGCCACTCTGGTCGAGTTTCAACCTGGGCAAAAAGTGTGGGTCATGGCCCCAGTGGAACCTTGTGCCTTGCAGGACAAGTGGACTGGGCCATATGAGGTGGTGGAGCGCAAAAGTGACGTCACCTACCTGGTGGATTTGCAGGCTCCAAGGAACCCTTTGAGGGTCCTTCACGTGAACTGCCTCAAGCCCCACTTCGAGAGGTCCGAAGTGAGTATGCTCTTGGCGACAGATGATGGGGTGGAAGAGGAGAGTGAGCCTCTCCCTGACCTCCTGTCTACCAAGGAGCATGATGGGTCAGTAGAGGGTGTGATCCTCTCCCCTACACTGACTCAGGAGCAGCAGGGGGACTGTCACCAGTTGTTGGGACAGTTCGCCCCACTGTTCTCTCTGACCCCCGGTGTTACTCACTGGTGTACCCATGACGTGGACACTGGTGACAGCCCTCCTGTGAAGCACAAGATTTACAGGTTGACTGACCGGGTCAGGGCCAGCATCAAGGAGGAGGTCTCTAAGATGTTGACGTTAGGGGTGATTGAGCCCTCCAACAGTCCTTGGGCCAGCCCAGTGGTCTTGGTCCCAAAGGCTGCTGCGCCCGGTGCCACTCCAGAACTCCGGTTTTGTGTGGACTACCGTGGGCTCAATGCCGTCACCAGGACTGACGCGCACCCCATCCCCAGAGCTGATGAGCTCATTGATCGGTTGGGAGCTGCCCGGTTCCTCAGCACGTTTGACTTAACGTCTGGGTACTGGCAGATTGCCTTAACCGATGGGGCCAAGGAGAGATCAGCATTTTCAACCCCAGAAGGTCATTACCAATTCCGGGTGATGCCCTTTGGGTTGAAGAATGCCCCTGCCACCTTTCAGAGGTTGGTCAATGAGGTGTTGGCTGGGCTGGAGGATTTCAGTGCCGCCTACCTGGATGACATTGCTGTGTTCAGTTCCAGCTGGGAAGAACATTTACAGCACCTGGAGAAAGTGTTGAGGGCTCTGCAAGGTGCAGGCCTCACGATCAAGGCCAGTAAGTGCCAGATCGGGCAGGGTTCTGTGGTGTACTTGGGACACCAGGTAGGAAGCGGCCAGGTGGCGCCCCTACAACCCAAGATCGACACCATTCTGGCTTGGGAGCCCCCCAAGACCCAGACAGAGGTGAGAGCCTTCTTAGGTCTCACCGGCTACTATAGGAGATTTGTTAAGGGCTATGGCACCATCGTTGCCCCCTTAACAGAGCTGACTTCGAAGAAGCAGCCCAGGAAAGTGATCTGGACTGAGTCCTGCCAGAAAGCTTTTGATGCCCTGAAGGCAGCCATGTGCACGGCACCCGTGCTCAAGGCACCTGACTTCTCCAAGGAATTCGTCGTGCAGACTGACGCTTCAGAGCATGGTGTGGGAGCGGTGCTCTCACAACTGAACAAAGAGGGCCTAGATCAGCCTGTAGTCTTCCTTAGCAGGAGACTACTCCCCAGGGAACAGAGGTGGAGTGCCATAGAAAGGGAAGCTTTTGCTGTGGTCTGGGCACTGAAGAAGCTGAGACCATACCTGTTTGGGACTCACTTCCGGGTTCAGACAGACCACAGGCCCCTCAGATGGTTGATGCAAATGAGGGGTGAGAATCCAAAACTGCTGAGGTGGTCCATCTCCCTACAGGGAATGGACTTTACGGTGGAACACCGCCCTGGTACAGAACACGCCAACGCAGATGGTCTGTCCAGGTTCTTCCGCCTTAGTGAAGAGAACTCCAATGGGGTTGGGTAGTTCTCCCTACTTTCAGCTGGAGGGGACATGTGTTAGACTTGGCATCTTTTGGCGTGTTTCCCCTGACTTTTTGCTTTCTGACCTCCCGTGTTTGACTCTGTGTTTGCTGGTGTAATGATTCTGCGCACTTTCCTCACTGCTGTCCAGTGGGAAAGTGCAAGTGCTCCTGTATAAAATATGTATGGATTGATATTTCCATGATTGGCCTATTCGATCTATGTGTCAGTCCCTAGTAAAGGGCACTGCGAGTGCCAGGGCCTATAGATCAAATGCTGTTGGTGAGCTGCAGCACTGGATTGTGCCCCCCACGCAAACAGCCCGTAAAGTGTAACTCGGGCCTGCCATTGCAGAGCCTGTGCACAGCCTGGGGCTGCCATGTCGACTTGGCAAGTGCACACGCTTGCAAGTCCCTAAACCTTCCCTTTTCTACATGTTAGTCACCCCTAAGGTAGGCCCAAGGTACCCCTGTGGGCAGGGTGCATTGTATGTGAAAGGTAGGACATGCCCTGGTGTGTGTGGCATGTCCTGATAGTGAAATACAGCCTACTTCGTTTTTCACTATTGCAAGGCTACCTGTTCCCCATAGGCCAGAATGGGCAGTTTTGATTATTACATCCTATAATCCTAAACTGACCCAGGGAACATGGTAGAAATTCGAGTTTAGTATGCCTGGACTCAGAATGATAAAATGCATCTTTTAGTAAAGTTGGTTTTAACATTCTGTGTTTGAAAATACCACTTTTAGAAAGTGGGTATTTTCTTGTCTAACCATCCAAGCCTGCCTCTGCTAGGTTGTGTATTCCGTGTCTGGAGTGTGAGTGACAGGGGCTGGGGATGCCAGGAGACAGGGTGAGTCAGCACAGGGCTGAATAGCCAGATCTATATGTAGATGGGTGGGAGGAGTACACCTGGGACCTGAATAGGGCTGGGCCTTCCCTCCACAATGCTGGCTCCACCTCCTGTGGTGCGTCTGATGTCCCTAGCCTGCACCCTGAAAGGAAATACGGAGGCTTGTCAACAAAGTGCTCCAAGACTGACCAGAACTGGTTTGGGCCAGGCAAAGGCCTCTCTGCCTTCAGAGAACAAAGGAATTTGGGATATAAATTAAGGGGCCCTGACCTCATGAATTTAGATCTCGCTGGAATCAAGGAACCTGCCAAGAAGAAGAGCTGGAGAGCTGCTAGGAGGAGTACTGCCCCTTTGCTGAGTTATTGCCTTGTTGGGTTGGCCTGCAGTTGCTGCTTCTGCCTTGGGCAGTGAAAGGACTGGACTGAACTTTCTACTACTTGTGCTGAGAATCTCCAAGGGCCTGAAACCGAGCTGGCCTCCTGTTAAGAAGTCTCAGGGACTGCAAAGACTTCACCACTCTCTGGGTACCGCTTCTGGAACCGCTGTTTCAGTTGCCACAGAGGAAGGGAACCGCAACCGACTCCGTCAACCAACTCCATCGCTGACCCGGTGTCCTGTTTGCACCGCAGACCGCACCGTCCGCATCTCGCACCGCAACCCTGGTCTCACCGACGACGACGTCCGACGCCATCGCCACCGAGCCGCTGCTTGCACCGTGACCTGTGGGCACCGCAGTTCGCATCGCTTCACTGTGCCAGCCGGACCAGACCGACGCTGTCGCTGCAACTGGCTCAACAATCGTGACCGCATCGCAGTTGGGGCACCGCTCGCACGCTTCGCGACGCACCGCTCCGACCCGCACAGCAGTCCGATGCCAGCTCCCGCACTCCGGCTTGGTCGCCTGCATCGCAACCTGCCAGCACCGCATCGAGCACCGTCTCACCCTGCACCGCACGCCTTGGACTCACCGACTCCGTCTGCACGATTGTCACCGAGCCGCTGCCTGCACCGCATCGAGAGGACACCGCGCCCTGCACCGCTTCCATCTTGCACCGCAACCACGACGTACGCTGACCGGCTCGCACACTCCGTGCCCGCCACAACGAGAAAAGGTACTGTGACCGAGTCTGTTCACGACTCTGCTGGCCCGTATCGACGCGGTCGGCTGGAACTGTTAGATTCTGTGGTTTTCAGCATCGCGGTAGACTCGGACGGAGCTACCGACTCGTACGAACTTTGTTTTTGAACTATTCCTACAAAGAAGAAATTATCTTGCAACGGAATCACTTTTGAAGTACTGTATTGTGGATTTTTATCGTATTTGGCCTTGTCTTGAGTATATAAAAATATTGGTTATTTTTCTAAACTGGTGTGGTGTCCTTTTGTAGTGCTTACACTATATTACTGATGGTTATGTGCAAATGCTTTACACACTGCCTCTAAGATAAGCCTGACTGCTCGTGCCAAGCTACCAAGGGGGTGAGCAGGGGTTATTTTAGGAGTGTAACTCCCTTATCCTGACTAGAGTGGTGGTTTCTGCCTGGCTTTGGCACATGCCCTAGCCTACCAAAAATCCCATTTCTAACACCACGTAAATTAACATCCCTCTTTTGCTGGTAGAACAGGCCAGCATAATTCAAACACATCCTTTATGAATATCTCATATCAAAATAAACAGCGGAAAAGGCAATCAATATTCACTAATTTAAAATTCACATACATGAATCATGCAATGAGAACTAATTTATGTTCAAAAGAAATTATGACAACAATACACTTCAACGTATACCTTCCAAAATAACCATAACAGTAATTCCTGGATGGTATAATCATTGCCTCTCTGTCCTAAAAAGAGCTGGAACTTTCCTTCATAATAGTCAAAAAATGTCATACTTAATGTCAAGGCCTGAAGTGAGAATTGTGCTGCTTCAAACGTATTACCCACCAGGAAAAAGAGAGGTAACGCTGTACGTTTGAGAATTGATGGCAAGGGATGATATAAAAGGCCATCCTCAATTCAGACAACAAAATCTGCCTCTAACTCCTCATTTGCTTTCTAACATTTCTAATTGATATCTCATTTCTGGGAATATTTACATTCTGAGGCTTTCATAAGTCTTCTTTGTCACAACAGTGAACACACCAAAGGATATTCACAGACCAGCATGTGTGCCAGTGCAATATCTTTTGCCAAAATCCACAAACAGGATGTATCACTGTCCTATAAACTTTCTCATTCTTCTACGAAATGAGATAGAGAATTCTGGAGCTAGAGCGCATCAGCCACCATAGTAACCACACCCCTCTCCATACAGCAACTACACCAATCTTCCAAAGTATAACGTTAACTTTGATGGGTTCCTGAAGTAGAGGTTCCCTTATAGAAGACAGAAACTTTGTCCAAAAGACTAAGGCAGCCAAATTTGCTGTGAAATCCACACCCCTAGAAATGTAGGAGTCCAGCTATCACCAGAGAATTCTAAGAAAGTTCCAGAACAACTTGAAACCAATGGAGTTACCATGATCATAGTCTGAGCTCTGTCTCCTGGCTTGTACAGTCACCCATGTAATTACTGTGAATGGGGGAAATGTATAGATGACCCCTCTTACTCTGGTTTCTTAAGAACGTATTCAGTATGCCAGTCTCTGGATGTAATCTCCTACTGAAAATGGTCAATACCAGCATATTCAGCCTCGACACAATGTGATCTGTGTTGCTAGCTCCCACTTTATTTGGATCACCATGAACTCTCTGGGTCCAAATCACCAGGCAATAGATGACAGCTGATACAGGTAGCCACCAACTTCAAAGCTCCAGCATAGTAGGCCATGTTGATCAAACTTTTCTGAAATCACAAATCACAAAGCAGACCTTCCTGTCCACATGTCATAGATGTACTTCATGGCAGAGATTTTTTCCAGTCAAATGAGAATACACACTCTGCACTCTATCTTCTGCAAGGCACTTGAGTGCAGAAGGGCCCAAGTCTCTATTATTTGTCACTTGTTACAATGCCAATAAAACAGGTCTCCCAAGCTACTGTGCAGCCATCCAATTCTATAAATAGGTCTG
This sequence comes from Calotriton arnoldi, assembly GCA_963921515.1. Classification (NCBI taxonomy): domain Eukaryota; kingdom Metazoa; phylum Chordata; class Amphibia; order Caudata; family Salamandridae; genus Calotriton; species Calotriton arnoldi. The sequence continues at coordinate 451,703 of CAWUFW010002608.1, forward strand.
GATCTAAGCTAAAAATGGCCTTCCAATTCCAGGCCTCCGTGTAGTCCAACAGCAATAAATCTCTAGGCTGGATTCCTTTGCCAAATATTTTGGCTTCAACAAATCAATCCTCTGTGTAGGGGGATGGTCTTCACGTACTGAATGACCCTTTAATGCAAGTGTCCTGGGAAGGTCATCTGAATGGTGGAGATTAACAAGTCTAAGACTATTGTAGAGCTCCCTGAGTAGCACCCTCTTCTTTCTCAGAATTACCCCAAGCTCATATTTTATTAAGAGGCATATTGTGAGGTCCAGGATGCCCATTAACTCCTAAAGGATCATGCCTTACTCTACATAACAAAGTCCAGGCATTGGAGAGCTGGTGGCAGTCAGATCTGTGAGTATTGCATTATCTCCTCCTGCAACATGAGGACCATGCTGTCCAAGTATATATTCACACACTTTAATTGTTAGTCTTTCCTCCAATGACATGATAATCAGGTTTCTCGGTGTATCAATATTCACACACCCTCACCTCTCAGGGCAACTATCACTGGTTTCATAAACTTCATGAAGCAACAGAGAGTGGAGGATAGTCCAAAGGCAAGTAAACTCCCCGTCTGTGTTTGCCATTCAAAATGCCTAAATCTCTTGTGGAGTTTGAAGCTCAGAATCATGAAGTATGCATTCTTCAGGTCTATTGTTACCATCTAGTCTCCTTTCTGTAAAATATCTCAGAGGAGGTGGGCCACTTTCAACTTAAAATTCCTGTTGACTACCCATGCATTCAATTCTTTAGATTTAAGATGGGTTGAATGCCTTTCCCTTTCTTCTGCTCGTCTACATGAGGAAAATGTTGTTGATGAGCATCTTTGGATAAAGGAAGGTGGGTCTTATATTTACTTTCTACTTGAGCTCACATTTGTTTATACACTAGGCGTTTTCCAAGAAAAATTAATATAGCCTGGTAAAATTGGGTGTTCTACAGAATTCTGCCCTGAATCTGTTACAGCTGTGGTTAAAAATTGGCAGTTATGCGCCACATGTCTATACCAACCATGACCCCTACAGGGGGAGCAGTCGGAACACCGTGGTCTAAACCACGAGTGTTCTGACTCCGCAAGCCCTATCATGCATGCCTTAACCACACATATGCCTTAACCACGCATGTGCGTGGTTAAGGCAATGCGCGGTAGGGCTTGCAGACGGACGGAAGAAGGAAGTAGGAAGCAGGGCGAGATCCGCAGTGAGGTAAGTGGGGCTGGGGGGTGGGTCAGGGGTTGTTTTGTGGGCTGGGGGTCGGGGTTGTTTTGTGGGCGGGGGGGTGACTCGGGAATGTTTTGTGGGCTGGGGGTGTTTCAGGAGTAGTCTAGCTGCGGACAGATGGAAACAGGAAGCAGGGAGAGATCCTTGGTGAGGTAAGTGGGGCTGGGGGTGGGTCAGGGTACTTTTGTGGGCTGGGGGGTCAGGGTTGTTTTGTGGGCAGAGGGTGGGCCGGGGTTCTTTTAAGTGGGGCTGGGGTGTGGGTCGGGGTACTTTTGTGGGGTAGGGGTGGGTCATGGATAGTTTGGTGGGCTGGGGGTTCGGGTAGTTTTGTGGGCTGGGGGGTTGGGGTAGTTTTCTGGGCTGGGAGTGGGTCGGCAGTAGTTTTCTGGGCTAGGGGTTTCGGGGCTGGTCTTCAGGGCTAGGGGTTGGAGGTAGTTTTTAGGGCTGGGGGATCGGGCTAGTTTTCAGGGATGGGGTGCGGCTAGTTTTCAGAGCTGTGGTGGGTCAAGTTTCCAGGGCTGAGGGGGTGTGGCTAGTTTTCAGGGCTGGTGGTCAGGGATAGTTTTCAGGGCTGGGGGGTCGGAGTAGTTTATAGGGCTGGGGGAGTATTGGGGTAGTATTTTTTAATCAGGGGTTGGGGTATTAGGCCTCAGGGGAAGTTTTTAGGGGTTAGGGGAGGGCGGGGCAGTTCTTAGGGCTGGGTCAGGGCTGGCCAGGGTCAAGTTAAGGGACAGGGTTTTAGGCATTAGGGCAGGGGGAGGGCACAGCGTAGGGGTTGGGAGGGGGTAGGGGTACTTGCACATCAGGGCGTGGTAGGAGGAGTTTGTACCTTGGGGCGGTGGGGTGGGGGATGGCAAGCTTAGCCACGCATACCCATCTACCATGTATGCCTTTACCATGAAAATGTATGTTAAAGGCATGCATGGTAAAGCAATGCGTGGTTATGACGCGGTCGTTATTTAGACCGTGTTGTTTAGGCATGCGGGGTTAGGGATTTCGTTGTTCCGTCATACAACTGGAAGAAGTGATATGACTCACCTGTGCAAGCGCGTGCAGACCTGAAGCAGCCTCTGGCAAATCATCCTCTGCCTGGTCTATCTCAGGTAAGAAAGAAAATATTAAAGTCGCATTGATCTGACTACTGCCACCTCAGATGCATTTATCTTGCAAACTTTGTCATAAGCCAAGGCCTGGACAGCATCCCCTACAAAAATTGCTAGGAAAAACCTTCCTCATGGATGCTTCAGTATTGTCCATTGTGGTAAAGTTCCCATTCCTTTCACAATTAGGTCTTGGAATAACCAGCCTTCGGCAACTAGTCATACTTCTAATTGACCAGTTCCCCCTACTTGGGATCCATTCTATGGAAAATCGTCCTTTACCTATCTGAGTATTAGGAACTATTACTGTCCTCAAGGGTACACATTGCCCTATAGGCCAACTCTGACAGTCCACCAAAACCCCAAAATACTCTCAGGGATAAACTCCCCTTCCAATGAGCTTTTGTAAATGTCCCCATGAAACAAAGTATCCTAAGGCCGATATCAAGCATCAGGAACACATTCTCCTTAACAGAGAGTTGCAGGCACTCAACTTTCAGATTATATCAGTCCTCTGTGTGCACAAGATTTAGCAGTTGTGCTTGTAGCAGTATGCCAGAACCCATTTCAATGGCTTGGGTTGTCTCTAGTCCTCTGGTTTGAGCATCATGTCCTGATTCTCTTCTGGACACTCTTCAGGACTGGTGGGTATGAAACCATCAAGCCCAAATCTCTATGGGAACTTTTGCGTGGTTAAACCTTACAGGGCATTTAAAATGTCCCCTATAAAACCTTTGCTTTTTTTGCCAACATTCCTATCCGAGGAGTTGTAAACATCACCTACCAGATTACACTATGGATTTTAGAAATGTTATTGCTGGTTTACACGTGCACTTGCCCTTGCCAGGAGGTATGAGGCCTACTTTATGATTGAATGATTTTCTTTTTCCTCATAGGATGCCTAATTAGATGATTCATAGCCGTGGAAGCCTCTCACTTAGGGAGGCTGACAACTTCTAAAGTTGCCTGCTAATTGGTCTAATACTCACAGGAAATTAAGCCTGGATGAAGTCATTGATCATGCTGGAGCTATTTCCTTCCAACGCAAAAACTGTCTCCTGTTCTACTCCCTTTGAAATACTACCTAATTTGCTATGCATCCTAAGTGAGATGGTACAAAGCATACCTAGTGTGCCTCCTTCTACAACACAAGAGTTCTCCCGTTGATTGCTTCAGGACGCCCTAAAATTGCCTGAACAATTGGTTCCCCCAGACATAAGAGTGTGGCTCACCATTCATGTGTATAAGTACCTTACAACGCCACTTGCTTTGCAGGGCTCAAAAGAAAAAACTAAGCATCCAACAATTGCATAGCATAGTACCGCTGTAAGAAGGAGATCTGTCCCCCCAAATTCCCTTTTGAGAGCTATGTTGACAGAATAAATCAAACCTAAATCAAACCTAAAGCAACAAAAGAAATAAAAACACAAGTAGCAGAGATGTGGACTCCATTCTTCAGTCACGTCAGAGTGGCCGTAGTGTGTACCTCAGGTTGGTGAGTATCGCAGAGTGTGCTGTATGTTTGTCATGAATGCTTGTGAGCCCACTGAGATGGGGACCAGAAGGAAGCACATGTAGGATTGCAGTTCCTGAGCTGCACATCTTCTACGGCTCTGCCCACTGCCTAGCCAATGCCACCCTGCGACACCTCCAAGTGCATGCTCCACTGAAACCAGTCCCAGGATGCTTGTTTCCGGTCCTGGGAGTACCTGGTCTGGCAGTTCGGGCTGGAATGTTCCCATGGAGAGCAGGGTCAAGACGGATTTGCATATGGCTAGGCCCAAACTGGGGTGGCGTGGTGAGCAACAAACAATGGATTAAACCTAGATCCGTGACTGGGGGTGAAGGTTTTATTTGTTCAGCATTCTGTCCATCATCTGTTCCGTTTGAAAATAAGGCCCCTGGCAGACCCTTGGATGCACAAACCTCCATGTAACTGTGCAGCATGCCAGAGATGCCCCTCTTTCATCGAGGAAGTTGAGAACCAGAAGGATTAGGAGCATACAGCTGCTTCTGAGCTCTAACAAGAACCTTGCTCTATATTGACTGACCAGAGACCAGTGACGTGGAAATAAGGTTGTGATAGAAAGGTCTCAGAAGTCTGAGAACTGCAAGCTCACACCTTGAGAACATACAGGATTAAATAAAACAAGACACAAGTAAGATCAGTGAACAAGAATATGGAGTCTGGGATGCAGACATGGGCCCAGATGCCCAAAGGTGTCACGCAACAAAACGCAGTACCCAAAGAGGCTGTTCTGCATTGCGAGACAGGGAGAGATCAGGATAGGGCCATATTCCTACCGATATGGCACTCTCCTCCCCTCTACCTAGCGGAGGCACTGATTTGTGCTGCCATCCCCAGACACACATCTTGGCGACATAGTGCTAGGGTGCGTGCATCAGTCTAACACAGGTTTTGTACAGGAAGAGTAGCCTTCCTGTAAAAAATACTATGGCTAGGCAAGTTTTAAAAGTTTTTCCTACTTTGTATGTATGCTGTGCAGTACATATGCAAGTCGGAAAAGCAAGAAGAAATGAAAGTATTTCTCCTTTTATCGCCTGGTTTTCAGCGGCGTTAATTTGTGGCGCTAACCCGGTCTACTAATGTTAGTAGATGGCTTTTAGCGTAAAAAGGCATGGGTGGTTGCATGGGAACGCCCATGTAACACCCACTTGAGGCAAAGTAATGCAAATCACCGATTCGCACTACTTTGCCTTACTTTTCCATACAAACCAACGTAAATACCAATTTGTGTTGGTTTGTTAATCGCCAAAAAGGTTTAGGGTTGGTTTTGCCTTAATAAAGTAATGCTAAATCGATGCTAAACCTTTGTGAATCTTGGCCATGGTTCCCTATTCTATGCCCTCTTCCGTCCCAGCTACTGTAACTAGAATGAGAAAGCGGAGCTGACATGGCAGAAAGGGAGAAATCCATGCAAGCATCAGAATGTTCTCTTCGTAGGTCCATGGCAAGGTGAAGCCTTCTGCTTCCAAGGAGACGCATTCTTCTGTCAAGCTCCAGTCAGACTCATTCATGTGGCATGCTTTAACATATGTTGATTTGTGATCGTGGAATTTTCCTTAATGTCGATGGTTTTCTGAAACATAAAGTCAGTTTTTATGAATTTCCAAACTCACCTACTCTAGTTACTAATTGTAAGACTGAGTTACACAGACTGTTTTCTTGTCAATATTGCTGTTAGACTAATATAACTCTTTAGTAAATGTGCATGTTCCTATCTCATGAAAATGCTCACAAATGTAGCATAACTGTACCAACCGCCTTTGTAAATTCAACCAATTCAAATTCTTCACTGTGGAACCTGAAAAGGAGGGAAGGTTGCAGAGCTATTTTTGCAAGAGCATTCGTGGACTTTTTGGAAATGTCACCTCAACATGATAACATGCCTCCAGCTAAAGTCCCTCTCTGTTTTTTCTGAATGCAAGACAATTTTGTGGTTTACCAGTTCATAAGTGAGGCAATTTTTACATGAACAACAAATAAGTCATGTACAGATCAACCTCCAGCGCATGCTAACATAGAACGTTGATAATAATAATCAAAGAATAGCAGTAGTCGTCTTTTTTTTTCTTTTTTGATGATTTTATCCAGTTTTTGAACTCTTTTAGCCTCATAAGCCAACACATGTTTCGTCGCTCAAGGGGAACATATACCGCGACTTCCTCAGGGCTATATTCTCTTCAAAAGTTCCTTATGATCAGTACTCATTCCTTCATTTCATATGAACAAAAAAAATTCTTGGTCATTTCTCTGAGGCGCCACCTCCCTACGATCCACCACCCAATTTTCTGAGACAACAAAGAAGTCAATTTACATTTTTGTACATTAAAATCTTCACCAATAAAATAAAAAGAGGACAATTCCTCAAAGCACCAGTAGGGTCATTACATTCTGGATATTTTTGGGCCTGCCATGCTGAGGGCGATCCTTCGGGTACTGAAAACCAAATTATTGTGTGTGCCTAACAGCAGTGACAATTCATCCAATCACATATCCATGAACCAATTACCCCATCCACATCACATCCATCTTCGTCCACAGCACATAATTATACCCAGGACAGTTTAAGCCTCAAATGCAGTGGTTATTGATCGTGTGTTGTTCGTTCTCACGTGACTGCATTCAAAAATGTGTATCCCATTTGCAACCCTGTTAGCACCGAGCCTCATTCAAGAAGGACATTTCCTAACCACTGACTCAATTTCTTCATAATGTAAAGCAACCAAAGAGCAGATGATTGTTCGCACTGAGGGCATGGAAGAAATCTGCGTATAATGAGCATTAATGCTCGCGCACTGTAGTCATTTGTTCTTTTGATTTGCCTCACGCAGAATCAATGAGGTGTGGAGTCGCGCTGACAGTTAATCAGTAGCGCAAAGCACCACGCGCCCAGTTCGATTCTTCTACAAATGTACGAAGCATTTGGCACTCCGGAGCCTTGCACTGATTTGCCACATGTCGTACGGCTACAAATATTGTCAAATGTTCATATGAAGAAAGAACATTGAGGAATTTTCAGCATGAAGCTATTAAGAATAGCTATTCTGTTATGCAATATAAGTGTCACGTGATACCCAGTATATTTGAAACGACAAAAGACTTCGTATTGAAAAGTTTTTGTTTTTTTTAAACTAAGGATGAATTACAATAGTGCAGGATCAGCTGCAACGGCTGAGAGCAAAGGTCCGAGGTTAAGGTATTGATTGGTACTGGATCTGACAGAACTAGGCCACAATTAATTGGTCCACTTCGTATCCGATAATTGTTTTTTTAAAACATCAGTTATTGAAAAAGAAGCATTTTAAGGTTGCAATTTTCTGCAGCATCATCTAATCGCAACGTCCATAAATATGCCGTGTAAGCGAAATACAGAGTATTTCGTCTTGAAATAAAGCTTGCAATTGTAAAAATAAAAGTGAGCGCATCGACAGATTCCATAGGTTATATTTCCAAATGTAAATTACCAGCGTCATGTCAGGGTGCTTGAGGTGTTTTTAAGAAAATCTGCTTCTCCTGCCCATGCTGGCACATCTTCTCTAGGACATCACCGTCGGGTGATTTTCAGTCACATTCCACTGCTTTTTGAGAGGGTCCAGCATTTGCTTTGGTCATTGTTATGTGGAAGGACAAGACTAGGCAGTACTTGTGTACTTGAGGAGAGGTGTGGCGCAGTGGCAGGATCGGCTGACTCTGGAGCCCGAGGCTCATAATTCGATCCCCGGCGTCGGCGACAGTTTAGCTCAGCTCAGCATCATGTGACTCTGGGCAGTAGCTCACTTAATCTCCCCAACGGCCCCCAGCGCCTTAAAACCTTAAGGGGTTATATGTTCGCGCACTACAAATATGGATTATTTATTATACTTGTGTAGGTTATCGCTGTGTTTTGCCTCATTGACTAGTTACTAAACTTGTTTGTCATGGTCAGGATATCTCCTGTATGTAGGTGTTCTGAAATTGCTTCATCAATAAAAGAATGGTGGATGCTACTTGAGATCAGTGGTGGCTGCGTTTTCAACACCTTCGAGTCTATTTTCCTCTCTCGCCATTTACGAGATGGTGATCACAACACTCTTGCCTTTCTTTTGCCCCTTATCCCCTTAGCGTGTAACAAAGGCCCCCGCGTTGCGAGGGGGGCCCCGAGCTCGAGGGGCCCCCTCAGCACACAGTAGTCGCTGCATTGGTTTGACTGTACTCAAACATCATTTGTTAAATAAAAGAACGTTTTTTTAAACTGTCTGAAACTCGAACTCATGCAGTAGATTGTACCACCAGTAGTCATTGAGAGCAGGGAGGTAGACGTAGTTTAAATGTTACGCCACCCGTGCGCTCCAGTCCAATGAAATAAATCAAATGCTGCGCAGCGCACAGCTTCGTAGTCTTCAGCCTCAGGGTGGGGCAGAGCTAGTCTGGAATGATCATGCGCAGTGTAAACTGCAGGCGAGGCAGCGCCGGCGGGCCGGGGTCACTGAGACGGCGAGTGAGGCCATAATTAAAATTGCATTCCTAGTTACAAGCAGTGCTCTAAATGGAAAAAAATAAGTGCAGGTACTCACCAAGTTAGGCTGTGTGCTAGGGGGCGGGCCAGGGGGTGTGGCTTGGGGATGGAGCTAAATGCAAACATTTGATAGGGTCCAGATTTTCTTAGTGCGCATAATAGAGACATTTTTGTTATCTTTAGAGTATGCTTGTTGCTCTTGCATGTACCAAAGGATACCTTTACTATTTAACATTTGTGCAGATTGCCTCTGCACAAATGGTACAAAGAGAATGTAGATACTATATACAATTATGACAAATGTGGTCAGTTTGATTTTTTTTAATGAATAATTAAAATAGAAAATATTTCAATTCTGAAATTGTGAGACTGAAATAGACATTAGTAAGGTCTGGAAGGGGTAGTAGTCTTTGGAATGTCAATAAAACCCACCATGCCCTTTTTACAGGTAGGCACTTGCACCCTTTTTTCTGAAATCTTCACAGTATCTCTGTCTTCTCAAATGTCTTTACACTGAACTTCTGCATCCTTTTCTTCACCTCCCCTTCACTGTGCTCATTCACACCCACAAACATGCGCAGTCTCTCTCTACTCACCTGTAAACACACCATTATCCTTGTCAATATTTTATCAGCTGCCTACCTCCTTTGCACACTTTATAATCATAATTAAAATTGGCAAATATGGAACTATTGCTCAGTGCACTCTGCTGAGAGGTCAAGGATTGGATGTGCACCTTTTTATCCCACTGGCAGGCACAATGAGAAGATCACACTGCCTTTATCCTAAAGTCCAGAGCTATAAAATGTTACCCGACCATGAACGTTAATGCACACCCTCAACCCACCCAGTTCACAAAACCTCATTTGTAAGGCTGGATATATTACACCACCTACTGATGCAGACAGACCCGGGGCCAAGAAGTAATTAGAGGCAACTCAGAGATATCTCAAAAGAACGAAAAAACGAAAGCGATGGAAATGGGTGGGGACAGTCCAATAGGGAATTCACATAAATAGGACATGTACAACTTAATAAACAATGCTTCAAAAAATGTGCATGTTACAGAGGGAGTATTTTTCAAAGACTGAGAGGTCTCCTGGCTACTTTTTATTATAAGGTCCAGAATTACCATGAAAAGACACCATTCAGGAGATACAGCAGACATTACTACGTTGGGGGGTTAAATGGGTTATTGGGAGTGAGCACTTTATCATATGTGCCCCTTCTTGGCATCCCTCAGACACCTTAGGTCTTCTGTTCTAAAGAGAGTGGTGCCACAGAACAGCCACACTTTATCCAAAGTATCCCAACCTCCCCACTGCACAACATGGCACACTCCTGCTCAAGAATCTACTGCCAATCAAGTTGGTAAGGCTGACAGTTCTTAATTTAGAGTCCACAAGTATATTTTAATGCCAAGTAATAACAAATGATTCACCATTTAAGGAGTTTTGAATCTTCTCAGAAAGGAAAGAATGCAAATAAAATTACACACAAACGTGGGTCTACAGAGCAGGGCCAACTTAAGGTATTGGCAAACTGGAGCCAGGCCCAGAGTGGCTTACTTCAGATGGGTGCACTGGGCTTCCCTATCAAATTGATTTTTTAACTATTTTTCTAGATGCCCAAGTACTGTGCCACACATGGTTTCCACAAACACACAGTACATGCTCGCCACTGTGAGAATGCAAATCTGAGATCAGAGTCCCCAGTCCCTTTCACTTTTTCTGACTGGTTTCGACCCAAAGGCAGTGCTCTTTACTATTCTTAATGTATAAGATTTACACCCACCTGGATGAGTTACCTTTACATTTCTTTTTAGAACGTGGAGGTCCAGCAAGTATTGCAGGTTCATCAGATTCTAGCAATGTGCGTGCTGTGCCATGTTAAACAGATAACTGAGGGGTTACCCTAAACCTGCGCAGAGTCCACACTCCCTGAGTTTTCCATGGGATTCAGCGTCAGCTCTCTGCTTAACCAACAGCAACTGTTTTTGTGTTACTCCGTGGGCCTGTGACAAAGGAATGATCTTTCCATTCGCTAAAACAAAATGAGTTATTTTATACCGCTTTCACTAAACTCTTTACATAAAAGAGTATTACATAACATTTTTAGCACTGATTCAAAATGTATATCGACCTTGGAAGGATTAACTGCTGAAACATCTTCACCAGGATTCAAATGGGAGATCTGCACATCACACACTGATCACGGCAGAAACTGCTGACTTTCCTAAGGTGAGCGTCCTGTTGCACCAGGCAGAATAGGACCAGTCTCTTCATTTCACTATACAAGGAAGAGAAAAAAAACAGTCACCTGATCTCACTGCACCAGGGAGAATCAGTTCCAGTCTCCTGATCTCACCAGGAGTATTGGAGCCACTCCTAATTTCACTCCACAAGAAAGACAGGAGCCAATCCCATGTGCCAGCACCAAGGCTGCCACCTGGACGTTTTTTGCTCCATTTTTAGATGCAGGCCTGTAAAAATATTGGGAAAACTAAAGAAACCCAATATTTTTCCCTGCTGAGACATAAACCTAAACCTGCAACTAGATGAAGAAATCAGTTACAAACGCCTTTGAGGGCTGTCTAAAATGTTTCAGAATGATCAACAAAACAAACTGAGAGAAAATTGTCATGTAATAAAACAGTCTCGACAATTTTACAAGAATTGTTTTTCACCTCCAAGCTCTTGGCTGTTCCAGAATTAGAAGAGGTAAAGACAAACATGGCCAGTGTTTTCTGACTAAGAAAGGTGGCGGCTGTAGTCTGCTCCTGTTCCCTTCATTAAGTTTCTTACATTACCCCTTTTTCCCTTTATACACCGGCACCCCACTGCTAGTTTGAGGCAAAGGCTGGCGCTACCGAGCGGCGGCCACCAGAGAACATGACGCCTCCTCGACCGTTCTATTCAGTATTCTTCCCTGGGTCTATACTGTAAATTACCGGTCCTCTCTTTTCTGGGAACACGGCGCTAAGCTAACAGGTTCAGTTGGCAAAGAAGGAAGGGAAAGTCATAAAGAAAAACTCCCTTTACATGAATTCCATTCCTTTCTGCCACACTGCAGTGTCGCAGGTGACGCCACGCGTCACATTTAAAGCAGTGGCTGCTTGGTGAAAAATTGTCATTATAGAGTGTGGGTGCACGCTCATGTGACCGTTCTGCCAAAGCCGGATTGGCCCAAGTGAGTACCGGTACTCTCCTCAGGCCTGGAGAAGTTCCGGTACTCACAAGGCAAAAATTTAAAAGTGCCGGTACTCAGTACGGGTGAGTACTGGCCCATTTAAAGCACTGGTTACAAGGCTCTTCCAGGCTAACTTCCGCATGGGTGCATAAGGGCGGGGGTGCGGGAGCAGCTGCAGACACAAAGTTCAGAGGTCCCTTGGACTCTTTGGTGTGACGATGGGTGAATGCTCTTAACTGTCTGTCCTCGCTCCAGTACCTCTCCAGATAACATGGGAAACACTTGGCATGGCTTCAATGTGGTCTTGTGAGTTAACGTGATTGAATTTCTTTTGATCTTAAAAAATGGATTTCCTTTGTGTGTTTATGAATGCTCGTGTCTTGGTTAATTTACATAATCCATCAGTATAGCCTGTCCTGCGCGCCCTCCCACACCAGCTGCACGTGGAATGAGATCCCTCTCGGCGACCCCCTCTTTCTCTCCGTCTCCCTGTCATCTCTAGAAGTGCCCGGTGTCTTTTCAATGTGACATGCTCTGGCGCAGAAGAACCGCTACAGTGTAGAGCGTGATGGCATTTTCGCAATGTTTCAATAAATTAAGGGGCCAAGTTGCAAAATCAGGTAAACGTCAGCAAACTACTTTACTTCTACCAGCGTACGTTACATCTTTCTCGCTCTCATTTTATGAAACCCCCAATGTAGTTTGAATGCATCTTGCCCTCCCGCAGGCTCAGACTGACTGCCAGGACTCAGCGCGTTTTGGTTTGTGCAAAATATTTCATTCACTCCAGGGACCTCTGACTTGCAGAATTACGTCAGTGTCAGCAAACTGCTTTACTTCTGCCAGCGCATGTTTTTTTTTCAGCAAAGAAAAAACACAATTTCAGGATAAAATGCATAGTGATTTCTACAGGGATCGTCCTCGGTAGCAAGATTCAGTAAACAAAGGGATGTGGGGTCGGTTTGTGCTCCAGACCCCCAGTATGAAGTAAGGGCTGGAAGTGAGGCAGCCAGAATGGAATGTCTTGACTGTGTTCTTTCCATCAGGCCAGCACCAGCCCTGTGGCCTATCGGTGTGTGTGTCTGTTAGACATGGCCTACATGTGCCGGGTCTGGAGCTCAGTGAATTCATGCCAGGAATCTGTATTTGACCTCACGGACGCAGGTTCGAATCCCGATGGGTCTACTCATCCTTTCATCCTTCCAGTGTCACTAAAACAAGCACCACTGAGTCAGGTACCAACAAACACATTTTATTCGGTGCCAAGATGCCCCTTAGGTGACCTTGTGCACATGTACTTTTGCCTCCAAAAATTCCCCCTCTATGTATTGTGTCTGCCTGTTCCGAGGTAGGACTAGAAAGAGAGATGTTATCCAATGTAGGCTATTAGCCTGTACAGCATAGGGCCACGAGTTCCCAGAATGAGACAATTTCACATTGTTCTCCAGATCTTCGTGCCCCGATACACAAAGCGTGAGGTCAGATCTAGGGGTGTAAATGATGAGTGGAAGAAAGTGCTTGAAACCTCTGGACAGTAAGTGCTCAGCATGAGCATTGGATCTCACAGATTAAGGCTTTTGCTTAATTCTGCTTTCAGCACTAAGGCTTGTAGATTTCATGATTTCAATCACCTGGAGGGTGAGTTCACCCAGGGACAGATACCTCTTAGAAATATAATGTCATGACTGCCAAGCGGCCCCGCTCCATCTGAGACACCGTCAATCAGTGCAAGACAACACTTTGCATGTAGGGAGAGGTATGCCCAGGTGCGTGACAGGAAACACAAAACTACCCGCGCTGTTTGCTAATTGGATTGAACTAGCTGCAACGTCACACGTCTTTTCAGAATACCCCTGTCGAAAATCAGGCAATAGTGAGAGAGGAGAGGGGACTTCGGATCCAAATACTCAAAAAAGTGCCTTCCTGTAACTATCAAGAGAAGTGCCCATATCCCCTAGAGGTCATGACCCCCACCCTTCGTTGTAGACAATCAGGCAATGCCTGTGAGCATCTCAAAGATACATAACACATCACACAGCACAGTCACAGAGATGTGCATTTATGCAGATCTGGAGACTGCGGAACAGCTTCACCATGCACTCAAGTACTGCCGTAGTCAGTGTGTCAAGGGCCCGGTACAATGAAAAAATGGGTCCCCTGGCCACTGTTTAATTGTGAAATATAGCAATAATCCGGGTTCAGTGGGCTCTTCAGACCTTTGGGCCCCAGTGTCACTGCACCTGCTGCGCCCAATGAAAGCTATGCCTCTGCACTCCAGCGAATATTTGTGAATTCTGTTTGGGGGAAGATACTGGGAGACACCTATACTAGGATTCATGAATAGACACAAACATGAGAAAACACTGGGAGACACAAACACGGAGACACAGACAAGGGAAGACCCTGAGAGACACTAACAGACACTGGGAAACACCTACCCTAGGATTCATGGATAGACACAGACAAGGGAAGACCCTGGGAGACACAAACATTGAGAGACACAGATAAGGGAAGACTCTGGGAGACACAAACAGACACTGGGAGACACAGAGAAGGGAAGAATCTGGGAGACACAAACAGACACTGTGAGACACCTGCACTAGGATTCATGGATAGACACAGACATGGGGAAAACACTGGGAGACACAGACTGGGGAAGACCTAGGGCGACACAACCACTGGAAGAAACATACACTGGGAGACACGAACACTGAGAGACACCTGCACTAGGATTCATGGATAGACACAAACATGAGAAAACACTGGGAGACACAAACACTGGGAGACACAGAGAAGGGAAGACCCTGAGAGACACAAACAGACACTCGGAGACACCTACAATAGGATTCATGGATAGGCACAAATATGGCAAAACACTGGGAGACACAGACCAGGGAAGACCCTGAGAGGCACGAACACTGAGAGACACAAATAAGGGAAGACACTGGGAGACATGAACACTGAGAGACACAGGTAAGGGCAGACACTGGGAGACACAAACACTGGAAGACACTTGGAGACACAGAGAAGGGAAGACCCTGGGAGACACAAACACTGGAAGACACATACACTGGGAGACACGAACACTGAGAGACACCTGCACTAGGATTCATGGATAGACACAAACATGAGAAAACACTGGGAGACACAAACACTGGGAGACACAGAGAAGGGAAGACCCTGAGAGACACAAACAGACACTGGGAGACACCTACCCTAGGATTCATGGATAGACACAAATATGGCAAAACACTAGGAGACACAGACAAGGGAAGACCCTGAGAGGCACGAACACTGAGAGACACAGATAAGGGAAGACACTGGGAGACATGAACACTGAGAGACACAGATAAGGGCAGACACTGGGAGACACAAACACTGGAAGACACTGGGAGACACAGAGAAGGGAAGACCCTGGGAGACACAAACACTGGAAGACACATACACTGGGAGACACGAACACTGACACCTGCACTAGGATTCATGGATAGACACAAACATGAGAAAACACTGGGAGACACAAACACGGAGACACAGACAAGGGAAGACCCTGAGAGACACTAACAGACACTGGGAAACACCTACCCTAGGATTCATGGATAGACACAGACAAGGGAAGACCCTGAGAGACACAGACACTGGGAGACACCTATCCTAGGATTCATGGATAGACACAAATATGGCAAAACACTGGGAGACACAGACAAGGGAAGACCCTGACAGGCATGAACACTGAGAGACACAGATAAGGGAAGACACTGGGAGACATGAACACTGAGAGACACAGATAAGGGCAGACACTGGGAGACACAAACACTGGAAGACACTGGGCGACACAGAGAAGGGAAGACACTGGGAGACACAGACACTGGAAGACACAGACACTGGAAGACACAGACACTGGAAGACACAGACACTGGGAGACACAAACACTGGAAGACACAGACACTGGGAGACACGAAGACTGGGAGATACAGACAAGGGAAGACCCTGAGAGACATGAACACTGAGAGAGACAGACACTGAGAAACATGAACAGACACTGGAAGACACGAAGACTGGAAGATACAGAGAAGGGAAGACCCTGGGAGACACGAACTCTGAGGGAGTGGGAGATACAGGCACTACGAGACACAGACAAGGGAAGACACTAAGAGACGTGAATACTGAAAGACACAGGGAGATACCTATACTAGGATTCATGGATAGACACAAACATGGGAAAACACTGGGAGACACAGAGAAGGGAAGACCCTGGGAGACACAAACACTGGAAGACACATACACTGGGAGACACGAAGAGACACTGGGAGACACGAAGACTGGGATTTACAGACAGAGGAAGACACTGGGAGACACAAACACTGGAAGACATAGAAAGAGGAAGACCCTTAGAGACATGAATACTGCAATACACAGCCACTGGGAGACACCTACACTGGGATTCCTGGATAGACACAAACCAGGGAAAACACTGGGAGACACAAGCACTGGAAGACACAGACACTGGGAGACTCGAAGAGACACTGGGAGACACGAAGACTAGGAGATACAGACAAGGGAAGACACTGGAAGACATAGACACTGGGAGACATAAACAGACACTGGGAGACACCTGCACTAGGATTCATGGATTGACACAAACCAGGGAAAACACTGGGAGACACAAGCACTGGAAGACACAGACACTGGGAGACTCGAAGAGACACTGGGAGACACGAAGACTAGGAGATACAGACAAGGGAAGACACTGGAAGACATAGACACTGGGAGACATAAACAGACACTGGGAGACACCTGCACTAGGATTCATGGATTGACACAAACATGGGAAAACACCGGAGATACAGACAAAGGAAGACCCTGGGTCACCTTGATGCAAGAAGAAAGGGGGATTGTTTTACAAAACATGCTTGATTTTTTTGTATATTGCTGGACTGTGATTGCTTTATTATGCTCTTTGAAAGTATTTGCACTTTTTCCTTTGCTTTACCAACTACGGTTTGTATAGATTCTTTAATTAGGTACTTGCTGATATGGTTTGTTTTTATTCTACATTCTGTGCTATTTATGGTGTTGATTGCACTTGCTTGTAATACGTAGGCCTTAAATCTTGTAATTAGCATTGCTTACAATAGAAATAATAACTTCAAACTGAAAAACACCTGCATCAATGTTCTGAAACATCCAAGCAGTTTTTATCCTCAGCCTCTTGCTTGCCTGTTTTTGTCCTGCTTACTCAAAGACATGATGGTAGAAATTGAAATTGCTTCCTCAGTTGACGTTATTATCATGCACAACGCTTGACAGTCACAAGTGTGTGGCATGCTGATAATTTGCGTTTATTTCTCTTGGAGTTGGCAGGATACTGTTTTATAGCTTGTGTACTCATGTATATTGTCAGTCGAGTCTGTGAAATTGCAGGTTTAGGTTGGACTTTCAAAGTTTCAAGTTTTGTCCATCAATATAAATTCTAACTCAGACCTTTCATGGTTGTTCTTTGTTCTTTAGCAATAGGCAGTTCCTGAGACAATAGAATCGCACCATGGCATTGCTCTGATTGCTGTCTCAGTTAAATAATCTACTTTTGGCAATGTTACAAATGGGGTATTTTATATGTTAAGAGTGTTTCCCACTTTCTTATCAGAACTTTGAACAAGACAATATAGAAGCAGTTCATTAAATGTTGGAGGTTTCAAATCAAAATAGATCAGATTTTTGGGCTGTGGTGCTAAGTGGTAGGTGGTGGGCCGGGCCGCCAGGGGGGCCCCTCTATGTACTTCGCAGGGGGGCCCCCTCAAGTTTTGTTACGCCACTGGCTCTACTGATACTCTACCTGCTAACACCACAACAGCACGTGCGTCCAGTGTGGTGAATGATAAGAATGTTGCTCTCTGCAGACTTGATTTTCACTTGCTGGGAGTCTTGTCAGGCAGACATCTGAGGTGGATGGGAAGAGCAAATCTCGTTATGGCTGCAACCAGTGCAGAAAGGTCCGCCAGATACCTAACAAGGCTGGTGAAAACGTTAAACCAAGTAAAACTAGTAAGTTAGTTAACTGGTTACTACAAATACAATACACCAGTAGCAAAGCCTAAAAAATATCCTCCTGAACCGATAGGTGCTCCACTATATTATCAAAGTTCAAAGATCAACCTGCACTTATATCTGCTCCAGAATATTGAGTACAAATATACCATCAAGGCAAGTAGCTTTGGAGTTAATAATGGAACCTATATACTGTGGCGCCACTTGTGCTGGGAGATCTCGGGGCTTTGTGGACCACAGGCCCAGTGAGGTAATTTCAGCAAATGAAGGACACCCACACTCAGTCATACGGTGTCGGAGTTAGACCTCGAGCGGTCTCCTCCCATTTATTAATCCCCTCTGGCCACGCCAGGCCAGAGGCTGTCGTGCCTCTAGATCCAGTCATCCCCTCGGGCAGCAGGACCGCTAACCTGCTACATCCCTCCCCTACTTGGTTGTAAAGCTCAAAGTTCATTCCGCTTAACATACAAAGTCTTTGAGCTGCCGGCTCGGTTGAGGATTAGACCGGAGACTGTATCAATGGGACTGGCTGTGAGTGGGCGGATCACTGGCAGGGAGTTCATCCATTTTGCTGGCCTTCCTTGGGGATCTCTGAGTTTTGACCCACAGGATCACTCTCAACGGTGTCATCATCCTCGTATTCCTGCCAGCTGGTGCCGTCTTCACTGTTGAATGAACTCGAGGAGAGGGGTAATGGTGTAACTTCCTTGAACCATGAAATGTTTCTCGAGACCTCTTCCTGTTCTTTCCTGGCTGTTACTATGGTACCATCACTGGTAATGAACGTCCAGATCTCAGGCTTATAGGGTGTCCTAAATTTCCACCCAGGTCAGCGGTCTTTCATAATGACTGAATCCCCGGGCTGAAGTGATCTTGGTTTGGGCCAGCGTTGTAAGCTGGATTGAGTGTTGTGCCGTTCGTGGCGTACTTGAGTTCTCTGTGTATCATGAGGCGGCGGTGCCCACCCCGGGCATGTGGGGATGAAGTCCCTCCATGGACCTTTGAACATCAGGGCCCACGCGGTTTGTTGAGTCGTGCAGTGGGCAGTGCTCCGATATTCCATGAGGAATAATTGTAGGTGGCGTTCGGGGTCAGCTTATTCGGCATTGTCAATGCGAAGCACTTTGTTTAGCGTGCGCATGAACCTTTCTACATCGCCGGTAGCTTGCCGTCACTTCGGAGTGATGCGATGGTGATGGAATCTTCGTTGTTTGAGAAAATCAGTGAACTCCGCTCCGTGGAACAGGGGCCCTCTGCCACTTCTAATCTCTGTCAGGAGACCGAAGATTGCAAACACCTTCTCCAGAATGGGAGCCACATTGACAAACTCTGGGGAAGCAATTACTTCTAGGACGAGATATTTAGAATAAGCTCCTACTAGGACAAGAGTGGTCTTTCCGTCGCGGTCAGGGATGAACCTCCCACAGTACGTGGCCATCCCTAGGAAGCTCCTCACTTCCAGGGGTGTGCTAGGCGCAGGCGCTCACTTGATTGTTTGCAACTTGCGGGGGTCTACTTGGATTCCATCTTGGTTGAAGACGTACCCGAAGAATTCAATGGAAGGCTGAAAGAAGGAACATTTGCCATGATGTAATGCCACTCTGTGTTCGCTGAGGCATTTGAGAGTGTCCTTCAGGTGCTTGTGGTGTTCAGATGCCATGGAGGAATGGCTCAGTATGATGGATAGATAAAAGAGAAACTCTCTTGGATCTAGGCTAATATTTTTCCAAATTCATACAACCATCTACAAACCACCAACCATGGGAACACTCTGGTGCCTCACAATAATCACACACATGGACCCAAAAAACAATTATAAAAAACACATAGAATCTATAGAAAAATATTTTTATTAAAAACCATCATGAAATTTTTTTTCGGTTAAAATCAAATAACACAGACAAAATAATATGCCACATTAAAAATCATAACATTTGAAATACATGAGAGACAGACAATATGTGAAACGTTACAAACATCATAACATGGTTATTCCAAAAGAATCAATCTATTATATAAAGATCCACCAATTAGTTATTAGATTGGATATAGAAAGTTCCTTGAATATAACCCTATAAAAACCGTGCGTCGACGCGTTTCGGTGGCAATTAACTAAACCACCTTCATCAGGACACAAATAATAATAATTGTCTCTCCTATTGATGGTACAATTTCATTTCACCTATTAAAAAACACAAATTAAAATTAAAAAACATCATAACCATATATTATAATGTTAAACAGAACTCAAATATGAATAACCAACACACAGACTTTAAAAAAATTCAGACAATTGAACATTATATAACATCTAGACTCAAGGACAAATTACCTCAATATGATTTTACAATTGTTTATAGGGGTCCAATACTACCATAAAACATCACACATCATGCAATCATTAAATAAAAACACCACTCATACCGCCAAATCACACTATACTCAATCCTATAAGGATCTTTTCCAAGAATACGGAACTGCTACATTAGTCAAAGACATAATAGTAATGTTGCATGTATCATTGATTTATGGGAAAAGGGGGATAATCCCACAACTCATACTCTTCCTGCCAGCATTGTATATGATTGGCGTATAATAATTTCAAATCTTTCGTAGCATCATCAATTCAGGGGGTTTAAATCTAATATAACCACAAAAGTGGATTCGGTTTTAAAGGACTATCGTCCATTATACCCACCTCATAGGTACGCATGGGATGATGTGTCACCTTTCACCGTAATATAGGGACACAACGATGATAAAATTCCTTAAAAACATTGAAAATTGAATCCTGAAAGCAAAATAAATCTATTTAGTAAATTACACAAGGGTGACCTACAGAACTACCCCCCTACCCTTCTCATACAGGCAGACTGTTTTAATGAACCTACCACTTATGGTGTTTATAAAGACTGAATATTTCTCAAGTCTTTTTCAGTGTCTAATACAATCTTCGGCAGATACAGGGCAATACCAATCCCCTCTTATATCAGTCGAATCCTAAATGGGGGACATAAACAATGCGTGTTTGTAAGTATCTCATTGATACTCTTTCTCAACTCAGAACACTGTTAGTTCCTATACTCCTATAAATATACCGGGAGTGAAAAATGACATCCCACATACCTTTAGATTCCATAATTTCTCCCGCAATTAAGGAGATTGTAGTGAAAAAATCTTCAGTTAGGGTCTACAATGTCGGGAGATTATATCTTTTTTCTCTTTTTTCTTTTTTTCTCTCTCGGTCCCCGTTATAGTTTCCCTGTGTTCTGATCTGCAATAATATAAAATTGCATCCTCATCCAAGAACATATATAAATAAATACCGACTTTAAAGCAATCGAAATAATTTACCTGCATATTTATTTTTAAAAGAAAAAGATTTCGAAATTTATTAGCACTATAGTCAAAGTGCAAGCTCAACTCTAAAATATATAACAGTTTTTTGCCTGTTTTTGATTATTATTTTATCTTCTACTCGTAATTATCTATATTCTTAAAAGCTCATATCCCCTATTTCGCTGGTAAAAAAGATGCTCAATTGTCTCATAACCAACTCCCATCGACATAAACTCTGCTAAATAACATCCCTTGGTTCTAAACAAACCATAACCTACATACTTGTCCTACTGTCAAATGCTTACTTGTAACACAGGTTCCAAAATCGCGTGTTCCGCCGTTCTCTTCCTTTCACCGATCGAACTACCGAGGACCCGTGTGCTCACTTGCCCTAAATACACCAGTAAATTAACTGCACCTGATGCCTCACAATCGTCATCAAGTAGCGCCTCGTTTCAAAAAGGTGTATCATAAAAACAGCAATCGCCCTCGAGGACCTCCAGTGGGCCCCACCACACTCGTGAACTGCTCAACTTCACGGTGTTTTGGAGCTCCCATAGCACAAATCTCTATGGCAGGTCTAACATTACAGGATATACCCCTTAAAGCGGAAATGCCTAATAAAAAACCTCGTTCGGGCCCCACTGAGAATCCCATTCTACTATGATTCGGGGTGTCAAAAGACAACCTAATCAAATTTAACTACAATTATCATGAACCCTTTTTTTTAATACAGGAGTGGCTCAGTATGCCATCACTGACATTCAGGACACCAGGTAGTCCTGACAGGGTCTCACGTATGATGTTTTGGAAGACCTTGGCGGCCGACGAGATCCCAAAATTCAAGCATTTGTATCGGCACAGCCCCAGGTGAGTGCTGAAGGTGGTGATATATCGGCTTTCTTCCGCTAGTGGCAGTTGGTGATATCTGGCATTGAGGTTCAGCTTTGAGAACCATCGGGAGCCGTTGACATCCGCTATGATATCATCCATGGTGGGTGTGATATACCGCTCCTGCTTGATGGCGCAGTCGTATGTAGATGCACAGATGGATTTTTCCAAGTTGTTTGGGTTTTTCTGTGATCACCATTGGGGAGACCCAGGGGGTTGGTCCTGATACCTTTTCTATTACGCCTGGTTGTTCCAGATTCTCGAGTTCCTTCTCAACCAGTGGCCAGAGGTGGAATGGGACGCTGCGGTGTCTGAGAGCCACTGGTGCCACAGAGGGGTCGATGTGAAGTCTTACCGGGTGGCAGCCCCATCCTTTGAATAGCTCAGGAAACTGGACCAGCAGATCGACGATTTTGTGCAACCGTACACTCTTGGCGAAGGACACCAGGCCAACGACTTCTGCTGTGTGGCTGCCACTCAGCGTGTCGGCCTCCTGGTCGATGATGTGAATCGTCGTCCTGACGTCTTGGTCATCAGATTGTGTGGGTATGGACATCTGCCCTCTGAGGGGCAGCAGGGAGTGACTCCCATAGGCAAAGATCTTGGTGCAAGATGACGTCAGTTGGGGCTTGGGCCGAAGGCGGTTGTACTGTTGGATCCCCATTACATTGACTGATGCTCCGGTATCAATAATGGCTTTTACTTCCGATCCAGCTACTCGGACAACACATGTTGGTTGCAGTCTCCTGCGACGCTTCAGTTCCCGAGTGAAAGAAATGAGAAAAGTGTTTTCCTCGTCTTCTTCTGGGGAGGAGTCTTTGAGAGGGCGGGTCAGCCTCCCTGTTCCCCTGGAGTCGTCCTGGGGTGGTAGGTTCATGAGGGACAGTTGGTGCCCCGTCTTCGTTAGTGATCTGTTATCTTTGACTCCTTTGCTGTGAACTTTTTCCTGCAGACTGATGCGCAATGGTTATGGATTCCACAGTTGGAGCAGGTGCGGCCTTGTGCAGGGCACTCGTTGATGGGGTGTTCTTCTCTGCCGCAGTACCCACATTTCGATTTCGTGGTTGGAAACTTCCGTCCTTTGGCTGTGTCACTCCTGCTCCTCATTCGGACAGTGTCGGCACGCTCTATCTTGAAGTTTACTGGTTTCTCAGGAGCCCATGTGAAGGCCTGGTCTATTTCGTTGGCTCGTGCAGCGGACAGGTTGTGTGTTCACGCCAGGATCAAAATATTTTTGAGGATGATGTTGGGTTGGTGCAGAATTAGGCCTCTCATTTGTTTTGTATCTTCATCCTTGGATGACCTGTGCCCGGATTTCTTTGGGTTGGTCGTCTGCCATGCAGAAACTGGCTAGTTTGTGTAATCTGGCATAGAAGGTGTCGATGGACTCCCCCTCATGCTGCCGGGCTTGACGTAGTTTGAATCTTGCGAAGTCCGGGTTTAGCTGCGGATCGAAGTGGGCATTGAGTGCCCTCACAGCTGCATCATAGTCTGTGGTGGAGCCAGTGTTTGGTAGGTGCTTGAATAACTTGTATATTGCTTCTCCGGCATAGCTCGCTGAATGGTGGTAGGGCATGGTGTACTGGGGCTTGCTGTTAGAGCAGAGATCGGGCTTTGTCTGCCATTCGGGCTCGGTCTTGGGGCTTCACTAAGTGTTTGTGGGTTCTGGTCTAGTCTTTTGGCTGTTTTGGGCCCAGCTTGGATGGGGGGCTCTCGAGTGTGGTCTGAATTGCTTTCCTTTCTTTGTGTTTTCTGTCTTGTTATTTTTTTTTGATAACCAATTTTATTGATTTTAATGAAGAAAAACAAAAGACAAAAAACCAGGGAAACATAAATTCAGCAGCAAGGAAAGATATTAGTGCACAGCAGGGATTTGGTGTTAATATGTCGTCAAATACATCCTGGATAGGCATAGAACATGACAGAGAACAAAGTAATGCCCACCTCGGGCTAGAGTCGCCCATGAGAAGGGTCATTCTTCCAACACCCCCACCCATTTTCCCCACACTTTACGGTATTTCTTTGGGCATCCCCTGGCTTCGTACATGGGCTTTTCCTGCGCTACACACCAATCCACCCCCCTGCGCCATCGTGTCATGGTGGGTGCCACCAGATTTGGCCAGTTCGTCGCAATGTCCCTCTTAGCCACCATCATGGCCATGTTCAGGAAGAGTTTGTCCGCTCTGGAGCCGTCCAGCCCATCAGTGACCCCTAGGAGTAGATTCAGTGGGTTAAGGGGAACCTCCCAGCACGGGACCTCAGTGAACTCCCCCACCACAGACTCCCAGTAGCGTGTGATCACGGGGCAAAGTCATACCATGTGGAAGAAATCAGCTTGTGGGTGACCACAACGGGGGCATGGAGCATCAGGTCGGAGCCCTGCGCGGTGGAGGCGCAGCTGTGTAAGGTAGGCGGCGTGGAGGTAGTATATTTGGACTAAGCGGAGCCTCGCAGAGGCTGTGATTGTTTTGGGTGTCATTAGTGCGTCTCTCCAATCGTCATCCTCCAGGGTCCCGAGCCATCCCTCCCATCGGTCTCCAAGTCTGTGTAGTGTGGTGGGAGTGTTGTTTGTGAGGGAACGATATATGTGGGAAATCCCCCCTTTCCCCAGGTAGCCGGTCATGATTTGAGCTTCGGGTGGACTATATTCGGGTAGGGAGGTGCCCTCTGAGATGTGGGAACGGAGGGCGTGGCGCAATTGCAAATAGTGGTAAAATTGTGAAGGGTGTAGGGAATACCGGGTTTGTAGGTCCTGGAAGGTACATAGATGGTCACCCCCCCATACGTCTCCCAACTGCGAGACACCAATGAGATCCCACGCTCGAAATCCAGCTAAGTTGGCAACCTCCCGGAGCCAGGTGCCCTGCCAAAGTAGGGTATATTAAGTCAGCTTACCCGACCAGTGGGCATGGCGCAGAGAGGCCCTCCAGGCCAGAAGCACTCCCCGTGTTACTGCGGGCAGGGTTCTGGAAATGGTGCCGCTGTATAGCATCCCCTGGATGTTAGATAAGCCCAGGGTATGCAGTTCTACTCTGTATGCTGGGTCTGACCAACCACCGTTGAACCAGTCGTGTATAGTAAGAAGCCGGGTTGCTAAGTAATAGAGGTACAAGTTCGTTATTCCCAATCCGCCATCAAAGGGAGGGATCCGGTAGTGGGGGAGGGCCAGGCGAGGCCGCCGGACCCCCAGAGAAACTTGGTAGCTAGACTGTCCATTTCCCTGAACCACGTCCGCGAGAACAGTAAGGGTACGTTCTGAAGTACATATAAGAATCTGGGCAAGATCATCATTTGGTATAAGGCTATTCTGCCCATGGGGTTCAGCGGCAGCACCTGCCATCTGAGGAGGTCAGCGCGAGCCCTCTTCACTAGCGGGGTTACATTAAGTGACCAGGCAAGGTCTGGGAGAAGGGCGACCCAAATCCCAAGGTATTTGAAGGACTGTCTCCGGAGGGGTATCGTGGTCTGCCAGTCGAAGCAGTCGCTCGAGAGATGAAGGGGGACCAGGACGGACTTAGCAGGGTTCAGTCGGAGGCCGGAGGCCTGCTCAAAGAGACTCAAGGCCCGAAGACACCAGGGTCCCCCCTGCGCTGACTCCTTGCGCCACCGATCGACCTCCTACATGTGGCATATTCAACGCCTCTGGAGCGATCCTTTCATTTAGGTCACTCAATACGACCTTACGGTAAGCAGCAATACTCACGGCGCTTTTTATCTTTTATCTCTATCCATGTTCCATGCATCCCCGGACTCACGCCCCTTCCTCTCTCAGGTGGCCTCACTTATCTCACGTCGATCACTCCGTGACGACCATCTGTACTTCAGTTCGCCGGACCCTTCCGACCGCTAGCTACATAGTAAGCCTGCCTTGAATTTTCACACGGGGGTACATTGTTCTCAGTGGTTTCCTTATCGTGTCCTCCTGCACTTTATCTGTCGATCATACAGTTCACTACAAATTCTTGCTCTCTGCTCCTTACGCTCCACCACCATTTTCTTTCCTTTTAATAACACCACATTGGAGATAATACCACACTGGATATCTAGGATACGGTTGCGTTCATATTTACAGCTATTCAAACAGGCTTCTGTTGTGTGTGAATGTACCTCTCCGATGTTATTTTAAACTCTTCCTTTTTCCCTCCACAACCCTCTCCCTCCTTATCTTCCCCCTACTTATCCAGGCAACTTCCCAGGCACTTGCTTTATTGCTTAGTCCTGATGATAATCCCATGACCATGTTGGGGATCAAAACGTCGTCGACACTCACATCTTAACCCTAAACTGTAAATTCTCATTATATGTGGAGTACAAGGTGTATCTTTGATTGTGACTTCTTACAATTTATAATTTTACATTAAAAGTCACTTTTAAGTCACCTGCCTGTGGTAAGGAAATCGGCTGATTTCCCAATACCCTGTCACGTCCCACTCACTCACCAATTTATGTTTTGTTTTGTTTTGTCGTATTTTGAATAAATCTTTATAATCAACAATTTCAGACACGTACAGACCCAATCATCATTGAAATATTGTGGTATATTTGAATTTAACTAATTACCTTGTAAGGGACCACTGTCTCTTGAAATTAACTACTGCCCTTGGTCCCTTTTTGACTGTAAGGGTTTCCTTGTCCTTTTTCTGGGGCTCGGCCAGAAATAGCAAAACATCGTCTGCGTAGAGGGCGATTTTGTTCTCACCCAGATTGGGCCATTTCCACCCCATAATTTGTTTGTCTGAACGTATGAGGCAAGCGAAGGGCTCCATTGCCAGAGCAAAGAGGAGGGGCGAGAGGGGACATCCCTGCCTCGTACCTCTCCTAATGGGGAAGGGTTGTGACAGTGCACCATTGACCAGCACCCGAGCCCGCAGCCTACTGTACAAAATCTTCACCAGGTTACAGAAATACTTCCCAAGCCCCAGTTCTGCCAACACCAGCTCAAGGTACCCCCAGTCTACAGAGTCAAAGGCTTTCTCGAAGTCAACGAGGAGGAGCGACAAGTAGGGGGTCAACAACTGGCGGTTCGCTAGAGCGAGGTGAAGGCGCCTGAGGCAGTGCCTGGTGCCCCGAGAGGGCATGAAGCCACACTGATCAGGATGGACCAGCTTGGTCAAATATGGTCGTAGACAGTTGGCTAAGATGGAGGCAAACACCTTGACCTCTGAGTTAATGAGGGAGATGGGGCGGTAGTCAGAGCAATGCCTCGAGGGGGGCTGAGACTTAGGAATCACCATGATGGTGGCAATATCAGTTTCCGTGCGGAACGAGCCCTTATCAGCCGCCTCCGTGTACACCTCCAGCAGATGGGGAACCAATGTGTCGCGGTAGGTCGCGTAAAACTCCTGCGGGAATCTGTCTGGGCCCGGGGTCTTGCCAGAGGCCATGCGAGATATAGCATCGTTGACCTCCTCTAGAGTGATAGGGAGGTCCAGCGCCGCTGCTTCAGACTCACTGAGCTGCGGAAGAGAGACTCGCTCCCGACGAAGCAGCTCCGGGAGTGAAACACTGGGAGGCTGTGCGGAGTAGAGTGCGGCGTAGTAAGTTGCGAAACACTGGGCCACCGCCACCGGGGAGCACTGTTCCGTGCCGTCCGGAACTACCACTTCCGGAATGATGCAGTTGGCCATTGGATACGTGGCCAGCCGATGAAGGAGCTTCCCATTTTTGTCTCCCCATCCTTAGACTCTGGCCACAGAGGACCTCCACAACAGCTTGGCAGCCTCCAAGGAAGCCTGCCGCAGCTCGTCCCTCAGAAATGCTAATTTCCTGTCTTGGGAATCGGATCTCTCCTCCGTCGACTGACTTTCGATGAGGGTGGCTTGAGCCTCCAGGAGTGTAATCCGGGAATCGTGCGCAAGGCGTTTGAGTTTGAGTTGGCCCTTCGCGAAGCCGCGAATGGTGGCTTTGCAGCTTCCCATAAGGTACCAGGGGAGGAGACAGAGTCTCGATTGGTGATGAAGTATTGTTGGAGCTCATCGCCTACCGATTTCCTAAAGTCTTTGTCCTGGAGAAACCAGGCATTCAGTCTCCAAACCGGACGTAGAGACACCGGGAGGTCGCCCACTTCCATCACTACAGGTGAGTGGTCAGATATACCTCTGGGGAGGATGGCAATAGCTTTAATTACGCAACAGTCCATGGCCGGCATAACAATGTAGTCCAGTCGAGCGTGTGTGTGGTGGGACGCCGAGGTGTGTGTGCACTGTCGGGTCAGTGGATGCCAAAGTCTCCAGGCGTCGCAGACCCCTAGGGTGGCCGCCCAGTTCGTCAAAAGATTAGCGTGGGTCGTTCTGGCAGTCGAAGGGGCCCCGGTGGTGTCGAGGGCCGGATACATGACTGCATTAAAATCCCCTCCGAGGATGGTCATCCCAGAGGGCAAAGCGGCCATCAGTTCCGCAGTTCGCTTAAGAGTGGGGGCCATCAGCGATGGCGGGGAGTAAATGGACAGCACGTTAAGGGCCCGGTCCCCTATGGTCCCCTCCAAGGCCACAAAACCACCCAAAGGATCATTAGTAACTTTGTGTAACACGAATGGGAGAGTGCGACGCACAAGAACAGCCATGCCTCTCGACCCTCGATTAAAGCCGGAGTGCCAGACCCTGTCATAGCTGTACCTCGCTAGGAAGGGGCAGTTGTTACCAACAAGGTGGGTTTCTTGGAGCAGCAGTATGTCAACTGCGTGGTGTTGAGCATACCGCAGGACCGCCGTACGCTTGACTCTGTCTAACAGTCCGTTGACATTCCAAGACATTATGCGGAGCGACCCCTTACCACTATGATTGTCAGTCATGGGGGGTATTGTAGTGTAGTTCCTATTTCCCTAATAGGCTCTGCGCATTGGAATAATACAACCTATAGGCTTAACATAGGACTAAGGTCGGTATGTCCCTATCGAGTATATTAAACTTAATAACTTGTGCCAGCTAGCTCAGAGGCCACTAGAAACTCCTTGAGAACAAGAAGGGAGTAATTTCTGGCAACCGAAAAACATGACTACTTTGTTTCCCTTTAGAATCGGAACACGTCTCAGAATGGTGGAAACAGTAGATAACAGTTTCACTCAGTCAATCGTGCATGCTTAGTTTCTACAGAGTAACACAGAAAGGAAAGACGGGCGTTTCAATAAAAAGGGTTTTATTGAACAGTCTTGTTTCTCGTGTAAGAGATATGTGCTGTTATGATCACAAGACAGTATGCAAGATAAATAATGTACAGCGTAAGCAGTAGAAATAAATAATACTGCGCTAGCATTATCTTTTAGCATATATTCACATACATAAATAACATGAGCTAAAAATACGAGTACTCATAAGATGCGTCTCTAAGCTAGTTCTACCCCAATGTACCTAACCTAGTCTAGGTGTAGGGAAAGGTAGAAGTAGGTGGAGTATTCTCTAGTCTGGTATACTAAGAGTATGTTAAGAATAGTATGCCAAGTATGGTATGCCAAGAGTCCCTCTAGGTTCTAGTCAGCTCCATACCTTGAGAATGAGAGAGTTGGGAATCTCTTGCCGGATCTGGAACTCTAACACCCCGCGAAGGGAGTCAGAACACTGGAAGCTGGATTCGTCTGCATGCAGGAAGGACAGCGTCTTCTCAGTGCGTCAGGCCGGGATACGGGCTCCTCTGAAGTCGAGGTCTCCTCTAACTTGCTTGGGCAAGGGAAGGTATATTTATACCTGGTAGGTGTCTTGGAATGTTAGCATTGACGTGAAGTCGGACAGAGGAAGACGTCAGGAATGAACCCTTAAGGTATAACGGTTCATACATAATAGATGAGTTCTTGGAGAAATCAATAGTCCTGTGCTAGGGGAACTCCCGAAGCTTAAGGGTCTGGTTTCTAAGAACTCGTTGTAGACGTTAGGGTGGACGGATGTCGGTGACCATGCCTGTATTTGGAGTGCACGGCTAATGCCTAAATAAGGACAGGGATTCTATGCCTATATAAGGGCAATGCGAATTGTGCCTATATAAGGACATGATTCAGGAAAACCTATATACGGACACCTAAAGTGGAATACAACAGTATAAGTGTGTGATGAGACTCATGGGGCGGATGCCTAACGCGGGTGGAGGTTTCTTCTTGCGTGGATTGGTGGGTGCACCACTGTAATGCGGGTTGAGTATGTGCTCGGCGTGCTGCTGATTAGAGGTGCAGGTGTAATGAACAAGATGCATGAACGAAAAACTGAGACAACAGTCTCTTCCCCTTGCCCTACCCCCATCCCCCTCCCTATACTTCAGGAACGGAAGCATCTGTCGACCCTAACAGGCGAAAGCTGAAAAGAACCAATCTGAAACGCTTGGGAATGGGGAATCGTGGAGGACCCCTCCTCATAGCAGGATGTTTGGTGGCAATGTCCATCAAGAGAGATAAAGAGCGGCAAGCATGATTTCCGTATCATGCGCCACGGAGCTGATTATGTCCCGCAGTCTATTGTGGATTCAGGGTGGCCCCCTGAGGAGGGTCGGACTCTGGGAGAGGTCTGTGTCTGTTAGATCAAGTAGGGATCGACGAGGCGGAGTTCCTCCGGGGTCTGAGTGGTTCGAGGAGCCAGTGTGTCGTGAAGCCAGGAGGTCGCTCAGGGGTTCTCCGGACACTGGGTGCTGACCGGGACCCGGCGGTGATTCTGATCTGGCTCGTCTCGGGCCTCGCCTCCTACGCGAGCGGGTGAGTTTAGGGCGTGGTTCAGGTAACCCCCTCTGTGCACCCTCGGTGTGACTCTTGGGGGACTGGCTCTGGGTGCTGAAGCGCAAGGGTCGCTCCTCCGTCAGCCACGTCCAGGCTCCTTCAGGGGAGTCAAAGAAGAGGGTTCGGTTTTGGAAAACCACCCGGAGGCGGGCCAGAAAGAGAAGCCTATACTGAATGTTTAAAGTACGAAGCTTCTGCTTGACTTCTCCGAAGGAGCGTCTTTGGCCCTGAACTTCCCGCATGTAGTCGGGGAAAATCATAATCGTCTGGCCTTGGTATTTGAGATGCTGTTGCTTGCGCGCTTCAGCCAGGATGGAGTCCCGGTCTTTGAAGTTAAGGATCCGCATTATTATTGGGCGGTGAGGCGCTCCCTGTGGCGACTTTGGGGCGAGAGAGCGGTGGGCCCGCTCGATTGCAAACCATGGGGAGAGGGAGCCCTCGGGCATCCACGCGCGCAGCCACGCTTGATGAAGGCGGGCGTCTGACCCTGTTCCGAGCCCTCCGGAAACCCCACCAGACTGAGGTTGTTCCGCCTCAATCTGTTCTCGGCGTCCTCAGCCCGCTTATGCAAATCTTGAATTTGAGACTGGAGGCGGGTGACCTGGTTTTTGAGCTGTTGGACATCATCCTCCACAGTGGAGATGCGGGACTCCGTTGCTTTGATCCGGGCCGTGGCATTGCAAAGGTCTTGACGGATGAGGGTCATGTCGACCCGGACTTCTTCAATCTTGCCCTCTACCAAGGTTTGGGAGGCGCGAATGGTTTGAAGGATAGCGGCGAGGTCCACAGCAGCGGGAGCATCCTTCTCCGTGGGACCACCCGTCGCCCCGGACTCCGTGGTTGTATACTGATCCATCTTGGTCTGTATGGCGGGAGGCTTCGGCCCCCGGTGTCTCCCCATGATCAGCAGGTGGAGCCGGAACTCCCAGTGCGTCCAGTGCGGACGGGGAGGAAGGGGGAGAAGTGATCGGGTCAGCAGCCCCGAGGCCTCACAGCGGGGGAAACGCAGGCCGCAGGTAAACGCTCCAGTCTCAGGGACAGCTCCGGTAGGCGTTGCCATGCCAGGGCACCCCGCGATTCCACGGTCGATTAAGTGGGCAGCCGCCAGGTAGAGGAAGAAAGGAGGGAGAGGGCCCCCGAAGCCTAGGAGCGTCTCTGCGTCCAAAGTAGGGCAGAGTGGGGGGGAGAAGCAGACTCACAAACCCCCGCTGACCGGAATGGCTTCTGTCTTGTTATTATTGCAATTCCTTATTTTATTTATTTATTTCTCTCTTTCCCCTTTTGCTCTGGAGCCCTTTTCCTTCTGCTGTTTTTCTGTTTTTTTTCCTTTCTACTGCTCCCTTCTGTCGTTTGAGGGGACCTCTGGGGTCTGGAGCACCAGCCTGGGTCGTTCTGGGGCTGACTGGGTCATATCGGTGGGCAAGGAGCAGCCAGGAGCACTTGCGTCATTGTGCGGTTGGCGGTGCTTTTCCCGGCTCGCTATTCACTGTGGTCTGCTTGCTTCGGTCTTTCCTCGGCCCAGTAGGTGGGAGTGGCCTCAGCCGGTGCAATGCTCCTTGTTTCCGCGGTGACGACACAGCTGGCAGGGCACAGGCCCAGTGTTATAATTTTGGTGAATGAAGGACACCCCCACTCAGTCATACGATGTCGAAGTTTGACCTCGAGCAGTCTCCTCCCATTTATTAATCCCCTCTGGCCACGCCTGGCCAGAGGATGTCGTGCCTCTACATCTTGTCATCCCCTACAGCAGTAGGACCGCTAACCTGCTACATATACTTCGATTTGTATGCATACCTTGATAATATGTTTAAAGTCAATGCTCAGGAATCAATATATGTTCAGGTCGATATTCTTGAACTCAATATTGTGACATACAATCATTACTTTGACCCAGCATCTAGTTACCAAGAAACTCATGACATCCACAATGCTGGAAGCTGCCTCTGCGAAGAAGAGTGTGAAAGAGCATAGAGTTAGCCTACTTCCTCAGACTTGCCTCACAAATAGTATGGCCTCTGATGCTTCCATATTGCCCCCACCAGTATCTCACTAAGTATTCTATTTGCCCTTCATTGGGCACTTCTAGGGAAGCAACAATAAAGCCAGGACAGCAGGAGCCATTGCCCAGTGAGTCTACAGACACTAGACAGGAGCTCTGGTGAGGTAGGAAACTGAGACACCTGGCAAGAGTCTTAGTGTCTGATCTAAACTCAGTCAACAACCTACACCTTTTTATCAGTTTTATATAGCTATATAGCAACATCTTGGCCCAAGAGCATTGGAGTGCTTACATGAGCACTAGATTACATTATTATTTTGCTTTTTTAGGTACAGGGAGGATAAGTGATTTGCCCAGAACCACAGGATGTTGAGCTGACCCCAGGACATGAACCCGATTCCCCAGTTTCATAGTAAACAGCTCTGGTCATTATGCTACATCTCCCTCCACTTACTCCAGTGCTTAGAACTCATTTTTGTAAGATCCAGAATCGCCATCTTTTACAGAGTTTAATACACTTTTAAGATGTTCCCTATACTTTATCACAGGGAGATCTCCACCCTGGTGGTGGAGAGCTCCCTATGGTAATGTATTGGGAAAAGTAAAAAAGTTACTTTTTTATGGTAAATATTATTATAAATTAATGTTATTTTATTTTTTTAATGGTACAACAAAATTAGTAACTTAATTTAGATTTGTAATTTATTTAGTGTGAATATATTAAATTAAATTCAATTATTTTTCTGAAGTTTAAATTAAAAAAGAATATTGACTTACTTAACAAAATTATACATTTGTATATTGTATTAATAATTATTAAAGGGGATATATAGAATAATTTCAAAAATATATTTTAATTCAATTTAATGTTACATTATTCTTTAAATTCAAAAACAGTTCTGATATTTTAAAATAAAATAATAAAGGTTTTATTTTTTGATTTTTTTAAACAAATTAAATGTATTTATATATACCTAGGTTAAATATTTTAGTTTAATGTAACATTATTTCCTACAGGGATTTATGCTAGGTCGTGGCAGTACCAGTGGTTGGCTATTTATGGTGCTGGACTTACTCCAGCTCTGAACTACAGGACATTTTCTACTTTTTTGGGTCATTTTTGGCTGTAGTAACTTTAGGAGTTTAGCTTATGAATGGTAATGGGCTTACTCTTTTGTGAGCAGGTGTAAGTCCCTCCCTTAACTCCTACTAACTCCTGCCCAAAACCCTCCCATTTAGTAGTAAGTATGCCCCCTTTTTCAGCCACTCCCCCAGGCCCCTTCCACATTTCCTACTAAGGGCCTGATTCCGATCTTGCTAGGAAAGCCCTCCGTACGACTCAGATCCGGAGGGTTTCTCGAGCGAGACGTGCTCCTGGAGTCCGACTGAACGAGTACGATGCAGCCGTATGCTGACGGACTCGGTTCGCTCGGACTCCCATTGAACTCCATG
The DNA here is from genome assembly GCA_963921515.1 of Calotriton arnoldi. Taxonomy (NCBI): domain Eukaryota; kingdom Metazoa; phylum Chordata; class Amphibia; order Caudata; family Salamandridae; genus Calotriton; species Calotriton arnoldi. Next base: position 485,678 of record CAWUFW010002608.1, read on the forward strand.
GGAGCCTGTGTACAGACGAGTACACAAGCTCCCATGGCAGAAAAGGGGTGGGTGGGGAAAAGCGTACACCCTGTGGCAGGCACCCCATGTTGCCTGTCACACTGTGCATGCCTGGATCGGGGAGACCCATGGGCACACCCTGTGACAGTATTGGAGGGCCCCGGGTGCAGGGGGGCCTGCTACGGCACCCCGAAGTACGTTTCCGACAGTCGCTTCGTCTCGCTGAGACCGAGGCGAAGCGGCTGTCCGAATCGTGCATCGTACTCGCTCGGTCGGCATTTGGCTTCATTGCGCTGTACGATCCGGCTGCGAATGAGTCTTACGGAGCGGTTCGGGTCCGGAAACGATTCGGTCAGCGCTTACGCGATCTTCGCATCGTACTTGGTCGTTCGGACCTGTGTACGATTCGGTCGTAAACAAGGGCTACGAATCGGATCCGGCAAAGCTAAATCCGATTCGGAGGCCTTCCGAGCGAGATCGGAATCGGGCCCTAAGTAGTAAACTTACATGTGTGAACATATCCCCATAGAAAAGATAGGAAGGTGGAGGGGGTTTTTACACTCATAGGTTTGTGAATTGCATTTCATAGTAAGCAACTTAATCTACTATAAAATTCAGTTTGCGAATCAAGCCCCACTTGGTTGCTACCTCTAACAAGTGAACAACCAGCAGCGGCTCCTCCGTTAAGGCGGAGGAGCGTCGCCCCACTGCTCTCAGCAGTGAAAAAAAGGAAAAATAAAATGATAATAAAACATGTTGGTATCATTCTATTTTTCCTTGCTGAGCTAAGTTCAGCGCAGGGAGGGCCGGGCCATCTTCGTTGGCAGCAGCAGTTGTGGCACTGCTGCACATGCGCATGTTGGTTTGGCCGGCAATCTTAGGACGTCCTAACCGGCATGCGCATTTAGATCTCTCCACCCAAGCTGTGTTGCACAGCCAGGTGGAGACAGGCACAGGCACTCAGGCCCTGACTAAGCGGCAAATCAGGCCGCTTAGACCAATCCTGGTGCTGTTCTCATGCTGGGTATTATCAGCATGAGAGGAGTGTCTGGATTAGTGTGGGGAGTCTGGGAGCCTGCCAGGAGTCTAGAGGAGCAGAAGAGGACCGTGACGGCGGCCAGCAGGTAAGTACTTTTTTATTTTTTTATTTATTTTTCTCTCCCATGCTGCCTCCTGCATTGCCCCTCCCACCCACCCCCCAATGGCCTGCCAGATACAGACCTCTAAGAATCTACAGATTTAAATGGAATGCACTCATTATCTCATGTTTTATAGTACTGTTAGAAATTATATGTCCCAATATGTCCCAATAGTTGATCACATAGGCACAATCTTGTAGATATTTAATATATGTCTAAGATGGTGATTGCCTCTTGTAGGACAGCTATGTATTGAAAATACTGAGGCCTGGCATTCCCAAATTGTACATAACACGAAAACAGTCCTCGGGTCTATAGGATGAAGTATGAATAGTTACCACTGTGTAGACTCCGACACCTGTATTTTAAAGGAAAAGGGGAAAGATCCCTTTTAGGATGAAAACCCTCACTCACCTCACGGTGACATGCTTCATCATTTGGGTTTCTCCTCCTGGTGGAAAAGCATAGTTCCACCAGGGGCTACAACTCCCTCACTGTGAGGAAGGAGCTCAGGGATGTTTTAGTATGTTGAAGACTCTATATTCGCAAGGATGCTAAAATCCCGTGATGGATCAGGTAAGCAAGGAAGTGCAGCGCAATTGCAAAAAGATGTGAATTAAAACTACCTAGTGGCAACAAAATAGACAGTCTTTATTCACTTGCTGACACTGGTAGGGTTAAAAAGCAGTGCAAACAGCAGTGTGAAAATTATACTGCTGAGTTATTTACACACGGTCAACATGTTTCAGCCTCAATGACCCATCTTAGTGTCTAGGCTTTCGTCAGGACCAAGAATAGAAAAACAAAGCTGCTGCTGAATGTGGAAAGGTGTACAGAAATGAATAGAAAAATACTAGACCAGTAATCTCACGTTTCCTGTAGTATTACTGGAAAGATCTACAAAAAATGGAAATACAGAGTGTCAGAGTTATAAACCGTGATACGTCACATACAACACGAACAACATGATTAGGGGTATATCATGTAGATAGCTAGTTGCTGAAAAGGGCAGAAAAACTCACCCAAATTTTTGGAAAACAACCCTCACCTCTACCTGGTAACAATTCAGGAAAGGGGGGGGGCCCCGCTCTATAAAAGAAAACCATGTGTCATACAAGAAAGGAATATTGTTGACACTAAAGTAAATCAAACAAACAAATATAAAGACACAGTTCAGGCTAAAAAAGTGTAAGGTGAGGCTAGCTTAATTAAATCAAGCATTGTGTTACCGACTTGCTGTCGCATAAAAAGAAACATAACAGTATTATTCGCTATAGCACTAGTCTCAGTAACCAGTAGTACCATGTATACAACTTAGCGGTACTGGCAGAAAAGAGGTGAAAATTCTGAGAACCTGATTATACAGTCAATAAAAATAAAAATGATGTTTAGGCGCGGTTTGACCGGCATTTCTAAATTGACAGAGTCAAAAGGTGAAAGAAAACATATTTTAAATAACAGTCACCAAGAACCCTTATCAGTTCAATGCCATCTCTGAGTTAAACTAGTCAAATGCACGCAAAAGACAAAGCTACTATTGAAAATAGTTACCAGCCAAAAAAGCGGTCAGGCTATGAGAGAACAGTCTCTAAAGAAAGGGGAATTGTGGGAGCAAGCTGACTCACCTATCCGTCGGTATTCCCAAATTGTAGTCTGAACGTAATTACTATTTTACTTGAGTGTACACTATACACTCTTTACATTCACTTCAGAGCACGAGAGGTAGGGGGTCAACATATTTTCTGCAATAAACAGCACCTGGAAACTGATCATGAGTTAGAGGTAAGAATAAGTGGCACTGAAGGAAGTACATTTCTTGACGAAGAAGGTATTGGTAACAAAATGAGGTGAAAATTAGAATCTGTGAAAAAACTTTTGGATGATGAGCCGAAACTGTCTTCAATAGTTCCTGATAGGCAAGACGTGGGCATGTGATATTTTTCAGGTATAAATGGCATTTTCTGGGTCTTCTACTCAAAGTTGTCTGTCACTTCTTCAATATATGATTCTGACCAAAGTGGTTGAATACTTGATGTTGAGTGTTGATGTCATGACATTATTTTGTACAGTGCATGACAATGATGTATGTTCCGTGAATACCCTGTGCAATTAATACCAAGGTTGCATCGTAGGGCAACATTGTGTACAATGCACCACAATGCTGCTCTGTCTGACAAATACTGGAGAAAGTATGATAGTATGTGAGTCCTCCTGACAATGCATGTGTGTCCTGGTGATATCTTGTGAAGGTCATGGCACTGCTGTGCGATATGGCACTATCCTATGAATTGCATGTCATTAGCCTAGCGGTCTGGAAATATGTTTCATAATATAAAACATGTGTGGGTACATGTTAATTCTGGGTGTCTTTGGAGTATGTTGTGCAATGCAGCATCCTCCATGGCCTGGCAACATCCTCCATGATTGCTGTGTGTGGCACGGGACTATCCACTGCCATGCCTGAAACTGCTATGACACTACTGTAGGGCATGGCACATCATCACTGCACGACACTACTGTTTGCTGAAGCAATACCAGGTGCAGTCAATAACTCAGCCCTGGCCTTTCAATATCCTGTGCAACTCCCGTGAATATCAACACACGCTAGTAAGGGTGGTACCACTTTATATGGAAATCATCCTGTTCCCTTCATGGCTCTGCTGTGCGCTCAGGCAATTTCCTCTGTTTATTGTTATGCGCTGCATGACCCGGCAATATCCTGTGCAGGGCTTTGACCTTCTGTATGTTCCTAACAGTACGTGCACTTCATGGCAATGCTCTATGCCGGGGAGATTTCTCGAGATATCTAAACGGGTTTTAATTTACAGGTTTGTACTTCATCAGAATCAAAATCGCACTGCTGGGTGGAGTTGCGCACAATGTTCACGCGACTGTGGAAGTGTTGGCAGCAGTAGTGAATTTACTGCTGACATGCTGGAGAGAATCGGTTAGTTGTGGACTCATGGAATTGACGCAAGAATAACACACGTTGGCCCCCTGACTACATTTCTGAATTATAGGAAATCTGCTTAGCTTTCTTATGTGTGTGCAGTTCAGCAAAAGCTTGCTTGGCATAGGGATGTTTGCCCTATTCCACAGCTGGTACATTTAGAAATGTTCTTTGGGGCGTGCCAGTGGCCCCATTAAAGCAATTTATCTCTTCTCTTTCAGCTGACCAAGCAGACCCATGCAAATTCATGGCGTGTGATGCATTTTCAGAGTGCATAATGAATTCATGGACAAAGGAGGCAGACTGCCTTTGCAAGCCTGGTTATGTAAGCATCGATGGACTGCCCTGTCAGAGTCTGTGCGAGCTTGAACCCAATCTATGTGTCAACGAAGGAAAATGTGAAATCGTTTCAGAAAAGGGGGCTGTCTGCAGGTAGGTGGTTTTACATTGGTAACATTGCTACTATAAGCCGGTGAATAACACTTAGGGCCCGGTTCTTAATAAAAAAAAAAACAAAATCTGAAATGTACTTCCATATATTTACTCCTGCAGTTGGAGTACATTTCTGACTGTTGTGGAATTCACCGAGGATGTCTGGGAAACTGTAACAAAAGCAATTTTCCTGTAGTAGGTCAGAAAATATTTTGGAATTCCAAGTTACATCCAAAGGAAGGTATTTTCGTATGTGTAAATGTAACCTGTTGACATTTAAGGATAGCTAAAGACTTTGCAGTATTACATTTGCACTGTATTTTTTTTCTTTAAGCGGGAAATATGTTGTTACTTGTGGAAAACCTTTTTCCCTACTCAAGAACTAATTTTGGGACCTATTCCCATTTCATACCACAGGCAGAGATGCAATACTGTCCGTTATGGGTATAAATCTCCGACTGTGTCCAGGAGATACAAGTGCCTTACAAATGATTGTGAACGACTGCAAACTTCCACGTTTATGTTTTTTTCATGCACTTTGAAACGAATCCCTGCCTTGCAGTGCCAGCTCCCCTCCCCCTTGGCAGATTAGCTCACACATACTGTACCACAGTGGTGTAATGGTTAGTGCGATTAAATTCCTTTATGAGTGTAAATATATTTTATGTGAGTACAAATATGAACCTGCGGTCACAGATTAAGCCGTGTGCGCACATACGTCCGGCTGTGGTGTGCAAATGGCTTTGCGAATCAGAGTGAATGTGGGAGAATACATTTTTGGATGTAGCCGCACACCACAGAAGTCCATCGTCACAAATATTTGGCCACATGGATCTACAAATCTCTCGGAAGAATGCAGTCGACAGGGAGACGCTATTTTTTCAGTACAGAATTAGAACAGATTTTGGTTTTGATATACTGACCATGGGTTTTTTGTGATTATAAAGAAAGCCTGTTTTTGAGAGCTAGAACACCATTTGTGGTATTGGTTTTGTTTCCAGGGAGATATTAGTATAATGCTCGTGGCTGTTAAGGAAAATCCCCCTGCATGTTATAGATGGAGAGCATTTTGCAATGCAGCTCATCCCTGCAACGCTTAGGATTTCGGTCAGTGTCCTTGGCTCATTAAAGTGTAAAACATGATTTTTTGTTTGCTGATTTCTTTTATTTTGTATCACGTTGTTTCACAGGCCTATTCCTCAAAAGTGCACGTGATTGAAAGTGATATTATTCAAGCTAATGCCGTTTCAGATCACTCGCAAATGAGTGTAAATGGAAGGCTTCGAGGAAGAGACCTAGGTTTCTGGACCTTGAATCTCTGGACTAGAGATGATTTTTAAAACAGGGAAATATTCTGTGCAAACACTTGTTTCTGGTGGTCTAAGATTGGTTCTCCCATAGGTTAGACACCAGTCTAAGTTCACTAAACTCATAAAGGTTGTCCTTTGAACCCTGTGAAATCCATTTGACCATTATGGTTCATGGCATACATTTTAACTCGATAACTGGAATAAATGTTATCTCTATAACTGGAAAACTATTTAAAAGACTTAAATTTGCTAGCAGATTGGTAGGCAGTTCTAGGCAGGATGAAGCACCCATATTAAAGACAAAGTGGTAAAGAGCTTGGGGAAGTGGCGGCGCTTCTGGATCTGTGGGGTCCTGTGGCACCGTAGACAATATGCCTGGAGGTGGATGTGCTACGTGTCCACGCTCTGGCCTGAGCTTGGTCATTTTTGAGCAGCAAAGAGAGCAACATACTGAGGTAAGTGAGGTTTCCTGTGTTGATAAATAGGAATAATATATCCTGTGGGTTGCCACAGAGCTGAGCACTCTTCCAGCTACCTAACAGTTTACAATAGCTATACATGCTCCCTCAGACTCATCAGTGACTGTAGCCTGTGGTGTCAGCACCAGAGCAGCCTCCAGCAGGCACACTCCTCACTAGGGAGCTGGTGCCACCAGCCTTAGCCAGAGAGTTTGAGCAACTCAGGTCTGGGCACTCTCTCAATGTTTATGATAGAGATCATCAGCTGCACTGGCCCTTCTTCCTTTTTCCAAGGCTCCTTTGCAGTTCATTCTTCCTGTGGAGGAGTTCATTAAGGGAGGAAGAGAAGTCTGCCATTGATGGGAATCCCACTGAGTCTAAAGATGCCACATCCATCTTTAACTGACAGAAATTGATCCACCCATTCACAGGATGCTAGGAAAGGGCCAAGATCCAAGGTGACGAAACCTCTAAGCATATGGCAAATATCTGGTCCAACTTCCGGGAATGAGGGAAAACCTGCAGAACAGTGGACTGACAGCTCGTTGTGATGTATCCTCAATCATGGCTGACATATGGATATAGGCCCCTTCTGATCATACCCCAGTTATGGTCGTCATGGGCAATCTTCTTGAACACCATCAGCAGCTGTGCAGCAGTCAAGGCAGGATGAAATTGAAATTCTAGAGCCTGTCTTGGGAAGGTCCGTTCAGAAAGCAGTAATGCATTGTGATAGAAATGGGATTTCTGGTTGGCTAGGGCATGCGCCTAAGCCAGGCAGAAACCACCACTCTAGTCAGGGCAAGGGAGTTACACGCTGAAGATAACCCCTGCTCAGCCCCTTGGTAGCTTGGCACGAACAGTCAGGCTTATCGCAGAGACAATGTGTAAAGCGTTTGCGCAACACACACACAGCAGGGACACACTAGGCACACCACAGAAGAAACTCCACACAAGGTTATGTAAAAATAGCCTTTGTATTATCCATAAACGCATTAGTTAATAATCACAAATGTACACTGTGCCATTTGGCACTAGGTTATACTTCACAGGGGATTATATACAGGACAGGGCTAATCGGGCCACTGTCAGAACCATTAGAAAGCACAAGTAGTAAATATAAAACAACCAGCAATTACTGGTAAAATACTGTACTCAGCATCATCACATTAGGCATAAACACATTATGCGTAAAGCCTGGGCATAAACACATTATACATCACATTAGGGCCTTGCGCCCTACCAGCACCTCAGGTGCTCACAGGCCCACTGGCATTCCTCGGGGGCCCATCTGGGACTTCCCCGCCTTACCCTATGTCCAAATAGTCAGGGCTCTAAGCTGCCACTGCAGCAGGGTGCAGGCCCAACAGGCCGGCACCAGAAATGGGGGGCGAAGGTACAACTCACCCTTGTCTCTCTTGAGACGTAAAACCATGCCCCCTCAAAGTTGCAGCTGCCCGCAGAGTGCCTTGGGAGCCCCTCTCACCGGGGATCCGCTTGTAGGGACAATCGGCACCAACAAGTGCCTTCTCAGCCCCCTTACTGGGGCTTCTCTTGGGGGCCAAACAGGAATGCCCCCCCCCGTTGCAGCTGCCCGCACTCCGGCGGTGCAGCTGTAAATAATCAGCACCGGCACCAACAGTGCCTTGAAGAGCCCCCTTCACCGGGGCTCTTCCGGTGCCACTCCCAGGCACCAAAAAAAATACTCAATTTCAGCCCCACTCACCGGGGCTGTCCTCCTTTCGCCGGCCCCAAACGAGGGGATGTCACTGCAGGGAGCCCGCGAGGCTCCGATCCCTTCTTCAACGTCGGGGCACCCAGCAATGCTCCGTCTTCCTCTGGCAGGCGCGCAGGGCTCTCCTCGGCACACGGGAGCCCCACCCACACTCAGGCACAAGACCCTGACTTCCTGTCTTGTGCTGCTTCTTCCCGCTTCCTCGGGCAAGGCTCCGCCCACTTCCAGGCAGTCCGCCTGACTTCCGGGATGCCGCAGCTTCACAGAGGGATCCCCCACGTCGGAATTCCTTCTCAGGGGAATTCCGCGATGTGGCGGGCTGCGCCACACAGCGCTTTCAAGCGCTCGAACTCCTGGCACGTTCCTCACGCCTTGGAGGTGCAAGCCCACACCTGGGGCTCCGAGAAAACGAGATTAGAAGCGCTCGCCCTGCGCCAGCAAGCAAGAGCCCACTACTAGGACTCAAAGGGCAAGGAAGACAAAGCGCTCACTACGCGCTTGCTGCAGATCACCCCCTTGGGTCTAGAGGGGCAGAGCTGGGCCCAGGCAGGCCAGCTCACAGGGTCCTCCAGCAGAGGGGCAATCCCTCATGGCGGTTCCTCCTGGGGCCCAGCAGTCCAAGCAGGCACAAGTAAGCACCCAAAAGCACACCTTCATGGGGTCACAGCCCCAGTACTTAAACCCCATATGTCTTTGTTCTCTCCCCCTGGCACAGGTCTAGACCCAGTCCAAACCAGTTCTGGCGGGCACTCCAATCTTTGTTTACAGGGCACAACCACCCTCATTGTCAGAGTAGGTCCTGGCCCCAGACACACCACAGGGGGGCGGAGCCATCATTGTACAAGGCAGGCACAGACCTATTCAGGGTCAGGGGCTACTCCTCCCACTACTCCAAATGCAGTTCTGCCCATTCAGCCTAGTGCTGACTCACCCAGCCCCTTTGGAGCCACACACCTCACCAGCCCCTCTCACTCCAGAGCCAGACATGCAATACACATCAGGGAGGCACAAAGACACATAGCACACAGAAATGCCAACTTCTAAAAGTGACATTTCTAAAATAGTGATAATAAATCTGCAAACACCATTACGCAGCATTATTACTATTTCAAACATACCAAACTTGACCACGCTGCTCCTCTCATATTAGAAATTACCACTGAAACACTTATCAGGGAATCCCCAATGCATTCCTATGAGAAGGCAGCCTCACAGTAGTGAGAAACCAAAATGGCTGTTTGTCACTACCAGGACATGTCACACAATTAAGGTACATGTCCTACCTCTTACCTACAATGCACCCTGCCCATAGGGCTAGCTAGGGCCTACCTTAGGGGTGACTGACATGCAGTAAAAGGGGGGTCACAGACGTGGCACACACTTTATGTGCCATGTCACAGTGGCAGTAAACTGCGCGCACAGGCCCTGCAATGGCAGAGGCCTGAGACAGGTTTGAAAGGCTACTTTGGTGGGTGGCGCAATCAGCGCTGCAAGCCCACCAGTAGCATTTAAGTTACTGGCCCTGGGTATCTGAGATACCACTTTACAAGGGACTAACAGGTAAATTAAATACGCCAAACAGATGTAGACCAATCTTACCATGTTTACCACAGAGAGCACACGCACTTTACACTGGACAGCAGTGCTAAAGTGCCCAGAGTCCTAAAACCACCAACACCAGGTCAGAAAAAATACTAGGAGGAAGGCAAAAAGTTCAGGGATGACCCTGCAAAAAGGGCCAAGTCCAACACAATTGCCTAACTCAAACCGTGCCTGAATAGGTCTCATGGAGTCCAGACTTTGATGCATCTAAAGCAAAACCAAAGGGGCTCCGTGTACACACTACACCATTTCTTAAAGCTGCCAACATAGGCAGGAAGACTTCGTAAGCCACACTGCCCTAGATAAACATGACATGGCCACAAACACAACGAAAATGTAAACGAAACCGAGGAACGTTTAAACTTGAACACTATCCTTAGTATGTAATATTGCAATACATCTGGATTCATGGGTTTATGTATTTTGCATAGTTTGTTTTTGCCTGCCAACTCATTTTCATGTAATTTTCACCCATGGGAGACCGGTTTGTGTAGAATATATCTCACACAAACTGTGAAAACGTATGTGCCCGGACTGTGGCCTGTCCTGTGAAAACAACATTACCCCGCTACATAACAAACTGCAATGAGAAGGCATCTTACATGGCTTTTGCACACAAGGACAAAGTCATGTACAATTTTCACAAAGGCAACCGCCCAAATGTATTTCAAGTAACATTATCAATAATTACATGTATATGTGCATTGACATATCTGGTGCTTTCACCCAGTCCTAATTTAAAGGGCATGGTGATTAAAGATGCAGCAACTAAACTGTTCTTTACGAAACAATTATTTAATATTTGTCATCTATGAACCTTTAATCTAATAACACATGCCAAAAACTCTTGCAAATAATAACTATGACAGTGAAGGTTAGCAAGCAGCAAGTGGTCCTTATAAAGCCAGCCCATTAGCTGTCAACAGAATATGGTTTCTAGCGAATCATGGCCGGTCCCTTGCAGCCTTCAAGAAGATCAAAAGGCTTGAGGTCAGGGGACGAGGACGAGGTTGGACAAAATATGATTATCGTCGATTGCTTTGGGTGGGCAAACATAGAATTGGTTACTGGGGAAATATACATTTTATCAATGCCAAAAATATGTACAGACACGGTGGGAAAGGATGCAAATCTCCTGGTTTGCTACAATGGACTGATTTTAAATGAATTTTCAGCCTACACTCTTATATGTAGTTCATAACCAGCCAATTTAGAAATGATTGTTATATTACAGTAAAATGTTAAATTCCACGTGGGCCAATAAATACACGAGATTAGGGGAGTTCTCTATAGACCTATTTGTAAGAGAAGTTTAAGATTTCCTAACTTGGCAAAATACGTATTAACAGTTCAGCTGAATCCAGCACCCTGTGTATGAATGACCCAAAATTGAAGCTTTTTTTCTTCATAAGCAGCAAAACTCGAACATAACCTGATGCGGCTTGCACTGCCTCCCTCCCAACCTCTGCAAGAGCTTTGGTGATCTGTTGATAACAGATCAAATAACCCTGACCCACCAGACGATCACTATTCGTAAAGAATAAATAACAACTTTCTCTTCTCTTATTACACCAATAATTGACATCCTAGATTTTCCTCTGAGAGTCAAACACAGTGTCCTACCGGTGGAATTATATCTCCTAGAATAAGATAGTCATTTGATCGGGAAACCTTAGAAGGTCTGAGCTTTGCGAGAAGAGGCTTTTTATTTAACTGGAAAAGACAAGTTTCAACAAATAAAAAAAGGAGGGGGCATAAAAACACAATACCATGGAAGGCATGCTTGCACAAAAAAGCTATGTCACTTCTTTATAAAGCCATAGGACATTGCTTCCTATAAATCAACATATGGCCAAATGGAAAAAAAAGATGGAGAGAGCAATTGTAATTGTAATTATAATTATAAATTGTATTTATATATCGCACAATACCTCTAACGAGGCATTGAAGCGCTTTGCGGCGAGTAGACAGCTGCTCTGGAACCCAAGATTAGAGGTTAATGTAGTACATTAGTCAGTCAATTACAGTCAATTTCAACTTTATTCAATCATATTAGGTACGATCATAAAAGTGCATAAACAACAATAAATTTAAAAAACTGTTCTCATAGATAAAATACGGTGATCATTTCATCCAAATTCTTATAAAAGAGGGTACAAAATTAATGCGAGGTTTCAGTTTGTAGATACTAAAAACTGCCAAGTCAAATATGGGTTAGAATACAGTATCTATAATTAATGAAGTTTCCATTAAAAAAGTTTTTATGATCCCAAGGACTTTCGCCTTTTTATGCAAGCGCATAAAAATGAGGCTTGCGAGAAGCACACTAGGTGGTCGGGTAGTGATTAAAAAAAAAAAATGCGACCCTACATTGAACAAAGTGATGGCTCTTTAAAATTGGTACAATGTACTTTTTCCTTTCTTTAAGATAATATCCACAGAAGAACAGTATATGAAGGTCTGTTTGGGCAGAGGACTTATCTCAGGGGCAATTAATCAAGTTCGAATGGTTAAATGTTTTCGATGGGAACCCCAACATTAGTGGGATCATATTTAACCGAAACCGCAATAATATGAATTTATGGTGCGGTATTGTGGCCTCCTCTAAGTAGGGATATCCACCTTCCCAAATAGGTAAATGTGGTTGATAAGCCAGCGTAGACTGCTTCCTGTGGTTTTCCTCCCTACAAGTGTACTGGGCTTTCAGCATAAAAGTGTCCACCAATCTTTGCTTTGACATAGGTCTGCAAGTCATCGGGTCCGTAAACAGTACTTTTAACCCCAATTCCATCAATTCTCGCTCAACGTAGTTAATTCATCTAATTTTCTTATAATTATCTAGGCTAAGGCAATCTTTTATTATACACTGAGTTAAGGGGAGAGTATTCCTTCGCCAGATGGAGAACCACAGGAGCAAAAGTGCCAGACTAATTGAGTCCATTATATACAGTAGGCTCAACTCCAGATGGAGTACATAATTAGATGTTGACTGGGGAAGAGAGACCAGGGATTTAAAGAACTTATCTTCAATGATTTGGAGTGGTTCAGTATGTGCCAGACCCCAGACACCCGCTCCATATATGGCCGCAGATTTCGTTTTCCCGTGATAGATATGCTTAACAGTAGCCAGAGGTTTCATACCCATCCTGGACATAAATGCTTTTAATGCTCCCAAACTTCTTTCCATTCCCATGGCCCTTGCATCGATTAATCTAGACCACGTTTGGTTCTTATCGAAGAGTACCCCAAGATAGGGAAAGGACTCCACCACCTCGATTTTCCCTGATTCTGTATAGAGCTGGGATGGTTTTCCTCGAGCACCCCCCCCCCCTCCCCACGTCAATAATTACAAACGATTTTGACTGGTTAACCTTCATGTCAAGAGAATCCATGAAGGCGGCATAAGTGGTGATTAGACGACGCAGCCCTATCCTTGTTCTGGCAATAAGGACTGCATCGTCAGCATATGCCAGAATTGGGAGCTGGATGGACTCAGACACAGGGAGATCAGGGCTTACACCCAAAAGGGCGTTCCCCACGCCGTTCGTATAGATGGAAAATAGGAACGGCGCGAGGACACAGCCCTGTCTTACCCCCCTCAGGATCTTAAAAGGGCGGGTACATTCCCCGTTTTTTCCATATCTGACCGATGCTGATGCCTCCGAGTATAGTTGCCGGATAAAGTCAATTATTGGAGGGTCGATCCCCATCTCTTCCATAATATACCAGAGCTTTGGGTGGGAAACGCAGTCAAACGCTGCTGAAAGGTCCATAAAAGCGAGATAGATTCTCCCACCCTTAGCCCTAGTGTATTTGTCAATAATCTGTGAGAGGTCGAGGCACTGATCTACAGTTCCTCTGCCCTGTTGGAACCCATACTGGGCCTGCATTAATATGTTCTTATCATCTACCCAAGCCTCTAATCTAGTTAAAAGCAGGCGGCCCATGAGTTTCGGAGTGGTATCTAAAAGGGAGATAGGCCTATAATTTTTTGGGCTACTCCTGTCCCCCTTTTTATAGATAGGAACTATTATACTTGTCTTCCATGAGGGGGGAGGGCCTACTATTGCTATGTTATTAAAAATGTTTGTCAGTAAAGGAACCCAGAGGTCGTGGTTGTCCTGGAAGAAGTCTATTGGGACCCCATCCAAGCCAGGGGCTCTTCCAGTACTGCATGACGATAGGGCCCTCCTAACCTCAGTAAGTGAGAACGACAGGAATGCCCTCCTTCTATTCAGAAGAACGGGTGGGGAAAGGGCAGGGGGGTCAGCGGGCGAGAAGATATTAGCAAAGTGCTCTATCCACTCCTCCTCACCAACTTTTGTATCCAGCGATGGGTCCCTTTGGGTCTTAAAATACGATGAATTGATTATGCCCCAAAACTCACTGCTATTTCCTTTCATAGTTGCTTGGGCGAGCCTTTCCCAAATCTCCTCTGTTAGATTTGGGGGTCTCTAGTTGGCAGAGGTAGGTACCTTTGTCCAAATAGGGACCCTTGAGTCTAGTCAGGGAAAGTAGGTACACTCCTAAAATAACCCCTGCTCACCCTCTCGGTAGCTTGGCACAAGCAGACAGGCTTAGTTCAGAGGCAGTGTGTAAAGCATTTGTGAACACATACAGTAATCAAGTGACAACACTACAAATGGACACCACGCAGGTTATATATTTATAAAAATAGGTATACTTTATATAGATTTATCACAAGACCATAAACGACAAAAATAATCCACAATACTGTCAAGAATGCTTAGTTCTGATCAAAAAGGCTTAATTCAAGGTTCTGTGCGAGTCGGTAGCCTTCTCCGGCTACGGCGATGTCAAGAACAAACAGAGTCTAACAAATCCAGCTGACCGCGTCGAGACGGGCCAACACAGCGTAGACAGACTCAGTCACAGTACCTTTTACTTGAAGCGGCAGGCACGGGCGTGCGAGCCGGATGGCTGTTCGTCGCGATGTAAAATGAAAGCATTGCAGGACGCGTTGTCCCTCGATGCGGTGCAGGCAGCGGCTCGTTGACGTCGTCGAGACGGAGTCGGTGAGACCAGGGCCGTGCGTTGCAGGGCGAGACGGTGCTTCGATGCGGTGCTGGCAGGTTGCGGTGCGGCGACACGAGCCGGATTCAGGAGCTGGCGTCGATCAGTCCGGACAGCGGTGCGAGTCGGGCGGTGCGTCGCAAAGCGTGCGATCGGTGCCCAACTCCGGTGCGGTCACAGGACTTGAACTCAGCAGCAGTGACCGTGTCGGTCGGACCAGTTCGATTTGGCGTAGCGAAGCGTTGCAGGACGCGTTGTCCCTCGATGCGGTGCAGGCAGCGGCTCGTTGACGGAGTCGGTGAGACCAGGGCCGTGCGTTGCAGGGCGAGACGGTGCTTCGATGCGGTGCTTACAGGACACCGAGTCGGTCGTGAGAGTCGGTCACAGCTCCCTACCTCTGTAGCCACTGAAACAGAGTTTCCAGCAGCAATTCACAAAGGGGGTGAAGTCCAATGGTCCTGGGACTTCGGTCAGGGGGCAAGCTCTCTTCCAAGCCCTTGGAGATCCTTCACAAGTTGATGAAAGTCACAGCAAAGCAAAAGTTCCTTTCTCCTTTCTTTGGCAGTCAGGCAAACCACTGCAGGCCAATCCCCCAAGCAGCACTTCAGGCTTAGGGATAGTCTCTCCTCAGTTTCTTCTTGGTTCCGCTCCTCAGCAAAGGTTTCTTCTTGTTCCCAAAAGTGATCTAATTTCCTAGGGGTCTGGGTCCCCTTTTATACACAGTTTCTCTTTGTTCTCTGAAGGCAGAGAGGCCTCTGCCTAGCCCAAAACCAGTTCTGGTCAGTCCTGGAGCACTTTGTTTTTCTGACTCCTTCTTTCCTTTCAGAATGTGGGGCAGAGTGCTCAGCCGCCCGGCAGGAGGTGGAGCCAGCATTGTGGAAGGCAGGCACAGCCCTATTCAGACCCAGGTGCAACTCCTCCCTCCACTCTGGATGCAGATCTTTCTATTCAGCCCTGTGCTGACTCACCCTGTCTCCTGTAGCCACCCCCAGCCCCTGTCACTCAATCTCCAGACAAGGAATACACAACCTAGCAGAGGCAGGCTTGGATAGTTAGGCAAGAAAATACCCACTTTCTAAAAGTGGTATTTTCAAACACAGAATGTTAAAACCAACTTCACTAAAAGATGTATTTTATCATCCTGAGTTCAGGCATACTAAATTCGTTTTTCTACCATGTTCCCTGGGTCAGTTCTGACTATAAGGTGTAATAGTCAGTCTGCCCATTCTGGCCTATGGGGAGCAGGTAGCCTTGCAATAGTGAAAAACGAAAATGGCTGTAATTCACTATTAGGACATGCCACACACACCAGGGCATGTCCTACCTTATACTTACAATGCACCCTGCCCTAGGGCCTACTTTAGGGGTGACCAACATGCAGTAAAGGGAAGGTTTAGGGACTGGTAAGTGGGTGCACTCACCAAGTCGACATGGCAGCCCTAGGCTGCACACAGGCTCTGCAATGGCAGGCCTGAGACACACTTTACAAGCTGCTTCTGTGGGTGGCACAACCCGTGCTGCAAGCCCACCAGCAGCATTGGATTTACAAGCCCTGGGCACACTCAGTGCACGGTACTAGGGACTGACAAGTAAACCAATCATCCAATCATGGAGTCACTAATACATACATCAATTAACGATAGGGAGCACTTGCACTTTGGCACTGATTAGCAGCGGCAAAGTGCCCATGAGCATCTAGTCCAGCAAAAACATATCGGCAACAGTGGAGGCATTACGAAAAATGGAAGGGAGACCCACGCCAAGGATGCCAGGTCTAACACGTGTCCCCTCCAGCTGAAATGTGGGGAGAACTATCCTACCCCTAGGGAGTTCTCATCGCTAAGGCGGAAAAATCTGGACAGTCCATCAGCATTGGCGTGTTCTGTACCAGGGCGGTGTTCCACCGTAAAGTCCATCCCCTGTAGGGAAATGGACCACCTCAACAGCTTTGGATTCTCACCCCTCATCTGCATCAACCATCTGAGGGGCCTGTGGTCTGTCTGAACCCGGAAGTGAGTCCCAAACAGGTATGGTCTCAGCTTCTTCAGTGCCCAGACCACAGCAAATGCCTCACGCTCAATAGCACTCCATCTCTGTTCCCGGGAAGTAACCTCCTACTGATGAAGGCTACAGGTTGGTCTAGGCCCTCCTCATTGATCTGTGATAGAACAGCCCCTACACCATGCTCTGAAGCGTCGGTCTGAACAATGAACTCATTGGAGAAGTTGGGTGCCTGGAGCACAGGCGCCGTGCACATGGCAGTCTTCAAGGTGTCAAAAGCTTTTTGACAGGCGTCAGTCCAAATCACTTTCCTGGGCTGCTTCTTGGAAGTCAGCTCTGTCAAGGGGGCAACAATGCTGCCGTACTCCTTGACGAATCTCCGGTAATACCCGGTGAGTCCTAGGAAGGCTCTCACCTCTGTCTGGGTCTTGGGGGCTCCCAAGCCAGAATGGTATCAATTTTCGGTTGGAGGGCGCCACCTGGCCGCTCCCAACCTGGTGTCCCAAGTACACCACAGAACCCTGCCCAATCTGGCACTTACTCGCCTTGATTGTGAGGCCTGCCCTCCGCAGCGCCATCAACACTTCCCAGAGGTGACGCAGATGTTCTTCCCAACTGGCACTGAACACTGCGATGTCATCCAGGTAGGCGGCACTGAAATCCTCCAGTCCAACCAACACCTGGTTGACCAACCTCTGAAAGGTGGCAGGGGCATTCTTCATCCCAAAGGGCATCACCCGGAACTGGTAGTGCCCATCTGGTGTGGAGAATGCTGACCTCTCTTTTGCCCCATCAGTCAAGGCGATCTGCCAGTACCCAGACGTTAAGTCAAACGTGCTGAGGTACCGCGCAGCCCCTAACCGATCTATGAGCTCATCAGCTCTGGGGATGGGGTGGGCGTCAGTCCTGGTGACGGAATTGAGTCCCCTGTAGTCCACACAGAACCGGAGTTCTGGTGTGGCACCAGGCGCGGCAGCCTTTGGAACCAAGACCACTGGGCTGGCCCAAGGGCTGTTAGAGGACTCAATCACCCCTAGCGCAAACATCTTGGAGACCTCCTCCTTGATGCAGGCTCTGACCCTGTCAGTCACCCTGTAAGCCTTGTGCTTCACAGGAAGACTGTCCCCAGTGTCCACATCATGGACGCACCAATGAGTGACACTGGGAACCAGGGAGAACAGGTCAGGAACTGTCCCAACAGTTGGCGACAGTCACCCTGCTGCTCAGGTGTCAGGGAGGTAGAGAGGTTTACTCCCTCCACTGATCCATCTTGCTCTCAGGCTGACAGGAGGTCAGGAAGAGGCTCGGTCTCCTCCTCCATTCCGTCATCTGTAGATAAGAGCATGCCCACTTGGGACCTCTCCAAGTGGGGCTTCAGGCGGTTCACATTCAGGACCCGCAAGGGGTTCCTGGGAGACTGCAAGTCCACCAAATAGGTAACTGGACTCTTGCGCTCCACCACCGTAAAAGGGCCGGTCCACCTGTCTTGGAGCGCACAAGGCTCCACAGGGGCCATGACCCACACTTTCTGACCAGGCTGAAGCTCTACCAGAGTGGCATTCTGGTCGTACCACCGCTTCATCTCCTACTGGCTGGCTTCCAGATTTGCCTCAGCAAGTTCTCTGAAACGCCTAGTCTGGTTCCTGAAGGCCAGCATGTAACTGTATACATCCTGGGGAGGTTTCCTGGGAGATTGCTCCCAGCCTTCCTTGACCAAACTCAGAGGTCCTCGCACCGGGTGTCCATAGAGGAGCTCAAAGGGACTGAACCCTAGAGACTTCTGTGGCACCTCCCGGATTGCAAACAACAGGCATGGTAAGAGGACGTCCTATTTACGCCTCATGGGTTCTTCCAGACCCATAATCATGCCCTTGAGGGTTCGGTTGAATCTCTCAACCAGCCCATTTCCTTGAGGGTGGTAAGGAGTGGTGAACTTGTAAGTTACACCGCACTCCTGCCACAGGGACTTCATGTACTTGGACACGAAGTTGGTACCTCTGTCAGACACCACCTCTTGAGGGAATCCCACACGTGAGAAAATTCCCATCAGTGCCCGTCCCACCACGGGGGCCGTCACTGTCCTCAGAGGGATGGCTTCAGGGTACCGGGTGGCATGGTCCACCAAGACCAGGATAAACCTGTTGCCCATGGCTGTCTTGGGGTCCAGTGACCCCACAATGTCAATACCCACCCGTTCAAAGGGGGTGCTGACCACAGGGAATGGCTGGAGAGGAGCCTTGTGCTTCCTCCCACTCTTTCCACTTGCCTGGCAAGTCTGGCATGTCCTGCAGTGAGTGGCGGCACTCCTGCGCATCTGGGGCCAATAGAAATGGGTAACAAGCCTGTCAAAGGTCTTGTCCTGCCGCAGATGTCCCGCTTAACGGTACATCATGAGCCAACCCCAGTAGGAAGGCTCTGAAGCGCTGGGGTACCACCAGCACACGGGCTGACCCAGGCTCAGCAACCTTAGGCTCTGAATACAGGAGACCATTCTCCCAGTAAATCCAATGTGATCCAGACTGATCACCTGCTGCCTGGTCTGTGGCCTGTTGCCTCAGACCCACGAGAGAGGGGCATGCGTTCTGCTCCTCGCAGAACTCTTCCCTGGAGGGTCCTCCTTCTTGCTGCCAATGGGTCAGCTCAGGTAGGTCCCCCAGTTCAGCTACCTGTTCCCCTGTAGGCTCCAGGGCATCCCCCTCAGGGTCTGCCTCCTCCTGGACCGTGGGAACTTCAGGGGCCGGTTTCCGCGTCCCCTGCCTCCTCTCTCTCCGGCAGGCACCTGGGCCTCCCTCTCAGGCTCCAGGTCCTCTTGAACACCTTTCGCTGCCATTGACCGGGTGGTCACACATGCCCAATCAGGCAAGCCCAACATTTCTAAATGCGCACTCCGCTCCACCTTAGCCCAAGGTGAGCTCTCCAAATCGTTCCCTAACAAACAGTCAACAGGCATGGCTGGCCTCACAGCTACTTGAAGAGTACCCGAGTCCCCCCCACTCAAAGGGAACCTGAGCCACCTTGCAGTGACTCTCTTTGTTGTCAGCGGCAACAACCGGATAGAATGCATCGGGGATAACCTGCTCCTTAGACACCAGGTGACACTTGACAGCTGTCACACTGGCTCCTGTGTCTCTCAGAGCCTCCACCCTATGGCCATTGATGGTCACCCACTGCCTGTATTTCTTAGTGTTCTCAGGGAGCGGGGTCCTAGGGACCATCTCAGAGTCTCCTAAGGAGACAAGGGAAAACACTGTGGGATCCCCCCCACCTTGGACACCCCACTCCTCCCCCAGGGCTACACTAGCCAACTGCCGGGGGACTGCACCAGTGGGTGCTGGTTTTCCATGCAAAGGGCAACGAGGATCGTTTGCCTTGTGGCCAGGGGCGCCACACTTGTAACACACCAGTGGTCCCTGGTGAACAGGGGGCCTGTCAGGGCCACTGGCTTCTTCTCAGGGGGAGGCTGGGAACCTTTCCCTTGGTTCCCTTGGGGTCTACTTTGGGGCCCTTTCTGGAACTCCCTCTGTTTACCCTTGTCCCCCCACTCTTCTGCTGGGGACCCTGCCCACCCTTGGCGGAGTCTCCCACGTGACCCTTGTGGACCCGGGTACTCACCCAGTGGTCCGCCTCCTCAGCAAGCTGCCTAGGGTTAGTCAGCTTACTATCAACCAGGTGCTGGCGTAGCTCAGGAAAGCAATTACTGAACAAGTGCTCCCATGAAATCAAATCGAAGAGCGCCTGAAAATCAGTCGCTTTGCTACCCTTTACCCAACCATCCAAGGCTCTGCAAAAGAAGGTCACATATTCACTGCTTTCAATCTTACTACAGTTCCTGAACCTTTGCCTATAAAGCTCAGGGGTCAAACCATACCTAGTCATTAAGGCATCCTTCATGTGGCTGTATGAATTATAGACTTCAGAGGGCAAATCCAACAAGGTATCCCGCCCTTCACTGAGGAACCATCCCCACAACCCCGCTCCCCAATCCTTCTCAGGGACCCGGTGGGAAGACATGGCTACCTCATAGGCTTTGAACCACTGCCCTATGTCATCATTTTTAAAAAATTCCTTAACCACATCTTTTGGAATGTACACCCTAGCTTCAACAGGCACAGGCGGTACACTGCCACCAGAGGGAGTAATCTCTAAGCTTTTGGCCTTCAATTCCAACTCCTCAAAACTTTCTCATGTTCAAACTGCATTTTCTTTTCCTCTAGGGCTAATTTCCTAGTTTGCATTTCGAATTCTAACTGCCCATTCAGCATGAGCTTGGTCAGCTCCATTTCGTGCATCCTACTCTCTTTCCTGTCCTCCAACTCCTCTGGAGACAGTCCTCTGGCAGAAACACTGCTACCTACTGGGGAAGGTGGTCTTCCAGCCCCTAGACCCAATAGCCCCTCCAGCTGCCCTTCTGCATTCTCAGCCCCCTCCACAGGGGCACTCCTTGATTCGACCCAGGCCCTCAGCGCCTTTTGGAGGTCCTCCTTCCTGGAGAGCCCGGTCATGGACACTTTAAACTTTTGCAGAATTGCCTGAGCTGCTTGAGGGTGTACCATTCTAGCCTCTCTTCTTCCCAATCACACTCAACAGAGGCTACTGATGCTGGTTTCTCCATAGTGATTAAACTTGGCATTTGCAAAAATAGGAAATCCCAGAAAAAATGCTATAAAAGTATGTGGTTGCGTTTTGGTCTGCACTCACTAAGTAGTGTTCACCAATCACTGTACATGAGTCACAAATGCAAGTCCAGAATCCTCACTGCTGACCACCAATGTTAGATTTGGGGGTCTCTAGTTGGCAGAGGTAGGTACCTTTGTCCAAATAGGGACCCTTGAGTCTAGTCAGGGAAAGTAGGTACACTCCTAAAATAACCCCTGCTCACCCTCTCGGTAGCTTGGCACAAGCAGACAGGCTTAGTTCAGAGGCAGTGTGTAAAGCATTTGTGAACACATACAGTAATCAAGTGACAACACTACAAATGGACACCACACAGGTTATGTATTTATAAAAATAGGTATACTTTATATAGATTTATCACAAGACCATAAACGACAAAAATAATCCACAATACTGTCAAGAATGCTTAGTTCTGATCAAAAGGCTTAATTCAAGGTTCTGTGCGAGTCGGTAGCCTTCTCCGGCTACGGCAATGTCAAGAACAAACAGAGTCTAACAAATCCAGCTGACCGCGTCGAGACGGGCCAACACAGCGTAGACAGACTCGGTCACAGTACCTTTTACTTGAAGCGGCAGGCACGGGCGTGCGAGCCGGATGGCTGTTCGTCGCGGTCGCGATGCAAAATGAAAGCGTTGCAGGACGCGTTGTCCCTCGATGCGGTGCAGGCAGCGGCTCGTTGACGGAGTCGGTGAGACCAGGGCCGTGCGTTGCAGTGCGAGACGGTGCTTCGATGCGGTGCTTACAGGACACCGAGTCGGTCGTGAGAGTCGGTCACAGCTCCCTACCTCTGTAGCCACTGAAACAGAGTTTCCAGCAGCAATTCACAAAGGGGGTGAAGTCCAAAGGTCCTGGGACTTCGGTCAGGGGCAAGCTCTCTTCCAAGCCCTTGGAGATCCTTCACAAGTTGATGAAAGTCACAGCAAAGCAAAAGTTCCTTTCTCCTTTCTTTGGCAGTCAGGCAAACCACTGCAGGCCAATCCCCCAAGCAGCACTTCAGGCTTAGGGATAGTCTCTCCTCAGTTTCTTCTTGGTTCCGCTCCTCAGCAAAGGTTTCTTCTTGTTCCCAAAAGTGATCTAATTTCCTAGGGTCTGGGTCCCCTTTTATACACAGTTTCTCTTGTTCTCTGAAGGCAGAGAGGCCTCTGCCTAGCCCAAAACCAGTTCTGGTCAGTCCTGGAGCACTTTGTTTTTCTGACTCCTTCTTTCCTTTCAGAATGTGGGGCAGAGTGCTCAGCCGCCCGGCAGGAGGTGGAGCCAGCATTGTGGAAGGCAGGCACAGCCCTATTCAGACCCAGGTGCAACTCCTCCCTCCACTCTGGATGCAGATCTTTCTATTCAGCCCTGTGCTGACTCACCCTGTCTCCTGTAGACACCCCCAGCCCCTGTCACTCAATCTCCAGACAAGGAATACACAACCTAGCAGAGGCAGGCTTGGATAGTTAGGCAAGAAAATACCCACTTTCTAAAAGTGGTATTTTCAAACACAGAATGTTAAAACCAACTTCACTAAAAGATGTATTTTTTCATCCTGAGTTCAGGCATACTAAATTCGTTTTTCTACCATGTTCCCTGGGTCAGTTCTGACTATAAGGTGTAATAGTCAGTCTGCCCATTCTGGCCTATGGGGAGCAGGTAGCCTTGCAATAGTGAAAAACGAAAATGGCTGTAATTCACTATTAGGATATGCCAGGGCATGTCCTACCTTATACTTACAATGCACCCTGCCCTAGGGCCTACTTTAGGGGTGACCAACATGCA
Source organism: Calotriton arnoldi (assembly GCA_963921515.1). Classification (NCBI taxonomy): domain Eukaryota; kingdom Metazoa; phylum Chordata; class Amphibia; order Caudata; family Salamandridae; genus Calotriton; species Calotriton arnoldi. The sequence goes on from CAWUFW010002608.1 coordinate 508,772, forward strand.
GTAAAGGGAAGGTTTAGGGACTGGTAAGTGGGTGCACTCACCAAGTCGACATGGCAGCCCTAGGCTGCACACAGGCTCTGCAATGGCAGGCCTGAGACACACTTTACAAGCTGCTTCTGTGGGTGGCACAACCCGTGCTGCAAGCCCACCAGCAGCATTGGATTTACAAGCCCTGGGCACACTCAGTGCACGGTACTAGCGACTGACAAGTAAACCAATCATCCAATCATGGAGTCACTAATACATACATCAATTAACGATAGGGAGCACTTGCACTTTGGCACTGATTAGCAGCGGCAAAGTGCCCATGAGCATCTAGTCCAGCAAAAACATATCGGCAACAGTGGAGGCATTACGAAAAAATGGAAGGGAGACCCACGCCAAGGATGCAAGGTCTAACGTCCTCCCTTAGCATTCTCTCCCTTTCCCTTCTAGCCAATTTAAACTGAGTACAAAGTAGGGCAATCTGAGTTTGATCGCGTGGCCGGGTTTTGAGAGCAGTGGTAAGGGCTTTCTTGGCTTTACTACAGGTGGGGCCGAACCATCCCTTTTGGCTAGGGCTCTTTCCATTACTTTTACGAGTAAGAGCCGCATTTATATGCTTCAAAAGATCCGTAAATGAGAGGACCAGTGTTGACGGTGCTATACCTAAGTCCAGACACCTTTCAATACTAGTTTGGGTAGTTTTTATTATTTCGGGAATAAACTTAAACCTATCAATTTGAGCCCATTTCAATTGATAGCCGTTTTTTTGGGCCAATACTGGATCGACTTCCAGATGCGTAACCTTCCCACTAGAATTCATAGATATTATACCAGTTAAAATAGCATGGTCGCTAAAACTATTAAAATTAGCGTCTGTACTGCTGAAACTACCCTCAACCGAAGAGGAAACTAATATAAAATCAATCGTTGACTCATAGTCCTCTCGGGTAAAAATGTTCATGGGGAACCCTCTGAATTACCCCAATATTCATAATGGCCAAGTTTCTAGTAAACAGGGTCCTATTAAGGCAGTTACCATAGATGCTATGGGCAAAATGGGAGACAGAATTACCCATCAAGTCAACCAAACCGCATGGTTTGTCTTGGTTATGTTTACATGGATGGATATTAAAGTCTCCCATCCAAATTATAGTAAGTACCTCATCTTGCTTATTGCATTTAGACATCTCCTCAATTGAAATGTTGACCTCGTGCATTTTTAGGCCAAAGTTATTATTATAAAAATTTATCAGAATCCAAATGCTCATTTTCGGAAACTCAAAAACAAGGAGGTGAAAGAAAGGGCTCCTATCTTCAAACTTCCTTATGTTTAATGATGATGTTTTAGGTATTAAAGTTAGGAGGCCCCCCTTCGGCCGCCCAGCAGTTGATGGCAAGGCCATGGTTTGAAAAGAACGGTAGCCATTAATGAAAACATGTTCCAAGGACCACGTTTCCTGAAAGCAGATAATATCGTTTTCCTGCCAAAGATTTTCCCAATGTACGTTATCCAACTTTTTGCTAATTCCTGCCACGTTCCAAGAGCGTATTTTGAATAGACTATTATACTTTCCCTCAAGCTCGTTCTGTCTGGGGGGAAGGGGAATGGTAAGAGGTAAATGGTGCTCAGAAAGAGGCGCTTTAGATTTTGAAGGGGATAGTCGGTCGCAAAGGTCTAGATCAGAGAGTGGAGCATACCTATTTGCTGTGCAAACTCCTAACCCTGCTACAACCGTATCCCTCTCGATTATGGGCCTGACTGGGCCGCCCAATAGGTTCACACTTGAATCTTGATGGTAGGGATGGGAACGGTTATAGAAATAAGCCAAAGAAAGACCCTTGATCTGTGTGTCTCTTGGGGGCTGACTGTGTAGTTGATCTAAAATATATCTCAGTGCGTGGGGATTATTGAAATTAATCACCACGCAGTCACCCTTCAGCACTTTCTTCAATGGACCCACTCAACCTACCCTTCGCGCCATAATCATTTGATTGTTCAATGGAGGACCCCCTCTGGGCTTGATATGGCGAGACAGCCAGTGTAGTGGAATTATATCTCCTAGAATAAGATAGTCATTTGATCGGGAAACCTTAAAAGGTCTGAGCTTTGCGAGAAGAGGCTTTTTATTTAACTGGAAAAGACAAGTTTCAACAAATAAAAAGGAGGGGGCAAGAAAACACAATACCATGGAAGGCATGCTTGCACAAAAAAACTATGTCACTACTTTAGAAAGCCATAGGACATTGCTTCCTGTATATAAACATATGGCCACATGGAAAATAAAGATGGAGAGAGCAATTGTAATTGTAATTATAATTATAAATTGTATTTATATAGCGCACAATACCTCTAACGAGGCATTGAAGCGCTTTGCGGCGAGTAGACAGCTGCTCTGGAACCCAAGATTAGAGGTTATTTTTTTATTTTTTTTTCATTTTTATTTTTTTTACAGAGTTTTATATAGCGCGAACTTGACCCGAATCGGGTATCAGAGCGCTTTACATAGCACTAGTTGTATTACATGAGTACACATTCATTTTTGTTAGGCACGGGGAGATTAAGTGATTTGTCCAGAATCACAGGATGTTCAGCGTCATTGCCAAGACTCGAACCCAGTTCCCCAGATTCGAGGTCGACCGCCCTAGCCGTTAGGCCAACTCCTCTCCCCTAATTTAGTACATTAGTCATTTTTTTTATTAATAGCAACGGACTCATGGATTCACATGTTGTTCAGAGCAGCATTATCTTTGATATGTTCCCAACATGAATAGAATAAGTGTAAAATAATGCTTTGATGACATCTAACAGTGACACAAATAAAAACTTGTTTTGTGGTCATGACGAATGTCGAAAAGGGTGAGAATCATAATACATATGTGGTGGCCTGCGGGGAAACAGATGTGTTGGAATGAGGCCTTAATCCTTATTTCGGAAATCATTAAGATACAACTTCCTTACTCTACAGTGATGTTACTTAGGGGGATGTCAATGAAGTTAATGCATACTCATTGCTATTTTTAGTCGGAAGACTTATCTCCCAACTTCTTCTCACAGGATTCATAACAATTGCGCAAAAGTGCCAGACCCCTCAACCCTGTCAGTTTGGTGGTGAAAGTTTTGGAACATATACCCTTGGAACAACAATCTACCACAGTAAAGACTCAAGTTGGGGAAGTTCAAGAAACTATGGACCTACTTTCTGAGACACATAAAGTGATTATGAGCCACAAGTTTCCTCCCTCCCCTACCTCAATTGCTTGCAGTGGCGAAAATAAATCCCAGAATTGCCCATGTAAACGCCATTGAATATTGCTTTAATTTGATGCATTCTGTGTGGTGAAGGTATGAGGAGAGTCACATTCCCTACATCTTGATTTGTACGTACACCTTAAAAACCAATTACTGCCTCCAAACCACGTAAAATTAAAGAAGCTAAAAATTATAAATTGCACAATGCACTCAGTGGATGTGCATACTTTCTTTATGGAAATCTCTTTCCCTTGCTCCATCTATAAATACTGGATTGTTTACGAACTACATTCGTACTCCAACCTTGTTATGGAGTTGCTTTGTGTGTGCAAGTATTGTAGAAAAAAATCAATATTTATGTCTTGAGAAAGGCCAAATCATTTGGCGTCAGAAAGCACGGACTTTCTCCATGACTGAATAAAACATATTTTAACTGGACTGTGGATTGAGTGCTGCCTTTTTAGGCCTCAGCTACAGGCTTCTTTTGTTGGCCATTGGAGACCTCTTGTGACCAATATATTACATGTACTTAGAGAGAGCTTTCATCCAGTTCCTTCCTCATGATTGGATGATTTTGTTGTCTGTTTCACTTCCCTGATCGTGATCCGATGGTTTTCCTCTATATTCTTGTGTTTGTCCCACCTAGGAACATTTTAGGCTCACAGGGCCAGATGTACGACCAGTGTAAATTGCAACTCGCAATTTGTGCTCGATTGCGAGTCACAAATTGCGAGTCGCAATTTACAATGTACAACAGTGTCAGAGACACTGATTGCGATTCCCAATGGGGTCGCAAAATGCAAGCCTCATGAATATTAATGAGGCACTCGCAATTTGCAACCCCATTGGGAATGGCTGGCCCTCACAGGGACGGTGGCCTGCTGGGCTCAGCAGACCTCCATGTTTGAGTCGTGAATTATTTTCGAGTCGCAAAATAGTGTTAGTACATGGCCCAGAGGAAAATTGCATGCGCAAACGGGTCGCAAACCTGTTTGCGCATACAATTTTCCATCGTACATCTTGCCCACAGTGTTTTTCACTGGATGCTGTATCCTTTCCTTCATGCAGTACATGGGATGGACTGTTTTCTTTCCCCCTCTACCGGCGCCCCCTACTCCCCAGTCCCCTTATTTAACTTTGAATCCTCCTCTCATTCCCCCCATCTCACCACCACCCAGCGTCCTCTTGTCCCCAGCAGCTTTGCTCATTTTCCGCCACCTGCTACACTGTCTGCGGGTGGCTATCTTAGAATGTTTTTTTTACTATTCCAGGAAGGTTGTTTGTACATGTGCATGCAGGCACAGTGGGCATATTCTAATGGCTTTTTTTATTTAAAAAAAATCGCATTCAAAGATGGCAACCACGGATATGCGCATATGCACTATGATCATCTTTGGATTTGTTAAAATGAAACAAAATGCATTTAAAGATGTCTGTCTCAGATGCGTTCGCATCCACAGTTATCATCTTTTAGAGCATTGAGTAATATTTTAACAAATGTCATACCAGGATGGATTCTGTGGCTTTCTGGAATAAGAAAAAGAGCATTGGCAAAACCAATGGGTTTCAAATGCAAGATGTATGCTTTGGCAAAGCTTGCTTATTTTGTAACAGGGATCATTAGTGACACATGCCAGGAAATTGGCTGTTGCTTGCCATCAAGTTTGCTTGGAGATTAGGCCACTGTGGAAAAATGTATGTGAAAAACCAGAGAGTTATGATTTTGACCTTGTTTACACCAGAGGAGAATTTAAAACAGAAAACTGCTAATGAAAACTAGAAAGGGAACTGACTGAGAGAAGATAAAGATGAAAATGGGACAGAATTACAGGCCTTGGAGATAATCCTGGAGAAGGGTTGGCCTCATATGAGCACAATTTGAAACATGGGAAAAGTCAACAGTTGGGAGAATAGTACGAAGAGCCCTTTTAAGTGTATACCATTCGAAGTACAAGAACATATAGATTGGGGAAGGGGAGTGCAAAGCCCTGTGACAAATTCAAGGGAATTTGAAGATGCATCGCTGTTGAATAGGAAACCAGTGTAAGATCTCAGGTGACTGGAAATGGGAGAAGTGGACAGACAGAATGAATTTGTTTCTTATCTAGTAAGGATGAAAGGGCTAACCAGCAGCCCCAAGTCCCTGTGCACAGAGAGAGCTCAGACTGGTGCAGAAGGGATGACAGGGGCACTTCTGCTAGATATTGGGCTAAAAGACTCTTATGAGAAGTTGGCCACAGAGGGTGTATCCAATGGGCAGGGCAAGTATACCAGGCAACTGCAGAGTTGATAAAACTAGGACAATGAAGGCAATGGACTCGCCAGAGAAAATCAGGAGACAGGAAGTGACCTCTTGGGAGAGGGGGGCGGACAGAGAGAGATGCACGGGTCACAGGGAAAGTGGGCATTACCCGAGACCTGGAAAATAAAGAAGACCCATGCCATATCTCCTTGTTGGGGCCTTATTCCCTGGGCAGGCTGAGATCTGACAACTGGCAACAAAGGTGGTTATGAGCTTGCATGACCTATACAAGTGGAAGCTGCTAACACTGATGGCAGTCAGGGGCAAGAAATGCCTGAGCAGCAAGAATCCTCTGCCATCCCCTAGGCTGGTCAGCCCCAAGCGAGAAGCACATCACATCCAGTCTCAACCTCAATGGGAGGAGCGTGGGCCACAACCTATGCATGCCTCAGTGCCCTGAAACTGAAATAGGGCAGCACAACAAAGGAGGAGCATGAGCATCCCAATGACCTGTGTGTGGCCCGTCTGGTTAGCGCCCCAGCAACCCTTGAACAACCCAGGGCCCCACAGCAGCCTCTGTGAGGCCTGGCGAGTCAGCGTCCCAACAGCCCCTGTGCCCTGAAGTGCTAAGTTGAATAGTAGTGGGAGGTTAAGAGAAAACAAAAATATTTCTACAAAGAACATTAAAAAAAGGCCCTGTGGAAGCAGAGAGCTCTTCATCCATGCCTCCAGTAACAAAAAGGAGTTTGCCAAGCCCACATGTACAGTGATGTTGGTGGCCATTTTGGGTGCACAAGCACATCGGCTGGGGGTGGCCACTTGCTTCATACACCCCTCCAGAAAGAAAGAGGAGTTTGCCATGCTCATCAAACTCATGTGCACAGTGCTGAGGTCAGCCAATTTAGGGTTACAAAGACATCGGTTGAGAAGGACAGGCATTTTAAGCTGTCAAGTACACTGGATACATTTGCCACACCCTCATAACCTAGAGGGCAACCATCCTGAGACAACAAGCACGTCTAGAAGAGTGGAAATGGACACAATGTGTCAACCCTGACGGGAGAGGAACCCACCCTGCATTACCAAGCGAACTGCATCCATGAGGCCCAATCAACATGAACGGACACCACCTTATTAGACCAGAGGACAAAATATGACCACACATTATTTTTTAAAAACCCCACCGCCATTGGCACAGCAAAGAAACTAAACAGTGGTGGTAATTGGCCAGAATGAGTTAAAACGTTTTGACAGCTTCATTGAAGCACTGAAAGAAACAGAAGATGCAAAGATAATCAAGAACCCAAAGAGCCTGACTGGAGATGGAGTCAAGAAAGCCTTCAAGAAATTTCTAAAAGAAGTGGCTGCGTACCAGAAAGTGAAAGAGGCCTTCGCAAAGATGTTTGACTCAACAACCACCGTAGACTACGAAAGATACACTTTCAACAAGGAAACACAACATCCAGGATAAACAATGAATGAACTTGCGGACCTACTAGAAAGGCTTCTCAAACACTGTCAATTCAACGAGTTATAAAATGAGGAAGCCATGCAGCTAAACATCATAGACAGGTACCAATCCGACTTATTTAAGATCAAATAAACACTTATTAGATCAAATATTGGCCACAGCACGAGCAGAAGAAAGGGCAGAAAGGCAGGTTGCTGCCATGGAATATGCACAGCCTAAAAGGAAAGTGTCCTAGCCTTAAGAAGCAAGAAGGACATGAGCAGGTACAAGCAAGGCACAACCACCAATTGGTCATCATGGACATGCTCCTGAGGTAGACTATCCTACCCACACAAAGGAAAATACCTTGCCATGGAACAGACATGCAAAGGATGTTGAAAGGAAAATCTCTGCAGATCTGTCTAGTAAGCACAAGATGGACATGGGAAGACAGACCACCAAACTTCTAGAGAGAAGACAGCTGACACACCCAGACATCGACGTAGATAAAAGGACAAAGAATGGCACTACATATGTGCCATCGAGACAAATCCAGAACACTACCCTCCACATCATCATCCAGCAGGTCAGCCACATCATCAGCATCTTACGGCAGCAATGATGAATGAAAGCTTGGAAATCAAATGGCCACTGCTATCCTCATTTTGGAAAACCACCAAGCACAATTCATTATGGACAGCGGTACTTTGGTGAACATTATTGGGAATTAGTATGCATGAAGCTCAAACTGCATCTGACTGAGGCACGCATGAAAATATACATGTGGGCAGAAGAGAAACCACTGAGGTGTAAAGAAAAATTCACAACGACCCTCCAACATCAGGGAGGGAAGCAGCCGCTGAAGTCTACGTCATAGAGAAGCAGGTGTCAAAAATTAGCAACTCTTTTTCCTGGCGGATGCAAAGCAATTTGTATATATTGGTTTTCGCAACATCTGGCAAATTGTTCAAATTCTAAACACCAGCACTTGCTTTTTAACAGCATTTATAAGCCACATCCTTTCTGGCCTTTCATAATGTTTATAATGGATTCTGGTAATCAGGTTACAGTACACCCTAATATATTCTTCCAGATATATCTTACATAATGTAAGTATTAAGTATCCTTATAGATTTCCTATGTCGGCCATTATCCCCTGGTAATTTCCCTGATTCCAGTTCTTCTTTTGTTGACATAGGGCCTGATTTATATTTTGATGGAGAGGAAAGTCTATCGCAATGGCGATGGAGTTCCCTCCCCATCAACAAAGTTGCCCACCCGCCTTATTTGATGTGGGTGGACCTTAAGTTTGGCCACTGCGGAGATTACTCTGTCACTGCCATGGCCAAACTTCTCAAATGGCCCAACAGACTATGGGCCATCTGAGAATTGACTATATGCCCGCCTGCCCAACTAGGATGGGTGGACATATAGCCATTTTGTTACAGTCCATCTCCACCAGGCAACCTCTGGCAGTGGAGGACAATAAAAAATAAATAATGCCCCCCTTGCCATGGGACATAACTCTCATGGCGAGGGGCATTATCTTTTTATTTTCAATAGAAAATCCTGTTTCAGGATTTTCTTTTGAAAAGAAAAAGAAAACTGTTTGGTGCAAGCCTCCGTCATGTTGACAGAGCCCTGCACCAAACAGAGAAATTCATTAATAGGAACCACCATGACTGGGGTTCCTGTCAATGCTTTATAAATGACTGCTAGCTTGGCAGTCATTTATAAATATGGTGGGCGGTCTCTCCATCAGGGCGAAAGAGTAATTTACTCTGTCAGTCTGGCGGAGAAACAGGCTGCCTACCAGGAAATAAATTCCCCCCATACCTATTTTATTGTGATGAACTTATCAAAATGTGTTATTTCCAAAAGACAAAGAAATATGCTACACGCTAGCATTTCACTGTGTGTGTGTTTTGCTCCTAATGCACACTCCTGTTTTGTTGGTATATAGTAGTGCTTCAGTTGAGGCCCCCAATCAGCTATTCTAGATTCTTTTTAGAGTACTTGCACTGATTCCACAAGTCAAGTTAAAGATACTTAATTTTTAGGCTCCAAGTTGAAATTCCTTCACATTGCCTTTCAAGATGTTTAGTTTTACATTTTGCTCTTTTACGTGTATATACTTTATTAATCTGCTAATTGTTTTAATTTTCTATTGTTTTTGTTGATAGAAAGATTTGAGGAGGAGAGAGATGCACAGGAAGAATGGGCATTCTTATTGGGATATGATCCTTGGGCAGAACCACCTCTGTCTGGCATTAAAGGGGCAGGATATATGACATAACAGAACCAATAGACATGTGGCCTTGAGAGTGAAATATACGGCCAAAACACTGGCTCTTTAGTGAAGGATTTGGTCCAGTACTGTTATTTTTGGTGGTAGGGTCGGTATCTATAGCCTAAAGTACATGACTATGTCCATGCATGATACTGTCCTTGTCATCATAGAGTGATAAATCCCAGCACACAGTCAACACCCCTGACGTGATGGCAGCCACCTCTAGCATAATACTGTTCCAGACTTTATGGTGATAATTAATTGTTATTGTAGTTATAAATGGTGGCAATTCATGTGATAATGTCAACATCCTCACAGGTGGCATGATAGTGTGCCCTTCCTTACTGACTGGTGGTAATTCTTGCCATACTGTGAACACGCATGGCATGATAGCACAGACCACTGGCATGGCTTAATGATGATAGTTCTTCGGATATTGTGAACATCAGTAATAGTGGCATGATGGTGCCCACCCCCGTCAGAATTTTGCCCTAAAGGCAATAATTGTCAGCATAATATGGGCCTCTGTGGCATGATGATGCCCACTTCACACTACTACTGGACATGGCATAATGGTGGTAATTCTTGGCAAACTGTCACCAATCTAGACAAGATGATGATCACCTGGTATAATATCATAAACAAATAAATCTGTATTAACATCGTGGTAGCAACGATTAGTATGCTGTAGTCATCAATGTGCAAGTACTGCTAGCTGCATGCAAGTCAAGCTGGGGCAGCCAAGATAATATAATATTGGTTAAGTCGAGGATTAGGGCCTCCTGCATCTTAGACTGTTGATGGCAAGTGGCACTCTTAGGCTATGTAAACATTTCTAACGTGTGCCATTCATCCATTTATCCATTCAATCATGAATATACTCATGTATTCATCAATTGATACACACTCATCCAGTCATGCACTCTCTCACTTGTACACCCAACCATGTACTAAATCACTCACTCGTCCATCCCTTCCTCCAATTATTGAATCATTCTTGCACTCACCCACTCACCAGTCTACACACCCAAACAAACAAGGTGGGTAATAGCTACTTTGATTTATATGCTGCATCTTTAGAACTTCATGGGCTTGTAGATTAGTTCTGAGCCCAGACTCTTAGGTGCAGTGAGCCATCATAGTAGGAACTGTAGCCTTCAGGTCAGCTAGGGTATCCATTTGAAGACACAGAGGACTGTGCCTCGCATGCCTCAGTGGTGTAAAGGCCTGAAGTAAGGTGAGGAGATTATAGCGAGTCTGGCCTTGTGGAACATAGTGTAGGGCTTTGGTACTAGTGGATTCTCCTTATCTCTTTTTTTTTATCTCCCATCCTCTTTTTTTCCCCCTCCCTCCTTTGGTCTTCTGCATGTGATGTTTCTTCTTTCATAGAAAGCAGATGGGGATATCCATCTAGGTCCTGGTTGCACAAACATTGGCAGCGGAGTGCTGCTAGGCAACAAACGTCGAGTGCAAATACTTAAGCGACATGGGGCCAAAGAGATTTAAACATTTCTCACTGGGTAGTGCTCTGAAAGTAAGCAGTGGGGTATACAGGGTTACAAACCCAACAGCAACTGTTTTCAGGTACATTTTCTTGTAGTACACACAGAGCTTCTTATCTACAAATAAATCCCGACATGGGGGGCAATATAAAAGTCAAATGAAAGCATACGGCTTAATTCTATGTGGAAATTTTGAGCAATTGTTTCTAATTACCACGTTAATAGTACACACCGTTGGGTAAAGTGTTTACATTTTGCCCTTAAGGAACTGAATCTGGTTTAATCTTGGAAACATTCAACAACAGCCCCTACCCTCAAGTTAGAATTATAATTGAGGTTCTTCATGAACTCTAGAGAGCTAGAAGTTTTAGATTGGCAAAATAAACAAGTATTAGCAAAGCCAGAAGGTCAGGCGATGGCTGCAAGCCTTTTGGTTTTGTCAATGGTTTTTTTTGTTTCCTCTTGTTTTTTGCTAACTTTATTTTTGTGAAAGTTGAGGGTGCCCTTGTCAAAATAAAAAAAAAATTGGTTAAAGCCCAAACTATTTTTTGATTTGAAAAAGCACCCATTGCAGTCCTTGGCCTTGAGAACTACATTGTGGGTAAATGTACAATCTATGAAAGGGAAAAAGGGCAGAATGGCGTTAGTCACAGTTAAGTCAGCCAGTGTCTACATTGGGCTGGCCCATTGCCCCATTCTTTATTCTGCAGTGAACAGAAGAAAAATGTGAATGACACAACAAACCTAAAGCTTACGTGGGCTAGCTTAAGTGGGCTGGCTGAAAGCCCCTCTAACTAAGTTTATTATAAACGCAAAATGCTCGGCTACTGCTAGATCTAAAAATCGTCTGACTGGCTTATTGATTCAGACACCGTTTTAGGTTAAAAAAAGTCTTACTTATCGAAGTCTTCATTTGTCTTACCAGACAAAGAATTACGAATAGGGGTTTTCTGTATGCATCCATTTATAAGTTTAGACAAAGTAGCCAGTTTTTATGCCTCACAGCAGCAGCTACTGCAGGCTTTGTCATTATCAGAATGAATCTTTCGCTCGTGTGGTTTGCCGCTGAACAACCTTTCAGTCTTCGAGGAAATACTGCTCGAACGGCTTAAATTCTGGTTAACTAACGATGAAATTACTGTCCTATGTAGCACCGCTAAGTGTTTCGCTTAGCATCCGTCGCCGTAGCAAAAAGAGAGAAGGTATAAGCCCTCGAACTATTTATTTCAAGTAACGTACACCTTGCTGTTTAAGAAATAAGGATGAACAATCAATACTTGTTTTGGATATTATGACTGATCTCTGTGCCTGAGGAAAGATGTTCTTGTGCCCTGAAAAGAAGCCGAGTTCTTGCATCATATGAACTTTTGTCATTTAATATCCCTCCGTTTTAATTTATCTATACTTAATTATCTCATTTTTGTTTTGTTTTTAGTTTTATCCATCGCTTCTATTATGTCGAGTTCAAAGGTTCTTATTAATGTTAATATAGAACCATTTCACAATTTAGTGACGTCCGATTGATACATAAGGATTTGTGTATAATAGGGATTGTCATTTTAATACATTTTTAACCACTGTATTTTGCAATGGTTTTAATTAACTAACAATAAAGATATGTTCATTCATTCATTCAACAATCCATTAATTCGGATGGCTATGGAGATTCCCGCCTCTCCGTAGCCCAGGTGATAGTGGCCCCGCCCACCGGAGCAGAGACTGCAGTGGAGATTCTAATGGCGCTCGTCCGGGAGACGCGGAGCCGAGCGCTGTGATAACTTGAGCTATGACCTAGGAGCGGAATCTCTCAGAGCGGCAACTGCAATCAGTGAACCAGCGGGAAAAGGGAAAAAAAAGCATTTGAATTGAAATTGGATGCCTCAGCTTGGAGTGTGGATTAATTTCAAGGCAGCGGAAAACGCAGCGGAAAACGGCAGAGGTCCAGCGGAGGGCCAGTAACATCGGTGGCTGAGCACTGAAAAGGCTGCTGCGTTCCGCGCTCGAAGAAAGTAAGAGCATGAAAAAAAAAAAAGGGGCTTTAAAAGCCCGGTGTGTTGCTCGGCCGTTTGCTCATCCGAGGTCTTAGGAGGCAGAGTCTGGCAGAGTCTGAACTAAGTTAAGCAGTGCTAGTGCCAGTACCATTGCGAATGGAATAAGAGCGACGCAGGGGGGCAAACTTTTAATGAGCTAAGCAAGACACTTGGGGAGCAGTGGCAGCAGCAGCAAAGGAGAGGTCAAGACGGCAAGATGGTGAATAAGTCTGGCACTTTGTCGCTTCAAAAAAAAAAATTTCTGAAATTGATGGGCAAGTAAGAAAGCCAAATCAGTGAAGTGGCAACAGTATGTAAAACTGAGAACAGTAAAGGTTGCCAAAGGGGAAAAAAAAAAAAGGGCGAACGAGCGAAGATGGGAAGACATTTAAAGCAAGCCAATGCTGTAGCCAGGGTCGATGCTACGACTGGAATGAAAGTAAAAAAATGATTAGCTCAAGCTAAGGGGGGTCCATCCGTGGCAAAGGACTTGGGCGCTATAAGTCGCCTTGAGTTAAACTCCAGTTTCGAAAGCTCAACAGAAGAGCCGGCTGAATCACAATTGGAGCAATCTGGTCATCCGCTAGGGGTTGAGGACCCTGCCCCCGTAATCGACGATTCTCACGGGGTAAAGAAGGGTCCGACTGTGGAGTCCACCCCGGGGCGCAACAAGGTAGCAAATAATAAAGACTTCCCATTGTTCGCCAAAAAAATTATTCAGCCGGTAATGTCTCAAAGTCCATCAGGGGTTGGCCCAGCACCGCCTGCTACCCCAGAAGAAGATACAACAGTTAAATCCCTTGAAAGGCTGCATATTTCACCACCGCATGAAGCCCCATCTGCGCCCCTGGCACTACCGGCTATCAGCCTTGTAGAGATGGGAAACTCATCGCCTTGTCAGGATAACGCATGTGCTTTAGCAGAACAGCATCCGCTCTTTGAGCAATCTTCTATTACAGATAACATCCTTAAACAAAAATTGCTAGAGAGTGGGCAGAGACTCCAGGAAATAACTGGTGTATCAATGGAGAAGGGCCTGGAATTCTCAAGTCAGATCACCGATACTCTGCAAAATAATCCTTCCAGGGCTGACTCACAACAGATGGAAGTGAAAACATTGCTTAATCTTATACTGGAAGAGATTAGGGAAATAAAAAAGTCCCAGGTACACGAGATAGCTGCTCTCCATCATAGGCTGGAAAAAATTGAAGAATCTATCTCTGGTATTCCCGCTAGGCTTGAAGAAGCAGAGTCTAGAATAGCCCACCTGGAGGACCAAATGAGCTCCGCAATTCAGAAAATTGGTCAAGTAACGGCAGATAAGATCGCCCTGGAGACCAAACTGGAAGAGTTAGAAAATCACTCACGTCGCTCGAATCTCCGAATAGTGGGAGTACCCGAGGGGAAGGAGGGCACTAATACCCTTCGCTGGGTTGAGACATTTATTAAACAAAAAGTGCTTCCAGACTACTCTGGGGACCTATCACTAACCAGGGCCCATCGAGTTCCCGCCCATCCTATTCCAAATTCTAAGTACCCTCGTACCATTTTAATCAACTTCGCTGATTACAGAATTAAAGAGAGTATCTTGACGAAAGCGATCCAGCAGAGACAGTTTGCTATTGACAAAGGGACTAAATGTCGGATTTTTTCAGATATGTCAGCGGGGGTGGCGCGTAGGCGAAAAGAATTTGTAAAATTGCTGTTCTTATTTAAAGCTCAGGGGGTGCAGGCATCCATTGCCCAACAGTTGAAATTAAGAGTGCTGGTGAAAGGAAAATTTCATATGCTTTCGTGGGTAGAAGAAGCTCAGGAGCTTTTGAGAGAAATTACTGTTTCAAGATGAGTTTGTTTTGAATATCGGAGCTTTGTCTACTGGGTTTCTTCTCTGTGTGGGGACGGGTAGATCACTAAGGGTGCAGGATCAGGGCACCCGAGCTATAAGAAGGGAGGGAGAGATGTGGGTAGCGGGGCCCATGGGGACCTCCGCATCTCTTGGGTGGGTTTTTGGGATCCGGGGTGGAGGTGGGAGGGGGGGGGACACAGCAGTAAAATGAGCAGTAGTAGGGGCATGCTGGGAATGTTCGTCCTAGGAAAAAAGAGCAATAGTAAAACAGTCAGACAGTGGTATATACAAGTTCCTTTTTTGAGCTACCAAAAAGTTTATCTAAGAAACAGAAATGGCTAATATATGTAGGACTTTGTCTATTAATGTTAATGGAATGCTTAATAAGAAAAAATATGGTGGGCTCATTAGATGGCTCACCTCACTGAGTCCCCACGTTTTGTTTTTTCAAGAAACGCATCTAAAAACTAATTCACCTAAATTATATATACCCCGGGTCTTTTCAGATGCGTTTTTTGCATCTTCAGGCCTGGCCATGAGAGGGGTTGCCATTTATTTTTCTAAAAAACTGCCATGGGAATTTGAACAAATTCAACGCGATCCACAGGGGAGATGGCTTTGGGTAGTAGCTAAGCTGAAGGGGAGGATTCTAAACTTCATAAACTATTATGGCCCAGTCACGGACGATGCCTCAAGTTTGGTTAAGATTAATGAACTTCTAAGGGGGGCACCGGGGCAAATTATCATCGGTGGGGATTTTAATTACATACAGGATTTAAAGAAAGATACCTCAAATAAAAAATAAAAAACAATTGAAACCAGATACGAATTTTTTTTGGGAGGCTATTAGACACGAGTACCAATTAATAGATCCTTGGCGGAGTATTAATTTGGATAAAAAAACTTTTACCTGTCACTCACACCGCTATCAGACTGCTTCTCGAATAGATTTTTTTTTAACATCTAGATCCCTCCTTGTCTCAAGGGCAGACATTGGGACAAACCCTTTCTCGGATTACACTTATGTGGGGCTTGACCTCGAACTTGGCGTGGGGAGAGAAGAGCGACCCAGGTGGCAGCTGGACCGCCTTCTCCTCCAGGATCAGGAATGGGTGGAGAATTTTAAAGTATGGATCTCTGAATTTTTTAGGATTAATGCAGAAACGGCCGAACCCTTTGCGATCTGGGGGGGCTTTAAGGCTGCAGCACGCGGGCAAATAATCTCCTTTTCGGCCGCCCAATCTAGTGCACGGCGGACGAAAATAGCTGAATTGCAGGGAGCAGTGGAGAGGGCTTATGCCCAGAGGACCCGGTCATGTCCACAGCAGCTGGAGAAAGCTAGAAAGGACCTGAGCGATTTTTTTGTCTTAGAAGAGATCAATAGCTCCCGAACCTTCCAACAAAAGATTTATGAGGATAGCCAGCTGGTCGGCAAATTGCTGGCCAGCTCTACAAAAACTAAAAAGGAGGCATCCCTGGTATTGAAGGTTAATGATCCTAAGACTGGATTGGAGGTAACTAATAGGGAAGAGATCCCGCGGATTTTACTAGAGCATTTTCAGCAACTTTACACCACTGAGTATCAGGTGGGAGAGGAGATGATACACGAGCATTTTGAGAATGTAGATAATCCAAGATTACCTGGTCCTCGGATCGATCAATTAAAGTCCGAGATAAAAACCGCCGAGATTGGGGCAGCTATTAAGGCAACGGCCGGGGCTAAGGCGTGTGGGGAAGATGGGTTCCCAATAGAATTTTATAAGACTTTTTAAAAAGAATTAATTCCACAGATGCAAAAACTTTTTAATCACATTATGATTGGGGGCCAGGTTCCTCTGGCCTTCAAAGAGGCAATTGTTATATGCTTCGTAAAAAAGGATAAGAACCCGAAAGATTTAAACTCATACAGGCCTATTAGCCTCCTCAACTCAGACTACAAAATTTTTATGAAGGTATGGGCTGAGCGTTTTTTAATGGCGGCACAGGATGTAATTCACAAAGATCAGGCAGGTTTTATAGCAGGAAGATCTATGGTAGCCAATACCGAATTTTTAATACAGGCTCTGGATTTTTGTAACACCAACTCTATCCCGGCCTGTATAACGATGGTCGATGCTGAGAAAGCATTCGATTTGGTGAATTGGAATACCCTCTTCTTTGCACTCCGCCAATTTGGTTTCCCCCCTCAGGTAATTGCAATGCTACATAATATTTACCAGGGGGCCCAAGCCCAGGTAGTGATTAATATGAAACGGGCAGGTGTAGTACAGATTAAGCGGGGGACAAGCCAAGGTTGCCCGCTTTCCCCCCTACTTTTTACCTTTTTTATAGAACCGCTGGCTATTAAAATACGTAATAATGCTGCAGTCAAGCCCCCAATCCAGGACATGGCCAAACTAAAACTCTTTACGGACGATATTATTTTATATTTGAAGCCTACTAATTATAATTTGGAAGCGGTATTGAGGGAATTTAGTAAATTTGAGTTAATTGTGGGCTATAAAATAAATCCAAATAAAACTGAAGTTCTGCTTTTAAATTCAGATATGAATTTTCTTCCACTCTGTCTTAGGGCGCAAGCTGTGAAGTCAGACCCAATTAGATACTTGGGGATATTTGTGTCCAATCAGTATCAACAGCTATATAATTTGAATTATGTAAGAATGCTGGAAAGAATAAGAAGACTTTTAGATCAGTGGTTGTTACTTCCTTTAACCTTAGTGGGTAGGGTTTCCCTTATTAAGATGTCCGTATTGCCGTTACTTACTTTTTTATTTATTAACGTTCCTATTAAAATTAAGACATGTTTTTTCAAAGAAATGGAAACCCTAATAAGACAGTTTGTTTGGGGAAAGAAAACCCCAAGGGTGAAACTTACATCACTTCAATTAACGATTGAGCAAGGAGGTTTGGCTCTACCCCATTTAAAAACGTACTATGATGCTGCTTTCTTGGACCTATTGGCGGGTTTAATGGGCTCAAAGGGTGTTAGAGATACATTTTTTGTTGAAAAAATGGTACAGGAAACCGGCTCTCAGATTTTAATATTCCTAAAAACCTCCAAATTGCCGAAAAGAACTCGGTACAAGACACTTAAGGATTACTCTTTTATACTCCAGGCTTTTTTTTAAATGACGGGCTCTACCGGGTTTCAGTATTTAAAGTTACAAGAATGTAAGAGCCTCGGCCTCCAAATTCAAGCAGGTCACTTGAAGCATTGGGAAGGTTGCGGGCTTGGGGCGCTAGGAGACTTTTCAATACAGAATAGGATGATCTCTTGGCAGGAGGTGGCATTGAGGGATGGGAGCCAGAGGAGGCCCACCTTTTTTGAATACCTACAAATTGTTTATTTCGTTAAAAGTATGAAAGGAATTTTTGACACCCCGAATAAATTGGTGATAGCGCTCTTTGGGGCCAAATTAAGTGGGGTAGGGAATTGGTATAGTTTATTGCGAAATCAGGGCCAACTTCCATTAATTGAGAACCATCTGGAAAAGTTGACCCGTGAAACACAATGTACTTTTTCCATCCCCGAATGGGAAACCTTATGCCTTCGGGGAAGTAAGTCTCTGAGAGCAGCCAATTACAAAAGGATGGCTTTTCTATCCCGATGGTTGGCCTACCTCACCCCGAGTGCACTGAAGAAAAGATATTCGGATGCCGAAGATAGGTGTTTTCGGTGTCAGGCTGACGGAGAAGGGGGTTGGCTCCACATTTTCTTTTTGTGTCCGAGATTAGGGCTTTTTTGGGAGGCAATTTTTTTGGCTCTAAATCGGGCATTTGAGAAGAGGCTATTGCCGGAGGCTGAAGCCGCCCTGTTTGGTGTGTGCAAAAATAGAACATTTTTAATGGAAGCCGAAGCGAATTTTCTTTCTATTACTTGTTCAGTGGCCCGCTCTCTAATTTTACTAAATTGGAGGTCTAGGGAAGTTCCCACCTATGACAAATGGCTGAATAAAATGAAAAGGACGCGGGCTTTTGAAGAAGCGTACGCAAAACGGGTGGGAGCTTCCAGAAAATTTGAAAAGAACTGGAAGTTTTTAAGTAAGGTGAAAAACCCAATAGAGGGATAAAACTATTCGGAATCTAGAATTGTATTGATGGTCTATTGGGTCTAAAATATTTGGAGGATTTAGAAATATATGCTGCTAAGCACTTTTGCACTTTAAAATTGTGATTGTTTCACATGTTTTGCACTAGCACTTGCACTTTTTTCTTGCACTTTAGCACTTTGGCACTTTGGTATTTTAGAAGTGTCTCTGATAGCCGTGTTTGTTAAAAGTAAATAGAGATAGTTTTACTGTACCATTGTTTGCTACCTGGAAATGATGAAGTTAATGATTTTAGCACGAACAAAGTTTAATATGCTTGCGTATATGTCATGTATTGCCCTTGATGCTCTGCTCAATAAAAAAACAAAACAATCCATTAATTCAGTGTTGAGCTGCTAAAGTCCTCTTCCCTGCCATGATTGAGGAAGGGAAGAGACGACTCCTCCAAGGAAAATCAAAGAACATAAAAACATTTAAGAGAAGCAGCAAAGAGGTGTACTCACCTCAATTGTATAGACAAATGATGAACAGAATGCTTAATTTTTAGTTTTCCTTTAATTGTTCAAATATCAGTTCATTACAAATGTGCTTCCATTATTTTATCATTTCCGTTCATCTAAGCGGCCTCTAAGGTAATGTGTTTCGTGACACCCTATACAAAAATAGATACTTCATCAGGGCAGGGCAAATTATGTTGAACACTACTCTCATGCAATCAGCAGTATAGTCTAAGTGCATGTCACACCAATTTTCAAGCGATATTAGAAGTAACCACCACGTCCAATTTACATTTCAGTGTTTAATGTAATGAGTGAAGTAAGAAGTCCCTGCTTGTATTCCCTTAAACAATTGATTATGATAGCTTTTCTACTCTTGGTGCAAAAGTTTCATGTAGGGAACAATACCTGAGCTCTCTGGTTGGGGTCTCTCAGTTGTCGGCTATGGTAGTCCCGCTCCTCCTGTTGAAGCCTCAACAAAGGGAGCGGGACTACCATAGCCGACAGCCTTGGGAGTCCAACCAGTGACTATTGGATGAGAGTAGTTTTGGATATAATATGCCTTGGCCTGAAGAAGCGACTAATTTTAGTTATGGGATCACGAAGTACTCGTCGGTGTAGAGGCAGCTTAGATGAAAGGAAATATTGAAATAATCGATGCACATTTGTAATGATCTGAAATTTGAACAATTAAAGGAAAACTTCAAATTTAGAATTGTGAGCCTCGTTTGTCTGCTATAATTGGCTGTGAGATGATGGGGGTACGGGTATCACAATTTCAGAGGCTCATTCTATTTCCGTGTTCAAATGAGAGGTTTCCTTCCTCGTAAACTAGAGTTCACATTAATTGCCGTAAGGAATAGGATAAGAAAGAGAAAACTGGGAGAAAGGGAATTTGCCCTAAGTAATTAAAACTCCAATTCTCCCCAGTGTTTGTCTACAGTGGTTTGATGTGCAGAGTTTTGAGTCTGATTTAGTTTTCCTTTCCTCTTAACGTTTTAGATGCCCTGTTAGTAGAAATTGGTTGTACCGAGGAGAGCGATGTGTCAAGTTTGCACCAGAAACCATAAACCTCATCATTTCCGTGGTCTTTGCCCTTGGCTGCCTGCTCCTGGGTTTTCTACTACTCCAGGCTGCAGTCAAGCTGCATCAGCAGTGCAAAACCCGCCACAGTGTGGAGTAAGCAGTCCGCAGTTTCCTCAAATTCACTTATTTCAAGTTTATTGTTTTCCCAAATAAGGACCAGTAAACCTCATTAAAAGCTCCAATGTTCTGTGTCCTAGAAGAATAACCGAGATCAGCTACCTGCAGTATGCAGCAAGAGATAACCCTGTGTTTGACGGTGAAGATGCTATGCATTGCAGCATGTCTCGCAATGCAGGCTCCTGTGTCAGCGCTCCATGTCCCACTTACTCAATCTACAGCAGTGACGAGGCACAGTTCTGTGCACAGAGGTAAACCAAGCATCAAGAATACTCCTGCACCTTAAAATATCTTTTCACCAACCTCTAACATCAGCTTACCTATGTACTAACTGCACAAACTTTCCAACTTGTACTCTTTTTTAATACACGGATTGATGATTTAGTTTACACTAAAATACTAACTTCAAAATAGTTGCTCGTTGCGTAAGGCAAAGATTGTGCAAACCACAAAAAGCTTGTCTGTGGAAAGTCTCAAGTTTCTGATGAATAACTCTGTTTTCATCTCTGAAGCTGCTGAGCCCATGCACGAGTAACCATTTATCAGTAGCTCCTACCAACATTACATTTTTGTTTTAAACATCTTGACTGAAGGTGAAAATTATGCTGTTTATGTCCTTGCACATCATTCCTAATTAAAAAGAAATGAAAGTGGTGACTCCAGGGGCGCAACGGAGGCCCCTGCAGCTTGCGTGGTGCAGGGAGGCCCCCAGGGTTTCTTGTTCTGGAGGGGGCCCCCTCACCCTCTAAGCGATGCCATTGCATGCCTTGCAGAACGCGTTCAATGGCATGGAATAAGAAATTGTCATGGCCACTGAAATTAAGCAATTGTGCGTCTGCAGAAATTTTCACGTAATTATAGATTTGCTGCATTTGCCAAATAACCATCCAATCCAATCCAATCATCTGTTGCATAACCTGCAGATTTAATTTTTTTTAAAACGTTTCTAGCTCAAACGGTTAAAAAGTTATTAAAAATGCAGCAACACGTGCTGCCGCACAATGCTAGGCCCTTTGCAAAGCGGGACTGATCACCTTTCTGTTGCTGATTGCTATAGTTGGGTGTTAAACTGGTACTAATGAGGTGAAACCAATGTCCAGACAGTGTTATCAAGTTTTAAAATGAAGTGCCACATTATGCCATATATTCTGCCTTTTCTTGCCGCATTCAACCCTGCTGCATAATTTGGCCCTCACCTGCCACATAATTCCAGTGGCCCTAGTAATAGTTAAATGCTTGGGAAAGCCACTCTGCTTTCCCAAGCAGGTCCCTGCAGCGTAGGGGGAGCCCAACCATTCAGGGGGTTCCTATTGAGCCCAAGATCAATGAATGTCTGTGCGATCTGGGAGACACCGGGGTCACTCATCACATTCTGCGGGGGGGGCATCATTTTCCGTTACGCCACTGGCTGACTCCACTGTTGTGTGTCCAGACACATCAAAGAAGTTGTTTCAGAATGATCGCTGGGAAGCAATCAAAGCCTTGCAAATGACCATTAACTAAGCACAATTCTCCTAGAACGTTGCGTCGTGCATGACCTGGGTTTTTGTCTGCTGATGCCCTTTGGAAGTTACCGTGTCAGTTTGTTTCCTTAACGTTTTCTCTTTTATGCCATAGGTCAGCCGAGGAGTATCATTCAAGTTAATGTCCGAAATATGGAGTGACAGCTTCATCCAGACAGCAACAAGGTGTGTTTCGCCATATTCCATATTTCTCTGTATTAATTACATCGACTGAGTTAAAACTGGAGACGGGAATGTGCATTCTTGAAAACAACTACAAATGCCTGCAGGGACCGCATATTAGTCAGTCACTGGATTCAACTCCCTTCCATCTTTGATGGAGCGATATCTAATAAGCCCAAACTAGCTGCGATTTACATGTCTGATCTAAATAAGACTGTCATTGCCACATCTTTATTTGAAGTCAGGGGCATAGCATGTTTGAATAAAATGAAACAAGAGAGTCCCATTGGGCTATGCTACAGATTACTTCAGTGCTGCAAACATAACTTAATTAATTTTACTTTTCCTGTCGAATCAAAAGCAACTCGTTGAAGTTGATTCTTATCCATGGCCTATTTACATCCTTTTAACAAAGGTCTAAGGGCCACATGTCTCATTATTTCAAGTAGCAATTACCTAATTGCGATTTTCTCCAAATCACAATTAGATAATCACTATTTCTAATGTATGAAACTCTTTTGAGTTTCATTAGCGATTACTAATAGGTCACAAATAGGCCTAACTCATGCATGTTAATGAGGTAGGTCGCAACCTTGAACCTTAAAGGGAAACGGGATGCATTTAAAAAGAAAAAATGAAACTTTGCAGTGGGACCACTGCCTGCTCTTAAAAATATTTTTTTTCCATTCTCAAAGGGGAAGGGGCCCCTTGGGTACTCTTTCCCAGTTGCAAATGGGTTACCTCCTCCTTTAAGGAGTTGGTAAAATATGACTGTTTTGCAACCGTATTTCGGCCGCAAAACATTCATACATCCCATTCAGATTCGGTATTTGGAAGGGACGCCCTAAACACGGCCCTTCCAAATACCGAATCGCAAACACAAATTGAGATTCGGTAACGTGTTACCGAATCGAATTTGTGTTTCATAAATATGTAAAGCATTTTTGTGGTCAGAAACGGACCGATCGGCTGTTTCCAACCGCAAAAATGCTTAATACATGTGGCCCTAAGAGACTAAGGGCCTGATTACGATCTTGGCGAACAAGGTTACTCCGTCACAAACGTGATAGATATCCACCAAATTACAACTCCAGTATATCCTATGGAACTTGTAATACAGCGGACGGGATATCCATCACGTTTGTGATGAAGTAACCCTGTCTGCGAGGATCGTAATCAGGCCCTAAGATGCCAACATTAAGAGACCCACTCAGCATTTCTACCTGATTTGATGACAGATGCTTATAATGGCGAACTATGTTCAAACAGATATAGCCTACATTCAACAATGGTTGGCATTTTATTGAAAAGAATCTACACCTCTGTTGTGACGTGATACTGAATAAGATGTGCACGCTGGCTGCTATTTGTTAAATTTTATGTGGCTAGGTGTGGGCATTGTATTTACTTGAATAAAAATGAGGATACCTCCAAATGATTAATTAAAGACAAGAGCAAAAATGAAAATTCCCTACACATAGCTGCCAAGGTTTCAGACTGCTTATGTGTGACATTTTCATAATTTCAGTGTAATTATGAGTGACATTCAACGACTATGAGTGACACTTTCTCGCGACCAAAATCAAGAAATGAAGACGAGGGAAACATATAAATAAGAGAAACTACACCAATTTGAGCAACAAGAAACTCTAAGTCTAAGTTTTCTGTACTGAGAGCTACTTATGTTCAATGAAACGCATTGAGACCTGCTAATATTATTAGTGTTGTATAATCTCAATTATTTTATATGTATATTAATTCAACCAAGAAAAAGCTTTCTAATTTAATAAGCTGGGCTGCACACAGGTGAGCTACTTAGAGTTAGCTGGAGAGCTACAGTAGCTCATGAGCTATTGGTTGGAGACCCCTGCTTTAAAACGGCTGCAAAGCACCTGATCGTACTGCAGAGAGCGACTCACTGCAATGCAGAGCTCTCAGCTGTACTAACTTTACTTACGCGGCTGAACTCAACTTTGTGCTGATTGAAGACGGTGTGATTGCTTCAATGTAGAGCTCTCAGCCATAACTGCCAAGTTTTCTGCTGGCGCATGAGCGACATTTAAATGTTTTCAGTGTCCTCATGAGTAGCATTCCAATGCCATGTCACACTATGAGCGAGACTTCATTTCAAGAAGAACAAATGCGTTATCTCACCCGCATTGACATAAATTACAGAAATGACTTCTTTTTGTGCAATGTAATGGTCTAGAAATGTCCATAATAGAGATCTACATCTTTCAATTGCTCAGTTAAGGGCACTATCTTAAGTCCTTCTTCCAATAAGATAAGCCAGAATGTTTAAAAGCGGGGTTCTGAAGCAAAAACAGGATGGTGTTTTTGAGAGACAGCTTGAGTTTGTGTCCCCAACCCTTTGAAATTTTTAAAATAATTTATGGAGTATGGTGACAAAACAAGAGGGGTGCAATGGTCAGCAGGCAAGAGAAAAACAGTGCTGTTCTCTTTAGGGCCAGCACAATCACTAAGTATGTGCTAATCTTGCCCATTAATTCTGTCCTAGCATTGCAAGGTGATGGTTCAAACCTAGTTACAGGGTAAGGGAGCAGTGCTTTACAGAGTGCAACTTCAGGTAATTAAAATAAATGAAACCCTGTGAGATCGGCATATTCGCTTACCAGAACCAGCTGGGTGCACTGAAGCTGGTCTAGGTCTCCCCACTCTTTCTGTATGATTTTCCTTCATCCTATTCTCTCACTTGTGCTCTTTTCTCGCTCTTTCGTCCACTCTTCCTTCCTCAACCTTCTCTCACTGTTTGCTTTTCATCCTTCTCTTCCTTTCTCTCCCCTGCATTCTTATTTCTTGTGCTTCGTTCCATCCATTCTTCTTCTCCTTTCTTGCACTGTCCTCTCTGCCCACTTTTCCTCCTTAACTTTTATTCCCTCCCCTGTGTTCTCAGTTCATCTGTCTCCCCTCCATCCACTTTTTCTCTTTCTCCTACATGGTCCTTTTTCACTCGATTTCCTCTTTTTATGAGTTCACCTTCTTACTTTCACTTCTTTCTTTTGTCCCAGTCTTTCTCTCTCTCCTCCATCCTCACTCTTCTTTCTCAGACTCCTGTTCTTTCTCTCTTGCTTTGTTTCATAGTTCTGTTCTCTCCCCTCTCCCTTGATTCGTAATACATCTATTCTTACTCACTCCTTTAGTGTACTTCTGCAGCAGTGATGGCATTGCTCACTATAATCGGTGGTTCATGCACCCCAGCAAAAAACTGCAGAGGCACTAATAAACATAAAACACCACTGCAAGAAGCACTAACCTTTGCTCAAAAAGATATCAAATTCAATTGAAAAATAAACGTAACATACTGAAAGGACTTCTTGGTCTCTCCATAGCACACAAGTGAAAATGAAATGCCTTTCTGTACTTGAAGTTGAAGGCAATGAGTAAACGTCGTACTGCACTACTTCTATAATATGCATTTGTTAGTATCTCATTGTTAATCCAATTTTCAAGTGCATTGCTACATACATTACATTAGCTGCAATTCCCACAAAAAAGTCTGCATTTTTCATAGTAGTAGTTTTTTTTATGTTTCCTTTCATTGCTTTGGTAGCCATAGTTCATTCAGGGCCCCTGTTCTCTTCTAAACTGCTCGTGATTGTTAGATTAAAATAAAACAGCCCTGAGCTCACGGAACAAGGACTAAAATATACAGAGCTCCTAAACTGGATGTGCTGTGAACATCGAACTCCCACAGATTTTGAATTGCTGGAGTGTAACCAGCACATAAGGAGACAGGCCTTTCTGTGACTCCAAAGTAGTAAATAAAATGAGTGCTACATGCGGGAGAAACAATCAGCCGCTGGGAACAGGGAAGGTGCCACCCCCGGGGATTAATGTACTTATGCAAGGGGAACTACGGACACCCCATGACATTGGGCAGCCGTGGTCCTGCGGGGGTCTAAGTTGATCTTAATCAATGGCAGTTAGCTCAGCTGAGCCCAAACTGCTGCGGCACCAGCCTGCAGTTCTACTGAACTTGCAGGCTCAGGCAGCCTGCTAAAATTAAATTATTATGAATGTTGTAAATCGACAACATCATGTCAGAAATGAGAAATCGTCATGAATTGTCAGACCTGGGCGGTCGACGCGACGAGAGTGGTCTCTTCTTTCAGCACATCACTATGGGACGAGGCACTCAGATGACTGTCTGACCACTTCTGCTCTCCCTGTGGTCACGCATGATGATGGGGCAGCAGTCACACTGCTGACGGCACACAGGCTGGCAGTGGTGCGGCAAAGAAACATAACTGCCCTGCTGCGTTTTGCCGCCTCACTAGGACTTTCTGTCAACAAATGGACAGCCATGTGACCCCATGTCACGTGAGACCTCTTGCTGAGTGAGTCTAAGCCGCAGCTTTGAATGTTGAATATGCTGCCAGTGCAGCCGATTCCCCTGGACGGCGAGACCCACTTTGATTTGATTTTAAATCCTAGTCTGTACCAGCCAGCAAAGCACTGCACTATCAATGAGCACTCCTACAGTGCATTCTGCCAGACTCGAGCAGGACACAGTCCACGCTACTCATGCTTCCTTGAGTGCTTCGGGCGTTGCTCTTTCTCTCTACTTTGCCACAGTGCCGCTGTGGTTTTAGGAGGCGCTAGAAATGCGTGACTAAGCATTTTAGTGCGGTGATGCGGACCACCACACTAAAATGTATTAGTCTAACTTCTAATGCGTGGTACTTGGCAGGACTGCCTACAGTCAGGAATGTAGTTATTAATTTGGGAGGGAATTACCCCTACCAACATTATAATGATCCTCTGTTAGCTCAAAACACATTTCTGTGAAAATCTCTGCTCAACCCCTGGTAGCTAGCACACAAGCAGCATACAATTCTCAGATAAATGTGGGTTAAGTCCCCCAAGCAGCACCAATAATTTTAAAATCAAGAAAACAACACTATAAAATTCCCAAACCAATTTAGAAACATAGAAAAAAAGAAATGGGGAAAAAGCCACAAAGATCATTAAAATAGGTTAAGGGTATCAGGAGATAAGACATTTTCAGGTTTTAGGGTAAAAAGTAGAAGAAACAGTAAAGAGCAAATCAAAATTCACTGTTCACTTTTTACCAGGACCTAGCCATGATTTTAGACTGACCACAATGGAGCTCTGTTAGATCCCCAAGCGGGTCTTCCGGGTCATAGTTTTTGCCATTTGGCTTGGTATCTGAAGTGGAATGCAATACCATTCAGCAGGTAAAGGTCCAAGGTTATGGCCAATAAAGGTGTCTCAAAGTCAGGACCGCCCCGGAGGAGGCCTCGCCATCGCTCACAAATCCAACCTCCGACTCAGTACCCACACCGACGGGCCCACAGACCTGATGGAACACCTTCACTTCAAGATAAAGACCAACCTGACCACCACCCTCTGAGGCACCCTCATCTACAGACCCCCCGGACCCCGTGCACCTTTCTCCAACTCCATCACCAACATCATCACCCGCAAGCCATCACCTCCACCGACTACACCTTGCTGGGAGACCTCAACTTCCACCTCGACAACCTCCAAGAGACGCCAACTCCACCTCCCTCCTGGACAACCTCCTCGACATTGGACTCAAACAGATCGTACCAGATCCCACGCACTCAGCAGGACACACCCTTGACCCCATCTTCACAGCAGGAAACTCCATCTCCTTCAGCCACACCTCCGGACTCCCATGGACGGACCACCGCTGCGTCCACTTCACCTTCAAAACGAACATCATCCTCAAACGCCCACAGCAGCTCCAGCGCAGGAATTGCAACAAGATCTCCGACGACCAGCTCACCGCCTTCCTCAGCAGCTCCGCTCCCACCGCAACGTGAGATGACCCAACCACCGCCGCCCGAACCCTGCACAACTGGATCACCGACTGCACCAACAATATCGCCCCCTCAAGAAAACTACCAATCCACACGCCAAGAATGCCAGGTGGTTTTCCCCCAAACTCCTAGAATCAAGACGAACCTGCAGACGCCTCGAAAAGATATGGAGGAACTCCAAAACCACAACAGACCTTGACAACTTCAAAGCAGCCACCGCCGCCCACCACAAGCTCATCAGATACACAAGGAAGAAAGCATTCCAGGACAGAATCTCCACCCACGCACACAACAGCAAGGAACTCTTCAGCATCATCAAAGAGTTCGCCCAACCCAACAGCGAGACAACCAACATCCCCCCTCCCAGGACCTCTGCGACAGACTCAGGGCCTTCTTCCACCACAAGATCAAGAGCATCTATGACAACTTCAACGACAACTTACATGAGGAACCTACTCCCACCCGCCCTCACCATTGAAGACACCCTGAAGACTATGAAGTTAAACCACTCAGGGGCCCCTACCACATCTACCACAGAGCTGCTGACATCATTACCCCGACCTTCAACGAGCCGCTCCTTCGAGACCACCTCCTTCCCGGATGACTGGAAATACGCCAAGATCAACCCTCACGTGACAAAACCATCGGAGGACCCCACCAACCTCAAAAACTTCAGACCGGTCTCCTTACTCCAGTACCCGGCGAGAGTCATCGAAATAGCCGTCAACAGCCATCTCGCCACCTTCATAGAAGAAAACAACATCCTCGACTCCTCCCAATCCGGTGTCAGGAAAAACCACAGCACCGAAACCACCCTCATCGCCGTGACTGTTGACATCCGCTCTCTCCTCGACAGAGGAGAGATTGTGGCCCTCATCGTCCTGGACCTCTCCGCAGCCTTCAACATAGTCTCTCACCGCACCCTAGCCCGCAGACTACACAAAGCAGGAATCCGGAACAAGGCCCTCAACTGGATCCGCTCATTCCTATCTGGCAGAACACAGCAGGTCAGACTCCCACCCTTCCTCTTGGATCCCACACGGACCACCTGCGGAGTCCCCCAAGGATCCTCCATCAGCCCCACCCTGTTCAACGTCTACATGGCCCCGCCCGCACCCATCATCAGATCCCACGAAATCAACATTGTATCCCACGCTGACGACACTCAACTCATCCTCTCCCTATCCAACGTACCCCACATCTCCAAACATAACTTTGAAGAAGGAATGGAAGCTGTCGCCAGGTGGATGAAGAACAGCTGCCTACAACTCAACATAGACAAAACCGAAGTAGTCATCATGGGCCCACACCTTGACACCTGAAACGAAGCCTGATGGCCCCCCTCCATCAGAAACCCAACCCCCACTGACCACGCATGCAACCTTGGAATTATCCTGGACTCCGAACTCAAAATGGACCGCTAAATCAATCCCGTCTCCTCCTCCTGTTTCCACACCCTCCGTCTCCTACGAAAGACCTTCAACTGGATCCCCCTTGAGCACAGGAAAACCGTCACCCACACCCTCGTCAGCAGTAGACTGGACTATGGCAACACACTCTATGCCGGAATCAACAAGAACCTCACCAGCAAACTCCAGAACATCAAGAACGCCTCCGCCAGACTAGTCCTCAACCTACAGCGCTACTGCCACATCACCAAACACCTGCAAACTGCATTGGCTCCCCGCCGAGAAGAGAATCACCTTTAAACTTCTCACCGACGCCCACAAAGCCCTCCACAACACCGGACCTGCCTACTTAAACCACCGCCTCTCGTTCCACGCACCCCAAAGATCCCTCCGCTCAGCCCAGCTCTCCCTTGCTACGGTGTCGCGCATCAAGAAGACCAGAACAGGAGGTTGTTCCTTCTCCCTCCTCGCGGCCAAGGCATGGAACGCCCTCCCTCTCCACCTCCAACAGATACCAACACTCTCCAAGTTCATGAAGGACCTCAAGACCTGGCTCTTCCACGCTTCACCGTGAACATCCTGGAGCTGTGCCCTCCCCCTCTACAGTGGGTGAGTAGTGCGCTCTACCAAACCCGGATTGATTGATCATCGAGCTCCAGCTGAAACCACTGGGTTTGGTGCCTCAGAATAGGATAAAACTGTAGCTGTCAAGGTCACTTCGTTGGTCAGAAAAATCTGTCACCTTACCTGAGTCTAAGGTTTTACCTTTGGATGTAGTCATTTTTTTGAAAGACAAATCCCTTCACCGGGCAAAGCTGGAAGTTTTAACTGAGCAGGTATCCACAAGACCAGATACCTTCTCCACAAGGTCCTGCTGAACCAGTTTTCAGCATGGCAAATACCTTGAAGCATTATGAACCTATTTAACTTGCCTGCCCTGGGTGTACCTGCCTTGGTAAACCTCAGCATCTTGTCTCAGTCCTCCAGCAGTGAAAACAATTACAAAGTCTAACTATTCTCCACCTGCTAGGAAGATGCCTTTTGGTCAGTCCTGGAGTCCTATGCCCTCAGGGACTCTATCCCGCTTGGTTTCCTGGAGGGTCCAGTTCTCTGTGGTCAGCTGAGCCCTCTTGGGAGACAGGAGTCCTTCTGCTCCTTATGTTCTTGAAGCAGCAAAACAGAAGGTAATCCACTTGATCCTTAGAGAGCAGTTCAAGTCCCTGGTTACCAGCAGGATTTAGGAATCTTTTAGTGAGTTCTCTTCTTCCAGAAGTAGTTGGGAGTCTTCTTCCAGCAGGGTATTCCGTTTCAGGTTGCACCTTCGCAGGTCCAGGAGTGTTTTGAGGAGGTGGTGATTTAGGTAAAAGACTTATTCCGTGCACTAGCCAGTGACTGGAAAAATATCTGCCTCTCAACCATATTTTCTTGCAGTACCCCATCTCCTTTTCCTCTTTGCCGTTCTGTAAAATTACCCAGGAGTGCCTGTTTCAATTAGCTCCTTCTGCTTCCATGTAGCTCTGTCTTCAGCTCCTTAGTGAAACCTGTATTTAGATATACTCTCCTCACACTCACCTGATAGGGTCCAGACTGGTTCTCTCCTCTAGTGTGACTGGAGCATGACTGTCTAGAAGGGTCCTGGGAATGAATACATGATCCACGCTCTGGCATCTCCAACCCAAAATACTCTATGGCTCTCCTTTTGTTCTGACAGCTGTTCCTGTCCACCCCAGATAGGTGTTTCCCACTAAGTGGTCATCAGCAGTTAATGCCTTTCTGCTTTTTTCAGGCTCCAAAGAAGACTAGTGTCCACTCAGCAAGAGTAATTAACTCTTGCAGCCAAGGATATGTATTCTACAGAGGTGGGATGAATGCAGAACTGTTTTTAGATCAGTTTTGGCTCAGTCACCACAAACATAAGTTATCAAAAATCTAATTTCAGATTTTAGAAATTATGTAAGAAATAACTTTACAGCATTTTTCGAGCATTTTCCCAGGCAGAAAAAAATATTTTAATCTAATTTAGGCTTATTTAACAGCTTCGCCGCGATCGGAATTCCGCCCAGGTGCTGGACATTCCGATCGCGGGCGTGGTCGTGACGAGCTCAGCTCGTCATGCGCACACACCCACCGCGCAGCATGACGAGCTGAGCTCGTCATGAGCATAGAAGGGGTTAAGGCAAAACATACATAGTGGAAAGGCTTTTGGGTTGCATTTCATTGCGAGAGCACAGAAATCTTAATATGTTAGTGTATCCTATTCTTATATATTAGAACCCTGCCCTTTGGGCTTAGAAGGTACACTTTAGGGGTGATCTATGAAGATATAAAATAGGCTTTCCCTACAAGCAATGGCAGTTTTCCCTGACATTTGTCACTGCAGTGCATTTTAACTGCAGCCCAGCCAGAGCACAGTGATGCTTCTGGCAGGCATATATTTTTTTCATATATGTGGGTAGTGTAGATACATAATGAAGCCCACCTAATATATTTAACTTCCATGCCACAAGAGCATTTTCTGTGTGATCAATAATGGTCTTACATGTCAGTTAAATAGACCAATTGGGTAAAACCAATTTTTCCAAAACTCTTTTAGAGCCAAGCACACACACTGTGGCACTGATTAACAGTGTTATAGGACATGTAGTCCTAATACCAGCAAAACTAAGGTTCAGAAAAAGGCAAAATATCTGGGGAGATTATGCAGAAAAGGCAAGTTTACAACACCTACTTAAATTCGGTGGTACCATGAATGGAATTGCAGGTACCACAGTAATATAGGGTGTTTGTTGAACAGGAGAATTAATTCATGCTTTCTTATAAGCATACAAGTGTTGGTATTAAATATTGAGGATTTTAATTTGTATTGTAGAGTTGCAGAATTGAGCATTTCTGTTTTATTTTGGCCTCGTGTAGCAGTCAACAATTCTAAAGGCAATACATTAATTACGTTTTTGCACCTTATTTGTAACATTACAGCCTATTTGATGGCACCAGCCAACCAGATCTTGTATTGGTCACAACAAATGTAATAATGAATTGAGAAACCCATCATGGCATGTAATAAGGGTTAGACTCAGTGGTGGCATGTATTTCGAGCATTTGGGGGATGGGCCACAGACGCACACATGCACACTCACTCACACCATGCATTCACATGCACACACACACCCACCCATTCACAGCACGCACTCACGAATACACATACATTCATACATACACACATGCACCAAACATTGAAAAACGTAAAACTTGCCAGCTGCAGCATCTCTGGTAGTGGAAAGGAAGCCTTTGAAGTTCCAGGAGGGTTAGGACTAACGCCTCTTCTCTTTGGCTGAACTTTATTTAGCCAATGAGAGGAAGCAGCAGTCCCTGACTCGTCACAGAGTGGGATGGGGTCAGTGAGACTTTCTGATCCCACCCCACTCTGAAGAAGCGTCAGTGATAGGCACAAAGCCATGTGCACAGCAGGGCTTAAAACTAAAGCACCCAAGTCCGAGGCTATGAGTGATGCTCCTCTTCATCATTTGGGGGAGGTTCTAGGTGCTTTGCAGGGCTGTGGAGGTTACGCCAATAGGGTTTTGACATCTTGAACCTGGCAGAGTTGAGTTCTGGCAGCCAGGCGCCTTTGCATTTAGCGCAAGTAAAGCGCCTGGCTTCTTGAGCTGAACAAGAAGAGTGACTGTCAGGCTGATCTTTGCTCAGCCTGACAGACACTCTTCACTTCAGGAAAAAGGTGGTGGGTGGGCCAGTAGCTGGTTAGATTATTGCTGTCAAGTACCGAAGAGAACGAAATATGGGATCAGTAACTTGCTATTATGCCAGATGGAGCATTGTTGCCAGTCTGTACAGAATATTCAGAAATTAGGACAGACCTGGCTTTTATTTTAGGAAACGCACATCTGTGCTAACAATCTGCGATGAATATTTATTTATTTGTAGTTTAATAGGATAGGCATGCACCTATTTACATCATATTGAGAGAAATACATGGTCTTTGGTAAATGGTAGAATCTGGACTAGGGGCGAGGGCAGGAGGATTTAAAAAAAAAATTCAACGACAGCTAATTACAAAGAAACAACGATCAAAGCTTTGCTTCACTCGCTCTGACAACCCTGCTTTTTTATGATATTTTCTACAATCTCACAGAAAACCCACACCTTTTCTGCTGAGATAGAGGTAAAAAAAAATATCCATATGAATAGAAAACATGACAAAGGTGTATTTGATATTATGGCATCTTTCTCAGACTTCGGTGGAGGAAGGGGTAATCGCAAAGACTTACGACAATTGCAGTAAAAAAAATAAAATGCACTTCCATGGCACTTTTGAATCGTATTGGATCTACACGTCCCTTGCGTGTGCTTCACAAGCATTAAAGTTAGACTTAGCCATGGATTTTCTTTACTTTATGGCCTCTAAATTTTTATTTTGAGAGGTAAAACCAATTATAGGGAAGATGGTTTAAGTTGCATTGATCAACAAGGCACAGATAATAAATGCACTAACCAGCTGGCTAAATAACGAGTGGGATCAATTACCTTCAGTGGGAGTGTCCAGTAAGTGTAGTTTTCAAGCTGAAACTACAGATCAGTGATTAAATGGGCCAGCGCCAGGTTATCTCTGCTTTAATGCGCTGCATGTCTGAAGCGTTTTGGTTTTTAATGAAAATCAGCCAAATATATAACAGACTCGTTGGGACAGCCCCAGTATTAGAGTGACTTTAAAACCTGCACTTGGTATTGGGTGACTCCTGAGGAGATGGAGAATTCCTAATGTTGATGCTGGCCCGCTTTCGGATGCGCTAAATTATTTCATTTAATTCCTGGTCAGCAAAAGCTCAAGTTGGCTGTGTTTCAGCGCTATTGACCTCTTTCTGGGTCTTCACCATGGCGGTGTTCAGGAGAGAGGATCTCCCGAGTGACGTTTAGTGACAGCAGACTCAAACCACCATTTTGTTTTCCCACTCAAAGTAATTTGATCTGAAGGGTATTAATCATTGGACGCATAATGAATGCCAGGATTCCCAGGTGGGTTGGCACGTCCCAATGCATTGTGAAATGTCAAGGACGGATCAAAATGTTACATAATCTTACAAAATTAAAAGTATTTCAAAAGTGTCAGTGAGCAAAAAAACTTGTCCTCACCTATAGTAGTTTTCCAACAACCTCCTTTGCTCTGGCCAAGAAAAGGGGCGATGACCTCCACTACAGGCCTTTAGAGACTTGACCACACAATTCATTCTGAGTAGAACCATTCATTAAGGGATCCCAAGAATGCAAAGTCGTACTCCACGTCTACAATCAGAAACACATTTCATCCCATTTTCCACCTTCACAGGCAGCCTGAAGTTGTGGGGATCTTGCAGCATGCTGCAGGCACCTACTGCACTCACACATGTATAGGCAGGGCATAATAGGAAAGGCATTACCCTAGACAAATCTACTTACAACTTCTATGATGCTCATCTACCATTCTTCTAAAACATCAATGAATTTTATGAGGATTCTACTTCTGTTTTACGCAGTTCCACATGCATGACACTGATGCTGGAGAAAAACTCTTAGTGCAGTTCAACTATCCTGAGGAGTCCTGTGAAAATCCATGTAATTTGGGATTGCTTGCAAATAACGGTGGGGAAAAATATCAAAGTGGGCCTAGGCTTAACCACCATTCAAAAAATGTATGTAAATTGATCCAATTATGTACACTATGGACCACTGTAATGTGCAAAATACCCAAATTGTTTGGAAAAAGCTTTTTTTCATTAAAACCCTTGACTGTCAATATGATAAACATATGTCAGATGCACCCTTTTTAAGTAAACATGTGTCTATTTTAAGAGGTAGGGCTTAAAAGAGTTTCTGGCCGATGGAAAGACTCAGAGAAAAAAGGAGAAAAAGAGAAAAAGATTTCTGTATTATGCATTGGCATCAAAGGGATGATTTGTAGCTGAGCCTGGGTTTAACACACGTAGGGTAATCCACTCCACACACACATGCGCATCAGTATAAATTCCTCTTCGAAGAGGGAGGAAAGGAAAGAGAGAAAAGTGGAAGAGAGAGAGTGCGAGAGTATGTGTGTGTGTGTCTATATACCGGGTCCACACCCCGCTATCCACAGTCACACACACCTCCCCTAGACACTTACATAGTCAAGCATACACACATAGCCCCTATAAAAAGAACACAAATACAAATGTATACTGTTAGAAATTGGGTCTCTAGTTGCCTGAGGTATACACCCTGTCCAATTACAGGCCATATTCGTAGTCCGGGTAAGACACAACACACCCTAAATTATCCTGTGCTCACCATCTGGTAGCTTGGCACAGAGCAGGCAGGCTTAACCTAAGAGGCAATGTGCAAAGTATTTGTGCAACACTATAACCAGTAACACAGTGAAAACACCACAAAAAGACTCCACACCAGGTTAGAAAAATAGATTATGCTTTAAAAAATGACCAAAACCACAAAAATCCATCCAGTAGAAGCCGAGGTATGATTTTTTAAAGCTCAAATGCAAGTATAGCGATTAGAAGCAAAAGCGCTCAAAGAGTTAATTGCTCACGCTGGACTGGGACAAAGTCAAGAGTTCAGGCCACCCACGATGGAGCGCGTGCAGATACAGGACACACACAAGGCCCACTGAGTAAAAGTACCTCAATCAGGTCCAGTTCCAAGAGTCCAGGGCTGGGGTGGCACCACTTATCAGGACAGACTCACAAGCAGATGAGCCCTTGCAGTCACTCTGGGTTCAAGTGATGCAGGTCCATTCCTTCTCATCCAGGCAGGGGAACAACAGGCAGCAGGGCAGCTCAGCAAGGCAGGAGCACAGCAAAGCAGACTTCAGCAAAGCAGTAGTCCAGCAGAGTGGCAGTCCTTTCATTAGCACTGCAGTTCTTCCTAGCAGAGTAATCACAGGTCCAGAAGTGTACTGAGTTGGTGGTGTCAGAAATCCAGTATTTAAGTTGTGCCTTTGAAATGGGGGAGACTTCAAAGAAAAGCTTTGAAGTGCATGAGGTCCCTGCCCTTCCTGCCCTAGCTCCAGACTCACTACAGGGGAGTATGCAGCTCTTGTGTGGGGACAAGCACAGCCCTTTCAGGTGTAAGTGTCAGCTCCTCCCTCCCATTCAGCCCAGGAAGACCCATCAGCCAGGTAATGGGACATCAGGAAGTGAATGGCCCATCAGGCATACCTAAGCTCCCTTTGTGTGTGGCTGTCTGGAGGAAATGCAAAAGCCCAGCTGTCACCCACCCTAGGCGTGTATTGGAGGCAGACAGAGGGCACAGAATGGTTTAAGTAAGGAAAATGCCCACTTTCTAAAAGTGACACTTTTAAACTTGCAACTTAAAATCCAACTTCACCATAAGATGTTATTTTAAATTGTGAGTCCAGGGACACCAAATTCGAAATATATATCTTGTCCTAATTGGAAATTACATTTATAAAATGTAATAAGGTAATACCAATATTAACCTATGGGAGAGATAGGCCTTGCAGTTGTGAAAAACAGAATTGGGAGTTTTTTACTACCAAGACATGTAAAGTTTAAAAGCACATGTCCTGCCTTTTAAATACACTCACCCTGCCCTGTGGGTTATACCGGGGCTACCTTAAAGGTGACTAATATGTAATAAAAGGGAAGGTTTAGGCCTGGCAAGAGGGATTACTTGCCAGGTAGACATGCCAGTGCGAAAATGCACACACTGGCTCTGCAGTGGCAGGCCTCAGGCATGGATAAGGGGCTACTTATGTGGGTGGCACAATCAGTGCCACAGGCCTGCTAGTAGCATTTAGTTTATAGACCATGGGCACATGTAGTGCACTTTACTACGGACTTATAATCAAATTAAATATGCGAATTGGGTATGAGCTAATGTTACCATGTGTTAGGGAGATAGCACATGTACTTTAGAACTGGTTAGCAGTGGTAAAGTACTCAGAGTCCTAAAGCCAGCAAAAACAAGATCAGAAAAATGGAGGAGGTAGGCAAAAAGTTGGGGGGAAGACCACTTTAAGCCTTTCAGGTCTAACATATACATACGCATTAATGCACAGATCACATGTACCCAAACATAAACAAATATATGCAGATCTTGCAGCACTTATGCTAACTCACACACACAGATCAAACTATTTTTAAAGATAGAAATGAAAGTATTTGATGGAATTTCTGTTGACCAACAAGGGAATGGAACATACTTACCTTTCTTGTAAACAAATTGCCATACAGTGGTATGTTAGAACGTAGAGAGCACAGCACCTTTACAAGTTGTACATGTCTTATATCCCCATACTTAAAAGAAGGCAGAAACACCTGTGCTTATCTTCCCCATTTACATGTTATATTGTGAGTGTGTCAGAGGAATATAAATCATGCATTTTTAAATTCCATGCACAACACACATTTTCTTAAAGCTTTATGACCTGCCAATCAGTAGATGGGTGTAGTAGTACTCTTACTATGGCAAAAGAAGTGACCTTGAAGGTTCCTGATTGAGGCCCTCAGTTTGGGGGCAGTGTTAGATACATTTAGGCTTTTAAGATCAGTGAGATCACCCTGTAAAAAAAAATTGAAAGATTGAGACAGAAGTAAGTGTGACTAAGAAATTGGTTACAATAAGAGACTTTGTGGTGAGGAACATTATTATCAGATAAACATTAAAGACGAGTTTCAGTAGAATAATTAGAACATTTTGGTGTTCACTGATTTTAGCATGGAGAATGCTTAAAAAAGGAACGCCCTTCAAAAATCCACAGTCACTGTAATGAGACGGAAGTGCAAACCATGGTTTGGCATCCTATGAAGCTGAAAGCCAAGCCAAAAGGAAGGTTTCAAGTTTTATTGTTCTTATTTTTTCTCTTCATACGTTTGAAATGTAAGCCCCATAGTTCAGAATAGTCAGCACAATTCAATACAAACTCATGGCCTACCTTTTTCGATGAGAAAATGTTCTCTGGAAA
Organism: Calotriton arnoldi; assembly: GCA_963921515.1. Classification (NCBI taxonomy): domain Eukaryota; kingdom Metazoa; phylum Chordata; class Amphibia; order Caudata; family Salamandridae; genus Calotriton; species Calotriton arnoldi. The sequence goes on from CAWUFW010002608.1 coordinate 547,006, forward strand.
TGATTGTCCATACTTTAAAATCTATTAGCCCATTCCTTCCACCATAATGCATCATTTATGATTGAGAAAGATTAGTGTAGCAAATAAAATCCATTTTCAAACCTACTGCGGGAAATTGGGTTGTTGGATAAGGATGAGGAGGGTGAAACCCTACTCAAGCAACAACTACAATCCTTGTCAGTGTGAACTGCAAAAAAGTCAGATAGCTAACCTGTGCTTAACCCTCTGGTAGCTTGGCACAAAAGCAGTCAGACTTAACTAGAGGCAATGTGTAAAGTATTTAGGTAGCACACAAACAGTAATAAAGTGAATGCACAACACAAGAAAAATCCCACACCAATGTAGAAAAATACAGTAACATTTAATACATTATTTAACACCAAAATGACAAGAATCTGATTAAAGGTTTCAGGTAAGTATAGCACCTTAAGGCACAAAGCGCTACTCACGGTTATCTGGTCTTGCAAGACTGGGTGAAAGCCAAGTTCAATCTGACCGCAATGGAGCTTGGGTCGGATACAGGGACCAGGTAAGTTCCTCTGAAAAAGTTACCTTCTAAAGTCCAGGATGAAGAGTTCCGTTCGTGGTGGAGGAGGCCGTGAGGAGCAGAGAGGTCATCACAGATGGTTGGCGCTTTAGTGCGAAGACCAGGCCAGACGTCATGGATGGTTGTTGCTGTAGCATGAAGCTCCTGCCAGGTGTTGTGAAATATCGTTGCTGGATATTCGGATTGGAAGTCACCACCGGCTGTCTATGCTTTAGGGCGAAGTGCAGATCTCGTGTTGCCAGTCGTTGCTGGTGGACAATGTAACATGAAGAGTCGGGGTCAACTGAGCTTCGTGTTAGTGGATGGCATGATCTTTGTACAAACTGGCCCATTTGTGATCGTGAAAAGCTCAAAACTTATGGATTTCTTCTTTTCTTTCAGGGGAGCTCAACTGATGCAACACTATGGTTCAGGAACAGGGAGGCACGTTTTGAGGACCAGGAACTCAGGCAGGTCCAATTGCATGTCCAGGCAGGTCCCGTTGAAGCAGATTAGCTGGGAAGTTGCAGAGAGGCCTCTGGAGCCTGTTGTGTCCCTATAGCTAGAACAAGAGGTCTGGCAGCTGACCATTGGAGGTACTTCAGCGTGGGATGAAGGGTGCAGGTCCAGTGTTCCTTCTCAGCAAGCAGGGCAGGCTTCCAGCATCAGGACATCATTCTGTAGTATCTACAAGTCCAGAAGTGTTCCGAAGAATGGGTCCCATTTTTATACCTGGTGCCCCCTTTGAAGTGGGAGAAGCTTCTAGAGATTCCCCCCTATAGAAGTCGCTAGAATTTCCTGGGGGCACAATAGGCTACTGTGAAGCCCTTTGTGTGTGCTGGGCAAGTGTCTTTGAAATAAAAATGTGGTAGGTGACAGATCTGCCCCCCATTAAATCAGGATGGCCAATCCTACCATCTCCCACACCCTCCTTTGTGATGCTTTCTGAGATGAATACACAAAGGCCAACTGCCAACTACACCTAGTCATGAGTCATGAGACCCAGAAACAAGCTGCAGGCACAAAATGGTTTGGACAAAAAATGCCAACATACTATTAATTCCAAACCACAAAATTGTCAATACTGACTAATTATTTTTGCATATTAAATTTCGTTCGTGACCACTCAATAATAGTGATCCCCATTTATTTTTCTTCATCAATCATGCCACTTTGAATTTCATCATACACGGAAGCACAATACGAACAAATCATACATGAACTAAATATTGAACCCAGCATAAGTCTAGAATCTGTCCTAGGTTTCTCTCTTTTCTCAAGGAGCGTCTCTCTTGGGGTCCACCAAGCTTGTTTCATAGCATTCCGTATCAATTTCTCCGGGTAGCCTCTTTCTTTGAGTTTATCCTTCACTGGCTTTGCGTGAGAAAAGTATTGACTTTTTTGTGAACAATTAAGTCTGACTCTCAAAAATTGCCTATAGGGCAAGTTGCCACAGAGACTCCGTGGGTGATGACTGGTATAATGTAATCCATTATTCCGATCTGTTTTTGATCATGTATGCTGGGTGGGTTCAATGTATGGTTCGTATTGTGCTTTTGTGTATGATGAATTTTAAAGTGACATGATTAATGAAGAAAAATAAATGGTGATCACTCTTATTGAATAGAGTGGTCAGTATTGGCAATTTTGTGGTTTGGAATTTTCAGTGGTGCAGCTGTGCTGACAAATTGGGCCCAACCACGGTAGAGGTGTTGAACTCACTCTTAATGGCATTTTCAAAATTGTGACTTAAAATCCGACTTGGCCATAAAAGAGGGCTTAATATTACAATTCCTCAGATACCAAACATGACATTCCAATCTCCTCCCAATGAAAAGTTATCACGTGTTAAATATAATATGGTAACTCAATGTTATCCTACAGGAGAGGTAGACCTTACAATAGTGAAAAACTAATTTGAGAGTTTTTCACTACCAAGACATGTAAAACTTAAAAGTACAGGTCCAACCTTTTAAAATCAATGTACTCTGCCCTATGGGCTGTATAAGGTGTACCCTAGGGTGACTTATATGTAATAAAAATTAAGCTTCAAGCCTAGCAAATGGTTTATTTTGCCAGGTCGAAATGGTCGTGTAAAATGTCAAACACGGGCTGTAATGGCATGCCTGAAACATGTTTCTAAGTGGCTATTTAAGTGGGAGGCGCAATGAGTACTGAAGGGTCACTAGTTGTATTTAATTTAAAGGCCCTGGATACATGTAGTAACACTTTGCTATGGACTTACAAGTAAATGAAATGTGCCAATTGGGTGTAAGCCAATTTCATCACGGTTAAAAAACAGGGCTTGAGCACTTTAGCACTGGTTAGCAGTGGTAAAGAGCAGCGTGTTCTAAAAGACATCAAAAACATGTTTAGAAAACAGGAGGGGTTAAGGCAAAAAAATTGGGTATGACCCTGCAGAGAGGACCAAGTAGAATATAAGCTCCCTCCAGTTGAAAGCCAGAGAAGACAAATCAATACCTTGGTGGACTTCCCTGCATTAATAGAATGTGGATGAAAGTTGTCCTATGCATTGGCACTTGTCAGTTCTATGTCCCTCTGAACTCAGTCAGATCCCTCTGTCTAGACATTCCTGACCAATTTGACCTACCCATGGGGAACCCTTCTCCTCATCTTTGAACCCCATATGTGCAGCTCCGAACCTTAACCTGCTCACATTTGCATCCTAGGTAGGCAGACAGTACCACCATGGCTAACAAAGTGATGTGACCCATTCTTCCCCTTAGATCAGACTTCTGCCCCAAACTCAAGGAAATCTCTACCCTAAGGATAGTAACCAACAGAGGCCACTGACAGCTGTCAGTGTCAAGAGCCAGGCCCGGGCAATCCACTGCCAGGTGGAGGCTCCAAGAGGAGATCTTGAGCAGGCCTCACTTCCAGCCTTGGGGCTGGCAAGGAGTCCCCCGAGGGCTCCTGATGTTTCTCAGAATCGGGGGCAACAGCCCTGGGTGTTAGGTACCCAATTTCCACTCTCTTCCTCACCAGTCCAGGGGGGGTCTCCTGACACTGATTTTCTAGCCCATGATCTGTACCCTGAGGCTGAACAGGGGTCAGGAGTGATCCTTTCCTTGCCATGGCCTTCCATCTGGGCCTCTGTACCCTCCGGGAGTGGAACCCCAGAAACCTGAGCTTTCAGGATGCCCTGGATGGCCACCCTGCCCAGCTCTTCTAACACTGGTGGTAATTAATTTCCCAGAATGCAGTCAATGGGCATCTGGAGACCAACTATGATCCTCCTCTGGGACACTTGCCCACCCCACTCCAGGGATACTAGAGCCATGGGGTGGAAAAAGTCCTGTCCCTGGGCCTGTTTTACCCTACATGCATGTACGGTGTACTACTCTGGGGAGACCAGCCTTTCTACTACCATGGTTTGGCTGTCCCCAGTGTCCCTCAGAGTAGTAACAGGGATCCCATTCACTTTGACCTAGTGGAAGTGATGACTCGCACCCTCAGAGGTCACCAGCTTACCCTCTGAGTCTACTTCCCAACTAAGAGAGAGATTAGGGAATGTCTAATACCTGCCCCTGTAGACTACTTACCCCTGAGGCCACCTTGGCCACCCCTGTAGAGGTTTCATCATTTGGTGGTTTCTCAGGACTAACAGAGTCCCCCCGCTTGTGTCGTAACTTAGACAATCAAAGCACACAGGCTGGAAATGGGGCGCCCTGGGTTTAGCTGAAGGGGCATGGGAACCCTTTCCTCCCACCTTATTCTGCAACTTAGATGAGTCTTCCTTGACCTCCCCCACACTTGCTGGGGAAAACCTGACCCACCCTTTTTGAGGTCACTCGTAGGTACCTTCTTAGACACTCTGGTACTAATCCAGAGGTCTGCCTCCTTAGCAAGCTCCCTAGGATCAGGAAGCTTACTGTCTACCATGTGTTGGCACAGTCTGTGAAACAGCTATTGAGCATATGTCCTTTCAGAATCAGTTTAAACAGGCCAGTAAAATCACCAGCCTTGCTGCCCCTCACCCAACCATTCAGTGCCTTGCTGGAATAATCCAAGAAATCTACCCAAGATTGGCTTGGATGTTTGTGGCTGTCCCTGAACTTAAGGCGATACTTTTCAGGGGTTAGTCCAAACTTAGGAAGTAAAATGGCCTTCCTGGGACCATACTGGATCTTTTCCCTACCTAGTGTTAGAGGAGTGCCCCTCCGCATCTTGGGCATGTGTTTCCACAAGCTTGCTCCCCAGTCACCTTCTGGGATCATGTGCATTCTGAGGGCAACCTCATCTGCTTTAAACAATTTACCAATATCGTCCCCCTCCACATAGCTGGGCTCCAGATCTTGCGGTATAGGGACTCTCACCTCTCCGTTGGCAATTGAGAGTATACTGTCACCATTGTTCCTGGACTCTGAGGCTTGTTTTGCTTTCATGTCCAGCTCCTTCATGCTCCCTTCATAAGTCAGTGATGGCTCCTTTTCAGCTAATGGTCTCTCAGACTTCTCCTTTGCCCAGACTCTCTGTGCCTAAGCCTTTCTCTCTTATGCACCCCTCTGGGTCAAGTCTCCACCATCTTGAGTTTGGACAGCTACAGCTTGAATTCACTCTCTGCTTTCCTGTCCACCAGACCCGCTGGGGATGGGTTATGGGCTGAGGTGCTGCTGTGGCCCTGGATTTGGCAAGGATTTCACTCGTGTTGGTTGTCCACTCACCTCTGAAACCCTGATCATGGGCATGTCATTCCCCCTGCCCCTATCCTCCTCCTGCTCGTCAACAACTGCCCCTTCATCCTCCTCTGTAGTCTGTAACTGGCAGGTCTCCCACCAGTCCCTTAGGGCCTTCTAGAGCTCCTGCCTGTTGGAGCTCCTGGTTGCCTGAAGTCCCTTCTCCCTGCAGAATTCCTTGAGCTCAGCCACAGTGCACCTCTCCAGATTATTGAGCTGAAACTCCATGCTTGCACGGAGGGTCACAGATGCACAAATCCAGGTGGTACCTATGTGAATTTGGAAAAAGCAAAATAGGTCAGTCAAGGACAATTTACAAAAAATCTACTTGGTAGAAAATTGTTTATATTGGGATTAATGTGTTACACAAATTACTGTAAGGCACTGCACAAACACAAGTACTGAATCCCACCACTGAGCACCATGAGGAATTGAGTTATTGGTTGAGGGGGGTGAAACCCTACTCAAGCAAAAGCCACAATCCTTGTCAGGGTGAACCACAAAAAGTCAGTAAATTAACCTATGCTTAACACTCTGGTAGCTTGGCACAAAAGCAGTCAGGCTTAACTTAGAGACAGTGTGTAAAGTATTTAGGCAGCACACAAACAGTAATAAACTGAACACACAAAACAAGAAAAATCCCACACCAATTTAGAAAAGTAGAGTAAAATTTAATAAGTTGACATCAACATGACAAAAATCTAATAAATAGAACTGGATATGGGTGATTTTAAAGATTTCAGGTAAGTATAGATCATAAAGACACAGAGAGGCACTCACAGTTATCTGGTCATGTGAGACCAGGAGAAAGTCACAAGTTCAGGCAACCCGGGATGGAGATTGGGCAGGATAAAGGGGACAGGTTAGTCCGACTGAAATAGTTACCTTCTAGAGCCCAGCGCGAAGACTTCTGTTCATGGTGGAGGAGTCTGCGAGAAGCAGGGAGAGCATAGCGGATGGTCATCGCTGTTGCGCGAAGAGAAGGCCGGGCGTTGTGGATGGTCATCATGGATGGTTGTCGCTACCGCTCGAAGGTCTTGTCAGGTAGCATGGACTGTTGTTGCTGGAGATTCGCATTAAAGGTCAAAGTGGGCTGTCTATGCTGTAGCGCAAAGTGCAGATCTCGCGTTGTGAGTTGGGTTCACTTGGTGGGCGGCAATATCTGGATGCGAACTGGTCCATTTTCGTGTTGCCAAGAGTCCAAAACTTCAGGATTTCTTCTTCTATTTCAAGGCTCAACTAATGCAACACCAAGGCTACAGGACCTGGGAGGAACGTCTTTGGGATCAGGAACACACTCCAGCAGAATCTAGCAGGACTCAGGAAGGTCTATCATGTCCTGCCAGATCTAGCTGGGCAGCTGCAGAGAGGCCTCTGAATCTTTTTGTGTCCCTGCAACTCAGAACAGGTGGTCAGTCAGCTGACTCTTGGAGTCACTTCAGCCTGGGATGAAGTGTGCAGGTCCAGTGTTCTTTCTCAGCTAGCAGGACAGGCCACAATCAGCAGAGCATCCTTCTTCTGTAATATCCACAGGTCCAGGAGTGTACTGAAGAGCGGGTCTTAGGGTCCCATATTAATAACTGGTGCTCTCTCTAAAGTGGAAAAACATTCTACTGTTTTCCACCTACAGATGTGTTCTGTGTGTGTGTGCTGGGCCAGTACCTTTAAAGTGCAAGTTTAGTAGGTGACAGCTCTGCCCCTGATGTAGTCAGGATGGCCCATCCTGCCAACACCCAGACCCTCCATTTTGATGCTGTCTGGGAGGAATACATATACTTAGTCATGTGACCCTAGAAGTGGCATTTTCAGAATTGTGACTTAAAACTCAACTTTACCATAAAAGAGGGTTTGAAATTATAGTTTCTCAGGCACCACACATGGCTTTCCTTCTGCTCCCAAACGTTATCATGTATTAAATGTTATAATGTAACCCAATGTTATACTATGTGAGAAGTAGACCTTGCAATAAGTAAAACTTAAAAGTACACATCCAACCTTTTGAATACAACACACCCTGCCCTATGGATCCAATCAGCCTTTCCTCCTTCTGAAGTCGATACAATGAGTACCATTGAGTTGGATAACAATAAACATCTATTATTCAGTACTAAGTTACCGTTCTGGGTGAATGTGCACTTTACAAATACACATGTTATGTTATGTTACGTTACATTATGGGCTGTTTAAGGCCTACCCTAGGGGTGATGTATATGTAATAAAAAGGTAGGTTTGGGCCTGGCAAAAGGTTTATTTTGCCAGATCAAAATGTCAGTTTAAAACTGCACACACAGGCTGCAATGTCAGGCCTGAGACATGTTTAAAGTGTTACTTAGGTGGGCGGCACAATATTTGTTGCAGGCCCACTAGTAGCATTTCATTTACAGACACTCGGTGCATGTTGTGCCACTTTACTATGTGCTTAAAAGTAAGTTAAATGTGCCAAGTGGGTGTAAGCCAATGTCACCATAGTTAAAAGAGAGAGCACAAGCCCTTTAGCACTGGTTAGCAGTGGTAAATCGCACAGAGCCCTAAAAGCCAACAAAAATGGGTTCAGAAAACAGGCGGGGTGAAGGCAAAAAGTTTAAGGGTGACCTTGCAGAGAGGGCCAATTCCAGCACCTAGCTACAGAAAAATTCAGTTATCATAACAACAACAACTCTTCTCCCATAAACAGTGTCAATAAAAAAGGGAAATTAACTTTCTTAAACTGTTCCTTATAGCAACTCCATCTGTTCCTCAGCCTTGTCGCACTATGAGATTCAACTATTTGGCTGTTACTGAGTTTATTATTAAATTGAGATGCATTTTTTAACTAAAAATATTGTAAATAATTATTTACTTATTTATTTTCAAAAGCGCAACATTTACACCTCTAGGCATCATAGCGCCTTGAGCAGGTGAAACAATGACAGACAGGCAAAAGACAAAGAAAGGGCAGGGATCAGCAAGCAGAACAAGTAAATCTTGTTATCTGGACCAAAGACTAAAATTACAGGAGATGGAAGGGAGATAGAAGGGTTGGTAGTCCCTCATTTTGGAGCCTGGACCAAAAAAGCTCTTTTACTTTAGCGGCACGTGGAAAGGGAGGAGCAATCAACAATTTATTTATGCCAGATCAGAGGGTTCTTCCTGGAACAGACAGAGTAATGGATTGCTGGTCACAAAAAAACTGGTCAGAATTTGCAAATAGTATTTTTACAACAAGTAAATAATTTTTCAAACCGTCACATACATTAATAAGTCGTTTCATAGAATTCTGATTCGGTGTGAATGGTAAACTGACCTACGCCATGGATAATATTGAGGTAGGTTGCAAATTGCGACTCAATCTGATTCGTGACCATCACAGGGATGGCAGACCTCCCACCTCACACAACATAGGCTCTGTTGGACTTGGCCCTTTTGGCAGGTTCACCCCTAAACTTTTTGCCTGTCTCCTAGCCTTTTTTCTGTGTAGTGTTGGTGGTTTTAGGCCTTTGCGCACTTTAGCACTGTGTCCCAGTGTAAAGTGCGTGCGCACTCTGAGTGCGTGTGGTGAGATTGTCCTGCCCTCCCATAGGAATGCATGGGGGATATGTGTGTCCATGGTAATTCCTGGTGTGAGAGGAGTGCAGGGGCGAGTTTAGTATGTGCGAACTCGTGAGAATAAATGCTGCGCAATGGTGTGCGCAGATTTATTATAACTGGTGTAGAAATGCCACTTCTAGAAGTTGGCATTTATGTGTGCTCTGTGTCTGCCTGCCTGATGTAAATTGCATGTCTGGCTTTGTGAGTGACAGGGGCTGGGAGGTGTGTGTGGCTCCAGGAGGGGCAGGGTGAGTCAGCGCAGGGCTGAATAGGGAGATCTGCATCTAGATGGGAGGGAGGAGTTGCACCTGGGACCTGAATAGGGCTGTGCCTTCCCTCCACAATGCTGGCTCCACCCCCTGTGGTGCGTCTGATGTCCCTAGCCTGTCCTGTGAAAGGAGAGAGGAGCTGAGCAAAACAAAGTGCTCCAAAGCTCCCCCAAACCAGTTGCATCTGGTTTTCCCCCAGCCCTGTGCTGTGTGACAAAGGGGGATATAGGTGTATAAAAGAAGGCGCTGTGACCCCATGAAAATGTTCTTTCGGTGCTTACCTGGGCTGGGGGAGACACTCTGCCAGGAGGAACCGCCGCGGGACCCAGCTGCTGCTTCTTGGGGGTCCCTGCGTGCTGGCCTGCCTGCACCCTGCTGGGGTGTCCCCAGCCCCAAGGACTTTAATTCCTGCCTGCTGGATTCCTTGCCCAGCTTTACCCCAGGAACTTTGAGGACTTTTCTAGCGCCTTGTGAGCGCTGAACCTTTCTCTTGCCAGGAAGCGAGGAGCTGGCGACGTGCAGCACGCTGCTGCAGTGATTGCAGGGGAATCCCGGCATGGGGACCCCCCCGTGCTGCTGTGGGGAGAGCGGGAGCCCACCCCGCTTTCATGCATCTTTAATGGCGGGTGCCCACCCCGCTTATGTGCTTATTTGGAATTTTATTTACAAACGGGTGCCCACCCCGCACTGGTGAAGAAAAGGAATCACCGCCGCAGCCCGGGGAAACGGAGCGCCGCCGTCACGACGAGGAAGCCAGGCAGCCTGGCCTGGAGGTGGGCGGGGCAGCGAGACGGAAGCAGTCCGGAGCCTCGTGAGCTCCAGAACGAAGTCCCGGTCCCAGGAAGGGGGACCGGGTGAAGTGAGTGCGGATCGTGGCGCGGGGCTCCCATGAGGGGAGAGAGCCCCGCAAGTGGTGAAGCATTCGGCTGGTAGCAGCGGAGGGGGCCCAAGGCACATTGCCTGTGCCTGCCCTGCCGCAAAGGAGGAAGTGCTGCCGCCGGAGCCTCTCCAGCGGAGGAGAAGCTCAGAGACCGCCCGACCAGGTGAGGAGGGGCCCGGGGGCGGGAGAGAGATGAGGCACGTTGTCGGTGCCTGCCCCCACCCACAGGGACCCAGAGAGATCCGCCAGTGCGCCCCCAGTGAGTGAGGGGGGCTGAATGCACTGCAGTGTTGGTGCCGATCGAGGCACATTGCCAGTGCTTGTTGGTTGTCCTCAACTGCACCGCGAGAGCGCGGGCAGCTGCACCAAGGGGGGCAGTTTTGATTTTTGCTGAGTCCCGGAGTGGGGCTTCAAGGGCACAGTGGTGCCCAGGCTGATTTCCTCAGCTGCACCGCGAGAGCGCGGGCAGCTGCAACGTGGGGCCATAGTTAGCTCTTCAGAGCCCCAGTGGGGGTTCAGTAGGCACAGTAGTGCCAGCCCCATTCTTTTCTTTGGGGGATTTCATTTAGGGTCCCAGAGAGGGGCTCAGGGGGCACGCTGGTGCCGTGCTCATTTCCACAGCTGCCCAACAAGTAGTGGGCAGCTGCCACGTTTAGGCCTGCGCGTTTGCGCACTTTTACTTTGCTGCATGCGCAGCCAGCCCTGACATTCTGGACATTGGGCATTTTTGAGCCCCTGTGAGAGGCCAGTTGGCCCGGGTCCAGCGCCAGTGCGTTGTGCCCCCGATTGGGGCATACTGTGTTTAGGCTAATTATTTCCTAAGGTGTTTATGCTGGTGATGCCTACTGTAATGCCTATTGCGTTAAATGTCATGCTGTGATGTTTAGGCCTAATGAGATGGTATAATGCATTTATGCTTATGATGATTTGTACCTAATGTGATTTATGCCCCCGTGATTAGTGCCGGATGTGTTTGGGCTGCTGATGTCCTAGTGCGTAAGGTGTTTATGCTTAGGAGGGGGTCTTATGCTAATGAGGTTTGGACCTAACATGGTTTATGCCCAAAGGGGTAATGCTTAGGTCAGTATTGCACCAGTAGTTACTGGTTGTGTTTTATATTTGCATTTACTTACCTGATCTGATGGTTCTGGCAGTGGCCCGATTGGCCCTGTCAGCTGTAAATAGTCCCCTGTGAATATTGCCTAGTGCCAGGTGGCACAGTGTAAATATGTGATTACTGTTTCTAATGTGTTTATGACAATACAAAGGCTATTTTTATATAACCTTGTGTGGAGTTTCTTTTGTGGTGTGCCTAGTTTGTTGCTGCTGAGTGTGTGTTGCGCAAACGCTTTACACATTGCCTCCGGGATAAGCCTGACTGCTCGTGCCAAGCTACCAAGGGGTGAGCAGGGGTTATCGTCGGCGTGTAACTCCTCGCCCTGACTAGAGTGGTGGTTTCTGCCTGGCTTTGGCGCAAGCCTTAGCCAACCAGAGATCCCATTTCTAACATTGGTTGTCAGCGGTGGGGATTTGGACTTGCGTTTGCGCAGTACCACAGCGACAACTGGTTGCACTACAAACTCTACATTTAGATAATCACGTGTGTGGGGATTATTGTTCTGAGTTTTGTTTTAATTCTTCTCCTAAAAGTGTCATTTGTAAATTGTATACTCTTGCTTCAGCTCAGAAACCTAGGTCTCCTGTGTTGCACGTGTCCCTGAGCGTCCTGCCAAAATGGAGTCTGCTTTTGATTTTTGTGGTCTCTTTAGATACAGTATGGGGAGTTGGTGGAGTTCTGTGAGGAAAGAGACATAGCAGTGAGTGGGTCAGACACCCAGTCAAAACTGAGGGACAACCTGATCCAATGGCAAAAGGATGAATGGGACTGTGAGCGCAATGAGGAGAAGAGGGCCCTGGCCGCACTCCAAGAGGGTGGTGGGTCTGAGGGGGCCCTGAGGAGTCTGAAGAGGAGGAAGAAAGTGACAGGACAGGGACGCCAGTAGATAGTGAGGACCCCATAGATAGGGAGTCCCTTGCTGGGTCCAGTGTCGGGGGCAGTGCCCCATCCCTTTTCCTGTCCCCAGAGGAGTGGGTGGATAGGAGGGAAGAAAGGGAGAATCAGCTGGCTTTGGAGAAGCTCAGGTTAGAGCATACCAGGGAGATAGCGCAGCTGAGTATGGAAGAGAAAAAGCTAGAGACCGAGAGGGTCTTAGCGCAGGAGAGGATGGCGGAGGCTGAGAGGGCCTTCGCCAGGGAGAAATTAGCTCGGGAGGGTAGATTATCCCCTGAGTGCAGTTGTAGTTTTCTGGATTCCCCAGTGAGGGTGGAGTCCAGTGGTGGCAGCAATATACAGTCCAGTGCAGGAAGTCCCAGTTCCCAAAATATGGTACCTTGTTCCAGAGAAGAGGAGTACAGGTTGAAGTTCAGGGGCAGTAGGAAACTGTCTCACCAGTCTTGGGCGGATTTTTCGGATGAATGTAATGATGCACTGGCTGATTGGGTAACGGTTAACACGGAACAGGATTTTGAAGGACTGTTCGATCTGGTTCTCAGAGAGCACCTGCTCAGTTGTTGTTTGCCGGGGTTGCGCCAACACCTGTTGGAGGGTGGGTTTTCTGAACTATGGGAGTTTACACGAGAGGCAGACCTCTGGATGGAGGCCCAAGGTTCTGATGAGGCATTGGGGAGTGATTCTGAAAGTAATGGTTCAGGTATCTTCCAGTCCTGTATTGGGGAAGAGGTTCAGAGTAGCCCAGCGGGGTCCCAGTGTAGTGGGAGGGGTGTAGGGGCTCACGTCCTGTCTCAGTGGAGTAGGAGTGAGTGTGGGACTGAGTGTCCCCAGGTGCCCGAAACCCAGTCTCAGAGCCTGGATGGTTTCTTCAGGGAACACCAGGTTGGGAGCCTAGGCTGTCCTGTTAGTCCATTTGAGGAGGATCTCCTAGTGTCTGGAGAACCTGGAGCATCTGTAAATAGAGCTCCAGTGGTTCTGGTGTCTGGCAGTGCCGCTCCAGTTGGGAGGGTACAGAAGTCCGGATTGAGGGGTGAGAGGGGGATGTGTTCCCCAGTGGAAGAACCAGTGGGTCAGGGGCCAGCCAGAAGGGCTGAGTCTCCTAGAAGTGACAATGGTGACACCACTTCTGTCGTGGGGGATCTCTGCGCACTGTCAGATGGACAGGGGTCGGGAGGTCTGCGCCACGCAGACTGTCACGCAACACATGAGTCATGTGTTACCCTCGGGGGCTGCTGAGTGCGCCCCGGAAGTCCTGGTGTGCCAGGCAAATGCTCAGCCGTGGGGTTCAGCCCCAAGGTTGGGAGGCCAGGTTCAGGATCCGCCTGATCTGGAGGAAGGGACATCTGTAATCAGTGTCCTGACCGGTTCATCTTCCAGGGGTACCGCTCCAGTTGGGAGGGTGCAGAACTCTGGAAGGGGGTGCAGAGGGAGGGAGTCCTCGCCTCTGACCCCGGTGCAACCTGAGGGTTTAGACCCTAGGTTGGGAGACCAGTTTTTGGAGAGAGGTCCTGAACTGGTGGGAGAGTTGTGTTCTGAGGGTGCCTCTCCAAGGAGGAGAGTGCGGAGCCCTAGAAGAAGAGGTAGGGGAGGAGAGCCTCACCCGTGACTTCTGGTCCGCCTGAGGGTGCAGACCCTAGGTTGGAGGATCAGTGGCAGTCTAGACCTGCCCTGATGAGGGGAAGAGTGGAGAATGGCTACTATGTGCCCGGGGTTACTACCCCCACTCTGTGGATGGGCAAGGACCAGTGGCATCTGGATGGCCTAGGGCCTGGGCCTGGCCGCGGACAGCTAGGGAGTACCAGTGGGGTAGCCCAGTTGGTCCAGAGAGCTTTTACAGAAGGAACCACATGGGTTCACCGTGGCGTAGAACAGGAGGGTGTCCCTGCAGTTGCGGGCCTGCATCCGTGTTCTATCGCCCCAAGCAGGGAAGCCCATCACGGTGGTGATTGGTCTGCCCTGCGTTTTGGCTGGAAGGGGGTTGTGTTGGACTTGGCCCTTTTGGCAGGTTCACCCCTAAACTTTTTGCCTGTCTCCTAGCCTTTTTTCTGTGTAGTGTTGGTGGTTTTAGGCCTTTGCGCACTTTAGCACTGTGTCCCAGTGTAAAGTGCGTGCGCACTCTGAGTGCGTGTGGTGAGATTGTCCTGCCCTCCCATAGGAATGCATGGGGGATATGTGTGTCCATGGTAATTCCTGGTGTGAGAGGAGTGCAGGGGCGAGTTTAGTATGTGCGAACTCGTGAGAATAAATGCTGCGCAATGGTGTGCGCAGATTTATTATAACTGGTGTAGAAATGCCACTTCTAGAAGTTGGCATTTATGTGTGCTCTGTGTCTGCCTGCCTGATGTAAATTGCATGTCTGGCTTTGTGAGTGACAGGGGCTGGGAGGTGTGTGTGGCTCCAGGAGGGGCAGGGTGAGTCAGCGCAGGGCTGAATAGGGAGATCTGCATCTAGATGGGAGGGAGGAGTTGCACCTGGGACCTGAATAGGGCTGTGCCTTCCCTCCACAATGCTGGCTCCACCCCCTGTGGTGCGTCTGATGTCCCTAGCCTGTCCTGTGAAAGGAGAGAGGAGCTGAGCAAAACAAAGTGCTCCAAAGCTCCCCCAAACCAGTTGCATCTGGTTTTCCCCCAGCCCTGTGCTGTGTGACAAAGGGGATATAGGTGTATAAAAGAAGGCGCTGTGACCCCATGAAAATGTTCTTTCGGTGCTTACCTGGGCTGGGGGAGACACTCTGCCAGGAGGAACCGCCGCGGGACCCAGCTGCTGCTTCTTGGGGGTCCCTGCGTGCTGGCCTGCCTGCACCCTGCTGGGGTGTCCCCAGCCCCAAGGACTTTAATTCCTGCCTGCTGGATTCCTTGCCCAGCTTTACCCCAGGAACTTTGAGGACTTTTCTAGCGCCTTGTGAGCGCTGAACCTTTCTCTTGCCAGGAAGCGAGGAGCTGGCGACGTGCAGCACGCTGCTGCAGTGATTGCAGGGGAATCCCGGCATGGGGACCCCCCGTGCTGCTGTGGGGAGAGCGGGAGCCCACCCCGCTTTCATGCATCTTTAATGGCGGGTGCCCACCCCGCTTATGTGCTTATTTGGAATTTTATTTACAAACGGGTGCCCACCCCGCACTGGTGAAGAAAGGAATCACCGCCGCAGCCCGGGGAAACGGAGCGCCGCCGTCACGACGAGGAAGCCAGGCAGCCTGGCCTGGAGGTGGGCGGGGCAGCGAGACGGAAGCAGTCCGGAGCCTCGTGAGCTCCAGAACGAAGTCCCGGTCCCAGGAAGGGGGACCGGGTGAAGTGAGTGCGGATCGTGGCGCGGGGCTCCCATGAGGGGAGAGAGCCCCGCAAGTGGTGAAGCATTCGGCTGGTAGCAGCGGAGGGGGCCCAAGGCACATTGCCTGTGCCTGCCCTGCCGCAAAGGAGGAAGTGCTGCCGCCGGAGCCTCTCCAGCGGAGGAGAAGCTCAGAGACCGCCCGACCAGGTGAGGAGGGGCCCGGGGGCGGGAGAGAGATGAGGCACGTTGTCGGTGCCTGCCCCCACCCACAGGGACCCAGAGAGATCCGCCAGTGCGCCCCCAGTGAGTGAGGGGGCTGAATGCACTGCAGTGTTGGTGCCGATCGAGGCACATTGCCAGTGCTTGTTGGTTGTCCTCAACTGCACCGCGAGAGCGCGGGCAGCTGCACCAAGGGGGGCAGTTTTGATTTTTGCTGAGTCCCGGAGTGGGGCTTCAAGGGCACAGTGGTGCCCAGGCTGATTTCCTCAGCTGCACCGCGAGAGCGCGGGCAGCTGCAACGTGGGGCCATAGTTAGCTCTTCAGAGCCCCAGTGGGGGTTCAGTAGGCACAGTAGTGCCAGCCCCATTCTTTTCTTTGGGGGATTTCATTTAGGGTCCCAGAGAGGGGCTCAGGGGGCACGCTGGTGCCGTGCTCATTTCCACAGCTGCCCAACAAGTAGTGGGCAGCTGCCACGTTTAGGCCTGCGCGTTTGCGCACTTTTACTTTGCTGCATGCGCAGCCAGCCCTGACATTCTGGACATTGGGCATTTTTGAGCCCCTGTGAGAGGCCAGTTGGCCCGGGTCCAGCGCCAGTGCGTTGTGCCCCCGATTGGGGCATACTGTGTTTAGGCTAATTATTTCCTAAGGTGTTTATGCTGGTGATGCCTACTGTAATGCCTATTGCGTTAAATGTCATGCTGTGATGTTTAGGCCTAATGAGATGGTATAATGCATTTATGCTTATGATGATTTGTACCTAATGTGATTTATGCCCCGTGATTAGTGCCGGATGTGTTTGGGCTGCTGATGTCCTAGTGCGTAAGGTGTTTATGCTTAGGAGGGGGGTCTTATGCTAATGAGGTTTGGACCTAACATGGTTTATGCCCAAAGGGGTAATGCTTAGGTCAGTATTGCACCAGTAGTTACTGGTTGTGTTTTATATTTGCATTTACTTACCTGATCTGATGGTTCTGGCAGTGGCCCGATTGGCCCTGTCAGCTGTAAATAGTCCCCTGTGAATATTGCCTAGTGCCAGGTGGCACAGTGTAAATATGTGATTACTGTTTCTAATGTGTTTATGACAATACAAAGGCTATTTTTATATAACCTTGTGTGGAGTTTCTTTTGTGGTGTGCCTAGTTTGTTGCTGCTGAGTGTGTGTTGCGCAAACGCTTTACACATTGCCTCCGGGATAAGCCTGACTGCTCGTGCCAAGCTACCAAGGGGGTGAGCAGGGGTTATCGTCGGCGTGTAACTCCCTCGCCCTGACTAGAGTGGTGGTTTCTGCCTGGCTTTGGCGCAAGCCTTAGCCAACCAGAGATCCCATTTCTAACAGGCTCCCACTACATAGGCTCACTTCACAAGGTCACCTGGTGAGCAGCTCATATAACGAGGTTTAACGCAATTACCTGGAAACTCCTATAAAGAATAAGTTTCCAGTTAATTGTTTGGAGGCTCTGTGCAGCCGATGTCCATTACTGGATGTGAAACCTTCATAGGACATCAGCTGCAGCTTCAGAATCTCTGTTTTGTGTGTGGGAGGTGGAGGCAGTGAGTTAAAGTGCCTCAGGATATGCTTAGCACAAAGACATGCTCTTCTGAGGCCCGCCCCACCTGACACAGTGAAGAAGTTTCACAAAACTCAAAAAAGTGACTGAGATTACATAATCAAGTCTTACAACCATATTGTGTATGATCTGCAGCTGGGAGACAACAGTCTCTGGAACCCCAATGTGCAGGGCATTTCCATAATACAAACCCAAGAGCAATAGGATTGTGGTCCCACTTTTCACAGCATGTTAGTTTGCCTGCACAAAAGGAAGAATCTTTCACAGATGGTGAAGATGCAAAAGTTATTTTTATAAGAACTTTGTCGGTAAACATGAGATATTAGTCAAAACCAAAGACCATTTTTTGGAACTGCAAATAACAGCACTGGAAAAGCCACTAAGGAAAACCTGCATTTATGTTCAATAGAACACTCTCCACCCACAACCAACAATTTTGTGTTCTTACCACTGAGTTATAAAAATTCTAGATCATTCAACTCTGAATGGCAGCCAACAGTTACATTAATTTTGTGTTTAAACCTGCATCAAAAGTCATTTAGTGCCCAAGTACTAGAGTGCATTAAAGCCATACAACCAAGTGAGCTCCCCCAGTGGGCAAACTTAGGGGCGCATTTACTCATGCAATACGGCAAAGCAAAAGAACAAGCTGCGCTGTGTCGTGTGAAAGGGTGAGAGCAGAAATACTTCATATTTACAAAAACATTGAGCATTTATTTCTGCTCTCTCCTTGCGCTAGCACACTGTGTGCTGCCTTTCGCTGACGCAGGCACCCTTGCACCATAATGCAACAGTGCCTGAAGTTCTTATGTCAGAGGCAGGATTGTTTTTGGGTATAAAGGGATACCGTCCTGCACAAAAATAATCCTTAGAGGCATATTCTACTTTCTCTGTGTGCTGCACAATGCAGCACACATGGAAAAAGGAAATGACAAGGAGAAATAAAGATATTTCTCCTTGTTACCGCTCTGTTGGGTAGGCACACCATCCTGGCACAAACCCAGGTCTACAAGTATTTGTAAATCTGGATTTGTGTCAAAATAGCATGGGCGGATTCATGGGAATGCCCGTGCTCCACCCATGTAACGCCTACTACCCGACACAAAGTAACATGAGACAGCACTATGCACTGCATTGCATTGCTTTGTATTTATTAAACAACACAAAGTGACTTTGCATGGCTTAGTAAATGCCAAAAATGATTCTGTGTCAGGGTGAAGCAACCCAGATACAAAATCATAGTAAATCTGGGCCATATAATTTAAATAAAACTGTGAAAAAGCTGGTGATTGAGGACCCCACATATAACATATTGATCATCCAAACAAAAGGTGGGGGAGACACAGCCTGTGTCCAACTCTTCAAGGCGAATACAAACCAGTCTAAGGCAACATCAATAAAGTCTGCAACTCTGAGATCAAGATAGCAAGTCAACCAGGTTGGAGGCATCAGACAGATCAATGAATAAGAGCCTTGCCACCCTATCCTCATCCATGGTAGTCCATAGCTCATTATGGTTAATAAGCATTAACATGTTTAACTCGAAAACCAGTCTAAGAGACATCATAAAGGCCATCAGCCTTGAGATGGCAAGTCATCCAGGTGCCAAGACAGTTTTTTCATGATCTTCCAGATGAGGGGAAACAACATATTTGGCCTACAGCACCTCAACTCAGTGGAGTCGAGATAAGCTACTTAACGAGCACAATGACCAGTCAGTTCTTTAATCTTTAATACTTCTGACAAAAGACCATAGAAGTCTGAGAGATTGATGGCATCATTCAGCTGGGTGGAGATTACTGGAGTCAATGCATGAAAGATGGAGACCAGGCAAGAATCCCAAAGCATACCAGATTTTAGAAAAATTCAGGCTATGCTGACGTGCAGTTCGTAAGAGTGTCCCAGTGCAGCAACTTTACAAATCTGCTCCCAGAAACCAGCAGCGTCACCAAACATTCTTTGACTGTATCCTTGCTTTTGACCCTTTATACTACTCTTCTGCCTTTTGGCTAGGTTCACGCTATGCAAGTATTATGCTATGTTATATTTTCCAGAGGAAATCTACACTATGCATTGTCAACATAGCCTTCATCTCTTCCAATAAAATAAAGTGTACAAACAGCTGGCCACAGTTAGTGACTGCTTAAGATTGAAGTCCTTAAACTGGCGTAAGTTGACCCCACTGGGCTACCGTCCTTTGGACAGTGCTGTCTTCCTACTACAGGATATTACCACCAATATCATAGTCATCAGTTAAGAAAACACACCTCTGCTTTCAGGTTTTTTAGGGAGTGTGTGTTTGAAACATGTTTTTTCATTAGGCTAATGGATTTAATACTTACAAGGCTACATCACTGGAAGTTTATAGGCAAACTCAGTACCCAGCCTGTTGCAGCCGGGTTAAACCTGACTTAACACTTTTGAAATGAATAATAGCCCCTTATAACCTCCGAAACCTTAATTTCAGCCAAACTGTTTCTTCTTAAGTCTTCTGAAGGTTTGATATTCATGAGGCCCATCCCAACTGAGTACCAGTGTTTTTCCCTGAGTCTTCCACCTTCTGATACTTGAGCATTTGCTCCGTGTAAAGGTATCTTCAGCTCTCTTCACTGGGCTTATACCTGATGATATGATAAGTCCTCTATTGAGAAGAAGTTATTCCCATCCTCAGTCTGGTCCGAAGATTTATATCCGTTAATGCTTTAATGTCTGTAATAAGGGTCCCATTCGAGTTCCTCTTGTCCCCCACTTTCTAGATGTGGGTTTTGTAGAGATCTGTTCCTCCCTTTCTGACTCCTTGCAATTTTGACAGGACCTACATGTTTCTCTCACACACACACACAATGGGTGATGTAGAAGCAAGCTCACAAAGATGTGCTCTTGTCTTCAAGGAATAATCTATTGTGCTGGTCACTTTTTTTGTCTTTCTTCCCAAAATGATCTCATTCCTTGTCTCGAGCCAACTATGCCATGTCTTGTTTTCTGCTTACCATCAGGTCTTTGTTCCCAGTCGCTGAACAAGGGATTTTTATTTAAGCCCATGGCTAGTGCTGCCAAATTCTGACCTCGCAGGCTATCCTAATTAAATCCTCCATTCCACATTCCAATTGTGTACAGGGCTAACTAAGCGAAGAGCAGTTCTCTCTAAGAACGTGAAAGAAAGAAACATCCAATAAATAATGCAGAACAAGCCCATTTAATTCCTGATTTTCTTTGTTTGATTAATTACTTCTCAGCACTGCATCTCTTCTTTTTACCTATTGAACGATATACATTGAACTTATTTTTCCTCCCCCTGTGAGGGGCATATATATTAAAAGTCACGCAGTGCAGCACAAGTCACCTTGCTGCGCTGCGTGACTTGGAAAGGGAAGGAATGCGCCGTATTTAATATTATACTGCACATTCCTGTCTTTTCCCAGCGCTGGCGTACAATGTGCTGCCTAGCACCAATGCAGGCGCCCGTGAACCATAGTGCAAGGGTGCCTGCATTGTAAGCAGGATTGCTCTTGTGCAGGAAGGGCCACATTCCTGAACAAAAACAATCATCTGAGGCATTTTCCTCTTTCTATGCAGCACACATAGAAAGAGGAATATGCCTCTCAAGATTGATTTGTGCAAGAGGGGGCCCCTTCCTGCACAAAAACAATCCTGCATGCAACGCAGGCACCCTTGCACCATTGGCACTAGGCAGCCAAAACGACGCCAGCGCAGGGGAAAGGGCCGTAGCCTTTTAAAAACAGCGCATTCCTGCCCTTTCCCTGTCACGCAGCGCAGCAAGGTGACTTGCTATGCTGCACTACGTGACATATCTCATAAAAATGCACCTCAGTGTTCAGGGCTGGGATGAGAAAGGGGGACGAAGTGTTAATAAAGACGTGAATTTTGTGTCAAATTTTGATGACGTTTTAGCTGCCGGGCTGACAGCTTAGGGAACGAGAGGCAATTTCACGTTGCATTGTGAACTTTATTACCAGCAAACGTTTGTGACACGTCATTATGGCCGTTGCTGCTCAATAATTTGCAAATAACCACATTTTTATTTAACTTGCACCAATAGTCTGTAGTGAAAAATGCAATGGAAATTCAATTGCCAAAGGGTTTTTGAAAAGTGCTTGAAATTGTAAACGGAGTAGGAAGGCTGGCTGGCCTGTGAGATCCGAATTATAACTTACTTTCGAACTGGGAACAGTAACAAAAGAAACTTTGAAATATGTGTCTCAAACAATTAAAAGCAAAATATATCATCTAACTTATACAATGCAAGCCAATATTTCACTTTGAACATTCTGCTAACGCACGGACCATTTTAACCTCTGGGACTTGTGATTTATGGGCTGCAGGGTCTCCAGAGTAAAATATAAATAGGTTTATACTCACATGGCCGGCACAGCACAGTGTTCATGTTTATGTGCGCGCGGGCATCAAAGCTCACTTACGTTATTGACGCACGCTTCTTATCTCTAATTCTGTGACATTTTTTGTGCAGGTATCACCCGCAGCAAACTCAAACGTGGTAGACTACTTCTACAGTTCTCTTTTTCGGGAAAAAAGCAACATCAAATAAAGACAGTGCTTGAAGGAGTTCTTCTTCCACAGGAATGCACCGGATTGCACGAGAGAGAGTAGTGAAAGACGTGCTTTTTTTTTTTTTTTAATTATGCAAGCAAGCAGATTGCATTTACCGACATCCTTATGCATCCAAACAGTGGTTTGTATGAAATTCACGCACACGTCTGTGCTGTACACATCCTGCATGCGTTCCAGTCATGTACATTCGAGCTTTGGTCCCGAATTAATGAGTCTAATTGTAGTAAGTCATCGCTGTGTTTCATTTTTACATGTGCTGAGCTTAACTGAAGAACACATTCTGTTGTACGTTGGTGATGAACAGTAAAATACTAAAGTGTTATGACGTTTCGTCGCTAGCATTAGACTTTTGCACGTATTGTTTCCAAATATATGTAGATGGAAAACGTCAGTGTATTTCAGATATTTATATTTTAATGAGATATGTCAGCTCGCCCTTCCTATGTTTGAACTAATCTTTAAATCCAAATACACCGGAGTTCCAGCATCTTTATGTGGGTGATTTTTGTGTGTAGTCATTTGCAATTTACTTCTCTCTTTAATAGTATCGTTTAAATTGGTGTTAAGAATGTCAGGAGTTTTTTAGACGTATATTCATCATCCCAAATATTATTAAATGTTACCAAATGCCCATTCTGGACTGGATGTAAACACTTTTGTATTACAGTAAAAAATTGTTCCAACCCGACATGGAAGCAATAAAAAGGGCGAGTTTCAATAATCTTTTGTAGAGTGTATTTTTTGAGGTACGTTCTTAAAGTGGCTTGGGCGTTCTATATGAATATGCTATATGTTGTATAATGCATTCCTACCCTTTCCCTTTCAGGCAGTGAAGCTGCATTGCACTGCTTGAAAGTATGAAATATCTGGGCCTAAATTAAGCTTTCAACATTGTAGACGTGGGCTCAAAAAACAGAAGAATGACACTGTGATTAAATAAAAGCTAAAACTGGTTGCACTGTCACACAGAGCATGCATGGGGCCACCTGCCTTTTGTGCAGATATGTTTAGATGGACAGAAATGTTATTCTTTAGTGTGGCTACATACCAGTTTAGAGTATGTCCCTGCTACCTGCTGCTCTGCATCCACTCCATGCTTTGCCTTTCTCAAGCTCAGCTTGCAACATTCACTAATAATGGCAATTCAATCTTCTCATCGCCTTTCTTGACAGGCAGCCACGTTTTACAGTCATATGTGCAGTACTTAAAAAATCAGCTGTAGCTGGTAGGGGGATTGGAGCTGGCGCCTTTCCAAAAACAATCGATTAGTTTACAGCTCAGAAGCCCAGCCATCACACCTTTACGGCAAATGACCAATTAAGGGATTAGCCAGAAAACTTAAATGCCCCCGACTTCAACCATACCTCTGATCATACAAAGCACATAAAATGAGTAAACACGACCCTCCTTAGAAGAGTTCACTTCACCTGGTCTTACTCCTTCCATCCATATATCCGTCCAACATTTCATTCTTCCATTTATTTATTTCCATTGACTCATCCCCCCATCTGTACATCGCTTAACCTTTCCATCCAGCCATCCATCCAATCACGCTTTCTTTCATCCTATTATCCAGTTTTTCCCTTTCATATATACAACCATTGTTTGGCAAATCCATCTATGAGTATATCCATGAATCAATTCATCCAGTTCTTCACTCTTCCTTCTTCCTTACTTTCACCCATCTCGCCATTCTATAATCCATCTATTCAGTCACCCTTTCACCTATCAATCCTTTCTCTCTTCCATCCGTCATATCATCCTTACACCTGTTTTCCTTTCACCATTCAATCCTTTCTCCCTTCCACCTGTCCATCATTTCACCCTTCAATCCATTCATTCTTATGCACTTCTTTCCTTTCCCCCTTTCATTACAGCTATCACCTTTGCTTCTGTTTTGCCTTTCACATTTCCTTCTTTCCTCTCACCTTTCTCCCTCCGGTTCTTTCTTTCCCCTTTCTGACCTACCCATTTTTAATGTCATCCGTCCATCTTTTTTACTTCTCTCTCTCATGCTTACATTTTCATCATTAATATATCTTTGATTACTTCACTATACATATCAGTTCACATCCCTCGGTCACGTTCCATGGTTTCTACTAGCTGTGATATTTATGAGCATTTTGTCTGCAGGCCTCCAGACAGAGAAGAGCGACCCTAAACAGCTATTTATCATTTTAATTTGACCAAGTTTACCAGCTCATCAGTGGCGGCTCCTCCACTAAGGCGGAGGAGCGTCGCCCCACTGCTATTTCAGCAGTGCAAAAAAGAAAATTAGAATAACAGGACGTTATTATCATTTTATTTTTCTATGCAGGATTCGGGCGGGGCTGGGCTCTGTGATGCCAGAGCAGGGGAGGAGTGGTTTGAACTCCTCTAAGTGCACATGACGGTCCAGCCAAACCGTCATGTGCACTTGGCATGCTCTCCTTTGGGCTGTGTTGCACAGCCCCGTGGAGAACATGCCCAGGCTCCCAGGCACTGCCTGAGCGTCCAAACAGGACTCTCGAACCAATCACAATGCCGCTCCGTCAGCGTCGTGATTGGTTGGGAGAGTCCAGAAGCCTGGGTGATTCCAGCAGACCGAGGGCAGAGGAGAGGCATGCGGCGGCAGGAGAGGCGTGCAGTGGCACGGCGGAGAAGGTATGTTTTTTAATCCATCCCCGCCCCAGCACCCCCGTCCTGAGGCAGCTGCCACAGCAGCTCATGGGGCCCAGAGGCAGCCACTTCTTAAGTTGCTAAAGTGGCGGGTTGACTACGCCACTGCTAACAATAAATGCATCCTCTTGGAAGTCTCATAATTTCTGGTGCTGTGAGACACCAGCTCAATGAGCCTGCAGAGTTTGGGATCAGAAAGGCTATCCTAGACTTCTTGCCAGTAACAACAACAGCTAAAATGGCAACAGTTTCAAGTTGTAAACTGCACACACTGTGCAGCAAGTTCTGGGTCAGGCTGCTGCTGTTTTTGAAACAAACTGTTGGAAAATTTAAAAAGCGATCACCTAATCTAAACCACAGTTTTGATGCCATTTGTTCCAAATAGTTCTCCAATTCTTCAACAGCCTCTGATCTTCCTTGTTTGGTACTAACTCCCAGTTTAGTAATGTAGTGAAAGCTGGGTAATGGTGAGAGATCAAAAGATAAGCTGGCGCGCTTTACAAGATGGCCGCCTCCCACTGAACAGAGGCGATTTCAGCCCGTTTTCGACTAAATAATGCTGAATTAAGACCAGCATTTATATTTTAAGCTCATCGACGACATTTGGCAAGTGAAACTGGTTCTGCACATTACCTTTTTGGAGCCTTTCCTCAAGTCTGACTGCAGTTAAAAGAGGTGAGCTGCTCTCCGGTGTCTTGAGTGTTCCTGATCCTGGAATTCCTGTCAGAGGGGTGGAGGAAAGCTCAGGAAAGGGCGCGGCTGAGGCCTAGGCCACTCCCACAGCTGGTTATAGCTGCTGCACTCTGCTTATTCAGGCAGCATTTCTCTTCTATTTGCATGTTGTCCTTACAATATTGCTTTAGACTGCTCCTTTATTATTGTTGGCATTTATTTATTTGCTGTTACTTGTGGAAGGCAAGCAGTCCCACCACAATATGTCTACCAAACGAAAGCAAAACATTTCTCCTCCGCCAGTTAAATCTAAATTAGTGGATATTAATGAGCCCTCATTATCCATTTTACTGGAGGAATTACAAGCTGTACGTTCTAATACTGACAATATTGCAACGGAGATCAAAAATTTACGTAAAGATATGGCTGGTCTTTCTAAGAAGGTCTCTGACAATGCTATTAAAATTCAAGACAATAAAACTAAAATTGACCATCTTATACCTATTGCAGCCAAAATTGAACCAATGAATAAATTACTTTTGGATTTGGAAAATCGCAATAGACAATATAACCTGCGAATTTTGAATCTACCAGAAGATGTGTAGGGTAATGATTGCAGGGGTTATCTAGAAAACTTACTTCCTGGTCTTTTGCATATCAAGTTTCCTGAAAAATTAGAGATTGGTAAGGCACGCAGAATCCCCTCTCATCGCAACCCGCGACAAGATAAGCCTCGTCAAATGATTTTCAAAGTGTTACGTCATCACCATCTTATTTTGATTCGTAAGGCTGCCAGAGATATCCCTCTGTTAATGGTAAATGGGAATACAATCTTTATCCATCAAGACTTTGCTAAAGGAACTGTCAATATTCGTAAGAAATGTGCGAACCTTCGACCCAGACTGAGAAATGCTGGGTATAAATATGGCCTGTTTGATCCATCCACTATGCGAATTTGGAAAGATGGGTTTTCTAAGTCGTTTCAACGTCCTGAAGATCTTCGCCGATTTTTGGATAAGCAGTCTCAGTCATCTATGGAAACAAATGAGGCTACTACATGATTTCATTGTTGCTTGATTTTTATAGTCAGCATGTTTAATTGATTAGTGAATTTTTGCAGTATTTTTTGCAGGGCATATTGAGTAGGTCATTCTTGGTATGCATGTGTGTGATTCAGGAGCTCTATATATGTTTCTATGTTGTATAGTTATTATTTTTGTTGTTTGTTGGTGTCTTTTGTGTCTTCTATATTTCGATACTCGAGCTACTATTCTTTCTTTATTCTATCTTTCTTATTTATCTTTTGTTCTACCTTTTTTCTTTCTTCAAAATGTCAAGTGGTAATGGTATTAAAATTGTTTCATTTAATGTTAAAGGGTTGCGGCACCCTGTTAAACGCACTAAGGTTTTAGATTATTTAGCTAGACATAAAGCAGATATTTGTTTAATTCAGGAAACTCATGTAGATGATAAAGTTTTATCCTATATGAATAAAAAATGGGTAGGGACTGTTATTTCATCTCCAGCTCTCTATAGGAAAAATGGGGTAGCAATTCTTTCTGCAAAGAAATTACATGTTCAAATTTTGCATAAACGTTCTGACTCAGAAGTTAATTTTATCATAGCTAATATAAAAATTGACAATAAGGTTTTCCACCTAATTAATGTATATGGGCCTACTAATGATGACCCGGAGTTTTGGTCAAGATTTACGTCAGAGGTTTTAAAATTGGGTAATGTACCTCTGATTATTGGTGAGGATTTTAATCTTATATCTGACTCATTACTGGATAGAATATCTAAAGCCAAATTTCGCCCACCAAAAGCGTTTTTCTCTCGCAAATCTTTTTTTTAATACTACTAAACTGGTAGATATTTGGCGTCTGCATAATCCTACTGATAAACAGTTTACTTTTTTTTCTAATCCTCATGACTCTTATTCTAGGCTGGATTATTTTTTAATATCTCGTAATCTAATTTCCTCAATTACTAATCCAGATATTCAGAATATAGATATTTCTGACCATGCCTTACTCTCTTGTATTTTTTCTATTGGTTCCAGTCAGAATAGTCATAATCGCTGGCGTATGAATACCAATATTGTTCTTAATGACAAGAATAAACCTAGACTTTTATCTGCTATTCAAGAATTTTTTTCATTCAACACTGAAGAATCCACGTCTATTATTAACAGATGGGACGCATGTAAAGCATATATTAGAGGTGAAGCTATATCCCTCATGGCACATGAAAATAAATCATTTAATGCTAAAATTGAAGAGTTGGGAAAACAGATAGCTAAATTTGAATGTCTATTTATCACCTCTAACAAACTCCAATATAAAGAAAAGTAACAAACTTTGTTATGAACTGAATTCTATTTTAAGCAATAGAGCTGGATTGCAAATCTCTAACAATAAAGCTAAATTTTGTTTTAGTGCGAATGGGTCCGGTAGGCTTTTAGCTAATTATCTCTGTATTAAAAATGACAAAAATCAAATTAATGCTATTCATTATCCAAATGGCTCAATTGCTTTATCCTATGGTGATATAATTAAGGAATTTATGAATTATTATTCGGATTTATATAATAATCCACCTTCTTCGGATACAGCCCTTATTGATAATTTTTTGGAAGGCTGTGGGTTACCTAAAATTTCACAAACCAATAGAACTAAATTGGAACTCCCTACTACAGTTGAGAAAATACTTTCAGCTATTAAATCACTAAAATTAAAGAAATCTCCGGGTCCGGATGGTATTCCAGTGGAATTTTATAAAGAATTTTCACCTAACCTCTCATCATACCTGCTTGCTTTGTTTTCACACTTTAGCGACACAGGGTCTATTTCTGGATCATTCACTGAAGCTCTGATTATTGTCCTCCCGAAACCAGACAAAGACCCTTCAAGAGTCACCAATTACCGTCCTATTTCTTTAATAAATCAAGACTGTAAACTGTGTGCTAAAATTCTTGCGACTAGGTTAGCTTGTATACTTTCTGGTATTATTCATGTGGATCAGTCGGGATTTATGAAAAAAAGATATTCATCAAATAATATTAGACTACTATTTCACGCAATTGATACTGGAGCATTATTGCCTTTTCCTGCTGGAGTTTTAGCATTAGATGCTGAAAAGGCTTTTGATAAAGTTCATTGGCAATACTTTTTTCGCACCCTGTCTGCTTCCAATTTTGGCCCCCTGTTTATTCGCATGATTTCAGCGCTCTACTCAAATCCCTCTGCTAAACTTTTTTATTAATGGTAGACTCACAAAAGTTTTGTCTTTTTAGAGGGACCAGACAAGGCTGCCCATTATCTCCATTACTTTTTCTTATTGCAATTGAACCCCTATGAATTGCTATAAGAAATTGCACAGAAATTGAAGGCCTTCAAATAAATAATGTTCCTATTAAAACTTCCGCTTATGCTGATGATATTCTTTTATATATTGCTAACCCCGAATCTTCCATTCCTTCATTGTTGAATTTAATTGAGGTCTACTCTACTATTTCAGGTTATAAACTTAACACTAACAAGACAGAATTTTTTCTGTTAAATATTCACTGTTCACCTGATATGCTAACTAATAAGGAGATTGTTTGGCAAAAAGATAAACTTAAATACTTGGGTATTCTATTTGCCAATAACATAAAACAAACTTTGACTTTGAATTTTGAATCTACTTTGGCATATATCAAGTATAAAATTCAAAAGCGGTCCTCCTTGTGTTTATCTTGGTGGGGAAGAATGGATGCAGTAAAAATGATTTTGGCTCCTAAACTGTTTTATATTTTTTCAATGATTCCTATTCAACTCCCTCTTAAATGTTATAAAACTATAGACAAATCTTTGTCTAAATTTATTTGGAATACTAAATCGCCTCGGGTAAGTTACAAAAAATTGAAATTGTCTAAGCTCAATGGAGGATTTGGCTTACCAGATTTTCTAAAATATCATAAAGCATTTATTTTAAAACAAAGTATTTTATGGTTTCAACATTCAGATATTAATAATTCACCTGCATGGCTACGCATTGAACAGAATTTAGTATCACCTTTTCCTCTAACTGCTTTACTTACAATGTCCAATTATTCTGTTTTTTTTTTTTTTAAAGAAATCAGTAATGTTGAAATCTACTAGATTGATTTTACGTGATTTAGATTCTATTTTCCAATGTTCCATTTCTAATACATTGAGTTTAACGCTATGGTACAACCCATTACTAAAATTAGTTCGTCATACAAATTTTTGGAATTCATGGATAAAAGCGGGCATTTTATATTTTAAAGACATTTATTATAAAAATGCCTTTTTAAGTTTTGAGGATTTAAAACATAGATTTCATTTGCTACCATCAGATAGTGTTAAATATGAATTGCTTTGTAACTCTATTCTTGACTCCTTCCCGAATGGCTTTCCTTCCAGTGTTTCTTCTGATTTAGAAGTGTATCTCCAAACAATTGCATCTTCTTCTCATACAGTGTCATTATTGTACAACAAGTTAAATATTTCTGATGAAGATAATATCAATTTCCCTTCTACCTTCTGGAATGCAGAATTAGGGTTGTCCTTACCTTTGGACACATGGAGGATGATTTGGGTAAATTCTATTTCGGGTTGGTTGCCTGTAACATTATACCAAACTAATTCCTATATACTTTTTAATTGTTTTTGGACCCCTTTAAAATTATATAATGCCAAAGTTCCAACTTCTTCCATTTGTTGGAATTGTTCTTCAGAGGTAGGATTATTAAAACATATGTTATATGATTGTCATTTTGTTAAGAAGTTTTGGGATGAAGTTTGGCAAAGGATTACTTGTATATTGAAGGTATTAGACACTTTATCATATGAATTAGTTATTTGCAAAGCCTCTTCTCTCACTACTAAGTTGCCCCTGTTGAATAACAAGCTTTTTGATTTTTAATCTCAGCAGCTGTAAGAACGATTACTGCTAATTGGAAAGATTCACCTTCTTTATCTGTTCATGCGTGGTGGGCTTGGATTATTTTCACAAGAAAGGGTGCTAATTTGACTTTATCTGTTATTATTCATAATAATTCAAATTATTTAAAATTTTGGAAACCAATTGATGATTATTTAATGTTGAATCCCTAGTTGATACTAGTTTAAGTATATCTATTTATGAATTTACTTTTAACTTAGTAGCTCTGTAATCTATTATGATTTTATACTGTCTTTTTTATTTTTCATTTCGGAGATATCATTTCGTTTTGTAGGTACTTTATAATATTTTACTGAATTTCTTAATTATAAATTAGAATGTTTATCTTTAATCATATGGTATTTTTTGGATTAATGTTTGTACCTTTTCGGAGTTCTTTTTTGTATGTTATCTATTATCAAAAAAGTCTAATAAAATATTTTCAACATAAAAAAAATAAAATAAAATAAGCTGGACTTAACCTGTGGTCTGAACCCTGGAATTGAGTGGCCTGATTAGCCAGCTTCGAGATTTGTGTCCCATCTGTGATCCGGTCAATAAAACACCATTGTTACTCCGATTCTGTCTTGCCGCACTCAAGCATGAATCTAAGCTGAGCTGCCTGGTATTATTTTGCACATTACTGAAGCTAGTCCACCCAACTTTGTAGGTAGTCTTATTCCTTGTCATGCAATTCTTGTTTTCTCCATCCTTAAAAAAATTATTGTTGGATCTTGTAGACGGGACCCCTTTAAGTACCCTGTCCCCACCCAACATGATTGCAAGACCTCACAATGTCTTGCATCTTCTTGGAAGATCTTGCACTTGCAAAATACAGCTTGAATAGAAAGTGCCGGAACTTACCAAATCTCGCTCCCCTCTGCGGAGAATGGGAGGGACCACAACAGTGCAGCCCACAATCTGGGCATGTTGTGGTCTCTCTCATAGGTGATTTGACAACTCCTGGGCGAATTCATTGGGCAAAGACCATAAGACCATGGTAAGAGCTGGTGGAGAACGTGTCAAATATGGAGACAATGGGGCTGAGTCCTGACAGTTCCCAACCCCTAATGTTTAATCACCTGCCCTCTAAGGTTACTGAGGGAAATTATGATGGAATAACCATTCCAGTCTGGGGTTACTACAATTCGTGGCAGATTTGTTAAATCTTTCCGCAGGGGAAATCCTTTCCAATTTACAAGGTACCAGCCCTGGCCTTTCAAAAGATGAAAGTCAAGGATTCAATTTGCCACATGACCTTTACCACCCTGTACAATTACAGGGATTCCTAATATTCTGTCAGGAACTGATGCGTGTGCTTTCTTTACTAGAAACACATAACAGACTGGGAGTAAACTCATTGAGTTTGGCAATTGCAACTTAACGTTAACTTACCAAGGCTGGAATATGGAACAGGCCAATAAATCATAATGTTGATCCTTTCATTGCCAAATGCAGAGTAGATAGACTCACTCGGTTGCCTGCTTTTAGATCTAAAGTAGGGCGTCAGTTTGGCTGCATATTTTGCTGCAGTGCTTTGAACATAGCGTAAATTCTATTGGGATTTAAGAACTAGGCATCAAATGAGTTGCCATCTGTCATGTGCCTCTGTAGCAGTATCCATTGGAAAAAGTTTAGGCCAAATTTGAGGATGACTACCTGTGAGAGCAAAGAAAGAGGTAACGCCTGTGGCTGAATGTTTGAAATGGTTACAAACAAATTCAAAAATCACAATCCAATCTAGCCAGGATCCCCCCCAACCTGTAACAGTTGACAGCATAGGTACCGTTCCATAGATTGGATTAATCTTTCGGGTTGCTTATCTGTTTGACAATGCTAATTTGTTGAGTCATTTACTGTTAATACCAATAATTCACAGAAGGTCTGGCAAAAGTGCAGCACAAACAGGGAACATTGATCAGAAACTGTGTTACTTGGAAGTCTGGGAAGGCAAACAGCATTATTTAAAATCAATGTGGCTACCTTGACTGCAGGTAGTATTCCTTTAGATGGAACAAAGTGTGCCATTTTAGTTAGGTAATCTATAACTATCAGTAAGGTGTTATATGATCAAACAGATGATAAATCTACCACAAAATCCATGGAGCTATTATGGCCAGAGGGATCCAACTGGGTTCAGAGAGGCGTATAACTGGAACGTACCCCTGCTGTTGTGGGCCAGGGTCCATGTTCTATCGTCCTAAGCAGGGAAGCCCATCAAGGTATTGATTTGTCTACCCTGGCTTTAGGCTGGAAGGGGGTTGCATTGGACCTGGCCCTTTTTGCAGGATTATCCCCAAACTTCTTGCCTTCTTCCTCCTAGTTTCTCTGACCTGTTTTTGTTGGCTTTAGGACTCTGGGCACTTTGCCACTGCTAACCAGTGCTTAAGTGCATATGCTCTCTGTCTAAATTGTATTGGTGATTGGTTTATCCGTGATTGGCATATTTGATTTACTAGTAAGTCCTTAGTAAAGGCCACCAGGTGTGCCCAGGGCCTTTAAATCAAATGCTACTAGTGGGCCTGCAACACTGATTGTGCCACACACATGATGAGCCCTGCAAACATGTCTCAGACCTGCCACTGCAGTGTCTGAGAGTGCAGTTTTAAACTGCCATTTCGACCTGGCAAGTGCACCCACTTGCCTGACCCAAACCTTCCCTTTTACTACGTGTAAGTGTTGGAAAGTGGGTTATTAGTAGTGGTAAATGTACATCTACCAGTGTCAATAAGGCCATTAACACAATATAGGACTCAGTACAGGTCTTAGAAAATTATTCCCATGCTCAACCCTTGTAGCTTGGCTGCGAGCAGGCTGGCTTAACTTCAAACACAGGAATGTAAAGCATTAAAAAACACCAATTCAGTATATAGTTAAGACACAACTCACAATACAAATCCAACACCAATTTATAAAAATAGAAAATATTTGTATCTTTAAAATGACACCTAAACGAAAAAAAATCCAATGTAGGGAACCGGAGATATGAATTTGTGAAGATTTAACACTAAAAGCACATAGAAACCTGTAGCGCCTATTGGGACATCTGGTCATGCTAGACCAGGTCAAAGTCAGAGTTTCAGGTCGACCCCGATGGAGCTCTGCGCGGCTACCCCTCACAGTAGGTCTCAGTCAAAATTTTTACCTTCTGACTTAGAAACTTTTCTGGAGCTTTTCTTCCTGGTGATCCTTCGAAGCTCTCAGCCAGTCCAGATTCGGTGAGGGTTTGCCGGATTGCCTTGCGACGAGCTCCCGGTCAAACTTGTGGAAGTCCGACCTCCGGAGCTTTCCAACGGCACACACTAGGGATCCAGGTCGGCTCATGGTTGGACGTGGGTGGCTTGGGTCTCGTGGTTGGTCTCGGTCCCCTTTGCTAAGTTCGGACTTACAAAGTATTACGGAACTTTTTCTTGCTATGGTCCCTCGATGCTCTTCACCAGGCCGGATTCGGTGAGGGCTTGCCAGATTGGGTTTCAGCCTACTCCCGGTCAAACTCTGGAAGTCAGACCTCCGGAGCTTTTCAGTGGGACGAACCTGGACGGCAGGCCGGCTCACAGTTGAGGGTCACCAGCTTGGCTGACCAGGTTGAGTTGGTCCACTTATGGAGCTTTTTTCCAAAGTTGCTCCAAACGGCTCCCAACTTCTGGAACTTTTTCCTGAAGTTCCTCAAAGGGTCCCAAAGTGTCCAAAACTTGCTCCAAGGGACTGGAAGCTCCAAGATGGTCCTTGAAAGTTTGGGACTTCAGTTCCCACAATCCACTTGGACAAACCCTTACAAATCCACTGGTAGTACTCCAGGCTGAGGATTCTTGGTGGTGATGTTCCAGGTGAGCTCTGTTAACCTGTAGCTTGCAGGGAGTCAACTCTTTAGTCCTTTTGAAGCAAGGTAGTCCACAGGGCTGTAGTTCTTGATTGTGCAGTAGGCGCAGTCTTCAGAGTGCAGGGCCTGGTTGGTGCAAATCAAACTTCTCAGCATGGACCCTTCTTCTGTCTTAAGTTCCAAGCAGCAGATCTGAGAAGCTCTGCCCCTGTCAGATACTTATTCCAAGTTCTCTGGGTCACGCAGGAGGGCACTCCTGTCAAAAGAATTGCAGGGCAACACCCGAGGGTATTACCACATCCTCCAAAGTGTGGCACAGTTTCTTCCCAGAGAGCACCATTTCTCCCAAATTCATCATGGCTGATTTTCCAGCAGGGAGAGGAGAGCTGGCTAAACACACCTCTGGGATAGCTAATCTCGATAGTCTCTCCCCCTTGCATCTGCTCTTTACTTCCTTAATCCTTCCATCTGGCTGGGTTCAAAGAGGAGAGGTGTATATGAAACTGGTTTCTTCTGCCTGTCTCCTCCTTCCATTGAAGAATATTGTTCACGACCCCTCCCCCTGCTCTGGCATTCCTATGTAGCAAAACCCTGCCCTCCCAGAAGAGCTGGCTAACTCCAGGTGCTATTTATCACCTCAAAGGAGTCTGACTAATCCACTTAACTCTGACCAATCGGGACAGACCACTGGAAGGCTGAATTTTGGCTTACAGACAAGAAAGTCTTATAACTTCTTGTCTTTACACTTTAGGAGAAATTCAACAATACCATATTGTTGTATTTATCAATACCATTCTAGGAAGTCTTTGAATGGCATTTTTATGATTCTCTTAGCGGGAATTATTAGTTAATAGCTTCCTGCCATGTTAATCTATGTGGCAGGGGATTTGCAATGGGAAAATTGACTTGGGGTATTTTTCAATCATCAGGGCTTATAAAAACCATTTTATAAGGACCCTGCCTATATCTACAAGATTCCCCACCCCTGGAACACCTAGGGGAGACTTTAGGGGTTCTGAATATGTAACAATATTGCAGATCCTCACACCACAGTGCTCCTAGCACAAAAATCGATTTTGTGAAGCACTTTATCACAATGTGGGGAGTGAATTGTGCAATTTCACTTTACCCAGGGCATATAAAACTCATTTTATAAGGGTCCTCCCTATAAGTACATGGCCCCCACCCCTGGGACACCTAGGGGAGACCCTGGGGGTACCTAATAGGCCCAAACATTGTAGTTTATCAATTCTTGAGTGCCCCAAACACCAAAGTCGAGTTTGGGCACAGTTTGCATTTTTGTTTTTTGAAAACATATTTTATTTGTCAAAAAACACGTAAAGAGCGGAGCTCTGTGACCCAGAGACTTCCGTAGCATCAATATACATTATTGTGACTTTGACAATTTTCTCATATGCACAGGAGAAATTAAAGGCATTGCAGGTAAATCAAAACAGAAAGGGAAAATATACAAACCCCCCCGCCCCCTTCGCACTGTCGACCCTTCAAGAGCAACATATACAGTCTAAGCCACATGCCAACGCTCACCATGTGTCGTTTCCAAGAAGCTTCTATCCCACCATGTGTGCACAAGGGACACCTCAGAGAAGAGGGGAAAAATTAAGGCCGGCCTGGGCACTGGGTAGGGGCAGGTTCTAGTTCCAGGCCCTGATAGTCCGCCCAGCGCTTCCAAATTTTGTAGTGTTTACGAGGACACCCCCTCGCCAGAAAAATGGGAGCCTCTAACCCCACACAAAAGTCTAGGCCATTCTTCCAAGCGGAGACGGAGGGCGCCACTGTTGCCTTCCAGGCCCTGGCAATGTCTCGTTTGGCCAGAGTAAAACCTAAAAGCATAAAATGACGTTTATAAACATTGCCCCCAATACCATCCATGACATGGAGGAGAACCAACTTGGGTGAGCAGGGAAGATCCCAACACAGAACCTCCGAAAGGCAGGTCATAACCCCCCTCCAGAATCGCGCCAGCGTGGAACATTCCCACACGGTATGAAGCAAGGTTCCCTCCTCATGCGCGCAACGAAGACACACCGGGGAAGCCACCAAGCCCGCCCTGTACAGCCTGACTCTGGTATAATTCACCCTATGGAGGTATTTGAACTGAATGAGCCGAAGGCTCATTGCGATGGCCGCCCCACGTGGGGAGGCCAGGGCCTCCGTCCAATCTTCCTCCTCCATCAAGCCCACATCACCCTCCCAGGCCTCCCGGAGTTGCTGCAAGGATGGGGAGCTATGTGTGACTAGGGACTGGTAAATTTTGGAGATCTTGTGATCCTGTAAATCTCCCATGAACACTTTCGCTTCCACCGGACTGAACTCGGCTAGTGCCTCCAGTCCCACCAAGCTAGGGGAAATAGCATGTCGAAATTGCAGATATTTTAAAAATTGAGTACGTGGCATTTGAAAATCTTTTTGCATGTCCTGGAACGATTTCAAAACGGGTCCCCGCATAACATCCCCCAAAGTAGAAATCCCGATGGTGTCCCAGTCGCGGAATCAAGGCAGAGCCGCCAGCTGTGGCAGGCGTCTGTTGTGCCATAGAGGGGTCTCCCGGGTCAACCTGTTCCACCAGCCCATCCTCCGTAATGCCTGCCTCCAGATCTGAAAAACAAGCTGTGTGGTAGCCGGTAAGGAGCGCCGCAATGGCGGAGTATAGGATCGTATGTAGCGCATGGTCTCCCATACACTACTGCTCAACAGCATACGCTGGATCCGACCTATCCCCATACCACCATTCGTTGAGGACCAACAGGTGCGAGGCCATATAGTACGAAAGAATATCAGAGGTCGCCAGCCCTCCACAATATGTGGACTGGAAACAAGTACGTAGGGCCACCCTAGCCGCCCCGCCACCCCATAGGAACTGGCCCAGGGCCGTATTAACCTGACGGAACCATCTAGGGGGAATAGGATATGGATGATTCTGCAGCTGATATAATAGACGCGGAAGAGAGACCATCTTGAAGATGGTCGAGCGACCATAGATGGACAAAGGCATGTGGGACCAAACCCTAATATCCTCATGCACCCTATCCCACACCGGCACCAGGTTTCTGTCCCATGAGGTAGTCTGCTAATCGGATAGGAACACACCCAGGTATTTAATCCCCCCGTGCACCACCTGTACCGCGGAGGCCCATGCGCCAAGATCGCCCCCCGCCCAGGACCCAAAGGGTAGACTTCCGCGGGTTCATGTAAAGGCCAGAGGTCTCCCCGAAAACCTGCATTATGCGCAACAGCCGCGGGCCCGTCCTGTCTAAGTTGGTAAGGAAAAACAGCACGTCATCAGCGTACAGGGCTATTCGATCAGACAGTCCGTCTGCCCATTCTAGGCCGGTCACCTGAGCGTCAATTCGCACCCAGGCAGCCAGGGGCTCCATGGCCAAGCCAAACAAGTAGGGAGACAGTGGGCACCCTTGTCTGGTGCCCCGACCAATGGAGAAGACCGATGAGACAGAACCCGCCACGCGTACAGATGTCGTTAGGTCAGTATATAGCAGAGTAAGATAAGACAGAAAACGAGGCCCTATGTTCAGTCTACGCAGAAGCGCAAATAAATACTCCCAACTCAAGGAATCAAATGTACGGTCCATATCTGCAAGCAGAAGCGCCGCACGCTCCCCCAGGCCCCCGACTGTCGCAATAGCTACATGTGCCCGACGGATATTATGGCGGGTCGCCCGCTGGGGCATGAACCCGGCCTGACCCGGATGAACTAGGGAGGAAATGTGAGGCCGGAGGCGGTTGGCCAATGCCTTGGCCAGGACCTTAGCTTCAGCATTGAGGAGGGAGATGGGGCGATAGGACGCGTGATGTTCGGGAGGTCTACCAGGCTTGTGAAAGACTACCACTTCTGCATGCCTCCAGTCGCTAGGCAGGCGACCCCGCTCTCTAGCTTCCTCCACCACCTTACAGTAATGAGGACCTAGCTGCAGGAAATACCGTTTAAAAAATTCATTTGGGAAACCATTTGGACCCGGAGCCTTCCTGGGGTGTAACTCCCCAAGGGCGGCACCCAACTCGTCTTCCGTAAGTGGGCAATCCAGCTACGCACTGACAGCATCTGGGAGGGCCCTGGGCGGAAGGTCGTCCAGGAAGCAGCATATCACATCTGCTGATAAGCATTCCTTAGGAGCATAAAGATCCGCATAATACGTCGCGAAACTCTCTGCAATGGCCAAGGGGTCCAATATAGGTGACCCATCCGGTTCCACAATGCCCGGGAGAGCCATGGAGCCCAGCGATCACTGACACAATCTATGCAGTAACTTGCTCGACTTGTCTCCCCACTGGTAGATCCTGCTCCGGGTTGCCAACCATGCTTGGCGGGCTTCATCCAGCAGAAGATGTGAATAACCCTGTTGCGCGAACAGCAGCTGGCGGCGGACCAGCCACCCCCCCTCCTCCCTGCTGCGTCCCTCCAGACCCAGAATTTCAGCTTCCGCCCGAATAAGAGACTCTCTACGCGTCTTGCGGGCCGCAGCACTGAAGGATATGTCCACCCCGCGGAGGGTGGGCTTCATTGCCTCCCAAAGAGATCCGGCCTCGCGCACCGACCAAACATTAAGCAATAGATATTGATCAATGGCCTCCTCCATATGTTCCCTATAGTCTTCTTTCTGGAGGTTCCAGGTCGAGAGGCGCCACCGAAATGGCCCGCGCGCCATCCCAGCCCGCAGGGTAATAGCCACCGGCGAATGGTCCGAGAGCCCACGGGGTAGAATATCAGCCGCCACCACCCTATTGGCCACCCCCTGAGAGACAAAGATATAGTCAATGCGGGAGAAGGAGTCGTGGACCGCCGACAAGTATGTGTACCCCTGAGTCGTGCCATGCAACCTGCGCCAGGGGTCAACCCAGTCCAGGCCCATCACCAGGGAGTGGAGCTTGGTGGGGTGGCGAGCCTCAGGGGGCCCGCCCGGCCTCCACCGATCACTGGCTACATCTAATACATCGTTCCAATCCCCACCTACCACTGCCAGGCCCTCAGGTATGTCCGCCCATAGGGTCACAAGTTTCTCCACCAGTCCCCAGGATATTGGGGGGGGGGGGGCATATACACTCCCCAATATCACAGTCTCACCACCTACTGTGCCCTGAAGGAAGAGGTACCTGCCTTGTATGTCTCCCCACGTCCTAACGTGGGTATAGGGGACCCGGCGATGTATCAGGACTGCGACTCCCCGAGACCCTCGTACGAACCCCGAGTGGAACACATGTATGTAACCAAAGCGTTGAAAGCACAGCGCCTTCGACCCCATGAGGTGTGTCTCCTGCAGCATTAAGACATCGGCGCGGGCGCACTTGGCCTGTTTAAGGATCGCCCCACGTTTAACTTTGTCTAGCGCCCCTCTAACATTCCAGCTCAGTATCCGCAGGGACCCGGGAGGATCTGGCGATCTACCCAGCATGGCAGCCATTTAGGGGCTTTGTGAATGTAAAAGACACCGGTGGCACAGGAAAGAGAGCTCAGCATGGCTCCGACATGAAATGGAACAGTGCGATTAAAAAACAACAACTCCCCAGAACAACCCAACTGGTCCCCCCCCCCCCCCTATACCTCAAAAACAGTGAAGTATCTGTTGCGGCAGGCAGAGCAGGCTGACCCCAACAGGAGGTACCACCCCTCACCCGCCAATGTATCCCCAACTTACAGCCCATTGTCCTCTGGCCCTATCTCTGTCCGTTAATGGCCAGCAGAGATATCGGCCGTCTTCAGTCTTCTCCGGCCAAGTCGATATACCTGAGGCCCTTAGATGATTGGTACGAGTGTCGATTAGTCAGCTGGTGCAGTTTGTCATGAAGCTGACCCCGCACGAGACGAGGCATCGCCGTCTAGACCTGGAGCGCCTGAAACCTCTCCCCTTGAGTTTAGGCAGATTCCTAGCCACCCCACTCGAGGATGAATCAGAGTCTCTCCCGGGCGGCGAATGAGGACGCAGCCGCACCGTCTCAGCAGTCCACTGTAACACCTCCTCCGGGGAATCAAAGAAGTGGGTACGAGAGCGGTAGACGACCCGCAGCCTGGCCGGGTAAAGCAATGCATATGGGAGCTTGAGCTCTCGAAGGCGGGCCTTAGCCGCTAGAAATGATTGCCTCTGCTGTTGAACCAATTTTGTATAATCGGGAAAGATCAGAATGCGGGCATTGTCATACAGTAATGGTTCTTTGGCCCTTGCCTGTTTCAGGATAGCGTCCCGGTCGTGATAGTTGAGTAATTTTGCGATTACAGGCCTCGGGCGAGCCCCCGCCGGGGGTTTCTGCATCAGGGCCCTGTGGGCATGTTCAACGACGAAGCATTTGGAGAGGGATTCCGGGGGTAGCCAGCTCTCCAGCCACTGGGTAAGGAACCGCTCCATATCTCCAGATTCACATCCCTCCGGAAATTTAACAAAGTGTAGATTATTACATCTCGCCATCCCCTCAGCATCCTCAACTCTCGATGCCAGGCCCCGTTGGGCGCTCTCCAAGGAGGTCACTCGCTGTTGCAGGGTGGTGACTACGTCTTCCACCCCGAGAGTCTTGTTTCAGCATCGGTGATGCAAGCCACCGCATTCCGTAGGCCCTGACGCAGTAGCATAACATCGGATCCCACCGCCCCGATCTTGGCATCGAGGGCATCCCTGGACTGCGTGATGGCTGCCAGGAGAGCGGCGTTGTCTGGCACGTCTCCCTGGGTCCCCCCCGACGCCACCGCGGAGGCCCCTGGGCCAGTGAATTTGTCCATCGTACTCTGCTTGGCCGAGCCCCCCCCCCGGTTTTATCCCTCGTCATGGCTGACCAAGCGTTCTCCCGTAGCTCGGGCGACAGTCTGTCGGGCACTGGCGAACCCGCGCTCCGAAGTTGGGGTCAGTACAGACGGTACAGAGGTAGCAACGGTGCCGGGCTACAGCCCACGCGGCCAGATCCGGCTGCCGAAATGACCACCGTTGAGACAGGGCCCAGGTGCGGGACACGGACTCCAGGGCTTCCACACCAGACCCAAGCGGCGCCGCCGCACCACACCTCTGAGTGACGTCCCTCCACGGCCCCGTAAGGCCGGC
The DNA here is from genome assembly GCA_963921515.1 of Calotriton arnoldi. Taxonomy (NCBI): domain Eukaryota; kingdom Metazoa; phylum Chordata; class Amphibia; order Caudata; family Salamandridae; genus Calotriton; species Calotriton arnoldi. The sequence continues at coordinate 587,759 of CAWUFW010002608.1, forward strand.
GCGCCCCCGTAACCAGCTCGTGTGAGGGGGGAAAAGGGAGAGAGGCCGGGACGTCTAAGGAGCAGGATACGAAACGGCAACGCTAGGCCCCGTCGCCCAGGGGTCGTCCTGTGCTGAGCAATGGGCCGCCAACTGCAGGCCAGACGGGAGATGCAGGGGGGCACAGAAAGAGTCCGCAGGCCCCCCAAGGAAGCGCCCCCAGGGCAATCGGGGGTAAGCAGAGCACCAAACCCGCAGGGTTGCCAGTCCGCGGCCCGAAAATCAGCCGAACCCCCGTACAGGCCCGTGGGGGGGGAAGAAGAGGGACCCAGACGGCAGAGCGGGCACTGGTCCGTAGAGTGTTTCAGGCCTCCAAGGGCCCCGGGTGCCACTCGCGGGGCCCCCAGGCCACCAGGAAAGAGTGTCCGCCAAACCAGAGGGAGGCCAGTCACCCCACGGCCCGAGGCCCCACAGGGAAGCGGCGACTCACCAGCAGCGTCACGTGTGCCTCCTACGCTATCCCCTCCCGGTCCGACTCGACTGCCGATCGAGGGAGGTCCGCCCCGTGGCCCCCGGGGTGGGAGGCGAAGGACAGGCTCCGGCGGATGTGCAGGGGATTCAGCACGCCACCTTTCAGCAGGCCCGACCAGCTGCCACGGCCCCGCCCCCCCGCCGGGGAACGCCAACAGAGCTGCACGCAATGTCGCGGCTTCCACGCTGTCTCTAGGCCGCAGCTGCGACCATCGCCGCTCGCCGCCCCAGGACACGGCGCGAGTCAGGAGTCACCCCGGTGTGCAGCGCCAAGTTGCTACACTTCAGGAAAAGCTGGGAGAAGGATATTGCGGCCGGAGGAGCAGGATAAATGGAGGATGAGGATCAGGGCTGGACGGAGCTCACTCAGCACACGTCTGCCATGCTGGCTTACCAAGCCACGCCCCCCACAGTTTGCATTTTTAAAAGCAGCCGTGCAACACAGGGCTGCTTTTAAACTGACCTCAGGCTTCAGCAGTGCACACATGCAAGTGCAGAAAGGGCTGCAGGCCTCTAAACTGCCATGCCCTATTATATACTAGGGATTTAAAGGTAGTTTTAATCCCCCTGCCGTATTCTGTGCTAGGGCCTTATAGGGGAGGTCATGCCAATCATAGGGGTACCCCAACCTATAGTGTACCCTAGTGTATGTAGGTGTTTTCACTGTATTCTAAGTGTCTCTTTCAGCATAGCACTGGCCCTGGGCCTGGTTTGGCAGAGCCCAGGGTCAGTCAGAGTCAGTTACCACCAATACCAGTCAGCAAAAACGTTGGGGGCTGTCCAGGGCACAGGATGACTTTGCAACAGTAAGTCACCTCTAGGGTAGGCTCAAGCAGCCCCATGGGCTGGGTGCAGTGTATTTAAAAGGTAGGACATATAGTGAAATACTGCTAATTTCGTTTTTCACTATTGCATAGGGTAACATGGGGATTGCCTTGAAATATCTTTTAAGTTTATTTTCCCATTGGGAGCAGATAGAGACTGGAGTTTGGGGTCTCTGAACTCACAATTTAAAAGCACATCTTTTAGTGAAGCTGGCTTTTAAAGTGGTCATTTTCTTGCTTACCCATTCTGTGCCTCTGCCTGTCTGCAGAATCCACGTCTGGGTTGGCTGACAGTTGGGTTCTTGTGCATTCACTCTAGGCAGTCACACAAAGGGAGCTGAGGTATGCCTTGTATATCCTGATGGGCCTTCCTGAGCTACAGTTGTCACTGACACCTGAATAGGGCTGTGTCTGTCTCACACAAATCCATCTCCAACACCCGGCAGTATGTCTGGAGCCAGGTCGGGGAAAGGAAGGATTCTGTACACTACGAAGACTTTCCTTTGAAGTCTGCCCACTTCAAAGGCAGAAAGAGGTATAAGTACTGGACCTCTGACACCCCAAAATTAGAACACTTCTGGACTAAGGGCATTCTGCCAGGAAGAAGAGCTGGATGCTGTAGGAGGGACTGACACTCTGCCTGTTGCTTTGGTGGACTGGTCTGCTGCTTCTGTCCTGGGAGTAAAAGTACTTTACTCTGCTTACTGTATCCTGCTTCCAAGGTTCTCCAAGGGCTTGTGTGTGCTTGCCTCCTGTTAGAAAGTCTCAGGGTCATCAAAGACTTCACCGACCAGTGCCTGGGCTCTTCTGCTGAAAGCCCTGACTTGCCAATTGGTGTCAAATCCAGTTCTGGGCCATTGAAAATGTAACCTGGAGAGAATATCCATGCTTCCACTCTCAGCGCCCATTTTCACGATGCAGCACTCCTGTGCAGCTAAAGAATCAACACAGCACCTGATTTGCAGTTGAAAAATCACCGCAGCCCGAATCCTGACCACTGTGTCACCGACGTCCATGGCACCCGCTCCTACTCCAATGCAGCCCCTGCTTGGCCGCTGAAGAATCTGTGCATTGCCTACTTCACATCTGTGAAATTGATGCAGCGTCTGCATCAGCGCTGTCACATCAATGCAGCATGCCTGGATTTTCGACGCATTGTCCCATGACGCCATGTTTTTATCAACATAACCCCCAGTAAAGACCCAAGGTCACGCATCCGAAGATCAACGCATCTCCTCCCCATCTAGTAAGGAACCAACGCATCACCTCCCCTGCGTAGAAGTAAGGAACTGACGCATCACCTCCCCTGCGTAGCAGTAAGGAACCCACGCATCACCTCCCCTGGGGGTAAGGAACCGGTGCATTGCTTTGCTTTTCCATGCCTCACCTCCCTTGCACCTATTTCGTCTTTGAAGTTTGACGCATCCAAGGTACTTTGTGCTAAAAGAAACCCCTACCATAGATTTCTATGGACTGAACTTATTTAACCATTGATAATTGATATCTTGTGTATGCTGGATTTTTGTTGTATTGGTCTTGTTTTATTCAGATAAATTTTGCCTATTTTTCTAAACTAGTCTGTCCTTTTGTAGTGCTTTCACTGTGTTACTGAGTGGGTATGTACAAATGCTTCACACATTGCCTTTGAGATACGCCTGAGTACTCATTGCTCATGCCAAGCTACCAAGGGGGGTGAGCAGGGGTTACCTTAGCTGTGTGACTCACTTACCCCGACTACAGTGAGGGTCCCTAGTAGGACAGGGTGCAAATCATTGCCAACTAAAGACCCCATTTCTAACAATTGGCCAGATGCAGAGCCACCAAGAGATTCCCGTACGAATGCACCATCACCTACTGTGATGAATAAATATAATGAGGTGATTACTTTCCTGAAGGGCAGAGTTCCTCCAAAAGATTAGGATTATGTGAGATTGAACAGAATTCAGCAGGAAGTGAAAGAATCAATGCATGAGCAGTGGCGGTGCGTCCATTGGGGGCGTTGCCCCACTAATGCCACGGCCCCATCGTTCTACTTCTGACGCTAATTGCAGCAATCAGGACTCCTGATTGGAATTAGCGTCAGAAGTAGAACACGGACGCTGAAGGGGGTGGGGCTGCGGCAGCACTCTCCGGGTTGAGTGACAGCGCAATAGTGCGCATGTTCGTTTTTGGGCTGATAATTTTTACGATCAGGCCGAACATGCGCACTAGCCTTCCCCTTAAGAGACCGAGGGTTGCTTCATGCGCAGCCCCCGGTCTCCTAACGGGCAGGGAGTATCCCTGCCCTCAGCCAATCCTGGCGCTGCTGGAGCAACGTCTGGATTGGCTGAGAGGGGTTGCCAGCCAGGCAGCCACTCACGCAAGACGTTGAGAAGGCGCCAACGCACCAGACCCCGGCCCAGGAGCAGACAGCAGAGGGGGCGCGGACCCGCCCGGTCAGGTAAGTTTAAGTTTGTTTTTACTTTATTTTTAAACCCCCCTCCGGCCCCTACCCCCGCGCGACCCCCCCCTCGACCATTGCGAGCCGCGACTGGTATTTATCAAATTACCTCCTTCTGCTTAGCATTTATTTATGTGTGTCTCGGCCCATTCATCGTAAGTACGCCAGCATATTTTGGCTAGGTCCTCGCTCATCAAATATGAAATATCCCAATAGACGTAGTTTCAAAGTTAAATTTTGCCCGTACCTGGTTAGTTGATACTGCCCCAGCAAGCCCTCAAACAAAACATGATTTTACTATCGCGTAATACACATTTTTAATCCACATTCGACTTCATCACTATTGAGAGAAGTGACCCTGCTAGCATTAAATAGTGCTTCATAAGTTAATAACTACCTGTGAAAGTCAACATTTTCTACCCATTAAGAAACAGGATTCAGTCAAATATATGTCAATGCCATAACCCAAAACATAGCGGTGTCCTCAAAATATTGAGTGAAAGTGTCCTGTTGCAGGAAAAACCCAGCGATCATTCAGTGTGATCTGACCCTCTTTGTACCACATATTGCAAAGGGAGTTTGGTGAAGAACTATGGCAGGCAAGTACAATCCTTCACCAAAGTACTGTTCCAAATTATTAGGTTTTGTCAGCAATCCCAGGTGAAATGGATAGTCAGTAGCCTGTCCGGTCTATCTGATAGTTCCTGAATGACTCGTGCTAGGGGAACTCATGTCAGCTTTAAGGAGAAACTTGAACAAGACAAGATGCTGCTTTTTCTCGTGTGCCTGCTGCTGTGCCACTGTTTATCCACTTGCAAGGCAGCAAACACGTGGGAGATTCGCGAATTTCAACACCACCTGCATGAATTTGACCGTACAAGGAACACAGAGGTAACAACACCTGAATGCGTTATTTCTTCTCTTCAGGGTCTCGTTTGGAAACAGGTGTAACGCTACGCTGCTTTAATAGACTTTATTATGAAATGAAAATGTTTGCCTTCATAAATTCCTCTTTCGAGGCTTGTGTGTTGAGCGGGCAGTGCTTGAAAGGAAGTTTCGTATATTCAGTTATGAGCGGGAGGCTCAGCGTCCGCAGACTGCAATGAGTGCGCGTGCCAGGTCATGTCTCACCCTTTTACATAGTCTACACATGGACTCACTCAGTCGCTGGACCTGCTCTGTGAAAAGTGTATGCAATGTTCATTTTCTTACAATTTTTCAAACATTAGATTAAATTCCGGATTTGTATTTAGCGAGTGACAGTGTATTTAAAGAAAACACGCACTTCTGTTCATGGATCTTTTCTTTCCGAATCGCTCGTTGTTTATAGTTTAAGGGATTGAATACCATAAACCGGAAGGGCCCAGATATTTCAGCAGGTTGAAGCAAAAATACCTGTTAATGCAGCCAGCAGCACCCGCCGCAATGTTAAATTGCTGGATGCGACAGCCGCGGTGGCGGTCGCATCGTAATTAGGGGAGCGGGACCGCCGCAGTACAGGTGGGCGGTCCCGATCCCGCTACGATGGCGGGCGGACTCAAGTCCGCCCGCCATCGTAATAGGCCCCTTAGTTCTTGACCTTCCCATAGAGATATGTTCATAGAATACAACAGTATATTAAATTATGTGGTTTAAATTATATAAGTGATTTTTCATGAATAAAGTTAGAATGTGTGAGAAAGTCATGATTTAATTTATGCAATGACAGACCAAACTTGAACTGTTTTGTTTTGTAGAAGAAAAGGCAGTGGGAACTAAACCTCGACTTGTACAATGTTAATAAAAATGTTTTGTTGAAAACGTAATATTTGTAAGTCTTTGTGTTGAAACTGTTTAGACATCAGAAACTGTCCTGTTCCCATGATGACATTGCACGCTGATTTGCTAAAAAGACAGAAGAATGCAACATTTTACCTTAGTGATAAATATCAAAATGTTTTATTAGAGCGTATTCCTAGAGTAGTGAAAGACACTCTTTTTCCTGCCACTTAGGAGAGCTTCCCTTTGAAGACCCAGACTCTCTACGCTCGGAAGCTCTGTGCGATGAGCAGACCTTTCCAAACTCCTTGCTGAGACCCTTTTTTTCCCCCTTGCTGGAATATATACTATATTCCTGAGACTCCACTGACATTTTCTGAACTTTTTTTCATGAGAAGTGCTATTTGCATTGCTTAAAGCTTTTTGCGATTAGGAACTCTTTATGGGTTCTAAAAGATACTTTTCTCTCATTTTTCTAGACTTAGAATAGGGATTTGCCTATATGGAATGCGCTTTATGTATTCGTTCTGTATTGTATTACTGATCAATTGATTACTTATTGATGACTAATAAAGACATATTTACTAAACGATTTTAATAAAACCCTTTATACTCATACCAAAATGTCATCGACTCCCAATAATTGATATTTAATTTATGATGTGTAACTTCAATGTTGATTTGCAGCATCTGATTAATTCTTCGTCTATGGTCCGAATTCCAAGGGCCCAGTATAAGCAGAGACTGTATATTCAGGTATGCCGAGACACCAATTCTGAATTATAAGCCAAATATTTATTAAGGTCCCATGCTCCAACAAGACCATATATTTTCACTGGGAGGTCCAACTGAAACCTTTTCCGCAAACAGCTACAAGCGGGAGTAACGTGGAACTCTTGCCAGATGAGGTCATGCCTTTCATAGTTATCGTCAACATTTTGCATTTTGTCCCAGTCTGCCAGAGGTCCAAAAATAAGTCAGTCCCACTTTTCTGCAGGTGCTGGAAACCCCTCCTGAACCCTTATACAGCTGCCAGATTCAAAGAAAGGCTCCTGTAGATGACATATCAGATCAGCAAGGGTTCCAGCAGGGCCTAATGCAATCTGCTCCCAGCTGGCTCTTCTACAAAGGGGGTTTCAGCTGCATAATTTTATGTTCCTGAGCCTGAAGGAGGGTAGACTGCTGGCTGTTGGAGCGCATTTCCAGCCAATATGTTCAATTAGAGAGCAGGTCATAGCTAAGTACTACCCTTGAGTAAGAACTTCCTTTTTCTATTTCTTCAGCAGTTCTAGTTATGTTCTGAGGAGCTGCTGGTAGGAATTCAAGTACACAATGCATGCTAGCCAGTGGAGACATTTAACACAATCCCAAAATACTTTCCTTTTCTGGGAGAAATGACAGGAGAGCTGGAAGAGCTCTTAGTCGAAAAACACATCCTCACACTAGGCAATGTTTAGTGTAAGCATGTGAAAAGAGTCAGGCCACAGCTTGGTCCTTGGTAATTACATCTGCGTTCCTGTCCACGTCCAGCTCTCATATCCCAGGATAAGTGTTGAGTGATTACTACTCCCAGTCTTCTTGCTAGCAGACACAGCTTGTTGCCCCTGGTCAGTTAAGTCCTCTACACCTGATCAAAGGGCCAGTCGTTACCAGGAGGGAAGACAAGTAGAACTCAACATTGTAAAAGCCTCCAGGCAGCACAAAGTAGGTGTTTATAAAAATCACCTTTAAACTGGATTTAGCGAAGAATCTGCCTTCACCACTAAAATAGTGTCTTCATAAGTATTAAAAATAAAGTTTGAATTAAATTTGTAACATTGCTCTAACCCACAAAATGACTTTTAATCACAAGTGGCCCTTCTCCATAGGAAAAGATAGTGTGGCTCTTACAGTGAAAATAGTCCTTTGTGTCGAACTATGTTGCTTAACTCTACCACTATCTTGTACCCCAGCCTGTATTCGGGTGCCCCTCCTCAACTATACCCTAGCACCTATAGCCTAGTATATCTACCATTGCCGAGATTCTAGTACCTCCAACTATAATTATTACCCAATATTTCAATCCCTGTTTTTACCCTTGTGCCTCCGGTGTCTCTACCCCTAGCTATGATCTATAATGCCTCCATCAATACACTAGTGCCCCTAGTCCAACATATCCTCTAGCATCTCTGCTTATATACTGGTATGTCTATCAGACCAGACTATACCTCAGCACCACTTACCTTTCCATTTACCCAGTAATTATTCCAAGTTTGTTTTCTCCTATAGCTTTTATTCCACGGTTCGTGTAGATCCTGTATTCTGGTCTTCTGTGATAGTTTTGAAGAACTTCTTTACATTTGGATGAAAAGGGTTGACTTCATTTTGGAAGTTCAACAAAATGAAGCTTCACAAGCCTGTGGTCATCAAACTCAAGTTCTCAGGTTTTCTTTGTGTAAATGAGGGACAACTGAGAGAAATAGTGGCACAGTAGTTTAACAAGTACAAAATGAACATAAGGCCATATAAATCTTTAAAAGAGTTTAAGTCCAATAAAACACACCATTCGCTCCCACACATACATACACCTATGCATGACTTCATATTCCTAACTAGGCTATGGTAACTACCTTGAAGGAGAGTGACACTATCATGAGCTGATATGACATTAAACCAGGTTTCCTTGATGGACAATACATGAAGAGCAAGTTACTTGCCTTCGGTAATGCTCATTCTGATGGATACTCTCTTTAACCACAGATTCCTCACCTTAGAATACTCTCCAAGCACCTGACTGGATCTGGAAATCTTTGGCATTGTGCAGGTCCGTGTTGACTCCACCTGTTGTCCCCAGAGTGACAAACGCATATAAGCATCAACCCTGCGCAGGCATCAGGTTTTTCTTTTTATACCCTTTACACCCCATCAGACATGGAGCGTAAACAATACTTGGTAACAGTGTGCTGAGTACTAACTTGGGACCTTTTTAGATGTTAAAAAGAGGCCATTCCTGGAAGGCGACAGGGTGGTGAGAAATCTGCAGTTAGAGTATCCAACAGAAAGAGCACTGCCGAAGATAACTTGCTTTTGGGATGGATACTCCATGGTAGTTCGTATGATCAATGTATAAGCTTAAAGCACTTTTATTTTCCAATTGATGGAGCCTTTCCTCCTCTTTTGGGGGTAAAGAGGAGCAAAGAATACCAGTAGTGTGATGGATTGACAACCTGGAAGGGAGTCACGACCTCCGTTAGGAAGGAGTCCTTAGGACCAACTTGTTCGGTGTGTAGGGTTGTTGCACTAATAGTGCCTGAAGTTCATTCATGCCACGACCGGAAGTAATTGCGATAACAAAGGCAGTCATTAAGGTCAGGTATGTATTAGTTCAAAAGGCACACACATGAGAAATGTCAAGACCAAGTTAAGGTCCCACTGTTGTATCACAAACTGTTTGGGAGGGAACATGTGCATCAAACCTTTAATAAATCTCATCAGAATATTTATACAGGGTGATTGGTGTGGCAAAGTTTGAAAGGCCGACTAGTAAACTTTAATAATGCACATTGCAGGGCGTTGCTGAGCCACAGACTAAACAAACAAATGGACACTATCAATTGCTGCCACTCAATATCCATGTATTGAGGTGCAGATTGCATAGGTTTTGGTGGAGAACCCCGTCTGTCCTGCAGCTGAGGCAGGACATCCTGGTGAAGTGACAGTCTGAGTGGCGGACAGAAGCTCATGCCTGGAAGGTCTGGGTACCACATCCTCCTTGCCCAATCCGTAGCCACTAGGATGACTTGGAGCCCTCATTGCTGCCTTTGTTGCCCAGACGCCGGTCTCGGGTGATCCAGCCCCCAGCAGCCCTCGCGCCAGGAGGCTCCGACGTGGGTCTTCCACGCCCGGAGTCGCATAAATCACCGCTGGGCTCCCGCAGCGCGGGACGCACACCGGCGTGCCCGTCTGCCCCCATCAGCGACTGGCAGAGGCTGGGATGGGCCACCCCCCTTTCGCCCATCCTAGTCACCACCATGGGTAAGCGTAAAAAACCATGCAGCGCCGACCTGGGCAAATCCAAAGCTAAAGTGCCCCGGAACTATGCGTCAATTATCTCATATTTAACATCTGCTGTTAGGGCATTAACGCAGGAAATTCAAAATGCTGAGGACCAGCTGGGTTTGAGGGCTGATCATTTTAGGCCGAGTGTATCCCCAGCCGACCCCCCACTGAATGTAACCCCTACTGAGGCCCCAGCCACTCCCACAAAGCAGGGTGATTTGGCTGAGGGTCCGCTGGTTCCTCATAGGGTGTCCCAGACTGCGGAGGGAGGGAATTTGGGAGAGGCTGTTCTACCCTGCAAGCAACTGTCTGTACCTTCAGTTAAAAAAAAGGAAGAAGAGAGGCACAAAACCCGGCACGGCACTAGCTGAACCCATCCCAAGACACGATAGAGGATCTGACCGAGGCGACGACTATCCCCTTTATCCAGCCGTTAGACAATTCATGGAGGACCTACTTAAAACACGCCTGGAGCCACTTTTTTCTACAGTTATTGAATACATTTCTAGACTTTTTAAAACATTGGTAAATGGGCTAATGTGGAAACTAGAGCATATAGAGACTCAACTGATGGACATGAACAATAGGGATGTGTCTATCAACAGATCTGGTATATTGGCTTCACGAAAGATGGCCCCAAGCCGTAAAGGGGGGGGGGGGGGGGAAGACACCGAAGCCAGAAAGTCAGACATCTCCACAGGCTGTCATAGGGTGTCAAGATACAGCCAAGCTAGGGGTGAGCTCGGGGTTTAGGGAGGCGGACAAGTCTTGCAAATATATGGGTGAGCATATCCCTTTTGTCAATCAACAACCGTCAGATCAGGGTGAGACACCAGGGTCCCAAATAGCTGCAGACTAAACTTGCCCCCGGAGGCAACTCCCCTAGTAACAATACTAACAGCTGCTCCCCCGCTTAAAAAGAATTGTACTGAATCAACTCAGGAACTTGTACGCAAAACCAAATTCTGGTGTAAACAATACTCAGGCAATGGGCCCCTTGCTTCCACCCATATCATTATGGCTAGACGAGTTGGCTGGGTGGGTTTTAGGCCAAAACAGGAAAAGGGCGACTGTATTGTTATTAATTTTGATCAGTTTGGTATAGCAGGGAAGCCGTTCCAGGGTGGTTCAAACGAGGGTCCGGGGGGCATTAAGGCCCTGACGCTGGGTTTTATCCACCACCCGATGGGTATGAAGTACCCAGTAGGAGAGAGTTGGGGAATTTTGTATCCGACCGAGTGAGGGCGTGTCCGATGTCCAGACTAAGAACCAGGGACGGCCATCCTTTCAAGCCGAACCCCCCTATTGTCCCGACACCATTCCCATTGTTAAAAGATCTTTCTGGGGAGGTAGGAAGGGAGAGCAGTCTAGTGTCCACAAACAGATTCCAACCTCTGAGCCAATTGGACAATAATGACTGACTGGCGTCTCCCTCCGAGCAGCGGAACCATAGTACGGATGGACTAAGTAATGTCTGGACAAGTGAGGGAGAAAATTCAAATGTTAGGATTTTTAGCTGGAATATAGCAGGTCTAAGAAACAAAAGAGATGATCCTAGGTGGTCTGATTTCCTAAGAGAGGATGACATAGTGGGCTTACAAGAAACGTGGGACAGGGAAAACAATTTTTGGTTGGATGGGTACAAGACCTACAGTGAGTCCGCACGGCCCTCTCCAGCAGGTACAGCAAAGGGGGGTTTATTAATTCTCATTTCACTTAAACTGCTGGGTACCCACTGTATCGTGGATTCTGGATCATGCAACTGTCTAGCGATAGAAATCATGCCTACCCATATAAAAATTAACAATGAGTAATTTTGTTGCAACTCTTTTGATAGTAATTTTATAAATGAACATTTATGTAATCTAAAATGTTTTTTAGAGGGTTATAGGGAGAAGCAAACCACTTTTTACTCAATAATATTCTTAGGAGATTTTAATATTCATTTATGTGCTATGAATTGTCATGTCACAGATTTCTTGGGTCCGGCCAATTGCTTCAGTTTGCACTTTGAGCACACACAACAAGGGGAGTTTTTGGAGGACCTACTGGCTGAAGTAGATCTCGTACAACCGGATATAAATGTAGGAGAGGCAAGGAACTCCACATTTAAGGCGAGAGGTCGGGATTCTATAATAGAATACATATTCATTTCCCCAGTACTGTCAACCCAGGTGGTCTCTTATAATGCGTAGTGGTCACACTTTAGTGACCACAACCCCATCCACATTATGCTAGGCCCGGGAATTGGTTTAAAGGGTAAACAAGGGGAAGCTTCTACTGTTAATTGTGTAAAACTATCTGACCAGGGACGCAGGCTGAAATGGAGCAAGGTAATCCTGGGCCTTTTTCTCCAAGATTCATGGGATAGCGTGATGAGGACTTCGGCCTCTGTCTTGATCCCATCAAGCTGGGGGCAGAAATTCTCTCAGCTTTTGAAAGAATTTGTGACCAGGTAGCTAAAGGTCTTACTTCGCCCACTAGTAATCGCAAAGAAACTGCTGAGAGATGGTTTGATAGTAAATGTACCGAAGCACATCGAAAACTCTTTGCGGCCCTGAAACAGGTTCCACAAAACAAAACCCATATAGCCACATTAAGAAAGTCATATAAGTGTGTCTTAGAATCCCGTAAAAATGAAATTAAACATGAAGCCTGGAATGACTTACTTGCAGTGGACGTCCTCAAGGATAGCGCCAGATTTTGGGCAATAGTAAATAAACATTTCTTTTCTGGTATTAACAATTCCCCATTGGAATGCAATATCTCGGAGGATCAATGGTTCTCTCATTTAAAACTTACATATGACGACTTGGTAGAAATGGGATCCCCCGCTCCCCTATCTCAAAGTACAGGTTCTTTTACTTTGGTTTTTTATTGAAGAAGTAGAGCTAGCAATTAGGCAGATGACTAGTAATAAGGCTCCTGGCCCGGACGGCGTCCCGGCTGACTTATATAAATTGAATCCAACTTTCTGGGCAAAAACTTTAACCAAAGTTTTAAATGTGGCTAGTCAGCATGGATTTCCGAGGTCTTGGTCCCACTCCACCATTATTCCGGTCTTTAAAAAAGGCCAGAGAGGTGACCAACTCTGTTATAGGCCTATATCCCATATCGATTCTGCTGTGAAAGTGCTAGGGAGAGTGATACTCAACAAACTAGCGGAATGGCTGGACGACAATATGGTTTTAGGAAGGGAAGGAGCACACTAGACTAGTGTCTAAATCTGCATTTGCTAGCCGGGAAATACACAGTGGCCAAGTCTGGGACATTACATCTGGCCTTTATGGACCTGTCCTCGGCGTTCGATCTAGTTAATAGATCGAAATTATGGGCATTATTAATTGACTTGGGAATGGACTGTTGCATAGTTAACTTCTTGGCAGACCTACACAGGGACCTCTCTGCGAGGGCGAGATTCAACCAGGGTCGTAAATGCACCAAGCACTTTCGTATTGGTAGAGGTGTCAGACAGGGTTGTATTTTAGCTCCCCTTCTTTTTACTTTATATATAAACAACCTTGACACCTCCCTGTGCTCAGCCTGCCAAGATATCACCCGTGTAGGGGATCGGGCTATCCCTGCCCTTTTATACGCGGAAGATGCGGTTTTGCTAGCACGCACAGCAGTGGGGCTCCAGAGGCTTTTGGACTCTTTTGGGGACTTTATGCGATCTCTGGATCTAAATGTTAACATAGCCAAATCGCACAAGATGATCATGGGCCACAGACCAAAAAAGCTTTAAACTTTTTTTTGTGAAGGCGCAGAACTGTCTAGGGTAACCTCATTCACCTATCGGGGTGTACTGTTTGATGAGAGGGGTTCATGGGTACCACAACAGAAAGTTAAAAAACATGCTAGGGTAAGATCTACAGCAGCTCTTCTTGGTTTTGCGCAGAGACTTGGGGCCAAGCCAATTGAAGCTATGCTTAATATCTACAGATCCAAATGTATTGCCATCGCAAAGTATGGGTCTGCAATTTGGGGTTATAAGCCGGTAGAGGGTCTACAAATAGTGGAAAATAAGCTTCTAAGCAACCTGTTGTCGGTTCCTGAATCCACCCCCACCTATATTGTCCATCAAGAACTAGGCATTGGCTTTGTCTCTGACATGATAGGTCTGGTCTCAGTTGTATGCTGGCTAACGATCTGGACCAATCCAGAATTGGTGCTGAATCAAGAGATTGCCCGGGATTGTTTATCCTTGGAGAGAGCAAGCTGCATCCCGTGGCTACGTTATGTAAAAATGATTTCAAAGAAATTCGGGCGCCCCGAGTTCTTTGATTCCCCAGAAAACATTAGGAAAGAGGACCTTGTGTGGGCTAAAAAATACTTTTTAAATATGATGTTTTTAGAGAGAGAGGCGAGTGAGATAACGAAACCCATGGTGAGAGCATACCTCTTGTTGCACAAGTTACTAACTTGTGTAACGATATATCTGTAAGAGACAGTAGTTAGTGACAGATTCCTTACCTTAGAATATCCCCAGGCGTCAGGCTGGATCCGGAAAGTTTTTGCGTAGCAGTACCCTTGCGCGTCGGTAGGCGGCGTCGTGCGGCTCCGCGTCCGTCGTCGGCGTCGTGATCGCCGGGATGACGTCGCGGGCAGTACTTAGGCGCCGCCCCTGCGCGCTGACGTCCAGTTCTGTACACGACTTTCCGCGCCAGGAACGCAGAGCCATGCAAGAAGCTGACATAGGTGTCTGAAAAATACTAGGGCCCTGAAAGGGATGTCCTTAACCCTAGAAATCAGTTCGCAGAACGGGGAGGATGGGTGGGCGGTAGGAATCTGTCACTAACTACTGTCTCTTACAGATATATCGTTACACAAGTTAGTAACTTGTGCATCTGAAAGAGACACGTTAGTGACAGATTCCTTACCTTAGAATAGATACCCCAGCAATACCAACCCCGGTGGTGGGTCTGCGAACAAAGATCAGACAAGGAAGTCCTGGAGGACAGAACGGCCAAAGAAGCCGTCCCTCCGGACCTGACTGTCAAGGCAGTAATGCTTTGTAAACGTGTGCAGCGAGGCCCACGTAGCTGCCTGACAGATAACCGGCAGCGGAACACCGCGGCCCAAGGCCGTGGTAGCAGCCGTTGCCCTGGTGGAATGGGCACGCAGCCCAACAGGAGGCTCCTTTTAGCGAAAGAATAGCAGGTCTTGATGCACAAGGTAACCCAGCGGGAGATGGTCCTCTTGTGCACCGCCCGACCTTTTTGGCGCCCACGTAGCCAACAAAGAGCTGGTCATCCACCCGGAAGTGTTTTGTGCGGTCAATATAGAAAGAGAGCGCACGTTTTGGGTCCAGACGGTGGAGCCTCTCTTCCTCTCTGGAAGGATGCGGAGGCGGAAAGAAGGTGGGCAAAGTGATGGTCTGCCCAATGTGGAAAGCAGTAACCACCTTTGGCAAGAAGGACGGACGCGTCCGAAGAACAACCTTGTCTGGATGAACAGACAGAAAGGGAGGTTTGCAAGATAGAGCCTGGAGCTCACTCACCCGCCGAGCGGAGGTGATGGCCACCAGAAAGGCTGTCTTCAGAGTCAGAAGACGAAGAGGACAGTTATGTAGAGGCTCAAAGGGAGCGCACATTAAAAAGGTAAGAACCAAGTTCAAGTCCCACTGAGGCATCACAAACGGAACAGGAGGGAAGAGGTGAGTAATGCCTTTTAAGAACCTGTTAACAACAGGGGACTTGAAAAGGGAGGGCTGATCAGGGAGCCTGAGGAAGGCCGAGATAGCACAAAGATAACCCTTGATGGTACCCAGGGCAGAACCCTGTTGGGCCAAAGAGAGAAGGAACAGAAGGACCTCAGAAAGAGGGGCAGAAAGGGGATTCACAGCCTTTGCTGTGCACCATGCCACAAATTTGTTCCACCTGCAGGCGTATACCACCTTAGTGGAGGGACGCCTGGCTGCCAGAATCACATCACAAACTTCGGGAGGCAAGTCGAAAGGAATCAACTGCCGCCGCTCAATCTCCACGCAAGCAGGTGTAGACTGGACAGGTTCGGGTGGAGGACCGTCCCCTGCTGCTGCGACAGAAGATCCTCCCGAAGAGGCAGACGGATCGGGGGATCTACGCTCATATTGAGTAGCTCGGGATACCAAACTCTTCGAGCCCAGTCCGGAGCCACAAGAATGACTTGGGCCCGGTCGTGCCGAATCTTCTTCAACACTCTGGGTAGAAGTGGTATAGGCGGAAAGGCGTACAAGAGACCGCAACTCCACTCGTGACGAAAAGCGTTGCCGAGCGAGTGCCGCCTTGGAAATTCCAACGCGCAGAACTGATGACATTGCGCGTTCTCTTCGGTGGCGAATAGATCTAACCAAGGCTCTCCCCACTGTAGAAAGAGTCCTTGCGCCACTTCCGAGTGAAGACGCCATTCGTGATCCATTATGCACCTGCGGCTGAGTTCGTCCGCCCTGGCGTTCAGGGAACCTGCCAGGTGTTGAACCACCAGGAACATGCCCTGATGTTCCAGCCATGTCCAGAGGCGTAGAGCCTCCTGACAAAGGGTCCACGACCCCACCCCGCCTTGTTTGTTGCAGTACCACATGGCGGTGGTGTTGTCTGTGAACACCTGCACTACCTTCCCTTTGACAGAGGGAAGGAATGCCCTGAGTGCAAGTCGGATCGCCCGGAGCTCCAGAAGGTTGATATGGAGCCGGGACTCCGCCGGAGACCAGAGGCCTCTGATCTCCGCCTCTCCCATGTGACCGCCCCATCCCAGAAGGGACGCGTCCGTCACAACTGTGTGCTCTGGCTGGGGAAGGGAGAGGGATCTGCCCATGACCCATTGCCGGTTCGAGAGCCACCACTGCAACTGTTTTGCAGTCCCCTCCGAGATCTGGACGTGATCGGACAGGTCGCCCTGGTGCTGCGCCCACTGGAACTTCAGGTCCCACTGCAGAGCCCGCATATGCCATCTGGCATGAGTGACCAGCAGGATGCAGGAGGCCATGAGGCCCAGCAGCCTCAGGGTCATCCGTACCGAAACCCAGGATAAGGGCTGAAAGATCGGAATCATAGCCTGAATATCCCGGACTCGCCGTTCGGGAGGATAGGCCCGAAACTGCGTCGTGTCCAGAACTGCTCCGATGAAAAGGAGCTGTGGAGAAGGAATCAGATGCGACTTTGGCACATTGATGGAGAACCCCAGCGAGTGCAGGAGTTCGGCCGTAGTCTGGAGGTGGGAGACAACTGCCTGGGACGAGCCCGCCTTCAGCAGCCAGTCGTCGAGGTAGGGGAAGACTGAAACCCCTGCCCGGCGCAGATGAGCTGCGACCACCGCCATCACTTTCGTGAACACCCGAGGGGCACTGGTAAGGCCAAAGGGGAGCACGGTGAACTGAAAATGCTCGAGGCCTACCGTGAACCGAAGGTAACGCCGGTGGGCCGGCAGGACGGGGATGTGGAAATAGGCGTCCTGCAAGTCCAACGCTACCAACCAGTCTCCGGGGTCGAGGGCAGTCAAGACCTGAGCTAGGGTGAGCATCTTGAACTTCTCCTTCCGGAGGAAGCGATTGACGTTCCGGAGGTCCAAGATAGGACGCATGTCCTCCTTGTCCTTTTTGGGCACCAGAAAGTAGTGGGAGTAGCAACCACGCCCTACTTCTGGGGTCGGAACATGCTCGATGGCCCTCTTGGCCAAGAGGGCCGTGACTTCCTTCTGTAGAAGCACCAAGTGATCCCCTGACATGCGGTGGAATTGAGGTGGCATGGCTGGGGGGTGGTCTCGAAGGGGAGGGAGTAGCCCCTTCGGACAATGTCCAAGACCCACTTGTCCGAGGTGATGGGACGCCAGTGGTGAAGGTGATGGCGGACCCTGCCCTCGACTGGCGTGCTGTGCACCTGAAAGGAGGGACTAGGAGGGCTTGGAGGCCGCGGACGGGTTGGAGGTGGTGGCCTGACCCGCACGCTGGTTGCCTGAACCGCCACGGCGGTATCCACGTCCTCGGCCACGCGAAGGCGCTTGCTGCGCGGGCCGTTGGCCGGGCTGTGGACGTGATTGGGCGCCCCTTCCGTGGCCACGAAAGGGGCGAAAAGCAGACGTTTGCGGAGGGCGCACAACAGCAAGGCCCAGGGACTTAGCAGTAGCCCGTGAATCCTTGAAACGCTCCAGCGCATGGTCCGCCTTTGAACCAAAGAGACCGACTCCATCAAAGGGCATGTCCATGAGAGTATTCTGGACATCCCCTGAAAAACCAGTGGTTCTCAGCCAGGCGTGGCGACGCAGCGCCACCGTCGTTGCAAGCGATCTGCCCAGCGAGTCGGCGGTATCAAGGCCACAGCGGATGGTATACTTAGCCGCATCACGCCCTTCCGCAATAGCGCGGGTAAGCAGTGTCTGGACCTCCTCAGAACACTGCGGCAAAACATCAGCCACCGAATCCCACAGGGAGTGGGTGTATCGGCCCAAGAGGCAAGCGGTATTAACAGACCGCAAGCCAGCACTGGAGGAAGAGAAAGCCTTCTTCCCAAAGTGATCCAGGCGCTTGGATTCCCTATCCGGAGGGGCGGTAGGGAAGGCTGTTTGGGAGGCAGAGGCTTGGACAACCAAGCTCTCAGGGGTGGGGTGTTGGGAGAGAAACAGGGGGTCGCCCGGAGCCGGGCGATGGCGTCGGGCCACGTTCCTATCCACAGGAGCCCCTGTGGTGGGTTTGGACCAGGCACCCAAAAGAACGTCAGTGAGTGCATCGTTGAACGGCAGCACAGGCTCCGAAGAGGAGGCCGCCGGCTGAAGCACTTCAGTCAGGAGGTTAGTCCTGACGGCCACTGTAGGCAACTGGAGATTTAAGGCTCCAGCAGCTCTACGCAACACCGTTGCAAAATTAGCCCCCTCCTCCGTTGCCACGGGAGGAGACAGCATGCCAGAGTCGGGGGAGGTATCCAGCCCACTGGCATCCCCAAGTTCCTCAACCCAGTCCGGGTCAAACTCGCACTGTTGTGTGAGAGGGTCGTCAGACCCCTCCCAGCTCTCCTGGTCCTCCTCAGGTTGAAAAGATGGAGGAGGAGGGACATAAGGGACCCAAGGCCTCATCGGCGCCGGAACCGGCGTCGGGCGACGCCGGTCCGGCTCCATGTCCGGACCCGGGGAGAACCGGGAACGACGCCGCCCGGAGCCCCGGACGGCGTCGGAAACGGCACCGGGGACATCGGCGTCGGCGGAGGCGTGGTTAGGTCAACCGGCGTCGATGGAGGTTGCGGCACCACCGGAACCGGGGTCGAGGCCGGGGCCGGAGCCGAGGCCGGGACGAAGGCTGGTGGGACAGGCGACGCCGGGACCGGAGTCGACGGCGACGCCGGAGCAACCCCATCTGGCCCGCGGGGCCCGAAGGCGCACCGGAGGGACCTTGAGGCCCGAAGAGGCGGGCCATGGCCGACAGGAATTTCTGTACTTCGGCCGGAGTCGCCCCCGAACCCGGGAAGGACGGGTAATGCGGGGGCAACTCGACAGGCACGTCCGGGGCCGCGGGGGCGGGGACGGTGCCGACAGGGACCTCAGCCGAGTCGCGCGACCGGCGAGGCGAAGTCTTAGAGCGATGACGCCGCTTAGACTTCTTGTGCTTCGACTTACCGGAGGAGCGCGAAGACTTGGATTCCGACGAACGGCGGGGACTCCGCGTCCGGCCCTCGACCTCTCCCGGGACCGGGGCTTGCTGCGGCGCGGAGCCGACTGCCGGACTTCAAGGAGCTTTCGAGACCGCTCTCGCAAAGCCTTCGGATGAAGTTTCCGGCAGTCAGGGCACGACTTCGTGTCGTGGCCTCGGCCGAGGCAGAAGAGACACTCGAGGTGGGGGTCCGTGATGGACATCATACGACCACATTCCTCGCAGGGCTTAAAGCCGGGCATCCCTACGACACCTTAGGAGTCGTGAAGACTCGTTGAAGAGAACAGTGAAAAATTTCACAAAAAGATAGTCAAAAAGTGACTAGGGCACTGCTCTTCCCGGATCTGCGCTTACTGGCGCGGAAAAAGAAGAACTGACGTCAGCGCGCAGGGGCGGCGCCTAAGTACTGCCCGCGACGTCATCCCGGCGATCACGACGCCGACGACGGACGCGGAGCCGCACGACGCCGCCTACCGACGCGCAAGGGTACTGCTACGCAAAAAACTTTCCGGATCCAGCCTGACGCCTGGGGATATTCTAAGGTAAGGAATCTGTCACTAACGTGTCTCTTTCAGATAAAAACGTCTCCAGTGACAGAACCCTATCTGAAAATTGTAACTAAGCCCTATCATCACTTCCTTTTAATCAGATTCCATCTTAACTTCTTGCATTGTTTACTGGCCAAACAGCAGGGGTGGAGTAAGGTGAAAGATCTAGGCCCATGTACTTGTGATAACTTCTCCACCCAGGATACTATGCACTTTACCATGTTCTGTGATCATTTTAGCGACATGCGTAGAAAGTTTTAGTACCTATCTTAAAGGGAAAAGGCTTTACTCAGGTCAGGCCGGCACTAGTATACCTGCAGATGCTGAATGACTCCTGGGAGACTTTTAATATTGCCAGTTTCTTAGTTGCTGCTGTTAGGAAAAGGAAAAGAAGGCACAATATGTCTAGTACTCTTGTAGCTTCTCTATGAACAGATGAATTTTGTTTTAATGATTGCCCTTTCAACTGTCGAGTCTCGCTGTATAACATGTGTGAAGAAAAATTTGGCTTGTAATGTAGAATGTTTGCTCTCTGCAGAGAATTTATAGAGAAATTCTTGTCTAGATATTTCCTTTTAAAGCTAATAGATGAAGCTTGTTTTAATGACTTTTCATGAACTTGGTGATGAAATGTTTTATGGTGCGTAAGATTATTGATATTTTTATTGTTGTGGTATAAGTTGTACGTAGTATACTTTTATGGTTTTTACTAACCAAATAAAGTGGTTTTGACTGACTGACTGACTGACTTGGGCCTGGTTGTTCCTGAAAGTTTTCAGAACTCTGGCCAGGAGAGGCAGGAACGGAAAGGCAAGCAGGAGTCTTGTGCTCCATTACAGCAGGAATGCATTCTCTATTGAGTCTTCTTGAGGAATCTGCAATGCCCAAAATGTTCAGCTCATTGATAGTGAACCTCATTGATGTCAAGGGGCCCACCATCATGAAGAAGTGGTCCACGACTGACTGTGGAAAGTCTGCCTTCAACAGTCAGTCATTGCGGAGCATGAATAATAGTATTCCAGACTTCTGAAAATGGGCAATGGCCAGCACCACTGTTGTCATTAACACCAGAGGGGGACTTAGGAGGCTTAAAGGGAGCAGAACAAACTAAAAATACTTCTGGATTACCTTCAACCACAGATGTCTATTGAGCTGCAGAATGGGTATATGAAAATATGCGTCTTGCATGTCCAAGGACACCTTTCAATCACACAAGTCCAGAGTAGACAGGATCTGGGCCAGCGTAAGCATTTTGAATATGTTCTTCCACAGGAAGGCATTTGGAGAGTGCAATTCCTGTATAGGCCTGAGGCCCCGTCCTTTATTGGAACAAAGAAATTGCAAAAGTATCACCCTCCCCTCCTCTTTTTGAGTATGGGACTTTCTCAATGGCACCATTGAAAAGCCACATGTAGCAGAATAGACAGGCACTCTTCTTAAATTTGCTCTGGTGTAGAAGGAATATTGGGCAGGGAGGAGAGGTAGGGCATAGCCATTTTAAATAATCTGTAAGATACATCTGTCAGAAGTGATGAATCACCAACCTGAAAGGAAATGCTGAATCCTGCCCACCGCTGGTTGGGCATTCAGCGAAATGGCCAAACTAAACAGTTTTGAGGTCTGATGCTCCTGCTGGCCAGCAAGCTGCCTGACACAACTAGATTGGAAGACTGTCTTTGTCTATACTCCAGCCCTGTGGAATAGAATCTAAATTTTCGGAGTAGATGCAGAAACTGTTTGACATGGGACAACAAGGAGCACACTACAGCTCTGCTCTCCACACAGCGTTCCAACGCAAAGTTCGTCTTCATATTAAAAAGTTGGGGCACATCAAAAGGCATGTACATCACTGGAGAATCCTTTGAATTGCATTAACGTGTTGATGAAGGACAACACAAATACTGACTGCTCTCCCCAAGCAGTCCACAGTATCCAGATGTGCAAGGATAATGTGTTTTTACCACGTCCTTTTGAACGTGAATTGTCTGGGGCAGAACGGCCCTATGGTCTTCTAGGACTGCTGATAAGCTCTCACTGGGAATGTCACAAAGGACGCGTGTGGCAGCCAAAAAGACATTCACGAATCGCAGTGGTAGACTGGCTGAAGAAAACATGTACATTGTGGAAGAAAACAGGCACTTGAAAAAAGCATCAATCCTCTTCAATCCCTGTTAGACCTGGCATCCTTTGTGAGGTTTCCCCTTACTTTTTGCCTCTACAGCCTGTATTTTTGACTGTGTGCTGGACTTCATTTTTGCTGGTTTAGGTACTCTGGGCACTTTGTCACTGCTGATCAGTGCCGAAGTGCAAATGTTCAGTGTGTAAATTGTGATTGGTTATCCATGATTGACATATTTGATTTCCTGGTAAGTCCCTAGTAAAGTGCACTGTGTGTGCCCAGGGCCTGTAAATCAAATGCTACTAGTGGGCCTGCAGCAGTGGTTGTTCTGCCCCACACAAGTAGCCTTTCAAATGTGACTCAGGCCTGCCACTGCAGTGCAGTGTCTGTGCGCGCTGTTTTAACTGCCATGTCGACCTGGCAAGTGCACCCAATTGCCAGGTCCTAACCTTCTCTTTTCTTACATGTAAGGCAACTCTCAGGTAGGCCCAAGGTAGTCCTGTAGGTAGGGTGCAGTGTATGTGAAAGGCAGGACATGTCCTGGTGTGTATTACATGTCCCAATAGTGAAATACTGTGTATTTCGTTTGTCACTATTAAAAGGCTGTCTGTCCCATAGGTTAACATGAGAGCTGCCTTGTAGCATCTTACAAGTGCAACTTTTCATTGGGACAAGATGGAGAAATGGAGTTTAGGCACTATGAACTCAGAATTTAATACCACACCTTTTAGTAAAGGTGGTTTTTAAATTATGTGTTTGAAAATGCCACTTTCAGAAAGTGGAATGCTTTACCTTTCTGTGTGCCTCTGTCTGTTTATGTATTCACTGTCTGGTTTTGGAGTGACAGGAGCTGGGTATGTGCATTCTCACTAGACAGTCACAAGGGTGGTTTAGGTGTGTCCTGCCTTTCCTGGGTGACTAATAGCCAGGCTGAATAGACCTTTCTGCATTTAGAGTGGTGGGAGGAGTTTTCACTAGCACCTGAATAGGCTGTGTCTGCTCTGCACAATGCTGTCTCCACCTCTGGTAGTGAAGCTGAACCAGGGAGGAGAGAACTGTTTTTTACTAAGCTCAGAGACTCTTGAAACAAAGACTACAAAGGGAAAATGGGGTATAAGTAGTAGACCTTAAATCCCAGAACTTTAAATTACTTCTTGAATCAAGAGGAACCTCTGCCAAGGTGAAGAGGCTGAAGAGCTGTAAGGAGGACTATGCCTCTTTGCTGTGTGTGGATTTGATGGGTTGGCCTGTAGTTGTTGCTTCTGCCAAGGAGAAGACAAGGACTGAACTTTGCTGTTAATCCTGCTTGAGAAGATCTCCAAGGGCTTGTAGTAGAGCTTGACTTCTGTTCTGAAGTTTCAGGGACACAAAGACTTCACTTGCAGCACCCCTGAACTCCACTGCTGGGAGTTCTGACCTGCCTAGTGGTGCCACTCCTAGCTCAGGGCCACTGGAGGTGTTTGCTGGGCTGCAAACCCCCAAGAAGAAGATTGCCGCTGTGGTGATCGCTCGCTGGGTGAGCGCAGCACCAACTGCAATGACACCGCAGCCCAGGGGCCTGCTCACACCGTCCCTGCATCAACTTTGACGCCGTCATCGAGGCATCTGCCTGCACCTGGGCTAAGGGCACCGCTCAAGGAGCACACAAACCATCGCCCAACACCAGCGCCTCCAGCACATCATTGCATAGTCGATAACCAAAGTGGGTGACTGCCCGACACCAGACCATCGTAAGGAACTGACGCACCGCGGCCGAGCCACCTCCCCTGCACAGTAATGAACCAAAGCCTCACCTCCCCTGCAACAGTAAGGAACCGACCCCTCACCTCCCCTACATAGCAGTAAGGAACCAACACCTCACCTCCCCTGTGACAGTAAGGAACCGGACTATGGCCAGCACAGGCACCGCATCACCTCTCCGAAGCAGTGCAATGCCATTGTTTGGATCATCACAACAGGTAAGGTTTTTCTGGGGGTCCGTGTGACTCTGTGGCCTTCCCGCGTACCTGGCGGTCGGCGCTGTACTTTGGATTTGTACCTGTCACGATATCGAGATAGCCTCAGTTGGAGCTGTTGACTTCTAAGAGCTATATTTTTGCAAGAAACCTTTCACAAGTGATATTTTGAGTTCTGTATGTTGGATTTCTGTCATTTTGGTCTTGGTTTAGATAAAGATACTTTATTTCTCTAAACTGGTGTGGTGTCCATTTGTGGTGTTTTCACTGTGTTATTGTGGGTTATATACAAATGCTTTACACCTTGCCTCTGTAGTTTAGCCTGACTGCTCTGTGCCAAGCTACCAGAGGGTGAGCACAGGCAAACTTAAATGTGTACTTCACTCATCCTGACTAGAAGGAAGGGTCCCTACTTGGACAGTGTGCATACCACTGCCAAATACAGACCCCCATTTCTAACAATGCCCTATCGGGAGGAGTGGTCAAAATAAATATGGATTCACGTCAGTAGTTGTGGCCTGTTGCTGGGACAGCAAAGTCGCTTTGATAGTGACAGGAGTGCACCCTTGCCCGGAGTGCCCCAGCTGCAATGATGTGTGAATCTTTAATACTGATTTTTGGTCATGGACAAACGTGGATCATGCATGTGTGCTGTTGGGTGTTTAACCTGCCCTAGGCCTATATCCTGCTAGTATGTAGCAATGTGCAGAGCCCATGTGTTTGCTTGTGCGTGCAATAAAATATGTGTGCCTGTGAATGGTACAATACATAAAGGTCTGTGGATTCCATATTGAAAGCACATGGCCTTGTGAAGGCGTGTGGAGGTTGAGGTGCCCTCCCTAACAGATTTGAAGATTGCCACATTTCTGAGAACTAGAGCATGGGAGGAGAAACAATGGAGGACGGAAGAGCCAGGCTCTCTTGAGCACTTCAAAAGGACTCCTAGATTCTGGAAAGGTCAGTGGAGCCTGTCCACATGTCAAGAAGAGAATGGCTCTGATAAGGAAAACAGTGCTGAAGGCTGCGACCTGCTGGGACGACAACAGCCCAGGAAATTCAGGGCACATTGGGATCAGCTGAGGGATTGGCTCAGTGACTCAGTGTTCGGCAACCTCAATGGAGAGAGTCTTGCATCTTGTTGCCCTTGCACCTCCTCTTTGGAGTTAGATTGGTGTGATGTCTATTTATTAAGCTTGAGTTTCAACTTGGGCTTTGAGTCACCGGAGGACTTCGAGTGCGAAGTTGAGCTGTACAGGAGTGGGCTCAGGACAGAGTCCAAGCCAAGACTTGCAGCTTGAGCGGGACATATACAACGACTGTGACTATTTCTTGTGTTTGGTAACATGTTGATTTGCCTCCTGGTCTTGGATCAGCTTGAGGTGTTTGAAGGAGCATTTATTGCATGATTTCAAGTTGTGTACAGAGCCCAGACACCAAAGACACACCTCATGCAGGTCTGTGACTGACATCTGCTACCTGCAGTCGTGGCATGGCTTGAAACCTGTTGTTTGGGTGGGGACATCATTCCCAAGTACACTGTTGAAACTGTTAGAAGGCATTGGAAAACTAACAAAAAAACAGCAGGAGCAGAGGTCCAGATATACATTGGAATGAATGGAAAGAAAGAAACTGACATCAGCGAGCAGGAACGGCATTTATATGAGGCTCTGCTCCGTCACTTCCTAGTGGAATGCAGAGGTAGTTCTATGAAAACGTTTTCCCGATATAGCCTGGCACCTAGGGAATATTCTAAGGTCAGAATGTGTAATTAGAAGTATGCATCAGAAAACCATGTTTTTGGATAAGTTTATTTGTGTTGTAGGGATTTTTCACTACAGAGTTTGTGTTACAGTGGGTGTCCACTAACTCATTAACATTGGAGACCATGAATGGACACCATGGAAGGACATCACTGGAGACCATGGAGGACCATGTAGGCTTCAGACGTCAGGTGGAAGAGGTAAACAGGCAGATTTGAGGTGGATACCGGAGTGACAGAAATTTGAGGACTCTCACATGTTTAACCATTTCTATATCGGCTGGCTGTAAGAGGAAATCCCCAAAAAGGTGTGGAGGATTTAAATTTAATGCAACTTAGGTGCGAGACCCATTATTAATACAGAATGGAGAATTATTTTCAACGGGGTGAATATAGTAGTTTGAAGGCTCTTTCCAACATAGTGGTGTCTGCTTTCCCATTGTTGGGCAAAGTTAGTTATCTGAAATTAATGTTTTAGTATGCGAAGAGAGATTGTATTTTAATTTTTGGCCAGATAAGAGTTGAGGCATAAGTTATCTGAAAACCTTCTGGGTCGTTTTGATGACAGTTTACAGGTGTGACGTGAGGAATCACGGTGCAAATGATGATTATGCTAGTATGAAAATAAGAATTACAGGGTTTTGACAAGTATAAGGCTCAAGACTAGTGCATGAACAAAGTTTCTTTGATAGTGACTCTGCTACTTTTAGTACATAGAGTATTTCCTATTATCAAACTTCAGGTATCCCTGCCAATTAGAGGCAAGTCTGGAAACTTCTTTTATATGTTTTAATACAGATCTTTGCACATGCACTGCTCACAAATGTATGCATCATATGCGGTACACCCCCGTCACTTCAGAGTTGCAGGAGAGGCAGAAAAGACTGGTCATTGAAACAGGTTCAGGTATGGTGATCAATGCAACCTCACACAACAAGAGGCATTACACTCGGAACAAGAGACTTCAGTGCAACAATGAAGTAGCTGAGCTGCACTTAATAGTGCAGTGGAGTCTCTGGAGCAGGGGGAATTGGATTCTAAAGAATCCTCGCTCAAACGTGCTTCATGTCCTTTTCCTGGACTTTAACAACAGAGTCTGGCTGGAACAAATCATCGGGTATCAGGGTTACACAGTCTTACAACTTGGTGCTTTTATATCATCCATAAGATTACTTACATGACTTGCATAGGGCCAATGAGGGTAACCTACATGTGTGAGGCGGGTGCTTGGGGTATGTGTCACTACCTCACTGGCAGAAAGCATTTTGTACCATGCCTAGAGTCTGAGACCCCGTACTTACCTTTTTGACCTTTCATTCATGTGGAAATAAACAACATTGTTCGCAATCAGTGAACCATTTCTCTGCATGCATCCCAGGCGGAGCTGAAGGGACCTCATTAAATGTCGAAGACAGCACAAATATTCACCAGATGATTAGTCTCCAAACACAAAACACAGAAGTTATGTGGGTGTGTGGCTACATTAGGAACCATCCGAGGTGCTTTGAACACACAATCTTTAAATTCTATATATTGAATGTTAAATTTCATGCGAAATCATCACTTCTAATGTCACATATATTGCCAAACCCTTGCATGATCCAACTGTGTGTGCCCATATTAAAGCGGTCATGCCACCATTTGATACAGAAAAATGCTCAGAATTGAACGTGTATGCCTTTGCTATGAACAAAAAACTTATTTAAACAAAATTGTGTAATCCATAAACACTTGCAAATACGCTGTTTTATTTCTTAACTTTTCCAACACTGCTTAAATACGAAGTAAAACTTTCCAAGAGGGGTGACAAATAGCCCGTGTTCTCTAATATAATTTGTTCTTTGCAATAATTGGTGCGAAGGGATATTTTCTTACAGTAGTCCTTTAGCCTAACCCCCAACAACAAAGAAAGGCTTAGCCGTATTCTTTGGAACACAGCCATATCCCTTAAAAGCATTTGTCAATTGCCAGGACCTTCCTAATGACCACCACTTAAGAACGAGAGCCCATGTTATGACAACAAAAATGTCTTTCAGCCCCCTACCAGAGCAGCAAACCCTTTCGGTCCTACCATTTTCAAGATGCCTCACTATAGTGTAGCCCAAGAGAACTTCTATGTAAACAGAATGTATCTTTTATTAAGACCACATAGGGGCCCATCCATTTATAATAGCGCGACGCCTTGATTTACATAATGGAGAAAGAAAGAAAAGAAGGGAAAGAGGAAAAAAGGTACAAAGAGGAAGCAGAGTGCCTTTTTAACTAAGTACACATAGGGTATTCCCATAGGAACCATGGCTCTGAAAAATAGCAGTGTATGTTGCCAGCACATGCATGGATGCCAAGATCAAGGCCCAGGGATCACCACTTAACCAAATAGATCTTATTGGGAGGACTGCTAAAGCAAGACTACAAGTTATGTACCTTTAAGTACAACCAATATAAACAACATGAATACACCGTAACATTCATTATTTTACCATAATAATAATAATAACAATGATAACCAAAGGGGTACTGAGTTAAGACGGAATTTTACATATACAACAGCTTCAAGAACTTCGGAAAGCACAGTCCTTTTAGGAGATACCAGCATGTATTGCATTTGTTATTTTTATTTTCAGTACATCTGTATGACATTTGAAATACAGTCTTTAAAAACCAATGCAAGTAAAGAAGAGAGGCAACTGCAAAAGAGGAGCGACCCGTGTCAGGGTTAATGACAAAGATGTTACACAGCAACCTTTCCAATTTACAAGTCATAAAATGATAATTTCCGTACATTGAAACACAACAATGCCCTACGAGGTTTGATCATAAATAAATAACAAGCTCTGTATTAACAAACATCTTCACACGCCATATTACAATACGGAATGCACTGTAGCCTTGTTCATATATATACTCTACTAGGCAAACTCTTTAAAGGTGTGCTCCAGCTGCCATCTTGACTTTAGCTAGGTACGGACGTGAGAACAACTAATGCACTGTTAGATGTAAAGGGCTTTAGTAGTCAGAGTTCCAATCTTATAATGATGGATGGGCCATTTCCTAACCACTTGAGACAAGAGGGCTCCACGTTGCTTCAAAGAGGGGCAATCTTCCAGTTATGTATTTTTCCATGATTCTCTTTAGCCAATATTTAACATGCACAGGATAGCTCACTTTTTTTAATTTTATTTAATTCCTGGCACATTACCTTAGTGAGGATTCCTCTTACGGAATGCGATGAAGTTTTTCTATTAAAGGAAACGAACGTACTGACACTGCAGCCTGAGGAATGTAATTACAGTGCACGGTCGCTAAACGGATTGAAGCAGCTGAAATCGAGTTTGCCTTTAAAGTTAACCGAAGCTTTGTATCTTATTAGGAAACTCAACTGGAGTGCCTAGGGTAAGACTGTACTGCAGTGTATCACTAAAACACCGACACAAATACGGAATAGGATTAAAACTGGCCCAAATTAATGGAATGCTGAAAGTCAAACCGAAAGATTACTTTATTGCTAAAATACAGTAGGTTTTGCCATAGTGTTTCTCTTACTGTGCTACGATTAGGAATGTGCAAATTGTTAGTTTTAGTCCCTTATCTAGTGATACAAAGAAAAAGGTTTTGAGAAAAGAATGAATAGTACTATGAGAGCTAGCCTCACAATACAGACCTCTACATACATTTCTTAATATAGTGTAGACTTACACTTAAGAGGTCTTTAAATGCACGCTAGCCAAAATAACAAGGGTGACATTTTTTTTAGGAGAATCATTTCATTCAAAGATACAATTTTATTTCTTTCTTTTTAAAGATTTTTTTTAAGGCATAGTCCTCAAAGATTCTTGGAAAAATTGGTAAATGAAGTTGGGTAAGCAGCTTCCAAATCAGGACAGTACACATCTTTGACCATATAAAAGGATGCCTTAACTTCTCAGGGAAAGAAGCTACGGCTAAGGCCTCACAATTCCAGTTGTAAGATATAAATAAAATGCAACTGCAGACCACATATGAAGCTACAAAAAAAATTCTGTCTCCAAGATCCGCACAGCTGCTGAACTCACTACACAAATGAAACATCAAAAAGTAAAAATTATCCATTCCCAGAATTAATAAAATCTGTTCACTTTATATTA
Source organism: Calotriton arnoldi (assembly GCA_963921515.1). NCBI lineage: Eukaryota > Metazoa > Chordata > Amphibia > Caudata > Salamandridae > Calotriton > Calotriton arnoldi. Next base: position 617,450 of record CAWUFW010002608.1, read on the forward strand.
AAACATCTCTATCATGATTATGGAATGTTACGTTGATCCCAAAAGAAGGTGATTTCCCTTTATTTTGTTGCAAGGGTTTTCACCTCCCTTAGATTAGTGTGCAAACTGAACATTAGAACAGGAGTAACTATTTGAGTAGATTCTGCAGCATTGCTGTGGCATGGGTCGGCCGGGCTTGCTTGTTTTCAATTGCATTGCGAAGGTACTGGATCCCTCCACAGCGCTCCCAGATCTCCTCAAACTGCCTGGGCAAAATTTCTGCTCCCCTTTTTCGAGTCAGGCCCGTCTCTTCAAGACTTAACTCGCACATCTCCATATCGTCTTTTCCTGAAAGCAAAAAAGGGTTGTGGTCTTAGTTATCACTCTTTATTCACTATCACATACACTATGTAAAACCGCTCTTAGCAATATATAACTCATCAAATGCTGATACTAGCATATTGATCAGTATATAATAAAGAAATCAATTAAGTATTAAAAGTTCTACAACTTATTATTACCAGTGGCAAGTGATGCAGTTTTTATTCGAATGAGGATTGAAAAATCTGCTGCTGTAGTAAATCTTGACTGAATAGCAACTAAATATTTCGAAAATGCAAAAAATATGATTTGTCCAATCTTGAGCTCTGATTCCGTGCCCTATGTCTAGACAATTATCAACAGGGCCAGAAAACTGCTTATGAAAGAGCAGACAACCTGACATCTAAAGTTCACCCTGGAACATGCTCTCTATAAACAAACCATGCTGTCACAATCAGAAATGTTCTTAGTGGATGGAAAATTGTTCACTACTGCATACGTTAGCAAATATTTGCCTGCTACAAAGCTGCTGGTCAGTTACATTTTTACATAAAAGATCTTATCTGTGATGAATGTCATTTTGCACGTCACCATTGTTTTTAATATTATATTCATAATAAACAGCAAATTCTTACGTTTTACAAGCTTAGTAGACAGACGCAGATTATACTATATTAATATGGTATTTTTATATGGCAACTTTAGCTGGAATGCCTCAAGTCTCAATGATCACACCCCTATCCTTCAACGCCATCTTGAACTCTCTCCTGGGATATCATAAGGTCCTCAACTACTCCTGCTAGAACTAATCGAATCCCATTATCCTGCAACTAGAAAAGCCTACAGACCTACACACAATTAACCTACACACTTGCATGCTAGCAGCAGATCAATTGATGTCCCATAACAACTGGAGATTAAATGTTTCGAAAACAGAAATCCTCAAATAGCAAAATTAATCTACCTTTCATCCCAGTGCTCATTGGCACCTGGAATTTGGACCTCCCCTAGCCACTTCCAGCTAGGTATGGAACCTTGCAGTGATCATGGACTGGAACATCCCACGTAAACAAGGGAAACAAATAGTCCTTATACAACCTAAGGATTCTCAGACACGTCTTCATTTGCTGGTGTTTTCTCATTGCACCCAGCTTATTATTGCTCTATTACGCTCTTATCTAGATTATATCAGTGAATTATGGAACTGAATATATATTGGGACTCAAACTTTCCTCCTAGCAAGACTTTTGCAGATTCAAAACTCTATGCCCAGTCTACTGCTGATACAACTCAGAAATAGAGATCATATTGCTCTAGCCCTTGGGAAACGTTGTTGGCTTCACATGCACAAATGTAGAAACGTCAAGGTTGTTTGCAATTCAAATCAAGCAATTCAGAGAGGAGAACTAACATTTTTGCATAACATCTCTTACACACACACTAACACAGATAGAACCTCGAAATAACAGACTAGGGTGCTCCCCTACAGTGAATAAAATTCACCTCTGCACCACTGGCGAACGATCACCTGAAATCCACAAATACACCATCGCCCAGAAAATCAATCACATGCTCTAGTGAAGGCATGTATCATTAATAAATGCTACCACAATATTCTGCGCTACTGACATGTCTATGCACATTGCTAAATCTACAACTAGAAGACAGGAGCAGCGCTCTGCACTTCACACACAATAGTCAATTCTTCCCATCTAGTGGCAAATAAACCTACCCTTTACCAAACATGCATATAAGGCAGGCTTGCCAGAAACTTGGCCAAGCACTGCACAGTACTTAGCGGAAACATCAGTGATAGTAACGCTCATTACAAGTATTAAATTCAAAACAATCTGTATTATAAAATACAAAGGAATAGTCTGGGTAGTTCCAAGCTCAAAATGAAAATTATAATATGCATGCATATGATAAAAAAAATGTGAAGATTTAAAAGCAACTGATCCGACGCCATACGTCTCAATCGTCTATTATAAGCAGAAAGCTTTTTACATCAATAACAAATCTAAACTAATAGTCTTTCCAAAAAAACGCAAGCTGACATCTAACATATTTCCAATTCAAAAGGCTTACTTGCTGCTAATCGTGTCCAAAGTGTTACTCTTTTCTTGAAACTATTATTTCTGGCTGCTACTCCAAAATATAGTCTATCCATACATAACTTCAGTTGCCTTCAAAAATCTTGATCTAGGTTATTCACGTTGCCTATATGAAATACTGACATTTGTTTATACCTCTTGGAATAGGTAAGGATTTAGTTTTTATGCCTGGGCCTTTTTTCCACTCATTACCATTACCTCCCAACTTGGGGTAAGATAATTTATCAAACAGAACTTTAATGACACTTGTTCCAAGAAACATTAGTTTGTTCTAGAGTACTTCGCTTTCTCTCCCTCCATGGTAACATTTCTTCTCAATGCCTACCTGAAGTCTTCATGTTAAAAAAAAAAATTGTACACCCTGAAGATTCCAAATGTGTCACTTTTAAATTAAATTTATTGGTAACCTTTTCTGATGATCTAATTTTGATACTTCTTTGTGGTATAATAAGAAGTTAACTCCAAGAAGTCAAACCCTTCATTGGTATAACTAGAATAAATTACGCGTTATGTCACTTCATGGAGTGGAAATCTGAAATTGCTTAAACAAGTGAAAAGAGATTTTGGCTTGACCAATAAACACTCCAACTAATAAGTAATCATAAACGAAATTCTAGCAGAAATATTTTCTTTTGAAGTAAAATGAATGTCTCCATCACACTTGTCTTCGAAATATCAACGTTGGAAAAATCATCTGCAGTTACAAGATTATAGAGTCGGATAAAAGCATATAGCGATAGTAACCAGTATGGCAGTGAGATAAAGAGAGAAGAAGAAATTGAAAAGGAATCAGACTTTACTTTATAACACTTAAGATGGACAGACTAAGTTCATGCTTTTAGAGCTACTAGTGGAACAAAATCTTTCTGTTTTCTTTCTTTTACTTACCTTTGTTGATAGCGGCCCGTTTGTAGAAGCCCAAGCATTGTATTTCTAACAAATACTGCCACTGGCAAAATCCATTAGAGACTTGTACATAAATGTTTTTGACTGTCTTAAATTACATAACCTTTGGAGGAACTGGATCTTGGAAATCAATAAATGTATTTTAAACATTTTTCCCATTAAGTTGGCTAACAGTAATATATTCTATATACAGGGACAAATTACTTTATGTTATGATGCACTCTGCTATTACTCTACTATGCAACAGCTCTGGAAAAATAATAAAGGTTTCATTTCATCCTATAGAAAGGAATGTATTAAAGTCCCACCTTAAAACTAAACACTTTGAAAAATGTGGGAATCATTAAATGTATGTTTATTGAAATAATAATAGAGAAAGTGAAGTTCCAAAGGCTCCTTCAATACTTTATAATATTGATTAGACGTAGGCCCTGATTTATAGTTTGGTGAATGCAGTACTCATCCACCAAACTTTAAAACAGGCTTTAACACTTGAAAATATGTTTTTGTCAATCTTTCGTTTCAAGGTATTGCTATACTAAATTCATGTGATATGGAAGGGTTTGCCTCGTTTATCGCTCCCTATTTTACTATTTAGTCCATGTCTTCCCCTTTTCATTTTAATTTTTGTCTTACTAGAAATGCTTGTAAAGTTTGTGAGTATTTTCTTCATAATTGGATTTTACTTTACTTATAAATGTTAGACCTGTCAACTTTAGGGTGGTCTTCCCCCAAACGTTTTGCCTTCACCCTCTTATTTTTCTGAATTTGCTTTTGTTGGTCTTAGGACTCTGTGCACTTTACCACTGCTAACCAGTGCTAAAGTGCTTGTGCTCAGTCCTTAAATGAAGGTAAAATTGGCATCTTTAATTTACTTATAAGTCCCTACTAAAGTGGCATACCATATACCCAGGGCCTGTAAATTAAATGCTACTAATGGGGCTGCACAAAAATAGACAGTGGTACAACATAGTGATTCATATATACATTCTTTCCAGAATGAAACAATGAATTTCTATCTGAAATATGACTTAGTCATTCATGAATTTATTTATCAGCCTAAAACTGTGATCCATATACATTAAAACATGTTTTTTTAATCTCTGGTGAAGTGAATAAGTGAATAAACAACAAACACACTTTCAATTACATAAGTGAAACATATATACAGTACGCAAAACCTGCATTAGCTGGAACATTCAGCACCTTCCAATTGTCCGTAAGGAACAGATAAACTGATTTTCCATTTGTTCCTCCTTGCGTCCTTATTTCTCGGAATACATGGGTGGTTGTAAAATAAGTGCGACCATAATCCACCTGGAGGTAGTTCTAAAGTCAAGAACGGCCTGGGGCTTTCTATGCTTTAAATTTCTCATTATGACCGAAAAAAAAATAATAATAATGTACACCTTGTTGTACCAGAAGCCAAATTTGTAGAAAAAAAGAGACTACAGAACCATAGAGACCAACAGATCTATTGTCTGCAAAAACTCGCAAGTCACATACTAGGATCACGTAGATAGAGTGATGTATTTTTACCAGAGAAGATTCCATTATTTTTGCCTGGAATTTTAATTTTTTCGAATTTGTGTGAATAAGCTGTTTTTCCAGCGTACTTGGCATGCTCAGATTGATCGAATAAGAGCCTAGATAGGTGCCAGCTATATATTTACCAGTTGAAAAGATCCTGCTTCACTATAAGATGGCTGAGGCCTTTACGCAGTGACACCCTCCCAGTATGCTATGCACATGACGCGTGTTACTCCACTTCCGTATTGAAATAGCGGTAGAGTCTTCGAGGTGCAGATGCTCTTGCGCAAGAGGTTCCTTGTGAATTTGCTTCTATCCGGTTCTAATTGACAAACCAGGATTCATTCCATTTCTGGTAATATTCTTTTTCTATTTTAGGGCACTTTAAGTGTCACGGTTCTGAAGTGGTGTATAGTTTTAGTCTATATTTTCTTCCTAGGTAGAAGCTCGCAAAAGTGATGTCGAACAGGATGAGTATTAATTATTTAGTATGCCACATGCGGCCACCCTATAGGTACAATAGAGTGCTTGGATCCATACCCATGAGTATACTCCCACAACGCATGGTGAGAATGCAGCACATTGGACAGAGTGGTCACTAATTGATGGCACTTCATATACTAGGTATTCCAATTTGTTTAAAGAGGTCTAAGGGCTCGTCAGCACAGTGGAATACACTGGCATGATACCACTGTCATGGAAATAGAAATGGCAATCTGTGGTGTTTGTAAATCGTGGAGATATCAGTTTGACTAAATTTCTCATTGTTTCACATGTACTTTGTTTTGTGGAAAATGTAGCCTCAATGGCATATTAGCTTGATTTATGGGGTCCTTACATGTGACATGAGATTTTTTGCAGGCAATAGATTTGTTGGTCTCTCTGATACACTAGTCTCATTTGTTCATCAAATTTGGTCTCTGGTAAAACAAGGTGTTGATTAGGCTAGTGTATATCTGTTTATATATGTATATGGTGTAATGATCCTATGAAATCTGATTTCCAGATTGCTTTAATTTTTATTTTTAGGCTAGGGTCCTCTTGTCTTCCCAATCCTGAGGAGGCCTTTAATGAAGAAAGGTGGAAACACGTTGAGTCACTAGTAGGGGGGGGAGTCGAACAAGATACATTATTATCTAATTTTTTCCGTTATAATCAGAAATTTAAAAGGGTGAAAACCCCAGGAGGTTTTTGACTATAGGACTACCTTCAGGTGGATTGTGGTTGCACTTACTTCACAACCACCCGCCCAGTGAAAAATAAGGAAGCAAGGAGGAACAAATGGACAATCAGTTTATCCATTCCTTACGGACAATTGGAAGGTGTTGAATCTTACCACTAATGCAGTTTTTGTGTACTGTACGCATGATTCACTTATTTAATTGAAATTGTGTTTGTTCTTTACTCACTTATTCACTTCATCAGAGATAAAAAAAAAATATTTTTGAATGTACATGGATGCAAAGTTAGTTTTTTTTTCTTCAGTCCGATAAATTAATTTATGAAGGACTGGGTCATATTTCCAAATGGAAATTCATTGTTTTATTGTGAAAAGAATGTGTATATGAATCTAGCCCTATGGTATACCACTACCTACTCTTGAAAATTATGTCCGGTTACGTGGGGTTATATAGGCAAAGCCCCTTCTTCACGTAAAGTGGGCCTGCAGCACTTATTGTGCCATCCACTTAAGTAGCGGCTTAAAATGTCTCAGGTCTGCCATTGCTTCCTGTATGCAGTTTTAAACTGCCAATTCGACTTGGCAATATAACCCCCTTGCCAAGACAAAAGCTCCCTTTTTAATACATATAAGTCACCCTTAAGGTAGGCATTAGACATCAAAAAGTTGGGCATGTACCTGTACGTTTTACATATTCTAGTTGTGAAAAAAACACAAATTTGTCTTTCTCTACTGTAAGGCCTACCTCTTCCATTAAATAACATTATGTTACCTTATTACATTTTAAAAAGTGCTAATTTTTGATTGGGAATAGGTAGGAAAGTCATGTTTGGTATCTGAGGAATTCTAAAAATAAATGATGGACGGAATGCTGAACAAAGTAATTCAATTCACCCCCAGTCACAAAGATCCGGGTTTAATCCATTGTTTTTTTGCTCACCACGCCACCCAAGTTTGGACCCAGTCATATGCAAATCAGGCTTGACACTTCTCCTCATGGGAACAGTCCATCCCGGACTGCCAAGCTGGGTCGTCCCTGCACCAGAAACAGGCATCCTGGGATTGGTTTTGGGGTATCACCCCTCATCAGGCAGGCTGGCTTGAATCCAGTGGCGTAGTGAGCATGGGACCCACGCCTGGGCATACCCTTCCCAGTTAGGGCAACAAAAGCGAAAAAGAACAAATGATGGACGGAATGCTGAACAATGCAAACATTCACAGAAGTCAAAAAGATCTGGGCTTAATCCATTGTTTTTTTTCCTTACTACGCCGCCCCAGTTTGGACCCAGCCATATGCAAATCAGTCTTGACCCAGCACCTCATGGGATCAGTCCAGCCCGAACTGACAAGCCAGAACCTCTCTTGACCAGAAAAAAGCATCCTGGGACCGGTTCCAGGATACTACCCCAAACCAGCTGTGTAAGCTTGAAGCCAGTGGCACAGTGAGCACGGGACCCACGTCTGGGCATGCCCTTCCAAATATGGACAACAAAAGCAAAAAGAACAAATGATGGATGGAGTGCTGAACAATGCAAACATTCACCCCCAGTCACAAAGATCTGGGTTTAATCCATTGTTTTTTTGGCTCGCCACCCCAGTTTTGACCCAGCCATATGCAAATCAGTCTTGATCCTGCTCCTCATGCAGTCTAACACGAACTGCCAAGCCAGGTCCTTCCTGGACCAGAAACAAGCATCCTGTGACTGGTTTCGGGGTATCACCCCTCATCAGCCAGGTTAGCCAGAATCCAGTGGCGCAGTACCTATGTCTGGGCATACCTTCCCACTTAGGGCAACAAAAGCAAAAAGAACAAATGATGGATGGAATGCTGAACAATGCAAACATTCACCCCAGTCACAAAGATCTGGGTTTAATTCTTAGTTTTTTTGCCCTCCACACCACCCCAGTTTGGACCCAGCCTTATGCAAATCAGCCTTGACTCTGCTCCTCATGAGAACAGTCCAGACTGAACGCACAAGTTACTAACTTGTGTAACGATATATCTGTAAGAGACAGTAGTTAGTGACAGATTCCTTACCTGTGAATATCCCCAGGCGTCAGGCTGGATCCGGAAAGTTTTTGCGTAGCAGTACCCTTGCGCGTCGGTAGGCGGCGTCGTGCGGCTCCGCGTCCGTCGTCGGCACCGTGATCGCCGGGATGACGTCGCGGGCAGTACTTAGACGCCGCCCCTGCGCGCTGACGTCAGTTCTGTACACGACTGTCCGCGCCAGGAACGCAGAGCCATGCAAGAAGCTGACATAGGTGTCTGAAAAATACTAGGGCCCTGAAAGGGATGTCCTTAACCCTAGAAATCAGTTCGCAGAACGGGGAGGATGGGTGGGCGGTAAGGAATCTGTCACTAACTACTGTCTCTTACATATATATCGTTACACAAGTTAGTAACTTCTGCATCTGAAAGAGACACGTTAGTGACAGATTCCTTACCTTAGAATAGATACCCCAGCAATACCAACCCCGGTGGTGGGTCTGCGAACAAAGATCAGACAAGGAAGTCCCGGAGGACAGAACGGCCAAAGAAGCTGTCCCTCCGGACCTGACTGTCAAGGCAGTAATGCTTGGTAAACGTGTGCAGCGAGGCCCACGTAGCTGCCTGACAGATATCCTGCAGCGGAACACCGCGGCCTAAAGCCGTGGTAGCAGCCGTTGCCCTGGTGGAATGGGCACGCAGCCCAACAGGAGGCTCCTTCTTAGCCAAAGAATAGCAGGCTTTGGTACACAAGGTTACCCAGCAGGAGATGGTTCGCTTGTGCCCCGCCCGACCTTTTTTGGCGCCCACATAGCCAACAAAGAGCTGGTCATCCACCCGGAAGTGTTGTGTGCGGTTGATATAAAAAGAAAGCGCACATTTTGGGTCCAGACGGTGGAGCCTCTCTTCCTCTCTGGAAGGAGGCGGAAAGAAGGTGGGCAAAGTGATGGTCTGCCCAATGTGGAAGGCAGTAACCACCTTTGGCAAGAAGGACGGACGCGTCCTAAGAACAACCTTGTCTGGATGGACAGACAGAAAGGGAGGTTTGCATGAAAGAGCCTGGAGCTCACTCACCCGCCGAGCGGAGGTGATGGCCACCAGAAAGGCTGTCTTCAGAGTGAGAAGACGAAGAAGACAATTATGCAGAGGCTCAAAGGGAGCGCACATCAAGAAAGTAAGAACCAAGTTTAAGTCCCACTGAGGCATTATAAACGGAACAGGAGGGAAGAGGTGTGTAATGCCTTTTAGAAACCTGTTAACAACAGGGGACTTGAAAAGGGAGGGCTGATCAGGAAGCCTGAGGAAGGCTGAGATGGCACAAAGATAGCCCTTGATGGTACCCAGGGCAGAACCCTGTTGGGCCAGGGAAAGAAGGAACAGAAGAACCTCAGAAAGAGGGGCAGAAAGGGGATTCACAGCATTTGCTGTGCACCATGCCACAAACTTGTTCCACCTGCAGGCGTATACCACCTTAGTGGAGGGATGCCTGGTTGCCAGAATCACATCACAAACTTCGGGAGGCAAGTCGAAAGGAATCAACTGTCGCCGCTCAATCTCCACGCAAGCAGGTGGAGGCTGGACAGGTTCGGGTGGAGGACCGTCCCCTGCTGCTGCGACAGAAGATCCTCCCGAAAGAGGCAGACGGATCGGGGGATCTACGCTCATACTGAGTAGCTCGGGATACCAAACTCTTCGAGCCCAGTCCGGAGCCACAAGAATGACTTGGGCCCGGTCGTGCCGAATCTTCTTCAACACTCTGGGTAGAAGTGGTATAGGGGGAAAGGCGTACAACAGACCGCAACTCCACTCGCGACGAAAAGCGTCGCCGAGCGAGTGCCGCCTTGGAAATTCCAACGCGCAGAACTGATGACATTGCGCGTTCTCTTCGGTGGCGAATAGATCTAACGAAGGCTCTCCCCACTGTAGAAAGAGTCCTTGCGCCACTTCCGAGTGAAGACGCCATTCGTGATCCATCATGCACCAGCGGCTGAGTTCGTCCGCCCTGGCATTCAGGGAACCTGCCAGGTGTTGAACCATCAGGAACATGCCCTGATGTTCCAGCCATGTCCAGAGGCGCAGAGCCTCCTGACAGAGGGTCCACGACCCCACCCCGCCTTGTTTGTTGCAATACCACATGGCGGTGGTGTTGTCTGTGAACACCTGCACTACCTTCCCTTTGACAGAGGGAAGGAATGCCTTGAGTGCAAGTCGGATCGCCCGGAGCTCCAGAAGGTTGATATGGAGCCGGGACTCCGCCGGAGACCAGAGGCCTCTGATCTCCGCCTCTCCCATGTGACTGCCCCATCCCAGAAGGGACGCGTCCGTCACAACTGTGTGCTCTGGCTGGGGAAGGGAGAGGGATCTGCCCATGACCCATTGCCGGTTCGAGAGCCACCACTGCAACTGTTTTGCAGTCCCCTCCGAGATCTGGACGTGAGCGGACAGGTTGCCCTGGTGCTGCGCCCACTGGAACTTCAGGTCCCACTGCAGAGCCCGCATATGCCATCTGGCATGATTGACCAGCAGGATGCAGGAGGCCATGAGGCCCAGCAGCCTCAGGGTCATCCGTACCGAAACCCAGGATAAAGGCTGAAAGATCGGAATCATAGCCTGAATATCCCGGACTCGCCGTTCGGGAGGATAGGCCCGAAACTGCGTCGTGTCCAGAACTGCTCCGATGAAAAGGAGCTGTGGAGAAGGAATCAGATGCGACTTCGGCACATTGATGGAGAACCCCAGCGAGTGCAGGAGTTCGGCTGTAGTCTGGAGGTGGGAGACGACTGCCTGGGACGAGCCCGCCTTCAGCAGCCAGTCGTCGAGGTAGGGGAAGACTGGAACCCCTGCCCGGCGCAGATGAGCTGCGACCACCGCCATCACTTTCGTGAACACCCGAGGGGCACTTGTAAGGCCAAAGGGGAGCACGGTGAACTGAAAATGCTCGAGGCCTACCGTGAACCGCAGGTAACGCCGGTGGGCCGGCAGGACGGGGATGTGAAAATAAGCGTCCTGCAAGTCCAACGCTACCAACCAGTCTCCAGGGTCGAGGGCAGTCAAGACCTGAGCTAGGGTGAGCAACTTGAACTTCTCCTTCCGGAGGAAGCGATTGACGTTCCGGAGGTCCAAGATAGGACGCATGTCCTCCTTGTCCTTTTTGGGCACCAGGAAGTAGTGGGAGTAGCAACCACGCCCTACTTCTGGGGTCGGAACATGCTCGATGGCCCTCTTGGCCAAGAGGGCCGTGACTCCCTTCTGCAGAAGTACCAAGTGATCCCCTGACATGCGGTGGAATTGAGGTGGCATGGCTGGGGGGGTGGTCTCGAAGGGGAGGGAGTAGCCCCTTCGGACAATGTCAAAGACCCACCTGTCCGAGGTGATGGGACGCCAGTGGTGAAGGTGATGGCGGACCCTGCCCCCTACTGGCGTGCTGTGCACCGGAAATGAGGGACTAGGAGGGCTTGGAGACCGCGGACAGGTTGGAGGTGGTGGCCTGACCCGCACGCTGGTTGCCCGAACCACCACGGCGGTATCCAGGTCCTCGGCCACGCGAAGACGCTTGCTGCGCGGGCCGGTGGCTGGGCAGCTGACGTGACTGGGCGCCCCTTCCGTGGCCACGAAGGGGGTGAAAAGCAGAGGTGAGCGGAGGGCGTACAACAGAAAGGCCCAGGGACTTGGCAGTAGCCCGTGAGTCCTTAAACCGCTCAGCGCATGGTCTGCCTTTGAACCAAAAAGACCGACTCCATCAAAGGGCATGTCCATGAGTGTATTCTGGACATCACCCGAGAAACCAGTTGTTCTCAGCCAGGCGTGGCGACGTACCGCCACCGACGTCGCAAGCGATCTGCCCAGCGAGTCGGCAGTATCAAGGCCACAACGGATGGTGTATTTAGCCGCATCTCGCCCTTCCGCAATGGCGCGGGTAAGCAGTGTCTGGACCTCCTCAGAACACTGCGGCAAAACAGCCGCCACCGAATCCCACAGGGAGTGGGTATATCGGCCCAAAAGGCAAGCGGTGTTGACTGACCGCAAGCCAGCACTGGAGGAAGAGAAAGCCTTCTTCCCAAATTGGTCCAGGCGTTTGGATTCCCTATCCGGAGGGGCGGTAGGGAAGGCGGTTTGGGAGGCAGAGGCTTGGACAACCAAGCTCTCGGGGTGGGATGTTGGGAGAGAAAGAAGGGGTCGCCCGGAGCAGGGCGATGGCGTCGGGCCACGTTCCTATCCACAGGAGCCCCTGTGGTGGGTTTGGAACAGGCACCCAAAAGAACGTCAGTGAGTGCATCATTAAATGGCAGCACAGTCTCCGAGGAGGAAGCCGCCGGCTGAAGCACTTCTGTCAGGAGGTTAGTCCTGACGGCCACAGTAGGCAACTGGAGATGTAAGGCTCCAGCTGCTCTACGCAACACCGTTGCAAAATTAGCACCCTCCTCCGTAGCCACGGGAGGAGACAGCATGCCAGTGTCAGGGGAGGTGTCTAGACCACTGGCATCCCCAAGTTCCTCAGCCCAGTCCGGATCATACTCACACTGTTGTGTGAGAGGGTCCTCAGACCCCTCCCAGCTCTCCTGGTCCTCCTCTTGTTCAAAATATGGAGGAGGAGGGACATTTGGGACCCAAGGTCTCATCGGCGCCGGAACCGGCGTCGAGCGACGTCGGTCCGGCTCCATGTCCGGAGCCGGAGAGAACCGGGGAACGACGCCGACCGGAGCCCCGGATGGCGTCAGGAACGGCACCGGGGACATCGGCGTCGGCAGAGGCGTGGTTAGGTCAACCGGCGTCGATGGGGGTTGCGGTACCACCGGAGCCGGGATCGAGGCCGGGCCCGGAGCCGAGGCCGGGATGAAGGCTGGTGGGACAGGCGGCGCCGGGACCGGAGTCAACGGCGGCGCCGGGGCAACCCCATCAGGGCCCGCGGGGCCCGAAGGCGCACCGGAGGGGCCTGAAGGCCCGAAGAGGCGGGCCATGGCCGACAGGAATTCCTGTATTTCGGCCGGAGTCGACCCCGAACCCGGAAAGGACGGGTAATGCGGGGGCGGCTCTACAGGCATGTCCGGGACCGCGGGGACGATGCCGACTGGGACCTCAGCCGAGTCGCGAGACCGGCGAGGCGAAGTCTTAGAGCGATGATGCTTCTTAGACTTTTTGTGCTTCGACTTACCCAAGGAGCGCGAAGACTTGGACTCCGACGACCGGCGGGGACTCCGCGACCGGCCCCTCGACCTCTCCCGGGACCGGGGCTTGGTGCGGCGCCGACTGCCGGACCTCGAGTAGCTTTCGAGACCGCTCTCGCAAAGCCTTCGGATGAAGTTTCCGGCAGTCAGGGCACGACTTCGTGTCGTGGTCTCGGCCGAGACAGAAGAGACACTCGAGATGCGGGTCCGTGATCGACATCATGCGACCACAGGCTCCGCATGGCTTAAAGCCGGGCATCCCTACGACACCTTGGAGTCGTGAAGACTCGATGAAGAAACAGTGAACAAATTCACAAAAAAGGTTAGTCAAAAAGTGACTAGGGCACTGCTCTTCCCGGATCTGCGCTTACTGGCGCGGAAAAAGAAGAAGAACTGACGTCAGCGCGCAGGGGCGGCGTCTAAGTACTGCCCGCGACGTCATCCCGGCGATCACGACGCCGACGACGGACGCGGAGCCGCACGACGCCGCCTACCGACGTGCAAGGGTACTGTTACGCAAAAACTTTCCGGATCCAGCCTGACGCCTGGGGATATTCAAAGGTAAGGAATCTGTCACTAACGTGTCTCTTTCAGATTGCCAAGCCAGGTCCTCCTCGGGCCAGAATCAAGCATCCTGGGACCGGTTTCGGGGTATCACCCCTTCATCAGCCAGGCTCCCTTCAATCCAGTGGTGCAGTGAGCACGGAATGCATGTTTGGGCATACCCTTCCTACTTAGGGCGCCAAAAGCAAAAAGAACAAATGAAGGACAGAATACTGAACAATTCAAACATTCACCCCCAGTCACACAGATATGGGTTTAATCTATCTTTCTTTTTTTTTGCTATCTAAACAGAGAGACTGCATTATGCGGACAAAGAAAGTTTATAATGCTGTTATGTAGAGTCGCTGGGAGGGACCCAGTGCAGATCCTAGAGCCTCTGGGGCTTTAAAACTGTATAAACATTTTTCCAGGAAAATACTGTTTGTCTAAAAAATAACGAACTAAAGCTTTGTTAGCTTTTTCGTTATGTTTCGTCTCTACTAATGTTCTAGTTGTTGTTTACTAAGCTCCACCTAATCTAATCTATCTGAGAACCACATATGGTTCCTGTATCATCCATTACCTCTTCCAGGATAATGTCTCGAGCAACGTCAAATTACTAAAACTTATGGCCATAGTATCTTTGAAGGGATATGGGTCATCAGAGTTAAAGCCATGATCCGTGCAAGTTTGACAAATTAATGATTATTAATTAATGATCTTCTCATTCTCTCCTATTCCTTCCTACAAAGCCCCAAAATCCGACAGAGGTGTAAAATAAACTGTATCAAAGATATACAAGCAGGTTATCATTTCATGCCACATCTAACCCCTAACCCTGGAACATGGAGTCATGGTCCAAATCTTAACAAAAATGCTTATATCTGAATAAAAGAATGGGGGCTCGTATTACTATGGTTGTCTATAGGATTATAATTATTTATTACTGATTTAAAGTTTCTTAACATTATTGTTATGAGAGCCCACATCAGCTCCCCAGAAGAATCACAGTTAACGCCCTCTGCTCATAAGTAACAATTACAAGCTCAAACAATCTTCCATTTATGCATACCAGAGAAAGAGAGAGAGTGTGTGTGTGTGTGAGAAAGAGAGAAAGAGAAAGAGAGAGAGAGAGAGAGAGAGAGAGAGAGAGAGAGAGAGAGAGAGAGAGAGAGAGAGAGAGAGAGAGAGAGAGAAGGTCAAGGCTCAGTACTCAGTTTATATGTAGCCAACGTGCTTTGAAATGGTAATTAAAGCATGGCTCTGTAAGTCAAACTCTTCTCATTTCTTACAATTGATTCATTTGTGCTTGTGCCTTAATTGTTCCCCTTCCCTAACTGAACTATCTTGACATTCCACAGTATATTTTGTTTTGATCAGCTGGTAAGGTAGCTCAACAAATATCTACACCCCGACTCTCGCCCTTTCATATGGGGATTTTTGTGTGCGCAGATTGCAGCTTTTATTCTTAGCAAAATTGAGAACCACACACAAGTAACAAGTATCAGCAACAACTATGTAAATGCCTAGAAAAATATAATTTGCTTTCTTTACTATAAATATACATTATATATATATATATATATATATATATATATATATAGCTGCTAACTTAGAAACACATTTTTTGAAGGCTATACCAACCAGCGACAAGCAGTATAGGTGGCTTGTCTGGATGCAGCTCCATTTGACGAGCGATCCATGTTCCATCAAAATGTGCATACCACCACCCCTTCTTCTTGTTCTGAGGATCTTTGTATTGGTCAGCAGGGCGGATGAAGGGAATCCGAAAGTACCGCTGCTGCCGATTCATCTCAATCTCTTGAGGTCTGGTAGGCAGCTGAGTTACAGGGTTCTGTTGGGCTATTGCAGAAAAAAAGTGCATTACAATCAGCAAGTGAAAAGTTAATATCCCTTCACCCAAAAGGTACTTCTACACATCAAAGGTATGTTTGTCAAACAGGAAATCCAAAAATTTCTCCAGAAAGAAATATAAGCCAAGCCACCAATAGCAGTACAATATTTTTTAGAGCCATTTCTTGCAATAAAAAAGCCTCTATTGCCCCAAGCGTTTGTCATTGTAGACCATAAAACAAATTCCCGGCTACAGAAAATCAGGCAACCTTACATTCAAGAGACAATTATACAGCATTTTCAACAGGTTATGAATTGTTCAGCACTAAGTATGTTTCTGAATACTAAAAATAGAAACATAGGCAAGGAGGACAGATTATGCAAAACACACCAGTTCTACGTTGTCTATTTTGCTGTCGATTTATACAACTACTAAATCTCCCGGCTTGTACTTCTATAAGACGACTCTCGGGCACTTAGAAGAAAAATACCTAGGTTTTTAGGTCTCGCCTACGCAGCGCGCATGCGCTGCTTAGGAAAAAGTCCTTTAGCCATCGAGTCGGTTTTGAGGCCAAAAACGTGCACGCGTTACATTGCTTTCAATGGCAACGCGTGCACGTTTGGCGATTCCCTTGCGGGAGCGAGCAGCGGCGCCATATGTTAGTAATTGCGCCTTGCTGCTCGCTCCTGCAAGGGAATCGTGCAGGCCCCCTCCTCTCTCCCCTCCCCCTGCTGCCGCGCGCGCTTGTTTTTTTTGTGTGCCTTTCTGAAGAGTTAGGTTAGCAACTCTTGGCAGTCCGGTGTGTGCGTAACGGATGGTGTGTTTCTCGAGCTGAGCTAATGCCCCGTGTTTATTGCTCTAATATTTCTTGTCTGGTGGTAAAGTGGACAATTTATGTACTAGCATGTAGGCCGAGAGCCTTGTGAGGGCTGACTTATTCAGAAACAGCCACCTTGAATTGAGCTCACAGACCTCATTTACAGGCTGTCTATTTTTTTTTAAAAAAGCTACAAAGCATTTCTAGGACAGGCTACTGCAGAAGGGGCTCGCTGGCTGCCGTGGGTGACTTGAGTGATTGATAGGTGCGAATGGTGCCGCCTTGAAAGCTCCCGCTATTGTGGCCGCGAGGTAGCACATGCGCGGCATATCGGTGGCGTATCTACCTCATCATACGGGACGCCACAGGTCGCCCGAGGACAGCACAGGCGACAGACATGCAGCAGCGAGGGCTTTACGTGAAAACGTAGAAGAAAAAGACTCCATGCGAACTTCATTGTGTCAGTGCAGGAAGGGCCGGCTATTTGGGGTGGTTTGTGTTTCTCTGCCAATCACGCTAAGGATGTAAAATACCTCAGAACATTAACATTCTACATATGTTAGGATTGCATGTTGTATTATGTTATGAAATAGTTTGCGCCGCTCGTTGGCCTCCTGGCACTATAGTTTCTTGTGGGACATTTATTCGTGAAGACATGATTGAGTTTACGTATTTTATGTAATAGAAGGAAAATGAGTCTATAGCTGCATGTTATGAGTACAGAGCGGCATGTGTAGAACAGTAAAAGTTCCGTTTACTGGGCTTGTGAGAATATTTTTACTCTAAGAGCTCTTTCTTGCACCTAAACTTTACCATTATCGTTTCTTTTCAGTTTTGAACTATGACAATGTAGTGGACACGGGTTCGGAAACAGACGAGGAAGACAAGCTGCACATTGCGGAAGACAACCTCCTTAACGCACTGGACCACGACACTAGCACGGCTAGCTTGCCCAACCACGCGCCTTCCCCGCACGTGAGCCAAGGACTGTTGCCGCGAGAGGACGATGGAGATGAGGGAAAGTGACGTGGATCATATCTGGCACAGCCATGACATGCTGCATGCCTCTGTGAACGGACCGGGTGAGTCTGGCCTCTCGCGTGCATGCCTCTGGGCCTCAGACACACTCCCACCGTGTGCTGAGTGAAGGACAACTCACGAGCTTCCCAAACATTTCCCAGACTGCCCTGCGGCCGGCAAGGAGATGGGGTCGGTTTGTTTTTTAGGTTTCTCAGGCCAGTGGGTGAAAATCTATCAGTGAGTGTCCCTATGAATGTGTGAACTTCTTTCTCTGGGAACAACAAAGCTCGCCTTTATTTTGAGGCTAGTTTAAAAAAAAAAAAAATTAGACTGTGGAGCATTATGTCATTGGGTCAAACCGGTCTGCTTTTTTTTTTCCTTTTCATTTACTAATCCATCTTTGACCAGTAAACAAAAAAAAGTAAAGCACCCGGTCATTTTGTAGAACACAAAAAGAAGCAGGAGTCCGTGTCATTTATTTTTCTTTATCAATGCTGCACAGCATCCGGAAAGCACCAGGAGGACCGAGAGTGGACCCCGATCAGCACCGAAGACACCACCCGCACGATGAACTCCATCCACTCCGGATCACCAACCGACCCCTGCCCACACCACGTCTTCAACAAAGCCGACGCCACCATCGCACCCCATCTCCGGGACATCATCAACTCCTCCTTCCACACTGCCACCTTCCCGGAGAGCTGGAAGCACGCCGAGCTTACCGCCCTCCTGAAGAAACCAACGGCGGACCCCACCGACCTCAAGAACTACCGTCCCATCTCGCTCCTTCCGTTTCCGGCCAAAGTCATCGAGAAGACCGTCAACGGACAGCTTGCCGCCTTCCTCGAGACGAATGGATCCCTCGACCCCTCGCAGTCCGGGTTTCGGGCCAACCACAGCACCGAGACCGCCCTCATCGCAGCCACCGACGACATCAGAACCCTAACCGACAACGGGGAAACAGCAGCCCTCATCCTCTTGGACCTCTCCGCGGCGTTCGACACCGTCTGCCACCGCACCCTAGTGAAGCGCCTCAGCAACATCGGAATCCGAGAGAAAGCACTGGAATGGATCATCTCGTTCCTCGCCGGAAGAACCCAGAGAGTCCGCCTCCCCCGTTCAGATCCGAGGCCACTGAAGTCATCTGCGGCGTTCCACAAGGATCTTCACTCAGTCCAACGCTCTTCAACGTCTACATGAGCCCCCTCGCAGCCATCGCACGCCAACACAACCTCAACATCATCTCCTACGCCGACGACACCCAGCTGATCCTCTCCCTCACCAACGACCCCACCACCGCCAGAGCAAACCTACACGACGGGATGAGAGACGTCGCCGACTGGATGAGGAACAGCCGCCTTAAACTAAACTCAGACAAGACGGAAGTCCTCATCCTGGGCTCATCACCCTCCGCCTGGGACGACTCCTGGTGGCCCCCGGCCCTGGGCACCGCGCCCAAGCCAACGGACCACGCACGCAACCTGGGCTTCATCCTGGACTCCTCCCTGTCGATGACCAGACAAGTCAACGCCGTCTCATCCTCGTGCTTCAACACCCTGCGCATGCTCCGCAAGATCTTCAAATGGATCCCCACTGAAACCAGGAAGACCGTCACCCAGGCACTCGTCACCAGCCGACTGGACTATGGGAACACCCTCTACGCCGGAACCACAGCCAAACTTCAAAAAAGACTCCAGCGCATCCAGAACGCCTCCGCACGACTCATCCTGGACATCCCCCGACACAGCCACATCACCGGACACCTGAAAGACCTGCACTGGCTCCCCGTCAGCAAGAGAATCACGTTCAGACTCCTCACCCACGCACACAAGGCCCTCCACGACCTGGGCCCAAAGTACCTCAACAACCGCATGACCTTCTACACGCCCACCCGCCAGCTACGATCAACCAGCCACGCCTCGCCACCGTACCACGCATCCGCAGAACCACCGCCGGAGGAAGATCCTTCTCCTACCTGGCAGCCAAGACCTGGAACTCCCTCCCAACTCACCTTCGGCGAACCCAGGACCATCTCTCCTTCAGGAAGCAGCTCAAGACCTGGCTGTTCGAGCAGTAACTTACCCCCTCCCCCAGCGCCTTGAGACCCTCCCGGGTGAGTAGCGCGCTCTATAAATGCCGTGATTGATTGATTGATTGATTGAGAGTGGGAACATGGAACAAGCATTGGCATAGCCAATAGGTCTTGCCTTTGGGACCTTATAAGTGTTTAGCCATGCAACAGTTGATGTTGTTGCACCAAGGATATTGTGCTGCATAACTAAATACTTATAAGGTCCCAAAAGCAAGACCTATTGGCTATGCCAATGCTTGTTTTTCTCGCATCGGCTCTAGGCGGCAATTCCAAGTATTACATCATCCTCTAATAATATGTGAAGAGCACACTTGTCGGATTAAAATGCTATATAATGAGCAATGAAAAGCCCCTTTCCAAAAAATAAACACCAACACAGCTGAAATGTGAAGAGTCATTTCGTTTTCCCATAGTTACTACAGGAAAAAAAAAAATTCCGGGAACAGAGTTGGCCGATCATTGATCGTTACACAACTCGCGCTGCAAAAAAGCTGTGTGGGGAGGGAGTCCTGAGGCTCGTAAAAAAATCTGTGGTGAAGAGTGGATACATGATCAAAGAAGGGAGGCAGTAAAGCAAAGAAATGCGAGAGGGTGACTAAAAGGCAGTATAAAGATTTAAACAAAAAGGGAGGCGGAGATGCAATACAGAGAGGAGTGTAGGGAAGGCCGACAGGGGCATTGGCCATTGGGTCTCCTAATACAACACTACCAAGGAAAAATGAGCGTGTTGTAGGATAAATTAAATAAAAAAGTTCCACATAATTTAAGCACAAAGTCAAACAAAACACACGGAAAGCACAACCCCGTTGCTGGGTAACAGGGAAACTCCTGGAGGTAGAAAGCTCCGTGGTTTTAGGTAAACAATATTAATGAATGATGCTGTAAGATACTAGAGGAATGTTAATTTCAGATGTTCACCCAAGAAAATGTTCTTTGCATCAGTGCAGTTAACTGTTGGAATGTTACTTCGAGGGTGGGATCGAGGCTTCACCACTGCAAAACTACCAACAACATCTTGATAATTGATTGAGTACATTAGGGTAGCACTAGTATTGGAACTACATCAGAGGACAGAATACGATCGAACTGAAGCCCTATCAGCTGCACACTTATGTGACTCAACATCCCTCTGGTTTCAAACAATGTCATTTAGTTCTAGGACAACTGAATATATTTTTCAGTAATTCCGTTTAGGAGCTTGACTGTCTACCACGCTGCCCTCGCCTTCTTTCAGATAACTCATACAGTTTTGTTTAATCATCTCGGATAAACCTGAATTAAAAAACAGGATAGTGTCTGCAATCGCTTATCAAAATGTTTACGTCCTTGTGGCCACAATCGTCGTGAAATGTACAGTGTTGAATAAAAATAAAAATTATACTGCTGTGCATACTTCAGTTTATGCACCAAATAAGATTTAGCCAATCTCAATCATTAGATACGATACTCTGATGACCTGATTCTTTCTGTTTGGTGGGTCTCAATCCACCACAGCTTAAATTATTTAGTTTCACCGGCTCCTGTGCTGTAAATGCATTGCCTTGAATTAGTTCCATACTTTTTAAAGTTAGGAGCAAATAACAATTTCTTAAGAACCGAGCACAATATGGTGATAAATAAGAACTTCTCTTTCTCTGAATTGGTTCCTTTCGACTGCCAGTACTCTGAAGTTGTGAAGTTTTACGAGTGATAACTATTTAGCACATCTGATGAGATCAGAAAGTGACGTCATACAGCCACTGAAATGACAAAGAAGATCTAAATGTGAAATTAATAGAATATAAATACCAAACGTATTCACAGAGCTCTTTCCCCGTGTTGCATTGCCCCTAATACAAATGGTAGTAACTTAAAGACAGTTCCACATTTTTTTTAAATCAAAGTGTGTGCCAAGCTGCATTTGTGTCTGGGCCATAGCAGCAGGAAACACTTATTTATAAAGATATT
Source organism: Calotriton arnoldi (assembly GCA_963921515.1). NCBI lineage: Eukaryota > Metazoa > Chordata > Amphibia > Caudata > Salamandridae > Calotriton > Calotriton arnoldi. The sequence continues at coordinate 638,906 of CAWUFW010002608.1, forward strand.
TGCCCCGTTAGTCTATAAGTGACTAGCTAATAACTATTTTAGCTTGGAATATTCGATGAAGATGCATTAAATTGTTCCCATTATTTAAGATTATATGATGACAATTGGTCAAACTTTATTACATAAAGGAATAAAGGACAGGTTACTTACTTTTGGTAACGTTGGTAGAGACATGATCTAGCTGCGAATTCCTTACCTTAGAATATCCCAGGCGTCAGGCTGGATCTGGACGACTTCTGCTCGAGCAATACCCTTGCGTGCTGGTAGCTGGCATCAGCCGGCTCCATGTGGCGTCGTTCATGCCGGAAGTGACGTCCGTTTCACCTATGTAGTCGCCACCTCAGCGCGCTGACACCAGTTACTTTTCATGACTTTCCACGCCAGGAGCGCAGAGCCATGAAGTGCACCGACAGTGGTGTGTTTAGAACAACTAGGGCCTGAAAGGGATCAGCCCTGACCCTAAAAACCTGTCTGCAGTGAGGGGAGGATGGGTGAGTCGGTAAGGAATCTGCGGCTAGATCATGTCTATACCAGATAAGGCGTTACCAAAGGTAAGTAACTTGTCCATCTGATAGAGACATCTAGCCGCAGATTCCTTACCTTAGAATATCTACCCAACCATTACCATCCCCGGAGAAGGGACTGTGGACAAGTTTAGTCCAGGAAGTCCTACAGGACAGAGCAGTCAAAAAGGCCATCCCTGTGGACTTGACTGTCCAGGCAGTAGTGCTTAGTGAACGTGTGCAGAGACGCCCACGTTGCTGCCTGACAAGGACTGGAACACCACATTGCAACGCTCTGGTTGCAGCCTTAGCTCTGGTGGAATGAGCTCTTAAGCTTTCAGGAGGCTGTTTCTTGGCCAGAGCGTAGCAAATTTTGATGCAGAGAATCACCTATCGCAAGATAGTCCTCTTCTAGTCCTCTTCTGCACCGTGGCCGTCCACCCGGAACTCTTTAGTGTGGTCAAGGTAGAATGATAACACTCTTTTTGGGTCCAGACGGAGCATAGAAAGTGGGCAAGGTGACTGATTGCCCCACGTAAATTGTTTTACCACTTTCGGTAAGAAAGAGGGCCTAGTGCAAAGCACCAAATTATTAGGGAAGATGGTCAGGTAAGGAAGCTTGTATGACAGAGTCTGCAATTCACTCACCCATCCTGGCAGAAGTTATTGCCACTAAAAAAGGCTGTTTTGATGGAAAGCAGCCAGAGGGGGCAGTTTTGCAGAGGTTCGATTAGAGCGCACATCAGGAAGGTGAGAACTAAATTTATGTCTCACTGAGGCATGATGAATGGTCTGGCAGCCTCAAGAAGGAAGACAAGGCCCGAAAGATACCCTTTAAGTGTGCCCAGAGAAGAGACCTGCTGGGCAAGGGTCAAAACAAAGAGACGGATGTGAAATAGTGAAGCAGAAAAAGGGTCAATAGACCTTTCTGTACAATATGTTACAAGTGTCTGCCACCGGCAGGCGTACACTGTCTTGGTAGAGGGACACCTGGCTGCCAAAATCACATCACAGACTTTGGGAGGAAGGTAGAGTGCTGTCAACTGCCGCCGCTCAATCTCCATGCAAGAAGGCGTAGAGTTGACAGGTTCGGGTGGAGGACCTTCCCCTGCTGCTGCGACAGAAGATCCACCTGAAGGGGCAGCCTGATTGGAGGATCGATGCTCAGTTGGAGAAGCTCAGGATACCAGACTCTCCATGCCCAGTCCGGAGCCACAAGAATGACTTAGGCCCGGTCGCTCCTGATCCTCTTGAGCACTCTGGACAGGAATTGTATTGGTGGAAAGGCATACAGGAAGCCTGAGCTCCACTGGAGATAAAAAGTGTCGCCGAGCGAGTGTCGCCTTGGAAACTCCAACGTGCAAAATTGCTGGCATTGCGCATTCTTGGCGGAGGCGAACAGATTTCACCAAGGCTCTCCCCACTTCTGAAAGAGACCTTGCGCCACCTCTGGAAGGAGATGCCATTCGTGATCTGCTAGGCATCGATGCCTGAGTTCGTCCGCCCTGGCGTTCAGAGAACCTGCCAGGTGTTGACCCACCAGGGATATGCTCTGCTGTTCCAGCCATGGCCAGGGACAGAGGGCCTCCTGACAAAGGGCCCATGACCCCACCCCGCCCTGTTTGTTGCAATACCACATGGTGGTGGTGTTGTCCGTAAACACCTGAACCAGCTTTCTATTGATGAAAGGGAGAAAAGCTTCAAAGCCAAGCGAATCGCTCGGAGCTCCAGCAAGTTGATGTGGAGTCCGGATTCCGCCAGAGACTAGAGTCCGCTGATCTCTACCTCTCCCTGATGGCCACCCCATCCCAGGAGTGATGCATCTGTCACTACTGTGTGATCTTGTTGGGGAAGAAAGAGGGACCTGCCTCTGACCCAATCATGGTTGCTCAGCCACCACTGCAGATCCTGTGCAGTCCCCTCCGAGATCTTGACTACGTCGGAGATATTCCCCTAATGCTGCACCCACTGGAACTACAGGTCCAACTGCATAGCCTGAATATGCCACCTGGTTTGTGTCTCTAGCAGAATGCAGGAGGCCATGAGGCCCAGCAGCCTCAGAGTAATTCTCAGCAAAATCCAGGATAGAGGCTGAAACATCGGTATCATAGCCTGAATAACCTGGGCTCGCCATTCGGGAGGATAGGCCCAAAGCTGCACAGTGTCCAGAACAGCTCTGATGAAAGGGAGCGTCTGAAAGGGAGCCAGGTGTGACTTCGGTACGTTGATAGTGAACCCCAGAGAAAGCAGGAGATTTGCTGTAGACTGGAGGTGGGAGAACAGTCTTGAGGCGTGCTCGCCTTCAACAGCCAGTCGTCGAGATAGGGGAAGACTGGCACCCTTGATCTGCTCAGAGGAGCTGCGACCACTGCCATCACCTTGGTGAACACCTGAGGGGTGCTGGTAAGGCCAAAGGGGAGCACTGTGAACTGAAAGCGCTCATGGCGTACCATGGACTGCAGGTAGCGTCGATGGACAGGCAGGACGGGAATATGAAAATAGGCATCCTGCAAGTCAAACGGAACCATCCAGTCTCAAAGGTCTAGGGCAGACGAGACCTGAGCATGAGTGAGCATTTTGAACTTCTCCTTTTTGAGGAAGTAGTTGAGGGCTCGCAGATCTAGAATAGGACAAAGGCCCCTTGTCCTTTTCAGGACCAGAAAGTAGCAGGAATAGCAACCACAGTCGACTTCTGGCGCTGGAACCCTCTCTATGGCTCCCTTGACCAAGAGAGTCCTGACTTCCTCCTTGTTAGATTTGGGGGTCTCTAGTTGGCAGAGGTAGGTACCTTTGACCAAAGAGGGACCCTTGCGTCTAGTCAGGGTAAGGGGGTACACTCCTAAAATAACCCCTGCTCACCCCCTTGGTAGCTTGGCACGAGCAGACAGGCTTATCTCAGAGGCAGTGTGTAAAGCATTTGTGAACACATACAGTAACCCAGTGACAACACTACAGATGGACACCACACAGGTTGTATATTAAAAATAAGTATCTTTTATATAGATTTAACACAAGACCACAAACGACAAAAATCTACAATACTGTACTTTAAAAATGGTAGAATTAGCTCAGTTCTCTTTAGATGGTAAATGCGACACTTTGAGTTCAATGTACCTATGGATGCGTAACGCTATACAACGAAAGTGTTGCAGGGAAGGTGATGCGTCGGTTCCTTACACGCAAGAACGGTGATGCGTCGGGTCCCTACTGATGCGTAGGGGATGTGTTGGTTCTTCTCGGCGTGGGGAGGTGATGCGTTGGTTTCTTACTGCGCTTCCGTGGCGATGCGACCAGCAACGCTGTGATGCGATGAAGATCCGGTGCAATGAAACAAAGATGGCGTCTTCTTCTTGATGCGACACAATGCGTGCACGCCCGACGGCCGTGCGGCGACTCAACGATTCTTCCGAGCCGCGACAGGCCCTGCGACACGCTTCCCGGTGATGCAGCGGCGTCTGATGCGACGTCGATCCTCTTATACGGCGATGCGAGGCACTTCGGCGATGCGATGCGACAGCGGCGACACCCTTCTTCAGTGATGCGACGACAGCGGCGACACGCTTCTCCGATGATGCGACGGCGACACTCTTCTCCGGCAATGCGAGGCGCTTTGCGAGGCGAAGCGACAGCGGCGACACCCTTCTTCAGTGATACGACGACAGCGGCTGCGGCGTCACGCTTCTTCTTCGTGAGTCGCGCTTCCAGCTCCTTGCGACACGCAGTCCCTCAGAAGGCCCAACACAACAGCAGGCACTTCTGAACCAGTTGCCCACAGATTGAGAACACTCCATTGGCTACCTATTGAAAAAAGGATCAAGTTTAAGTCAGTTTGCCTGGCCTACAAAGCCCTTCATGGAATAGGATCCCACTTCTTAAAAACTCATTTGAAACCATATGAGCCATCCAGGAGACTGAGATCAAGCCAGGCAAAATTAATTCAGGTTCCTAAATTTAAGCAAGTTAGGTGGGGAGGGAGAAGCTTCCTCCTACAGGCAGCAAAGACTTGGAACCTTCTCCCTGTTACAATTAAAAACAGCACATCGCTACTTTCATTTAGGAAGGAGGTGAAAACATGGTTGTTTACTTTGTAGTTGGTATCATTCTTCGGCAGACTTAGTCTTTTACAACGATTAGCGCCAAGACGCCCTTGGGCATTCGTGCGCTCTACAAATACTCAAATCAAATCAAATCAAATCAAATCAAATCACTTCAAAAGAACTCTTGGGGAGCTGGTGGGTGAAGTCTGTTGTCCCTGAGACTTCAGCAGGAGGCAAGCTCTCTCTCAAGCCCTTGGAGATCCTTTACAAGTTGATGAAAGTACACACGTTCCTTTCTCCTTCCTTTGGCAGTCAGGCAACCACTGCAGGCCAATCCCCCAAACAGCACTCAGCTTAGGGATAGTCTCCTCCTCAGTTTCTCTGGTTCCTCTCCTCAGCAAAGGTTCTTCTTGTTTCCCAAAAGTGATCTAAAGTTCTGGGGTCTGGGTCCCTTCTTTTATACTCATATTCTCTTTGTTCCCTGAAGGCAGAGAGGCCTTTGCCTAGTCCAAACCAGTTCTGGTCATTCCTGGAGCACTTTGTTGACAAGACTCCTTCTTTCCTTTCACAGTGTAGGCCAGGGACATCAGACGCACCACAGGAGGTGGAGCCAGCATTGTGGAGGGAAGGCACAGCCCTATTCAGGTCCCAGGTGCAACTCCTCCCACCCATCTACATGCAGATCTCTCTATTCAGCCCTGTGCTGACTCACCCTGTCTCCTGGAATCCCCCAGCCCCAGCCCCTGTCACTCAAACTCCAGACAAGGAATACACAACCTAGCAGAGGCAGGCTTGGATAGTTAGGCAAGAAAATACCTACTTTCTAAAAGTGGTATTTTCAAACACAGAATGTTAAAACCAACTTCACTAAAACATGTATTTAATCATTCTGAGTTCAGGCATACTAAATTCGAATTTCTACCTAGTTCCTTAGGTCAGTTAGGATTATAAGATGTAATAATCAAACTGCCCATTCTGGCCTATGGGGAACAGGTAGCCTTGCAATAGTGAAAAACGAAAATGGCTGTAATTCACTATTAGGACATGCCACACACACCAGGGCATGTCCTACCTTATACTTACATTGCACCCTGCCCTTGGGCCTACCATAGGGGTGACTAATATGCAGAAAAGGGAAGGTTTAGGGACTGGCAAGTGGGTGCACTTGCCCAGTCAACATGGCAGTACCAGACTGCACACAGGCTCTGTAATGGCAGACCTGAGACACACTTTTACAGGCTGCTTCTGTGGGTGGCACAACCAGTGCTGCAAGCCCACCAGCAGCATTTCGTTTACAAGCCCTGGGCACACTCAGTGCACTGTACTAGGGTCTGACAAGTAAACCAAACCAACCAATCATGGAATCACTAATCCATACACCAATTTACCATAGGGAGCACTTGCAATGTGGCACTGAATAGCAGTGGCACAGTGCCCAAAGCATCTATAACCAGCAAAAATACATGCGGCAACAGCAAAAAATGGAATGGAGACCCACGCCAACAGGGCCAGGTCTAACACGTGTCCCCTCCAGCTGAAATGTGGGGAGAACTACCCTACCTCCTGGGAGTTCTCTTCACTAAGGCGGAAAAATCTGGACAGACCATCAGCATTGGCGTTTTCTGTACCAGGGCGGTGTTCCACCGTGAAGTCCATCCCCTGTAGGGAAAAGGACCACCTCAACAGCTTTGGATTCTCATCCCTCATCTGCATCAACCATCTGAGGGGCCTGTGGTCTGTCTGAACCCGGAAGTGAGTCCCAAACAGGTATGGTCTCAGCTTCTTCAGTGCCCAGACCACAGCAAATGCCTCACGCTCAATCGCACTCCACCTCTGTTCCCGTGGAAGTAACCTCCTACTGATGAAGGACACAGGTTGATCTAGGCCCTCCTCATTTATCTGTGACAAAACAGCCCCCACACCATGCTCTGAAGCATCTGTTTGAACAATAAACTCTCTTGAGATGTTGGGTGCCAGGAGCACGGGCGCCGTGCACATGGCAGTTTTCAGGGCCTCAAAAGCTTTCTGACAGGTGTCAGTCCAAATCACTTTCTTGGGCTGCTTCCTGGAAGTCCGCTCTGTCAAGGGGGCAACAATGCTGCCATACCCCTTGACAAACCTCCTGTAATACCCAGTGAGTCCTAAAAAGGCTCTCACCTCTGTCTGGGTCTTGGGGGGCTCCCAAGCCAGGATGGTCTCAATCTTGGGCTGTAGGGGCGCCACCTGGCCGCTCCCAACCTGGTGTCCCAAGTACACCACGGAACCCTGCCCGATCTGGCACTTACTTGCCTTAATCGTGAGGCCTGCCCTCCGCAGCGCCATCAACACTTCCCAGAGGTGGCGCAGATGTTCTTCCCAACTGGCGCTGAACACTGCAATGTCATCCAGGTAGGCGGCACTGAACTCTTCCAGTCCAGCCAACACCTGGTTGACCAACCTCTGAAAGGTGGCAGGGGCATTCTTCATCCCAAAGGGCATAACCCGGAACTGGTAGTGCCCATCTGGTGTGGAGAATGCTGACCTCTCTCTTGCCCCATCAGTCAAGGCGATCTGCCAGTACCCAGACATTAGATCAAACGTGCTGAGGTACCGGGCAGCCCCTAACCGATCGATGAGCTCATCAGCTCTGGGGATGGGGTGCGCGTCAGTCCTCGTGACTGAATTGAGCCCTCGGTAGTCCACACAGAACCGGAGTTCTGGCGTGGCACCCGGTGCGGCAGCCTTTGGGACCAAGACCACTGGGCTGGCCCAAGGACTGCTAGAGGACTCAATCACCACTAACGCAAGCATCTTGGAGACCTCCTCCTTGATGCAAGCTCTCACCCTGTCAGTTACCCTGTAAGTTTTGTGCTTAACAGGAGGACTGTCTCCAGTGTCCACATCATGGACGCACCAATCAGTGACACTGGGAATCAGGGAGAACAGATCAGAAAACTGTCCCAGCAACTGGTGACAGTCATTCTGTTGCTCAGCGGTCAGGGTGGAAGAGAGGTTCACACCATCCACTGACAAATCTCGCTCTGTCGCCGACAGTAGGTCAGGAAGAGGCTCGGTCTCCTCCTCCATTCCAGCATCTGTCGCTAAGAGCATGCCCACTTCGGACCTCTCCAAGTGGGGCTTTAGGCGGTTGACATGCAGGACACGCAAGGGGTTCCTGGGAGACCGCAAGTCCACCAAGTAGGTAACAGGACTCTTGCGCTCTACCACCTCAAATGGTCCGGTCCACTTATCCTGGAGTGCACAAGGCTCCACTGGGGCCATGACCCACACTTTCTGACCAGGCTGAAGCTCTACCAGAGTGGCATTCTGGTCGTACCACCGCTTCATCTCCTCCTGGCTGGCTTCCAGATTCGCCTCAGCGAGTTGCCTGAAACGCCTAGTCTGGTTCCTGAAGGCCAGCATGTAGCTATATACATCCTGGGGAGGTTTCCTGGGAGATTGCTCCCAGCCTTCCTTGACCAGACTCAGAGGTCCTCTCACTGGGTGTCCATAGAGAAGCTCAAAGGGGCTGAACCCTAGAGATTTCTGTGGCACCTCCCAGTATGCAAAGAGCAGGCATGGCAAGAGGACGTCCCACTTATGCCTCATAGGTTCCTCAAGACCCATAATCATGCCTTTTAGGGTCCGGTTGAATCTCTCAACCAACCCATTTCCTTGGGGGTGGTAAGGAGTGGTGAACTTATAAGTTACCCCACACTCCTGCCACAGGGACTTCATATACTTGGAAATGAAGTTTGTACCTCGGTCAGACATTACCTCTCTAGGGAATCGCACTCGGGAGAAAATTCCCATCAGTGCCCGTCCCACCACGGGGGCCGTCACTGTCCTCAGAGGTATGGCTTCCGGGTACCGGGTGGCATGGTCCACCAAGACCAGGATGAACCTGTTGCCCATGGCTGTCTTGGGGTCCAGTGGCCCCACAATGTCAATACCCACCCGTTCAAAGGGGGTGCTGACCACAGGGAATGGCTGGAGAGGAGCCTTTTGCTTCCTCCCACTCTTTCCACTTGCCTGGCATGTCTGACAGGTCCTGCAGTGAGTATCTGAACTCCTGCGCATTTGGGGCCAATAAAAGTGGGTGACAAGCCTCTAAAAGGTCTTGTCCTGCCCCAAATGTCCTGCTAACGGCACATCATGAGCCAGCCCCAGTAGGAAGGCTCTGAAGCACTGGGGTACCACCAGCACATGGGCTGACCCAGGCTCAGCAACCTTAGGCTCAGTATACAGGAGATCATTCTCCCAGTAGATCCAATGTGATCCAGACTGATCACCTGCTGCCTGGTCTGCAGCCTGCTGCCGCAAACCCACAAGAGAAGGGCACTTGTTCTGCTCCTCACAGAACACCTCCCTGGAGGGTCCTCCTTCCTGCTGCCAATGGGTCAGCTCAGGCAGGTCCCCCAGTTCAGCTACCTGTTCCCCTGTAGGCTCCAGGGCATCCCCCTCAGGGTCTACCTCCTCCTGGACCGTGTGAACTTCGGGGGCCGGTTTCCCGCGCCCCCTGCCTCTTCTCTTTAAGGCAGGTACCTGGGCCTCCCTCTCAGGCTCCAGGTCCTCTTGAGCACCCTTACTGGCTGCCATGGACCATGTGGCCACACACGCCCAGTCAGGCAGACCCAACATCTCCAAATGAGCACTTCGCTCCACCTTCGCCCAAGGTGAGCTCTCCAAATCGTTCCCCAACAAACAGTCAACAGGCATGGCTGGCCTCACAGCTACTTGAAGAGTACCAGAGACCCCCCCACTCAAAGGGAACCTGAGCCACCTTGCAGTGGCTCTCTGTGTTGTCAGCGGCAACAACTGGGTAAAATGCATTGGGGACAACCTGCTCTTGAGACACCAGGTGACACTTGACAGCTGTCACACTGGCTCCTGTGTCTCGAAGAGCCTCCACTCTATGGCCATTGATGGTCACTCACTGCCTGTACTTCTTAGTGTTATCAGGCAGTTGGGTCCTGGGAACCACCTCACAGTCTCCTAAAGAGACAAGGGACATCTCTGCGCGACCCCACCCACCTTGGACACCCATCTCCTCCCCCAGGGCTACACTCGCCATCTGCCGGTGTGGAGCACCAGTGGGTGCTGTCTTTCCAAACTGTGGGCACTGGGGATCAACAGACTTATGGCCCACTTCACCACACTTGTAGCACCTCAGGGGTCCCCTGGGAACAGGCCTACCTGTCGGGCCCCGTGCTTCTTCTCAGGCGGAGGCTGGGAACCCTTCCCTTGGTTCCCTTGGGGATTACTTTGGGGCCCTTTCTGGAACTCCCTCTGTTTACCCTTGTCCCCCCCACTCTTCTGCTGGGGACCCTGCCCACTCTTGGCGGAGTCTCCCACGTGACCGCTGTGGACCCGGGTGCTCACCTAGCGGTCCGCCTCCTCAGCAAGCTTCCTAGGGTTAGTCAGCCTGCTATCAATAAGGTGCTGGCGTAGCTCTGGAAAACAATTACTTGACAAGTGCTCTCATGCAATTAAATCAAAGAGCCCCTCAAAATCATTCACTTTGCTACCCTTCACCCAACCATCCAATGCTCTGCAAAAGAAAGTTACATATTCTACCCATGTGCTTGACTCCATCTTCTTGCAATTTCTAAACCTCTGCCTATACAATTCAGGAGTCAACCCATACCTGGACATCAATGCATCTTTCATGTGGCTGTAAGAATTATGGACTTCAGAGGGCAAGTCTAACAATGTATCCCGCCCCTCACTAAGGAACCGTCCCCACAACCCCGCTCCCCAATCCTTCTCAGGGACCCGTTGGGAGGACATAGGCCTTGAACCACTGCCCAATGTCATCATTCTTGTAAAACTCTCTAACCACATCCTTAGGTATGTACACCCTTGCTTCAACAGGCATTGACGGTGTGCTGCCACCAGAGGGAGTAATCTCTAAGCTCCTAGCTTTCAACTCCAACTCCCTCAAATTCCTCTCATGATCCAACTGCATCCTTTTTTCCTCTAGGGCCAATTTCCTTTTCTCCAACTCCAACTGCCCACCCAATTTGAGCTTGGCCAGCTCCAATTTGTGCATCCTACTTTTCTCCCTGTCCTCCAACTCTTCTGGGGACAGGCCCTTGGCAGAAACACTGCTACCTACTGGGGAAGTTGCTCTCCTCCCCTCTGGACCCAATGGCCCATCCAGCTGCTCATCTGCATTCTCAGCCCCCTCCTCATTCTCAGGAGTATTCCTTGCTTCGACCCAGGCCCTCAGCGCCTTTTGGAACTCATCCTTCTTGGTGAGACCGGTCATAGCAACTTTAAATTTCCTGCAGAAGTGCTTTAGCTGTCTCACATTGTAGCATTCTAGTTTCTCCTCTTCCCAATCAAAATCAACAGATGCTATGGATGCTGCTTTATCCATTGTGGTTAAACTTGGCAGTTCTTGGCAAAAATAGAAAATCCCAGGAAAAACAATCTACCAAAAGTATGTGGTCACGTTTGGTCGGCACTCACTAGTAGGGTTCACCAATCACTGTATATGAGTCACAAATGCAAGTCCAGAATCCTCACCGCTGACCAACAATGTTAGATTTGGGGGTCTCTAGTTGGCAGAGGTAGGTACCTTTGACCAAATAGGGACCCTTGCGTCTAGTCAGGGTAAGGGGGTACACTCCTAAAATAACCCCTGCTCACCCCCTTGGTAGCTTGGCACGAGCAGACAGGCTTATCTCAGAGGCAGTGTTTAAAGCATTTGTGAACACATACAGTAACCCAGTGACAACACTACAGATGGACACCACACAGGTTGTATATTAAAAATAAGTATCTTTTATATAGATTTAACACAAGACCACAAACGACAAAAATCCACAATACTCTACTTTAAAAATGGTAGAATTAGCTCAGTTCTCTTTAGATGGTAAATGCGACACTGAGTTCAATGTACCTTTGGATGTGTAACGCTATACAACGAAAGTGTTGCAGGGAAGGTGATGCGTCGGTTCCTTACACGCAAGAACGGTGATGCGTCGGGTCCCTACTGATGCGTAGGGGATGCGTCGGTTCTTCTTGGCGTGGGGAGGTGATGCGTCGGTTTCTTACTGCGCTCCCGTGGCGATGCGACCAGCAACGCCGTGATGCGATGAAGATCCGGTGCAATGAAACAAAGATGGCGTCTTCGTCTTGATGCCGCACGATGCAGGCACGCCCGACGGCCGTGCGGCGACTCAACGATTCTTCCGAGCCGCGACAGGCCCTGCGACACGCTTCCCGGTGATGCGACGGCGTCTGATGCGACATCGATCCTCTTCTCCGGCGATGCGGTGCGACAGCGGCGACACCCTTCTTCAGTGATGCGACGACAGCGGCTGCGGCGGCGACACGCTTCTCCGATGATGCGACGGCGTCTGATGCGACGGCGACACTGTTCTCCGGCGATGCGAGGCGCTTCTGCGAGGCGAAGCGACAGCGGCGACACCCTTCTTCAGTGATGCGACGACAGCGGCTGCGACGGCGTCACGCTTCTTCTTCGTGAGTCGCGCTTCCAGCTCCTTGCGACACGCAGTCCCTCAGAAGGCCCAACACAACAGTAGGCACTTCAAAAGAACTCTTGGGGAGCTGGTGGGTGAAGTCTGTTGTCCCTGAGACTTCAGCAGGAGGCAAGCTCTCTCTCTCAAGCCCTTGGAGATCCTTTACAAGTTGATGAAAGTACACACAAAGTTCCTTTCTCCTTCCTTTGGCAGTCAGGCAACCACTTGCAGGCCAATCCCCCAAACAGCACTCAGCTTAGGGATAGTCTCCTCCTCAGTTTCTCTGTTTCCTTTCCTCAGCAAAGGTTCTTCTTGTTTCCCAAAAGTGATCTAAAGTTCTGGAGTCTGGGTCCCCTCTTTTATAAGGCAGCGAGGCCTTTGCCTAGTCCAAACCAGTTCTGGTCAGTCCTGGAGCACTTTGTTGACAAGACTCCTTCTTTCCTTTCACAGTGTAGGCCAGAGACATCAGACGCACCACAGGAGGTGGAGCCAGCATTGTGGAGGGAAAGCACAGCCCTATTCAGGTCCCAGGTGCAACTCCTCCCACCCATCTACATGCAGATCTCTCTATTCAGCCCTGTGCTGACTCACCCTGTCTCCTGGAATCCCCCAGCCCCAGCCCCTGTCACTCAAACTCCAGACAAGGAATACACAACCTAGCAGAGGCAGGCTTGGATAGTTAGGCAAGAAAATACCTACTTTCTAAAAGTGGTATTTTCAAACACAGAATGTTAAAACCAACTTCACTAAAAGATGTATTTTATCATTCTGAGTTCAGGCATACTAAACTCGAATTTCTACCTAGTTCCATGGGTCAGTTGGGATTATAAGATGTAATAATCAAACTGCCCATTCTGGCCTATGGGGAACAGGTAGCCTTGCAATAGTGAAAAACGAAAATGGCTGTAATTCACTATTAGGACATGCCACACACATCAGGGCATGTCCTATCGTATACTTACAATGCACCCTGCCCTTGGGCCTACCATAGGGGTGACTAATATGCAGAAAAGGGAAGGTTTAGGGACTGGCAAGTGGGTGCACTTGCCCAGTCAACATGGCAGTACCAGACTGCACACAGGCTCTGCAATGGCAGACCTGAGACACACTTTTACAGGCTGCTTCTGTGGGTGGCACAACCAGTGCTGCAAGCCCACCAGCAGCATTTCGTTTACAAGCCCTGGGCACACTCAGTGCACTGTACTAGGGTCTGACAAGTAAACCAAACCAACCAATCATGGAATCACTAATCCATACACCAATTTACCATAGGGAGCACTTGCACTGTGGCACTGAATAGCAGTGGCACAGTGCCCAAAGCATCTATAACCAGCAAAAACACATGAGGCAACAGCAAAAAAATGAAAGGGAGACCCACGCCAACAGTGGCAGGCCTAACACTCCTGAGGCAAGTTCAGGAGGTCCTCTGTCAGCCGGTCTTAAGTCAGAGGCATGGAAGGAGGAGTAGTCTCGAAGGCGAAGGAGTAGTCTCGAAGGGGAAGGAGTAGTCTCGAAGGGGAAGGAGTAGTCTCGAAGGGGAAGGAGTAGTCTCGAAGGGGAAGGAGTAGTCTCGAAGGGGAGGGAGTAGCTCCTTCGGACTATCTGAATAACCCTCTTGTTTGATGTGATGGTTTGCCAGTGGTGGAGGTGATGGCCGATCCTGCCACCAACTGGCCGCCTATGATTTTGAAGGGCTGGACTAGGAAGGTTTAGAGGCTGCAGGAGGATGAGTGGACTGACTCAATCTCTGGCCGCCTGACCCACGGGGTCAAAAGAAGCCACACCCATGGCTGTGCATATGTTGTTGGACGTGCATGGTCTTGTGGGTGGGATATGGCTGGTACAGCTGAAAGCCCCTTCCGTTGCCACGAAAGGGGCGAAAAGCAGATGGGGGACAGGTGGGCACAGAGGCCTAAGGACTTGGCCGGAGCCCGCGAGTCCTTAAAGCGCTCCAGAGCCATGTCTGCCTGGTCTCCGAAGAGTTGGGTGCCATCAAAAGGCATGTACATAAGGGAAACCTGGACATCCCCAGAAAAGCCAGAAGTTCTGAGCCAGGTGTGGCATCGAACGGCCACCTTCGATGACATTATTTTGCCCAGTGAGTCGGTGATGTCAAGCCCACAATGAATAGCGAACTTTGCCACATCTCTCCCATCTGATACCGCTTGAGAGAGAATGGCCCTCCTCCTCCGGGACCTGTGGCAGAACCTGCGCAACCGTTTACCACAAGGAGTGAGCGTAACGCCCCAATAGGCATGCAGTGTTCATCAACAGTAATGCAAGGCTAGCGGAAGAAAAAATCTTTTTGCCCCAACTATCCAGTCTCTTTAATTCCGTGACCGGGGATGCGGAGGGAAACGCACCCTGTGAGGTAGAGGTCTGGATCATCAAACTCTTGGGGGTAGGGTTGTTGGTAAGGAATTTTGGGTCACCCAGATCAGGGCGATGACAGCGGGAACTGTCCTATTCACAGAGGCCGCCGTGCTGGGCTTCGACCAGGTTCCCAGAAGGACATCAGGCAAGGCTTCGTTGAAAGGCAGTAGGGGTTCAGAGGAGGAGACACCTCGCTGTAGGACCTCTGGCAAGATGTTGGTCTTGACTTCCACCGAAGGGAACTGAAGGTCCAGGACCCCGGCTGCCCTTCTCACCATCATAGCATATGAAGCTCCCTCCTCTGTAGGCAGGTTAGGGGAGGTATCCAGGCCACTGGCCTCACCCAATTCCTCATACCAGTCATTTCCTACTCAGGCTGGTCTTGTGAAGGATTGAGCGACCCCTCCCAATCATTCTTCATTCCTAGCCCCTCAAAAGAAGGCTGAAGAATCGACCTAGGACCCAAGGGTGCCATCGGCATTGGAATTGACGTCGATAGGCGCTGATCTGGCTCTGGGACGTCTAGGATGAGAATGGGGATGGCGGCACTGGGAGTATCAGTGTAGGGGCTGGCACCGGGGAAGGTCGCAGGGGAACGACTGGCGCCAGTTGGGATCTGCTACCAGATCCATTGGGGGGCATCAGCGCCGGAGTCGCTGGCACGGAACCCAATGGAGCCCCTCCTGAGCCTCCAGGGCCCACAGGTGTGCAGGGTCACCCAAATACTAGGCACATGGCTTCATAGAAATCTTTTAACTGAGCGGGGCCACTTCGGCCTGGAAAGGCAGGGAAGGGTGGAGCTGACCCAGGTGCAGGTTGCACAGAATGAGGCCTAGGGCATCGAGGCTCCTACGTCACGTCAGCTGACAAATGGGGAGACGTTGAAGCATGCTTCGACTTCTTGTGCTTTTTATGCCTCTTACCTGACCGACTTGATGACTTCAAGTGGGAGGACTTAGGACTCCCGGAGCGGTGCTGGGACCTGCCCCTCGACCGGGAACGAGACCTCTGGGGTGAATGGCGTGGAGTCAAATGCAGGGTCGCAAGCAGTTTTAGGGACCGCTCCCTCATTGCCATGGCCTGGCAATCAGAGCACGACTTCGAGTTGTGGTAACACTCCAGGTACCATAGAAAAACTGAGTGTGGAGCCGTCACCGACATGGCGCGATGACAGGGGTAGCACAGTTTGAAACCAGAAGTCTTCTTCAACATGAAAGAAAAACCTACACACCAAAAAATTTCGACAAAAGGTAAAGAAAAGCCTGTCAAAAAGTGACAGAGGGTAGCTCTCTTCACGGATCTGTGCTAGCTGGCGCGGAAAGAAAAGAACTGACGCCAGTGCGCCGAGGTGGCGCCTATAAAGGTGACGCGGACGTCACTCCCGGCATGGTCGATGACACGTGGATCCGACTGATGCCACCTACTGGCACGCAAGGGTATTGCTAGAGCAAAAGTCTTCTGGATCCAGCCTGATACTTGGGATATTCTAAGGTAAGGAATCCGAGGCTAGATGTCTCTTTCACATCAACTAGTTCTTGTACAGTTCTTCTGGGTCTCAAGTATAATTTTCTTGCAGTTACCTGTTGAAATTTCACAAAGAACTTTGACAACTAGTTCTGGCATTAGTATCAGGTATATTTTTTTGCAGTTATGATGTAGTTCGGCGAAATACAGGCATATTCTGTTTCCTTGTTTAAAATATGTTCTTTTATGAAATGTTTTATTTTTGTGTTCTTATCTTAATTGTTATATAGTATTGTTTCAATAATGACATTTTTTATGTTTTGTATGTTTAATGGGTTTTATTATCAAAATAAGCATTGCTAGATTAATTAACTAGCTGATTAATTGGCTGTCAAAAGCCAATGAGAGGCCAAGTACTCCTCCTTGGATCTGAATAATTGATCAGTTTCTGTTTTTATCCCTTCTCCTTATCCTCTCCACTGGTCTGTATAGCTGGTTTTAACAGACATCCCCTGGGTAGTCTGAGATCTGAAAGAAGAAATAAATAATGGAATGATGGGGGGCGCTAGGTGGCGCACGAGCAATATGGCCGCACTGGAGTGAGGCTCCTGCAGCTCGGCACAATCATCTGCTAATTTCTCCTGCCCAGATGGTCCTAACCTGTAACTAACTGCGGCGACGAGGTGACTACGACCCTGTGTACTGGCGCTGTGAGTTTGGTGCGGGTAGTGCATTGCTAACTGCCACTACAACCTCATCCTGTGATCACAGCTGGGGCGGGCTGACTCGCCTGGAGCCGCTGCCGGGCGGAACTCAGCAAGAGAGCACTGCGGCGCCCATGAGGCAACCAGGCCCCGCCCTCTGTCGTGGCCAGAGCTCCCGCGCCTTCAGCAACAAGGGTGAGTGCAAGCTAACACGCCCCCAGCGCCTAACGACATATTCCCATCCCTGCTCAACCGAAGAGGCAAGGGCGTAGAACGCCCACACTTCCACCGCTGCAGCTCCTACCTCAATCCCGTGACGCAACGAGAGCCGCCATCGCTATTTGCTGCCCAAGTGCGGATAAGCGCAGTGAGCCCCATCTGCCCGCGAGCAAACGGCTACAATTGCCACAAATCGGCGGCTTCTGGAAATCGCTGCTGCATCGCCGCAGGGGGGGGGGGTGTCCACAACGTTGCAGAGTCTCCCTTCACCACGAGGGCGCTCCCTCCTTCAACTCTCCCACCCGCACCGAGCTAGGTACCCTGTGGTGACACAGCAGGCCTGACCGCACCGGCTACCCATCACCAAGTCGTTGGCATTGTGGTCCCGGTTCCGCTCCAGAAATCGACTCCCGAGTGGATCCCTCCTCGCATCCCCTACTGGACTGCCCCCCTCCCTGGCGCTGCTGACCACCACCGATCACTAACGCACGCTGCCCGCATGCTGGTGGATCCGCTGGATCGCGGGTGCTCTACTGACTGGGATCCTGCACTCGGCCAGCTTCTAATATAGCGCATCAGCCATCGCCCTGGGCCCTCCCGGCACTTTGCGCCATTTCGCACGGACCTTAGCTGTGAAGCACGCCTTCGCGATCTCAAGGATCTTCAATCCCTTCATCAGAAGATTTAGTTCAACATACTTCCTCCTGACCTTGGCATCCACCTCTTGAACTCCATCTAAGCTTGCACTCCCCGTATCAATCATCACGTTGGGACTGCGCAATTCCGCTCTTCTCCTCCCCCCGCACCACCTTCTTGTTGCGGAGTACCCTGTCCAGTGGCATTCGCAGTGTTTGGTACCCTCGCCCGCCCCTACTGCCCAGAACAGCCCGGGGGGTTGCCTGCGCTTCTCGAGCTCCGCAACAGGCGAACTGACACCTCACGCTCACTGGCAGACATCGCCTCCACTGTCGTCTCATCCCAATCATGGGGAAGGCAGACATAAAACAACGCCGGCTGACATTAGAAACCAAGAAGACCAGCCGCCTACAACAGGAGGATCCTGACGCGGCCAGAGGAGAACCCACACAGGGGTCGTCCCCCACGCCGGACGAAGATATGAAATCCCTCCTTCTAGAGATGCGGCAAAGCCTAACTTCTATCGCAGACAAAATGGACGCCATGACCAACCGGATGGATGCCATTGTTCACAAGCTAGATGGCCATGACGAGCGCATCAAGGAAACGGAACGCCGCATCTCAGATGCTGAAGACACCACGTCACATATCCAGACGAATGTGGCGCAAATGGATAAACTGCTGAAGATCATTGCAGCAAAAAACGAAGACCTCGAAGCGCGCAGTAGGAGAAATAATATAAGAGTCCTTGGCATTCCCGAGAGCACCAACACAGGAAGGATGGAGAGTACATAGAGAGACTGCTGCGTGACACAATTGGCGCCGATTCCTTCTCTTCCCAATTTATAGTTGAAAGGGTGCATAGATCGCTCGGGCCCAGGTCGCCACCAGGAAGCACACCACGCCTCATCATTGCACGGCTCCTAAATTACCGGGACCGGGATGTTGCCCTCAAGGCAGCTCGGGAGAATTGCCAACTCACCTTTGAAGGAAACCTGTTCACTCTCTACCCGGACTTCATAGCTGCCGTGTAGGAGGAAAGGCGCAAGTTCATGCCCGCCAAACAAAAGCTTCGTCAAGCCCAAATCGATTATGCTCTTCTGTACCCGGCCCGATTGCGAGTCACACATCAAGGCAAACAATCTTTCTTTACTAATCCGCAACAAGTGGAAGACTTTTTGAAACGCCTTAAACGCCGAAACAACTCCTCCGCTTCACCAGATTCATCACCAAGATCGACTTCTCCGGCCACAGAGTAACTGACACCCGAAGCATGCCATGGCCACCTCCTGTGGCGTTCGAGACACCGCACCATCACAGCGTCCCATGAACTCGGAAGCATGAATCCTCCAGATTGGGACACCCGTCGCCGCAAACCAGATAAGTGAAACACTGGGACTCTGTGACACTCAGCACCGAGCGCCCTAGCCCTCTTAGAGTTCGGCCACTCAACCGTTCTGACTCTCTGAGGGCAGGGAGTGACCGTGCATGAACCTAGGAGTTCCCCCCCAAGGGCGCTCCCCCTTTGTTCTCCGCTGCAGACCTGTATGCAGATTGTTTTTGGATCTACTGGGGTTTTTTGAGGGGGGTGGGAAAGTTCCTTCTGGCATGTTTGGGATGCTTCAGTGGGTGGGGGTGGGAAAGGGACTATTTCCGAAGGTTTACACAGCACACAAGACACCACATGAAAGACAGATGCATTATTGTTTTTCCATCCTCTTTCCAGAAGTAGTATGGCCACAGCGCTATTTATTATGTACCACCAGAGCATATGGCTAATCCATTGCCTCACCAGAATCTGCAGATCCTTACCTGGAATGTTAGAGGGTTAGGAGACCCGAGGAAACAACGCCAGGTGCTGGCATACTTAGACCGACACCAAGTCCATGTCGCAATGCTCCAGGAGACCCACATCAATCCTAGACACAATAGCACCTTCGCACATAAATGGGCTGACCACAGAATATTCTCCTCCTACTCCTCATACTCTAGAGGAACGGCCATACTTATAAAAAAAAAAAATAACTCCCTTTGCCCTGGCTGGGTCCTGCACAGGACCAACGCGGGCAATACTGCCTTGCATGGGGCAGATTAGGTACAGAGTCAGTTACCTTGGCATGCTGTTATAGCCCCAATGTCGATTCCCCCGATTTTTTTACCTTGCTTTGGGGGAAGATCATGGAGATCGGCGCTACTCACATAATATGGGGTGGGGATTTCAATGTCGCCCTCAATCCTGCCGAGGACAGGATTAACCCCGCACCACTACAATAGATCACACAAAGTGCTTCATGGCATGGTGGCGGACAGTGGATTGTTAGACGCCTGGTGCCATTTCCACCCCCACACCACTGAAGGTACACACTTCACCACTCAGTCCACATCTTGGGCCCGATTAGACTACTGCCTCCTCTCACGCGGCCTAGGTCCGTCGATAACGGGGGTCACGCACTTAGCAAGAACATATTCTGATCATTCTCCCGTAAAACTAACACTCACCACCCCCCCCCCGGTCATGTTTCCCCCGTAGCATTTGGAGATTGCAGCCCCTAACACTGCTTGATAAAGCGTTCCACAGCGAGTTAGGACAGGAAATCACAGAGTTTTTTCAGAGGAATAGGGGCTCTGTGGACAGCGTCAAAACAGTTTGGGAGGCCTTCAAGGTCACGATTCGGGGATTCTGCATCTCGAAAGGCTCTGGGTTCCTACGGGATATCCAGGGAACACTGAAGAAACTGGAAAGAGAGCTCAAGAGGCTAGAAACTAGGCTCTCCATGGATGCTGATGGACAGACCCAACGCGAGTTTCGTGATAAACTCTCGGAATACATCAACACTGCGGACCGTGAGACAAAATTTAGGGGTAAATACTGGGTGGCCCGAAGATTTGGTGAAGGTGAGCGCCCTGGGAAGGCCCTGGCGGAGACAATACGGAAGCCCCGCTTCTCTAATTATGTCTTGGAAATTGAGGGTCCTGGGGAAGTGCTATATAGAGACACCACTGACATACTCAACACGTTCACCACGCACTACTCTCTGCTGTACACCTCAGGTAGGCGGGACCATCTCGATAGCTACCTCAAGGACGTGGCTTTGGGATGGTTGGGTGACTCACAGAGAGAGTTCCTGTGTGCCCCCTTCGAATTGGATGAGATACGGGAAGCTATAATGCACATGAAGTCCGGTAAGGTTCCTGGCCTGGATGGGCTTCTCATCGACTTCTACAAAACGTACATAGATCAATTAGCTCCCATCCTAAAGGAGGTATATGAGGATGCCCTGGAGACAGGCACACTTCCCCCTCCATAAGAGAAGCGCTCATCACCTCCCTTCTTAAACCTGGGAAACCAGCGCTTCACTGCGACTCTTATAGACCATTGTCCCTCATTAATTGTGATACTAAAATTTTGGCCAAAGTCCTAGCCAATAGACTAAATCTGCTTATGGAGAAGCTTGTCCTTCCCGATCAAGGGGGCTTCATCTCAGGGCGCACGACTACACATAACCTCCGTACCTTTTTCTCAATCCTACACAATGTGGATCCCGACATGGCGCTGGTCTTCTTGGACACCACCAAGGCGTTTGACTCCGTCGAATAGGATTACCTACTAGGGGTTTTACAACAAATGGGCTTCCCCCCACTATTTCTCTCATGGATAGGGTTGTTATACCGACTCCCAACAGCCAAAGTCCTGATTAATGGTCGCTTATCTCCGCCTTCTCCATCACCATGGGTACCAGGCAGGGGTGCCCACTCTCTCCCCTGCTTTTCGCCCTGGCGGTGGAGCCCCTGGCAGCCAAGCTAAGACAACACCACCAGGACAAAGCACTACGCTGTAATCTGCGGCAGATACTCATATCTCCCTACGCGGATGACATTACCCTTTATGTCAGGGACCCACAACACAACATAAATCCGCTTCTACAAGAATTTGTCTTTGGGAAATTGTCTGGGATCCAGATCAATTTGGTGGATGTCACAAATATTCCCTCTCACCCCTTCAGCCACTCAATTTCCCCTAGATTGCCCACTGGAATGGTGCAACTCAGACATGCGCTACCTAGGGATCCGCATCTCCAGGGATCGGGAAGAACTAATGCGCCTCAAATATGGCAATATTCTAGACCACATTACGGGCTGTGTTACTCGATGGATCTCGCTGCCGCTCTCCCTGGCAGGACGTGCCTCCTTAATAAAAATGGTAGTTCTCCCACAGCTGTTATATTTGTTCCTCAACATTCCGTATCACCCCGGTAGACACTTCTTTAAGGCGCTGCAATCAGAAATGATCAGATTAATATGGGGAGGCAAACAGCCGCGGCTACAATGGAACATACTCACCAGGCCTTACTCACAGGGGGGATTCGATATCCCGAACTTCGAACTTTATTACACATGTGCCCAAGCACACCACGCTTATTGCACAAGTTACTAACTTGTGTAACGATATATCTGTAAGAGACAGTAGTTAGTGACAGATTCCTTACCTTAGAATATCCCCAGGCGTCAGGCTGGATCCGGAAAGTTTTGCGTAGCAGTACCCCTGCGCGTCGGTAGGCGGCGTCGTGCGGCTCCGCGTCCATCGTCGGGATCGCCGGGATGACGTCGCGGCCAATACTTAGACGCCGCCCATGCGCGCTGGCGTCAGTTCTGTACACGAATTTCCGCGCCAGAAACGCAGAGCCATGCAAGAAACTGACACTGGTGTCTGAAAACTAGGGCCCTGAAAGGGATGTCCTTAACCCTAGAAATCAGTTCGCAGAACGGGGAGGATGGGTGGGCGGTAGGAATCTGTCACTAACTACTGTCTCTTACAGATATATCGTTACACAAGTTAGTAACTTGTGCATCTGAAAGAGACACGTTAGTGACAGATTCCTTACCTTAGAATAGATACCCCAGCAATACCAACCCCGGTGGTGGGTCTGCGAACAAAGATCAGACAAGGAAGTCTCGGAGAACAGAACGGCCAAAGAAGCCGTCTCTCCGGACTTGGCTGTCAAGGCAGTAATGCTTGGTAAACGTGTGCAGCGAGGCCCACGTGGCTGCCTGACAAATGTCCTGCAATGGGACACCACGTCCCAAAGCCGTGGTGGCGGCTGTCGCCCTGGTGGAATGGGCACGTAGCCCAACAGGGGGCTCCTTCTTAGCCAAAGAATAGCAGGCCTTGATACACAAGACGACCCAGCGGGAGATGGTCCGCTTGTGTACCGCCCGACCTTTTTTGGCGCCCACGTAGCCAACAAAGAGCTGGTCGTCCACCCGGAAATGCTGTGTGCGGTTTAGATAAAATGAAATCGCACGTTTTGGGTCCAGACGGTGGAGCCTCTCTTCCTCTCTAGAAGGATGCGGAGGCAGAAAGAAGGTGGGCAAAGTGATGGTCTGCCCAATGTGAAAAGCAGTAACCACCTTTGGCAAGAAGGACGGACGCGTCCTAAGAACAACCTTGTCTGGATGAACAGACAGAAAGGGGGGCTTGCACGAGAGAGCCTGGAGCTCACTCACCCGCCGAGCGGAGGTGATGGCCACCAGAAAGGCTGTCTTCAGAGTGAGAAGACGAAAAGGACAGTTATGTAGAGGCTCAAAGGGAGCGCACATTAAAAAGGTAAGAACCAAGTTCAAGTCACACTGAGGCATTACAAACGGAACAGGAGGAAAGAGGTGTGTAATGCCTTTAAGAAACCTGTTAACAACAGGGGACTTGAAAAGGGAGGGCTGATCAGGAAGCCTGAGGAAGGCAGAGATTGCACAAAGATAGCCCTTGATGGTACCCAGGGCAGAACCCTGTTGGGCCAGAGAAAGAAGGAACAGAAGAACCTCAGAAAGAGGGGCAGAAAGGGGATTCACAGCCTTTGCTGTGCACCATGCCACAAACTTGTTCCACCTGCAGGCGTATACCACCTTAGTGGAGGGACACCTGGCTGCCAGAATCACATCACAAACTTCGGGAGGCAAGTCGAAAGGAATTAACTGCCGCCGCTCAATCTCCACGCAAGGAGGTGGAGACTGGACAGGTTCGGGTGGAGGACCGTCCCCTGCTGCTGCGACAGAAGATCCTCCCGAAGAGGCAGACGGATCGGGGGATCGACGCTCATACTGAGTAGCTCTGGATACCAAACTCTTCGAGCCCAGTCCGGAGCCACAAGGATGACTTGGGCCCGGTCGCGCCGAATCTTCTTCAACACTCTGGGTAGAAGTGGTATAGGCGGAAAGGCGTACAACAGACCGCAACTCCACTCGCGACGAAAAGCGTCGCTGAGCGAGTGCCGCCTTGGAAATTCCAATGCGCAGAACTGATGACATTGCGCGTTCTCTTCGGTGGCGAATAGATCTAACCAAGGCTCTCCCCACTGTAGAAAGAGTCCTTGCGCCACCTCCGAGTGAAGACGCCATTCGTGATCCATCATGCACCTGCGGCTGAGTTCGTCCGCCCTGGCGTTCAGGGAACCTGCCATGTGTTGAACCATCAGGCGCATGCCCTGATGTTCCAGCCATGTCCAGAGACGCAGAGCCTCCTGACATAGGGTCCACGACCCAACCCCGCCTTGTTTCTTGCAGTACCACATGGCGGTGGTGTTGTCTGTGAACACCTGCACTACCTTCCCTTTGACAGAGGGAAGGAATGCCTTGAGTGCAAGTTGGATCGCCCAGAGCTCCAGAAGGTTGATATGGAGCCGGGACTCCGCCGGAGACCACAGGCCTCTGATCTCCGCCTCTCCCATGTGACCGCCCCATCCCAGAAGGGACGCGTCAGTCACAACTGTGTGCTCTGGCTGGGGAAGGGAGAGGGATCTGCCCATGACCCATTGCCGGTTCGAGAGCCACCACTGCAACTGCCTTGCAGTCCCCTCCGAGATCTGGACATAATCGGACAGGTTCCCCTGATGCTGCGCCCACTGGAACTTCAGGTCCCACTGCAGAGCCCGCATATGCCATCTGGCATGATCGAAAAGCAGGATGCAGGAGGCCATGAGGCCCAGCAGCCTCAGGGTCATCCGTACCGAAACCCAGGATAAAGGCTGAAAGATCGGAATCATAGCCTGAATATCCTGGACTCGCCATTCGGGAGGATAGGCCCGAAACTGCGTTGTGTCCAGAACTGCTCCGATGAAAAGGAGCTGTGGAGAAGGAATCAGGTGCGACTTCGGCACGTTGATGGAGAACCCCAGCGAGTGCAGGAGTTCGGCCGTAGTCTGGAGGTGGGAGATGACTGCCTGGGACGAGCCCGCCTTCAACAACCAGTCATCGAGGTAGGGGAAGACTGGAACCCCTGCCCGGCGCAGATGAGCTGCGACCACCGCCATCACATTCGTGAACACCCGAGGGGCGCTGGTAAGGCCAAAGGGGAGCACGGTGAACTGAAAATGCTTGAGGCCTACCGTGAACCGCAGGTAACGCCGGTGGGCCGGCAGGACGGGGATGTGAAAATATGCGTCCTGCAAGTCCAACGCTACCATCCAGTCTCGAGGGCAGTCAAGACCTGAGCTAGGGTGAGCATCTTGAACTTCTCCTTCCGGAGGAAGCGCTTGACGTTCCGGAGGTCCAAAATAGGACGCATGTCCTCCTTGTCCTTTTTGGGCACCAGAAAGTAGTGGGAGTAACAACCACGCACTACTTCTGGGGTCGGAAAGCGCTCGATGCACCCTTGGCCAAGAGGGCCGCAACTTCATTCTGAAGAAGCACCAAATAATCCCCCGACATGCGGTGGCATTGAGGTGGCATGGCTGGGGGGGTAGTCTCGAAGGGGAGGGAGTAGACCCTTCGGACAATGTCCAAGACCCACTTGTCCGATGTGATGGCACGCCAGTGGTGAAGGTGATGGCGGACCCTGCCCCCCCACTGGCGTGCTGTGGACATGAAAGGATGGACTAGGAGGGCTTGGAGGCCGCGGACGGGGCAGAGGTGGTGGCCTGACCCGCACGCTGGTTACCCGACCCGCCTTGGCGGGAGCCACGCCCTCGGCCACGAGAAGACGCTTGCTGCGCGGGCCGGTGGCTGGGCAATGGACGTGACTGGGCGCCCCTTCCGTGGCCACGAAAGGGACGAAAAGCAGACTGCTGCGGAGGGCGCGAGGCCCAAGGACTTGGCCGTAGCCCGCGAGTCCTTAAAGCGCTCCAGCGCGCTGTCTGCCTTATTGCCAAAAAGGCGGATGCCATCGAAGGGCATGTCCATAAGGGTGTTTTGGACATCGCCCGAGAAACCAGTGGTCCTCAGCCAGGCGTGACGGTGTAGCGCCACCGTCGTGGCAAGCGATCTGCCCAGCGAGTCGGCGGTGTCTAGGCCACATCGTATTGTGAACTTCGCCGCGTCTCTCCCGTCTGCAATGACACGGGTGAGTAGTGTCTGGACCTCCTCAGGACACTTAGGCAGCACTTGCGCCACCGAAACCCACAGAGAGTGGCCGCAAGCCAGCACTGGATGAAGAAAAAACCTTCTTCCCAAATTGGTCCAGTTTTTTGGATTCCCTGTCCGGCGGAGCCGTAGGGAAGGCGCTTTGAGAAGTAGAGGCTTGGACAACCAAGCTCTCGGGGGTGGAGTGTTGGGAGAGGAACAAGGGGTCGCCCGGGGCCGGGCGATGGCGTCGGGCCACGTTCCTGTCCACAGGAGCCCCTGTGGTGGGCCTGGACCAGGTGCCCAAAAGAACGTCCGAAAGTGCGTCGTTGAACGGCAGCAGTGGCTCCGAGGAGGTAGCCGCCGGCTGAAACACTTCCGTCAGGAGGTTAGTCCTGACAGCCACTGTAGGGAGCTCGAGGCGCAAGGCAGCGGCCGCCCTACGCAACACCGTTGCATAACTTGCTCCCTCCTCCGTAGCCACGGAAGGAGGAGACAGCATGCCAAGGTCTGGAGAGGTGTCCAGGCCACTGGCATCACCCAATTCCTCTGCCCAGTCCTGATAAGGTTCACATTGGGCTGTGAGAGGGTCTTCCGACCCCTCCCAGTCCTCCCCGTCCTCCAAAACAGGTGAAAAGTAAGGAGGATGGACATGAGGGAAGAAAGGTCCCATCGGCGTCGGAATCGGCGTCGGCCGACGTCGATCCGGATCCGTGTCCGGTGCCGGGGAGAACCTGGGGACGGTGTCATCCGGGACCTTGGACGGCGCCGGGAGTGGTACTGGGGAGGTCGGCGGCGGCGGAGGTGTTGTCAGGTCAACCGGCGGCGACCGGGATCCAGGCCTGGATCCGAGGGGGTCCTGCGGCGCAGGGGCCGGAGCCGCTGGAGACACCGGGGCCGGTGCCGCCGGTGGTGCCTAAGGGGTACCTCCACTGGGGCCCGCAGGCGCACCGGGGTAACCCTTAGGCCCGAAGATGCCAGCCATGGCCGACAAGAAGTTCTGGATGTAGGCCGGAGTCGACGTCGGACCCGGAACAGGCGGGTAGGCCGACGCCGGCTCAACGGGTACTCCCGGAGCCGCGGGGGCGGTACCAACAGGACCCTCAGCCGAGTCGTGAGACCGGCGAGGGGAGGTCTTAGAGCGACGCTTCTTAGACCTCTTGTGCTTCGCCTTACCTGAAGACGAAGACTTCGACCCCGACGAATGACGACGGCTCAGCGACCGGCCCCTCGACCTCTCCTTGGACTGGGACCTCGATCGGCGCGGAGCCGAGTGCCGGGCCTCGAGAAGCTTTCGAGACCGCTCTCGCAAAGCCTTCGGGCCGAGGGACTGACACTCGGGGCACAACGTGGGGTCGTGGCCGCCCCCAAGGCAGAAGAGACACTCACGGTGCGGATCCGTAATCGACATCATGCGATTACAGACCTCGCATGGCTTGAAGCCGGGCATCCCTACTGACACCTTGGAGTCGAAACAACTCGAAAACTTGGACAAAAAAGTCTCAAAAATACTCAGTCAAAAAATGACTGGGGGACTGCTCAATCCGGATCTGCGCTTACTGGCACGGAAAAAGAAAGAACTGACGCCAGCGCGCATGGGCGGCGTCTAAGTATTGGCCGCGACGTCATCTTGGCGCCGACGACGGACGCGGAGCCGCACAACGCCGCCTACCGACGCGCAGGGGTACTGCTACGCAAAACTTTCCGGATCCAGCCTGACGCCTGGGGATATTCTAAGGTAAGGAATCTGTCACTAACGTGTCTCTTTCAGATACTGGTTCCACCCTCCCAACTACATGCCTCAGGTTGCAGTAGAACAGTGGCTGGCTGATCCCATACCCCTAGCTGGCATGATATGTGCTGCCTCCCAACCACGGGACAAAGCACCCACGACGATTACCTGTACGGTTGATGCCTGGAACCGTATTCTGACTCTGCTGCAGGGCCCCTTGCTCTACTCACCATCACTCCCACTATCATATCATCCCCGCATGCAACTACTCCAGGAGAAGGGATTTCTCAAGCTCTTAGAGTGGAGTAAAATTGCAACTTGGGGAGACCTTTATCTTAACGGGAAGTTCCGGTCGTCACTAGACCAAATATTCCATGAGGTCCGTCCATCCCCACTGGATGTATTCCTCTATATGGCCCCTTTACAACTGATGCACAAGTTACTAACTTGTGTAACGATATATCTGTAAGAGACAGTAGTTAGTAACAGATTCCTTACCTTAGAATATCCCCAGGCGTCAGACTGGATCCGGAAAGTTTTTGCATAGCAGTACCCTTGCGCGTCGGTAGGCGGCGTCGTGCGGCTCCGCGTCCGTCGTCGGCGTCGTGATCGCCGGGATGACGTCGCGGGCAGTACTTAGACGCCGCCCCTGCGCGCTGACGTCAGTTCTGTACACGACTTTCCGCGCCAGGAACGCAGAGCCATGCAAGAAGCTGACATAGGTGTCTGAAAAATACTAGGGCCCTGAAAGGGATGTCCTTAACCCTAGAAATCAGTTTGCAGAACGGGGAGGATGGGTGGGCGGTAGGAATCTGTCACTAACTACTGTCTCTTACAGATATATCGTTACACAAGTTAGTAACTTGTGCATCTGAAAGAGACACGTTAGTGACAGATTCCTTACCTTAGAATAGATACCCCAGCAATACCAACCCCGGTGGTGGGTCTGCGAACAAAGATCAGACAAGGAAGTCCCGGAGAACAGAACAGCCAAAGAAGCCGTCCCTCCGGACTTGGCTGTCAAGGCAGTAATGTTTGGTAAACGTGTGCAGCGAGGCCCACGTAGCTGCCTGACATATATCCTGTAACGGAACCCCGCGGCCTAAAGCCGTGGTAGCCGCCGTTGCCCTGGTGGAATGGGCACGCAGCCCAACAGGAGGCTCCTTCTTAGCCAAAGAATAACAGGCT
Organism: Calotriton arnoldi; assembly: GCA_963921515.1. Classification (NCBI taxonomy): domain Eukaryota; kingdom Metazoa; phylum Chordata; class Amphibia; order Caudata; family Salamandridae; genus Calotriton; species Calotriton arnoldi. The sequence continues at coordinate 667,562 of CAWUFW010002608.1, forward strand.
TTGATACACATAGTGACCCAGCGGGAGATGGTCCTTTTGTGTACCGCCCGACCTTTATTGGCGCCCACGTAGCCAACAAAGAGCTGGTCATCCACCCGGAACTGGTGTGTGCGGTTGATGTAAAAAGAAAGCGCACGTTTTGGGTCCAGACGGTGGAGCCTCTCTTCCTCTCTGGAAGGATGCGGAGGCGGGAAGAAGGTGGGCAAAGTGATGGTCTGCCCAATATGGAAGGCAGTAACCACCTTTGGCAAGAAGGACGGACGCGTCCTAAGAACAACCTTGTCTGGATGAACAGACAGAAAGGGAGGTTTGCAAGAAAGAGCCTGGAGCTCACTCACCCGCCGAGCAGAGGTGATGGCCACCAGGAATGCTGTCTTCAGAGTAAGAAGATGAAGAGGACAATTATGTAGAGGCTCAAAGGGAGCGCACATTAAGAAGGTAAGAACCAAGTTCAAGTCCCACTGAGGCATTACAAACGGAACAGGAGGAAAGAGGTGTGTAATGCCTTTAAGAAACCTGTTAACCACAGGGGACTTGAAAAGGGAGGGCTGATCAGGAAGCCTGAGGAAGGCTGATATCGCACAAAGATAGCCCTTGATGGTACCCAGGGCAGAACCCTGTTGGGCCAGAGATAGAAGGAACAGAAGAACCTCAGAAAGAGGGGCAGAAAGGGGATTCACAGCCTTTGCTGTGCACCATGCCACAAACTTGTTCCACCTGCAGGCGTATACCACCTTAGTGGAGGGACGCCTGGCTGCCAGAATCACATCACAAACTTCGGGAGGCAAGTCGGAAGGAATCAACTGCCGCCGCTCAATCTCCACGCAAGCAGGTGGAGGCTGGACAGGTTCGGGTGGAGGACCGTCCCCTGCTGCTGCGACAGAAGATCCTCCCGAAGAGGCAGACGGATCGGGGGATCTACGCTCATACTGAGTAGCTCGGGATACCAAACTCTTCGAGCCCAGTCCGGAGCCACAAGGATGACTTGGGCCCGGTCGCGCCGAATCTTCTTCAACACTCTGGGTAGAAGTGGTATAGGCGGAAAAGCGTACAACAGACCGCAACTCCACTCGCGACGAAAGCGTCGCCGAGCGAGTGCCGCCTTGGAAATTCCAACGCGCAGAACTGATGACATTGCGCGTTCTCTTCGGTGGCGAATAGATCTAACCAAGGCTCTCCCCACTGCAGAAAGAGACCTTGCGCCACTTCCGAGTGAAGACGCCATTCGTGATCCATCATGCACCTGCGGCTGAGTTCGTCCGCCCTGGCGTTCAGGGAACCTGCCAGGTGTTGAACCATCAGGAACATGCCCTGATGTTCCAGCCATGTCCAGAGGCGCAGAGCCTCCTGACAGAGGGTCCACGACCCCACCCCGCCTTGTTTGTTGCAGTACCACATGGCGGTGGTGTTGTCTGTGAACACCTGCACTACCTTCCCTTTGACAGAGGGAAGGAATGCCTTGAGTGCAAGTCGGATCGCCCGGAGCTCCAGAAAGTTGATATGGAGCCGGGACTCCGCCGGAGACCAGAGGCCTCTGATCTCCGCCTCTCCCATGTGACCGCCCCATCCCAGAAGGGACGCGTCCGTCACAAAGTATCTAGACCACTGGCATCCCCAAGTTCCTCAGCCCAGTCCTGATCATACTCACACTGTTGTGTGAGAGGGTCTTCCGACCCCTCCCAGCTCTCCTGGTCCTCCTCTGGTTCAAAATATGGAGGAGGAGGGATATTTGGGACCCAATGTCTCATCGGCGCCGGAGCCGGCGTCGAGCGACGTCGGTCCGGCTCCATGTCCGGAGCCGGAGAGAACCGGGGAACGACGCCGTCTGGAGCCCCGGACGGCGTCAGGAACGGCACCGGGGACATCGGCGGAGGCGTGGTTAGGTCAACCGGCGTCGATGGGGGTTGCGGTACCACCGGAGCCGGGATCGAGGCCGGAGCCGAGGCCGGGATGAAGGCTGGCGGGACAGGCGGCGCCGGGACCGGAGTCGGCGGCGACGCCGGAGCAACCCCATCAGGGCCCGCGGGGCCCGAAGGCGCACCGGAGGGACCTTGAGGCCCGAAGAGGCGGGCCATGGCCGACAGGAATTCCTGTATTTCGGCCAGAGTCGCCCCCGAACCCGGAAAGGACGGGTAATGCGGGGGCGGCTCCACAGGCACGTCCGGGGCCGTGGGGGCGGGGACGGTGCCGACAGGGGCCTCAGCCGAGTCGCGAGACCGGCGAGGCGAAGTCTTAGAGCGATGATGCTTCTTACACTTTTTGTGCTTCGACTTACCCGAGGAGCGCGAAGACTTGGACTCCGACGACCGGCGGGGGCTCCGCGACCGGCCCCTCGACCTCTCACGGGACCGGGGCTTGGTGTGGCGCGGAGCCGACTGCCGGACCTCGAGTAGCTTTCGAGACCGCTCTCGCAAAGCCTTCGGGTGAAGTTTCCGGCAGTCAGGACACGACTTCGTGTCGTGGTCTCGGCCGAGACAGTAGAGACACTCTAGATGCGGGTCTGTGATCGACATCATTCGACCACAGGCGTCGCATGGCTTGAAGCCGGGCATCCCTACGACACCTAGGATTCGATGAAGACTCGAAAAGAAACAGTGAAAAATTCACCAAAAATTTAGTCAAAAATTGACTAGGGCACTGCTTTTCCCGTATCTGCGCTTACTGGCGCGGAAAAAGAAGAACTGACGTCAGCGCGCAGGGGCGGCGTCTAAGTACTGCCTGCGACGTCATCCCGGCGATCACGATGCCGACGACGGACGCGGAGCCGCACGACGCCGCCTACCGACGCGCAAGGGTACTGCTAAGCAAAAACTTTCCGGATCCAGTCTGACGCCTGGGGATATTCTAAGGTAAGGAATCTGTCACTAACGTGTCTCTTTCAGATACTGCAAGCTACCTCCCCAGGGCATATGGTTTCCATACTCTACCATACCATACATACTCAGCAGGAGGTGGCCCCATGCCCCGCTCGTGCGCACTGGAACACAGAGCTAGGCTATGAGCTCACTGACAAACACTGGACATACTGTTGTCTACAAACAGAGCAAATCTCAGCAAGCAGCAGACTGCGCATTACACATTTTAAATTTTTACATCTCCTATACTACACTCCAGTTAAAATGTACAAATACAAGCTGAAAGATTCAGATCGCTGCGACAGATGTGGCTCTCCAGGGGCTGATTTCCTCCATATAGCCTGGGAATGTCCTAACGTGAATGAGTATTGGGGACAGGTCTTTGATGCCCTGGAACAGATGACAACACTATCCCTAGAACGCACTCCACTAGTTGCTTTACTAGACTACACCGACCTAATCACTAAACCGTATCGCCGTTACCTCGCTACTGCTTTGTTAATGGCTAAACGCCGCGTTGCCTGTAGATGGGGTAGAGGGAGAGCGCCCAAGTTTAAAGACTGGCTCACCGATTTAATATACTGCCAGGAACAATTGACTAATTACGCAAAATTACTTCCCTTGGCATCACGGCCTAAAGATATTTGGGACCCTCTAAAAAGCTACCTCATAACACACCCCATAGCGACCCCTGCTGCCGCTCAAGAAGCCCCATAGATGTATTAACGTAAGGAGTACATAGGACGTACACTATGCACACTTCGAGTCACCAATTCACCCTCCTCATTATACCAAAAATGTGATGCATTGTCTATATACTGGTATTGGGCTGTAGATATTAGGTAATGTAGTCTAGCTCGCCTCCTCAGCGCATGCGTGGTTCTAAACATAACCATTGTTTTCACTGCTGTAAACCCTGATTTGTTGTTTGAAATCAAGGGGTGGAAAAAAAGACATCATGGACTTGGCTGTCATTTCCTCATACCGCGAACTGCTCCTGAGAGGAATGACTACTATTTGCGAACGTATATTAATGTGTCTGTCTCTGCTGGAATTCAAAGTTGCTGTATTATTTCATTGAAAAAATCAATAAACACAATTTAAAAAATAAATAAATAATGGAATGATACTAGAGCAACCCATCTCAAACTATATCATAAATAAGTCTTTTAGGGTACGGAGGTGTAACATCAGAAAATGCAGAGATTTCAGACTTTGTATGCTTGCATAGCACAAAGAAGGCCAAATAGATGAAGGGTAGCATTTACCCCGAGTGCCCTTTAACTTGTTGATACATTTTAGAGATAGGCTGACCCATATCAAAAGATTTGGGCACGTTTCCATACTTTTCTGAAAGAAGGGTTAGTGATCTTATCCAGCACCTGAAGCATAATTCAAATAAACGGACCCTCACGTCAGCATTATAATATATTGGAGCATTGGATCTATGCACAATATTTTCAGACCATCTGCTTCATTTTAAAACACCACTAAGGGAAAAGGCTTCGGAATAAAAAATAAAACAGCACTGAATGTTTCCCCTACTGATGTAGACATCAGATTACATTTGGCTATAACAGGCTTTGAATATTTGCGATGGGGACTCATCTGAGGCAAACAGAGGTGCACCCAGCAGGATGATATCTACAGTTTTAACTCCCCGTGGTGTTTAACTAACCAGGCTCAAGCATTTCAACCATCAATGGCAAAGTGTACATCCCGGAGCACCGCACTCTTATTGTGCAATTTACTTCTTGCAGAGGAACGCTCCTAAAATAGAGGTCATCACACCTTTCCAGTCATGCAGCTACTACTGAATTTCAACATACTTTCCGTGGGCGAAAAGGGGCTAATTAGCCATGTGGCTGACTTGTAGGTCCATGTTCAGAGGCATTTGGTTTGTGGTTGAAAACTGATCATCTCAGCAGCTCACTAGAAGGAGAGGCATATGGCAAGAAGCACTGTCATAGTCCAGGGAACTCTCTGAAATAAAAAAAGACTCTCCGGGCACTCACTTCTTGAAATCATAGTGTGTAACATAGGTGTTTACTCTGACATACAATAGGATTTTCTATAACCTGCAAAAGTGTTCCTAGCACAGCGTTTGTTCAGGAACAGTGATAATCAGAAGAGGATTCAATAATGGTGATCCCAAGATGGCCGACAGGTGAGGAGCTCCAGCCGGGAGCTCCCGGGTTAGGGATTGCCTTCCTGGTTCTAATCCCCTGGATTCTTCCCCCTCCTTTGACCTTTATACATACCTGGGCTTCTATGGGCTGCAGTCCTTCGATTCTCCAATTCCCGCGATGGAATTCGAGTCCTGCCTCAGCAACTTCTGAGGATCCGTGATTTTTCTACCGACCGCGGAGACCTAGCAATCATGGCCGATGCCCGGTGGAGCTACCTAGGTAGCTGTAGAGGAGATTGGCTGCAGATCTCCCCCTCGGCCGTCACCTACCCAGCCGGACATTGGGCACACTTTCCTTCGTCTCTCCACTGTGTCTCCTTCCTCCCCCGCCTTCCGACGACTCACCGAGGATTTGCCGATGGCGGAGCCTTTCAGCTCGGCCGATGCCCGGTGGAGATGCCTGAGTGGCTGTGGAGTGGATTGGCATGGGATCATTCTTCGAACCATCTCCTGCCTTACGGGACTGACCGTAGTTGCCAGACCTCTTGCTTCCCCTTCCGGAACGGCGACTGGGGACGCGCCAGTGTTGTTTCCCCCGGCGGGGGTACAGCAGCGGGAGTTCCGCGGCACTGTGGACCAGTGCCCCCGAGCTAGTTTCTCACTTTGAGTCTGGGGAGACGCGTCCTCCTTGGTCCCCGCTGCTGCCTCCCTCTTCCGGGGCTGCTGCCTTGGCGCCCGAACTGACTTCCCCTGACATTGCGGCATGCCGTATGACGACACTGCTGCCCCTGTAGCCCCGAGCGTGTGCACGTTAACGACCCGATTATGATCGGCGACCTCCAGCCCCCCTCCCTCCTTGCTCCGGTGGCTGCCTCCTCCATCCAGCCCTGCTCCGTGGAGTCAGCTCCCTTGTGGTTTTTTGGATTGGACTTTTTTGTGTATCCCGCCATTTTGTTATAATGCTATCGGTGCCCGTGACCCGGGTCCTCCATCTTGGCTGCTTTGACCGATTCTCATGCCGCTGGACTACGCCCTGTGTCGCCTGACTGACCTTTACCACAAGTTGACCCCCCCCTTGGGTCCCCTACACCCCTCTCATCTTGTACAGTCACCGCGACACCGGGATGTTGTTGATTGCTGGTCCCCAGCCGGTTTGTTTGACTTTCACTTTAATCTTTTTGGTTCCCCTGAAGTTCTTTCCCCCTTGCCGGTCTGCCTGTCCCGATCTTCATTCCAACCCCTTTTACTTTTCCCCCTCTACCTTCTTTACCCCATAGGACGTGCGTATACGCTATGCTATGCTCTATTAACTCATGTTACTGTGTAACACTGTCTTTTTCCTATGTTATATGATGCTCCTGTAACTGATGTAATTTTGTAACTCGCTAATCCTCATGTAAAGCGCTCTGACACCTCCGGGTCTAGCCAGCGCTATATAAAACTCTGCAAATAAATAAAATAAATAAATAAAAGGATGATCTAAATTGTTTTACTAACAAAAGGCACCAGTTTACTTCAAAATTAATCTTTCGGAAGAAGTAAGTAGCATTAATAGAAAAAAAGAAGTCAGTAATGCCGATGTACATGTAGAAAGCCACCTTGCAGCGGAAAAGTATCTGGATATGGTTCCTGTTTTACAGAGTCATAGCAGTAGACGATACATCAATGAGCATCTGTGTACTTGGAGAAAGAAATCGATGATGCAAACCTCTTTTTAAGGGCCACCGCTTCTCGTCACACTATAGACAGTTAGTATTGGAAAATGGTCACGGGATGAGCTGGACCATTACTAGCCTTTGTAAGAGATTAAGGAGCATTTCCAACATCTTCAGGGTGATTAGAATGGAACTTTCTAACTTGAATATATCAGTTTCTCTCATACGCACTGCTCTACAGTGCCACGTAAATTGTACCTGGAAAGGGCGCGCTGTCTGGTACCATGGCATCCAAAGAACTGGATTTGCAGCATTTTCGCCAGTCCTGGGTGCCATTAAGAATGTTTTGTACCCGGTAACTCCTCCTACTCAACTGTTGGCACAGTTATTGGTGGCTTTCAGCCTGTATCTTCTATTTTTGTCTGTCAACTGTTGGCAGTGACTACTGCAATATACTGAGGCAACGGTGTTGCAAATGGCAGCAAAGCAGGGCATATGGCTATGTTCAAGGAAGTTGATACTTGGATCAGCTACAGATAAAGGTCGTCAGCACAATGCTATTAGCTCGAAATGCCTGTTCAATGACACAATACAATTTAATCTGCAGTGGAAAAGAACATTTTGAAACAGCAAAAAATTCTATAATTTTTAAAGTTTAGCTCCTGTAAAGAATACAAATGCCCTAATAAAACCATGAGTCGGTGGGATTTAGGTTCCAAAACAGCATTGTAAAATACATGGGCCTGTTTTGTGGGCATGCACTTCCTTTTTGACACCCAAAATGTCACTCAGTACAGAGGAAAAGGCAGAGCTGCCCATAACGAGGAAGGGAAGTAGTAGGTGTTGGTGCAGCACTTTGCAAACTTCTGCTTACATTTTTAAAATTAGGACGACAAGACACTGATTTTGTGAAAGGAGGAAGGGACGGGAATACATCCTGGGGGCAATAACTTACCAATGTTTTGCGGAGGCCTGATAGGATAAAAGAATGAGTGAAAGAAGAGGACAGGTGGACTTCAGAATAGATCGGGCACCAACATCTATTCTAAAAAAGCAGTTAGTCTCCCACAGAGACTTTTCGTGCTCCTCATACAATTGGCTCTTGTCCCGGCGCTGAAATATGGGCACTTGTGCTGTGAGGAAAACGAGATCTGCCCTTCTCCACACATAACTATGTTCCCGAATAAAGACTGAATTGGCCAAGCTAGTTAATACTGGGAGGTGTTAACTAAGGCTGATGCCTGGGTGGTCTAACTGCTGAACATGGAAGCAGCAACCTCAAGGTCGAAACACAGTGATCTGAGGTTGTCAAGAAAAATTTCCCCAGGACACCAAGAGCAGGAAAGTCACTCTAGTTGCTAATGGTACCCGGAATAGACCAAGGTAGTTGCAGCAGCTCAATGAAGAGGACTGAGATCCCAACAAAGCTTATAAGTTGGATCTTGGTACCTAGGAGAAGATTTGGGGTAGCTAACAGCAGCAACACAGGATACTTTTTCATAAAGCACTGCAAACAGGAAACTGGGAAGCGGAGAGATGAGTGAGGCTCTAAAGACACAATGTGCCAAATAACGTACAGTGGTTGACGAGCAATGGGCATGTATGCCCTTTTTGCACCCCCAAGACTAGTGTAATATAGATAGCACAAGTGCTATTTTAAAAGGGAGTTCCCTCATTTGCATGGGAGTGTGGTCCCATGCAAATCCTGGAAACACTTTGCCTTCACACCTGTGCGGTTTTATGGATGCGGGTGCAGAGGATAAGAGGTCGTCAGGACAAGCACTGATTGAGCCCCGAGGGCAGCCCTCTGCATGGGCAATGGGGGCCCATGGACCCCTCCCAGACATCCCTCTGCAGGTGGTTGTAAGAGGATCTCTGCCCCCACCCTTTTAGAATTGCAGGCGGGTGCTGCCTCCACAATGAAGAATTGAGCAGCTGTTCAAACAGCCACTCTGCCTTTCACTAATGCACTGCACCTAGGGCCACTACAAGTTCACAGATGCCCTTGGGGCAGCACAGTAGCAGGGTGCAACGTGCCTATTTACTTGCAGCACACCAATTTGAAGGTGCACTGAGGCAGTACCAGGGACAGGGCACCCTATATTTGTAATATGTCCCAATATGTTACTCACTAGTCTTAACACTGTGTAGAATAGATCAAGAATGATAGTACCTGTTGGACCAAGGCAATTAATCTGTGGCTGGCTCAGATGTATATATTTCTTCATGTTCGTTTAGGGGAGGAAACGCAAGGCAAGGAGGAGGAACATTTAGGCGCTGCATTTTCCTCTTGGAATGTAAGCATTAGCAACCTTATTCAGGGACTAAAGGTCAAGGCTGCTGTGGTAATTTTAGAGTATCCTTCAATGCACAATATTTCAGTATACCAGTGGCGCCTCATAATTTTGGCATTGAGGGGGGGCCACACACGCACACATATACACACATTCACTCACACCCTTTCATTCACAGACACGCACACACCCCCATTCACAACACTCACAACAAATTCATACATTTATACATGCATGCACTCACCAAACATTCAAAAACATAAAACGTAAATGTCCTGCAGCTCCCCGAGCAGAAAATCTCTAAGGTCCCTGGAGAGTTGGAATTGCTGCCTTCCCTCACTCATCACAGAGTGAAATGGGGTCAGTGAGACTGCTATCCCCACCCCACACTGTGACAAGGTGTCACTGATTGACCCTCAGCCATGGGCACTTCAGGGCTTAAAACTGAAGCGCCCAGGTCTGAGGCAAGCAGGGACCTTCCCCCTCGTCATGAGGGGGAGGGCCTCAAGGCACTTTTGCCAAGCTGAGGAGATCACAAGAGGCTGGGAAATCCTCAGTCTGGCAAAGTTAAGCTCAGGTATCCAGAAGCCTGCACATTTAGTGCATGTCAAGCTCCAAACTGCCTGACCTGAACAAGAAGAGTGACTGTTAGGCTAGCCTTTGTTCAGCCTGACAGACACCCTTCTTCTCTGAAAAAGTTGAGGGGCGTGGCACCATGGCTGCAAGTCACTGAGAGCAGTATAACTGCAAGAGGAAGGTCTTTTCCAATCTTGTCACTATCTTATACCTGGAACTTTGTCCCATGCATCATAGTAGGATTTCAGAGTCCCCCACATGAATAAGGTGTTTATTTTGGAGGTGTGCTTCCTGTAACAGGGTGTCTGACACTGTGACAGCACCAGGGTACCATCAAAAATCTACAGCACTCTTATTGGGAAAAAAAAAAGTTCTGAGGCAGCTGCCAGTGGTGAGAGATCTTCAAAGAGCATATTATTATGCCGATATTATTAACACCAACCCAGACTGAAACACATCCACTAATTCACTTATTGGATGGAAAAGCCCCCAACCTGATAACTTTGCAAATGGCAGACTTTAAAGACCCCAAACCGAGAATACAGTTGTTAGTATTTAAAAGCTTTGATAAACCAACATTTTGCTACAGTACACTAAAGCTAAGAACCAAATCCTTATGGCGAAAGTATCATGGGATGTACATTTTTGAATTATTAAGTTCATGTTAACCTTGAATTCTGATAAGGAAAATCAGAAGGTATGTCTGCATTGTTTTTTAACCAGACCAAAACAAATTAAAGAAGCAGATTTAGGACATGCTTCTGGCATTCCCTGCTACATTAATGCACACAGAACTGTTTTGAATTGGAATTTTTAGCAGCTAAAGAAATATAACACACAATACACTTTTATAAAACCTATGTCAGAGTAAGGTTTGTGTTCCCAGTTACATACATAGTGTAACTGTAGCAAAATATTGGTCAATTAGTACAAGCATTACAAAGCACATTAGTTCTTCCTCTCTCCTAAATTTGGTCCCATTCACCAGCACCAGACTTACGTGTGTTGTTCATAAATGGTGCAAAATCTGGAAACAGATAATTTAATTAAAGATGGACATCAATGCTTTTAAAATGCTTACCTGATGTGCTTGTGCAGGTTAGCTCGATACAGAATTCAGAATAGCATTCCTTTTTCCCTGGTGTACAATTTCAACTTCACAATCAATAGTTAGTTATAATTTTAACATTTCATTCATACCTACTTCACTGGCTATGTAGTCCCAGGCGATGCAGTTATAATTTTAACGTTTCATTCATACCTATTTCACTGGCTCTGGAGTCCCAGGTAGTGCAGACTTCTGCTTATTCTTTTATACACCTTAAGTATAACTCTGCCATGGTCGGTCCCATGGCCACATGAGACAGGAGGAGGGTTATGCATGGGACTAGCTACTCCCATATGTAAACAAATTCTAGCTACAGGAACGCTGAGCAGAAGGCCAAAAGACATCCTGGCCTTGGGGAGAGAGGCACCTTCTTCACGGAGAGCTATGATGCCTTGTGGTGAAAGTCAGAGATCCCTGGAAGCACAAAGCCGATCCACCTGTTTTCCACCAAGACAATACCCATGGGGACATGGAAAGTGAAGATCATATGCAAGACGCACAAGTTACTAACTTGTGTAACGATATATCTGTAAGAGACAGTAGTTAGTGATAGATTCCTTACCTTAGAATATCCCCAGGCGTCAGGCTGGATCCGGAAAGTTTTGCGTAGCAGTACCCTTGCGCGTCGGTAGGCGGCGTCGTGCGGCTCCGCGTCCGTCGTCGGCGTCGTGATCGCCGGGATGACGTCGCGGGCAGCACTTAGGCGCCGCCCCTGCGCGCTGACGTCAGTTCTGTACACGACTTTCCGCGCCAGGAACGCAGAGCCATGCAAGAAGCTGACACAGGTGTCTGAAAAATACTAGGGCCCTGAAAGGGATGTCCTTAACCCTAGAAATCAGTTCGCAGAACGGGAGGATGGGTGGGTGTAGGAATCTATCACTAACTACTGTCTCTTACAGATATATCGTTACACAAGTTAGTAACTTGTGCATCTGAAAGAGACACGTTAGTGATAGATTCCTTACCTTAGAATAGATACCCCAGCAATACCAACCCCGGTGGTGGGTCTGCGAACAAAGATCAGACAAGGAAGTCCTGGAGGACAGAACGGCCAAAGAAGCCGTCCCTCCGGACCTGACTGTCAAGGCAGTAATGCTTAGTAAACGTGTGCAGCGAGGCCCACGTAGCTGCCTGACAGATAACTGGCAGCGGAACACCGCGGCCCAAGGCCGTGGTAGCAGCCGTTGCCCTGGTGGAATGGGCACGCAGCCCAACAGGAGGCTCCTTCTTGGCCAAAGAATAGCAGGTCTTGATGCACAAGGTAACCCAGCGGGAGACGGTCCTCTTGTGCACCGCCCGACCTTTTTGGCGCCCACGTAGCCAACAAAGAGCTGGTCATCCACCCGGAAGTGTTTTGTGCGGTCGATATAGAAGGAGAGCGCACGTTTTGGGTCCAGACGGTGGAGCCTCTCTTCCTCTCTGGAAGGATGCGGAGGCGGAAAGAAGGTGGGCAAAGTGATGGTCTGCCCAATGTGGAAAGCAGTAACCACCTTTGGCAAGAAGGACGGACGCGTCCGAAGAACAACCTTGTCTGGATGAACAGACAGAAAGGGAGGTTTGCAAGATAGAGCCTGGAGCTCACTCACCCGCCGAGCGGAGGTGATGGCCACCAGAAAGGCAGTCTTCAGAGTCAGAAGACGAAGAGGACAGTTATGCAGAGGCTCAAAGGGAGCGCACATTAAAAAGGTAAGAACCAAGTTCAAGTCCCACTGAGGCATTACAAACGGAACAGGAGGGAAGAGGTGAGTAATGCCTTTTAAGAACCTGTTAACAACAGGGGACTTGAAAAGGGAGGGCTGATCAGGGAGCCTGAGGAAGGCCGAGATAGCACAAAGATAACCCTTGATGGTACCCAGGGCAGAACCCTGTTGGGCCAGAGAGAGAAGGAACAGAAGGACCTCAGAAAGAGGGGCAGAAAGGGGATTCACAGCCTTTGCTGTGCACCATGCCACAAATTTGTTCCACCTGCAGGCGTATACCACCTTAGTGGAGGGACGCCTGGCTGCCAGAATCACATCACAAACTTCGGGAGGCAAGTCGAAAGGAATCAACTGCCGCCGCTCAATCTCCACGCAAGCAGGTGTAGACTGGACAGGTTCGGGTGGAGGACCGTCCCCTGCTGCTGCGACAGAAGATCCTCCCGAAGAGGCAGACGGATCGGGGGATCTATGCTCATATTGAGTAGCTCGGGATACCAAACTCTTCGAGCCCAGTCCGGAACCACAAGAATGACTTGGGCCCGGTCGTGCCGAATCTTCTTCAACACTCTGGGTAGAAGTGGTATAGGCGGAAAGGCGTACAACAGACCGCAACTCCACTCGCGACGAAAAGCGTCGCCGAGCGAGTGCCGCCTTGGAAATTCCAACGCGCAGAACTGATGACATTGCGCGTTCTCTTCGGTGGCGAATAGATCTAACCAAGGCTCTCCCCACTGTAGAAAGAGTCCTTGCGCCACTTCCGAGTGAAGACGCCATTCATGATCCATCATGCACCTGCGGCTGAGTTCGTCCGCCCTGGCGTTCAGAGAACCTGCCAGGTGTTGAACCATCAGGAACATGCCCTGATGTTCCAGCCATGTCCAGAGGCGCAGAGCCTCCTGACAAAGGGTCCAAGACCCCACCCCGCCCTGTTTGTTGCAGTACCACATGGCGGTGGTGTTGTCTGTGAACACCTGCACTACCTTCCCTTTGACAGAGGGAAGGAATGCCTTGAGTGCAAGCCGGATCGCCCGGAGCTCCAGAAGGTTGATATGGAGCCGGGACTCCGCCGGAGACCAGAGGCCTCTGATCTCCGCCTCTCCCATGTGACCGCCCCATCCCAGAAGGGACGCGTCCGTCACAACTGTATGCTCTGGCTGGGGAAGGGAGAGGGATCTGCCCATGACCCATTGCCGGTTCGAGAGCCACCACTGCAACTGTTTTGCAGTCCCCTCCGAGATCTGGACGTGATCGGACAGGTTGCCCTGGTGCTGCGCCCACTGGAACTTCAGGTCCCACTGCAGAGCCCGCATATGCCATCTGGCATGATTGACCAGCAGGATGCAGGAGGCCATGAGGCCCAGCAGCCTCAGGGTCATCCGTACCGAAACCCAGGATAAAGGCCGAAAGATCGGAATCATAGCCTGAATATCCCGGACTCGCCGTTCGGGAGGATAGGCCCGAAACTGCGTCGTGTCCAGAACTGCTCCGATGAAAAGGAGCTGTGGAGAAGGAATTAGATGCGACTTCGGCACATTGATGGAGAACCCCAGCGAGTGCAGGAGTTCGGCCGTAGTCTGGAGGTGGGAGACGACTGCCTGGGACTAGCCCGCCTTCAGCAGCCAGTCGTCGAGGTAGGGGAAGACTGAAACCCCTGCCCGGCGCAGATGAGCTGCGACCACCGCCATCACTTTCGTGAACACCCGAGGGGCACTTGTAAGGCCAAAGGGGAGCACGGTGAACTGAAAATGCTCGGGGCCTACCGTGAACCGAAGGTAACGCCGGTGGGCCGGCAGGACGGGGATGTGGAAATACGCGTCCTGCAAGTCCAACGCTACCAACCAGTCTCCAGGGTCGAGGGCAGTCAAGACCTGAGCTAGGGTGAGCATCTTGAACTTCTCCTTCCGGAGGAAGCGATTGACGTTCCGGAGGTCCAAGATAGGACGCATGTCCTCCTTGTCCTTTTTGGGCACCAGAAAGTAGTGGGAGTAGCAACCACGCCCTACTTCTGGGGTCGGAACATGCTCGATGGCCCTCTTGGTCAAGAGGGCCGTGACTTCCTTCCGTAGAAGCACCAAGTGATCCCCTGACATGCGGTGGAATTGAGGTGGCATGGCTGGGGGGTGGTCTCGAAGGGGAGGGAGTAGCCCCTTCGGACAATGTCCAAGACCCACCTGTCCGAGGTGATGGTGCGCCAGTGGGGGAAGGTGATGGCGGACCCTGCCCTCTACTGGCGTGCCGTGCACCTGAAAGGAGGGACTAGGAGGGCTTGGAGGCCGCGGACGGGTTGGAGGTGGTGGCCTGACCCGCACGCTGGTTGCCCGATCCGCCACGGCGGAATCCACGTCCTCGGCCACGCGAAGACGCCTGCTGCGCGGGCCGGTGGCTGGGCTGCTGACGTGAAGGGCGCCCCTACCGTGGCCACGATAGGGGCGAAAAGCAGAAGGTAGCGGAGGGCGTGTAGCAGAAAGGCCCAGGGACTTTGCAGTAGCCCGTGAGTCCTCAAAGCGCTCCAACGCATGGTCTGCTTTGGACCCAAAAAGACCGACTCCATCAAAGGGCATGTCCATGAGAGTATTCTGGACATCCCCTGAAAAACCAGTGGTTCTCAGCCAGGCGTGGCGCCGGAGCGCCACCGTCGTTGCAATCGACCTGCCCAGCGAGTCGGCGGTGTCAAGGCCACAACGGATAGTGTATTTGGCCGCATCCCTTCCTTCCGCAATGGCGCGGGAAAGCAGTGCCTGGACCTCCTCAGGGCACTGGGGCAAACATCCGCCACCGAATCCCACAGGGAGTGGGTATATCGGCCCAAAAGACAAGCGGTGTTAACGGACCGCAAGCCAGCACTGGAGGAAGAAAAACCTTTCTTCCCAAACTGATCCAGGCGTTTGGATTCCCTATCCGGAGGAGCGGTAGGGAAGGCGGTTTGGGAAGCGGAGGCTTGGACAACCAAGCTCTCAGGAGTGGGGTGGACAGAAAGAAACAGGGGGTCGCCCGGAGCGGGGCGATGGCGTCGTGACACGTTCCGATCCACAGGAGCCCCTGTGTTGGGCTTGGACCAGGCGCCCAAAAGAACGTCAGTGAGGGCGTCGTTAAACGGCAGCACAGTCTCCGCAGAGGAGGCTGCCGGCTGAAGCACCTCTGTCAAGATGTTAGGCTTGACCGTCAAAGTAGGGAGCTGGAGACGTAAGGCCCCAGCAGCCCTACGCAACACCGTACCAAAATTGGCCCCTCCTCCGTAGCCACGGGAGGAGACAGCATGCCAGTGTCAGGAGAAGTATCCAGACCACTGGCCTCCCTAGACTCTCTGTCCAGTCCTCATCATACTGACAGTTGCGTGTCAGAGGGTCATCAGACCCCTCCCAGTCCCCCTGGTCCTCCTCTGGTTCAAAATAAGGAGGAGGAGGGACATTTGGGACCCAAGGTCCCATCGGCGCCGGAGCCGGCGTCGAGCGACGTCGCTCCGGGTCCATGTCCGGAGCCGGAAGGAACTGGGGACGACGCCGCCCGGAGCCCAGGGCGGCGTCGAGAACGGCACCGGAGACATCGGCGCCGGCGGAGGTGTCGTGAGGTCGACCGGCGTCGATGGGGGTTGTGGAGCCGGGATCGAGGCCGGGGCCGAAGCCGGAGCCGGGATCGAGGCTGGAGGCTCGGGCGACGCCGGGGCCGGAGCCGCCGGCGACGCCGGAGCAACCCCATCAGGGCCCGCGGGGCCCGAAGGCGCACCGGAGGGGCCTGAAGGCCCGAAGAGGCGGGCCATGGCCGACAGGAACTCCTGTACCTTGGCCGGATCCGCCCCCGAACCCGGGAAGGGCGGGTATGACGGGGGCGACTCCACAGGCAAGTCCGGGGCCGCGGGGGCGGGGACGGTGCCGGGAGGGGCCTCAGCCGAGTCGCGAGACCGGCGAGGCGAAGTCCGAGAGCCGACGATGCTTCTTGGACTTCTTGTGCTTAGACTTACCGGACGAAGAAGTCGACGACCGGTGTGCACTCCGCGAGCGACCCCTGGACCTCTCACGCGACCGGGGCTTCCGCGGAGCCGAATGCCGGGCCTCGAGGAGCTTTCGAGACCGCTCTCGCAAAGCTTTCGGGTTGAGGGCCTGGCATTCGGGACAAGACTCGGTGTCGTGGCCTCGGCCGAGGCAGAAGAGACACTCCCAATGCGGGTCGGTGACGGACATCATCCACGCACAGGCGCCGCATCGCTTGAAGCCGGGCATCCCTACGACACCTTAAAGTTGGAAAAACCAGTGAAAAAATCACCAAAAAGTATGGTCAAAAATTGACCAGGGCACTGCTCTTCCCGGATCTGCGCTTGCTGGCGCGGAAAAGAAGAACTGACGTCAGCGCGCAGGGGCGGCGCCTAAGTGCTGCCCGCGACGTCATCCCGGCGATCACGACGCCGACGACGGACGCGGAGCCGCACGACGCCGCCTACCGACGCGCAAGGGTACTGCTACGCAAAACTTTCCGGATCCAGCCTGACGCCTGGGGATATTCTAAGGTAAGGAATCTATCACTAACGTGTCTCTTTCAGATAGGCAAGACAGCCCAAGTGGCAGAAGAGATGAGAAAATGTAACCTTGCCCTGCTTGGCATCAGTGAGAACCGATGGACACAGTCTGGACAGAAAAGACTGGCTCCAGAAGGAAAGCTGCTGTATTCTGGACCTATGGAAGAGAATGACCCACACACTCAGGAAGGAGCACAGACGCTAACGCCAGCAGCAAACAGAGCTGTGATTGGATGGGAAGCACACAGTTCTAAAATCATCACAGCAACTTTATTCACAAAGATAAAGAGGATCAACATGAACTTTATCCAGTTCTATGCACCTACAAATGACTGCAAAGAAGAGGAAATACAACAGACTCCAGGTCATCCAGGAGAAATGCCTTGAGAGAGACATCACCATGCTGATCAGGAACCTCAATACCAAGATTGGAAGCGACAACACTGGGTATGAAGAAGTCATGGGCAACCATGACCTTGGCAACATGAACAAGAATGGTGAAAGGCTTGAAGATCTCTGTGCCCTTAACAGTTTGCTGATAGGCAGTAGTGTATTTCCACACAAAAGAATACACAAGGCAATGTGCGTGTAATCAGATCATTCAACAGAGAATCAGATCGACCATGTCTGCATTGCCAAAAAGTTCCAGAGGTCCTTGCAGGATGTGAGTGATGAGAGGAGCAGACGTGGCGTCAGACCATCACTTTGTCATGGCCAGGTTAAGCTATAACTGAAGAAAGCATGGATGGAATCGGCAAACAAACACCAGGGATATAACACCACCCTCCTCATAGATGCACAGAAACGGAGTGAATACTCAGTCACCCTCAGTAACAAGTTTCAAGTCCTGTAAGAACTAGAGGATGACAGAGAGCCAGTAGAAAGTCAGTGGGAGAAGATCAAAGAATCAGTGACATCAAACTGCCAGGTGGTACTGGATTTCAAGAAACATCAGCGTGAATAATGGATCTCCAAGAGACTCTCTGCAAAATCCAAGAAAGCTGAAGTCAACAGCAGCCGAGCAAGAGGAGAAAAAGTGAAAACTCAACGCCAATACACCAAAACCAACATAGAAGCAAGAGAAGCTTAAAAGCAGACAAGCAAAGATTCTTCGATTGTCTTGCCACAGAAGCCCAGGAAGCAGCAAGTCATGGAAAATTGAAAGAACTCTGTGACATAACATGGAAACCGCTGCAAAAACAACAATTGATGGACAGAATGCAGAACAATGTCATACATTCACCCCAGTACAGAGATCTGTGCCTTAATCCATCGTTTTTTTGCTCACCATGCCATTCCAGTTTGGACCGAGCCATATCCAAATCATTCTTGACCCTGCGCCCAATGGGAACAGTCCAGCCCGAACTGCCAGGCCAGGTCCTCCCTGGACTGGAAACAAGCATCCTAGGACCGGTTTCGGGCTTTCAGCCCTCATCAGCCAGGATAGCTTGACTCCAGTGGCATGGAGAGCACGGGACCCACGTCTGGGCATACCCGTCCCACTCGGGGTGACAAATGCAAAAACAACAATTGATGGACAGAATGCAGAACAATGTCATACATTCACCCCAGTACAGAGATCTGGGCCTTAATCCATCGTTTATTTGCTCACCATGTCATTCCAGTTTGGACCGAGCCATATCCAAATCATTCTTGACCCTGCGCCCAATGGGAACAGTCCAGCCCGAACTGCCAGGCCAGGTCCTCCCTGGACTGGAAACAAGCATCCTAGGACCGGTTTCGGGCTTTCAGCCCTCATCAGCCAGGATAGCTTGACTCCAGTGGCATGGAGAGCACGGGACCCACGTCTGGGCATACCCGTCCCACTCGGGGTGACAAATGCAAAAACAACAATTGATGGACAGAATGCAGAACAATGTCATACATTCACCCCAGTACAGAGATCTGGGCCTTAATCCATCGTTTTTTTGCTCACCATGCCATTCCAGTTTGGACCGAGCCATATCCAAATCATTCTTTACCCTGCGCCCAATGGGAACAGTCCAGCCCGAATGTGCAGCATTCCGTCCATCATCTTGTGTGTTTTGCATAACATGGAAACCAGCAGATCCAGAAAGACCTGTTAATGATGAAGCTGGAAAGACAATCATGGTGAAGGTCAACAGCGAAGATGGGTGGAGCACTTTGAAGAACTGATGAACCAGCCCATGCATCAGTCTCCGCCAGAAGTACAGTCACCTGGCAAGGACTTGCCAATCAACTGAAGCAGATTACCCAAGGAAGAAATACGGCAAGCCATCAAACATCTGAGACCTGACAACGTTCCTGCAAAGACACTGAAGGCAGACATTGGAACATCACTAGACATGCCGGGTCTGGTGGCTTAGTGGACTAATGCATTCGCTGTAGGGGCCTGTGTTCAACCTCATGGTGACAGGTTCAAATCCCGGTGGGTCCACTCAGCCCTTCATCCTTCGGAGGTCGATAAAATGCGTACCACTGAGTTGGGTAACAATAAACATCTGTTATTCTGCGCGAAGATACCCTTCTGGGAGAACATACGCTTTATAAATACACGTTATGTTATGCTCTTCCCCATGTTTGGAAGGATCTGGAAGGAGGAAAAGGTGCCTTCAGACTGGAAGGAGGGATATCTAATCAAGATCCCCAAAAAAGGTGACCTGAGTAACTGCACAAACTACCGAGGGATAACTCTTCTATCAACCTGAGGCAAATTTTTCAACAGAGTCATCCTGAACTGAATGAAGGGACAGGTCAATGCTTATTGCGAGACCAGCAAGCTAGCTTCTGCAGACCAGATTGCAACAGTGTTTACCACAGTTGCGCAGTCGATGGAATGGAACTCCCCACTCTATGTCAACTTCATCGACTATGAGAAGGCAATCAACAGCATGGACAGAAAGACCTTTTGTAAAGTCCTCTGCCACTACAGTGTGCCAGATAAACTTGTTAGAATCATCAGGAACTCTTACAAGTGAATGGCCTGCAAGATAGTACATGGAGGACAACTCACTTCCAAGTGAGACTGGAGTCCACCAGGGTTGTTTGCTTTTGCCTTTTATCTTCCTGCTGGCCACAGACTGGACCATGAAGATATCCACCACAAGGAGAAGAAATGGGACCCAGTGGACACGTTGGACACAGCTCGACAGCATGGAGTTTGCAGACCCTTCTCTCCCATACCCACCTGCAGATGCAAGAGAAGACCAACAATGTGTCTGCCACATCAGCACAACTTGGCCTCAACATCCACAGGGGAAAAACCAAGATCCTGAAGACTAACACAGCCAGCACAACTGCAGTCACTCAGGCAGGCGATGCACTAGAAGAGGTTGAGGCCTTCACCTATCTGGGCAGGGTCATAGACTAGCAGGGTGGCACAAACACCGACATGAGGGCAAGAATCGGCAAAGCAGGGGCTGCCTTCATTCAGCTAAAGAAGATCTGGAGCTCCAAGGACCTAACGCTGCAAACCAAGGTCAGGCTTTTTAACACCAATGTAAAATCAGTCCTTCTGTATGGAGCAGAAACTTGGAGGACAACAGTGACCACCATCAACAAAGTCCAGACCTTCATCAACACCTTTCTGTGGAAAATCCTCCAAATTCACTGGCCAAGCACCATCAGCAACAATAACCTTTGGCGGCAGACTTCTCAACTTCCTGCTCATGAAGAAATCATGAAAAAACGATGGGGCTGGATGGGTGACACCCTCTGCAAGTCTACATACACCACAAGGAACCCCCTGACCTGGAACCCTCAAGGGAAAAGGAAAAGAGTAAGGCCAAGAAACACCTGGCGATGAAGCCTCGAGGCTGACTGCAAGGAGATGGGTTACATCTGGAGTCAGATTTAAAGAAAAGCCCAGGACAGAGATGGATGTAGAGTCCTGGTTGATGGTCTATACCCCAGGAAGAGGAGGCATAAGTAAGTATAAAAGCTACTCAAGCAGCTTTTATTTTTTTGTCCCAAATAAATCTGACAAAAGATATCTTAACAATAGCCATATGCAAGCAGTGCAATGGCCATGGAGTGTTTTAATAGTTCCCAAGGGTTCAGTTGGGAAGCTTTGAAATATATTCACATACAGGAATGCAGACACTCAATGGGTCCTATTATGAATTGCTCACAATCTCCAGTGGGCCCAGTAATTGAAGGCAAGGGGCAATTGGGACTATGAGTACCTCAGTATACCCAAGGGCCTGGACAGTATCTTCCAGGGACTAAGGTAACTCAAAGAAGCCAAAATTTCCACACAAAAAATTTGATCAAGAATCAGCAATAACCAGGTAAACTTGATGCAGTAAATCTAATCTGCCCAACTATTCTTATACACTTAGGGTCGAACTTGTAATGGCATGGTTTTCCCAACCACTGGAGTTACCGTACCGGCCATTAATGGTAACTCTAGTTGCTGAATTACTGTTCGCATTAACAAACTTCTCGTAAGTGGCAATAAAGGTAATACCTCTCCTTATTGAATGGTTTTACTTAGTTATCAGTAAAAAGCAGGTTGGGACATCTTGGCCATCAATGCAGGAGCTGCTCCGTCTCTTGGCCAAACTTCTGTGCCCAACATATTATGACCCTTTTGTTATGTAAACTCGCTCATACACAGAAAATATTTTCTTCTGTCACTGGTCATATACTACCAAATACATTTGTTAAGGATCTTTGACTAGAAATTATGCTTGAAAAAAAGAGATTTTGCAACAGCACTTTTTCATTAGACTTATTTGAGAGTGCGTTAAAGATTTGTGTAGTAATGAAATACTGCATATGTGATTTAACTACAATTATCTGTGGGTGTGAGTATAGTAAACGTGAACAGATTTTACTGATTCAATGGCAAATTTGAACTAGTATATTTTAAACTGGGTACTAATAACACCTCATTTAACCAATACGAGATAATTAAGGTGATATATACTATACGCATGCTCATAACAATAATATGTACTCCAGTCCTGACCTTCCATCTCTATAAACAACTAATTCGATTGTCATATTTCCCACAGACCAGGAAGTTCCCATTTAGGCATTACCTGAAGCACGCCTCAGGAAGTACAATCTTCTAACTGTAGGGTCCCAGTTCTATACTCCGAACAGGGCAATGGTCATATTAGGTCAATATGCTGCTTGAGTATCCCAATAGTGTGGTAATACCTACGTAAAATATTAGGGAGGTATATCCTTCATACATAAATGATCAAACAATCCACAAAATGTAAAACAAGCATTGGCAAACCCAGTAGGTCTGGTGTTAATGTGCTAAGGCATTGAAAACAACATTTGTCATGTTTGCATGAGTTAGCTCTTCAAGCCACTCTTATTGGCTTTTCCAGCGCTTTTAAAAAAAATATTACTAGGGTCCATTTGAGCACCACATAACTCAGATTAATACTGTGGGAATAAGAGATAAAGCATGCTTTTTATTTGAGGAAATGTTTTTTTTATCCCAAAAGGAATTCCAATCGCTCAATAATAATGGATTAAACTCACTATTGGTATAGGACAGCAAACAAACTAGCCCAAGAATATATGTGTTGGTTCCCCTAAAGGCATTCAGACCACACAGGCAGTGCTTTAAACCACTACACCATAATGAATTGCAATAATCATGTAATCTCATTTGAAATCATGATGCACAAGTTACTAACTTGTGTAACGATATATCTGTAAGAGACAGTAGTTAGTGATAGATTCCTTACCTTAGAATATCCCCAGGCGTCAGGCTGGATCCGGAAAGTTTTGCGTAGCAGTACCCTTGCGCGTCGGTAGGCGGCGCCGTGCGGCTCCGCGTCCGTCGTCGGCGTCGTGATCGCCGGGATGACGTCGCGGGCAGTACTTAGGCGCCGCCCTGCGCGCTGACGTCAGTTCTGTACACGACTTTCCGCGCCAGGAACGCAGAGCCATGCAAGAAGCTGACACAGGTGTCTGAAAAATACTAGGGCCCTGAAAGGGATGTCCTTAACCCTAGAAATCAGTTCGCAGAACGGGGAGGATGGGTGGGCGGTAGGAATCTATCACTAACTACTGTCTCTTACAGATATATCGTTACACAAGTTAGTAACTTGTGCATCTGAAAGAGACACGTTAGTGATAGATTCCTTACCTTAGAATAGATACCCCAGCAATACCAACCCCGGTGGTGGGTCTGCGAACAAAGATCAGACAAGGAAGTCCTGGAGGACAGAACGGCCAAAGAAGCCGTCCCTCCGGACCTGACTGTCAAGGCAGTAATGTTTAGTAAACGTGTGCAGCGAGGCCCACGTAGCCGCCTGACAGATAACCGGCAGCGGAACACCGCGGCCCAAGGCCGTGGTAGCAGCCGTTGCCCTGGTGGAATGGGCACGCAGCCCAACAGGAGGTTCCTTTTAGCCAAAGAATAGCAGGTCTTGATGCACAAGGTAACCCAGCGGGAGATGGTCCTCTTGTGCACCGCCCGACCTTTTTGGCGCCCACGTAGCCAACAAAGAGCTGGTCATCCACCCGGAAGTGTTTTGTGCGGTCAATATAGAAAGAGAGCGCACGTTTTGGGTCCAGACGGTGGAGCCTCTCTTCCTCTCTGGAAGGATGCGGAGGCGGAAAGAAGGTGGGCAAAGTGATGGTCTGCCCAATGTGGAAAGCAGTAACCACCTTTGGCAAGAAGGACGGACGCGTCCGAAGAACAACCTTGTCTGGATGAACAGACAGAAAGGGAGGTTTGCAAGATAGAGCCTGGAGCTCACTCACCCGCCGAGCGGAGGTGATGGCCACCAGAAAGGCTGTCTTCAGAGTCAGAAGACGAAGAGGACAGTTATGCAGAGGCTCAAAGGGAGCGCACATTAAAAAGGTAAGAACCAAGTTCAAGTCCCACTGAGGCATTACAAACGGAACAGGAGGGAAGAGGTGAGTAATGCCTTTTAAGAACCTGTTAACAACAGGGGACTTGAAAAGGGAGGGCTGATCAGGGAGCCTGAGGAAGGCCGAGAGAGCACAAAGATAACCCTTGACGGTACCCAGGGCAGAACCCTGTTGGGCCAGAGAGAGAAGGAACAGAAGGACCTCAGAAAGAGGGGCAGAAAGGGGATCCACAGCCTTTGCTGTGCACCATGCCACAAATTTGTTCCACCTGCAGGCGTATACCACCTTAGTGGAGGGACGCCTGGCTGCCAGAATCACATCACAAACTTCGGGAGGCAAGTCGAAAGGAATCAACTGCCGCCGCTCAATCTCCACGCAAGCAGGTGTAGACTGGACAGGTTCGGGTGGAGGACCGTCCCCTGCTGCTGCGACAGAAGATCCTCCCGAAGAGGCAGACGGATCGGGGATCTATGCTCATATTGAGTAGCTCGGGATACCAAACTCGTCGAGCCCAGTCCGGAGCCACAAGAATGACTTGGGCCCGGTCGTGCCGAATCTACTTCAACACTCTGGGTAGAAGTGGTATAGGCGGAAAGGCGTACAACAGACCGCAACTCCACTCGCGACGGTGCGTCGCCGAGCGAGTGCCGCCTTGGAAATTCCAACGCGCAGAACTGATGACATTGCGCGTTCTCTTCGGTGGCGAATAGATCTAACCAAGGCTCTCCCCACTGTAGAAAGAGTCCTTGCGCCACTTCCGAGTGAAGACGCCATTCGTGATCCATCATGCACCTGCGGCTGAGTTCGTCCGCCCTGGCGTTCAGAGAACCTGCCAGGTGTTGAACCATCAGGAACATGCCCTGATGTTCCAGCCATGTCCAGAGGCGCAGAGCCTCCTGACAAAGGGTCCAAGACCCCACCCCGCCCTGTTTGTTGCAGTACCACATGGCGGTGGTGTTGTCTGTGAACACCTGCACTACCTTCCCTTTGACAGAGGGAAGGAATGCCTTGAGTGCAAGCCGGATCGCCCGGAGCTCCAGAAGGTTGATATGGAGCCGGGACTCCGCCCGGAGACCAGAGGCCTCTGATCTCCGCCTCTCCCATGTGACCGCCCCATCCCAGAAGGGACGCGTCCGTCACAACTGTATGCTCTGGCTGGGGAAGGGAGAGGGATCTGCCCATGACCCATTGCCGGTTCGAGAGCCACCACTGCAACTGTTTTGCAGTCCCCTCCGAGATCTGGACGTGATCGGACAGGTTGCCCTGGTGCTGCGCCCACTGGAACTTCAGGTACCACTGCAGAGCCCGCATATGCCATCTGGCATGATTGACCAGCAGGATGCAGGAGGCCATGAGGCCCAGCAGCCTCAGGGTCATCCGTACCGAAACCCAGGATAAAGGCCGAAAGATCGGAATCATAGCCTGAATATCCCGGACTCGCCGTTCGGGAGGATAGGCCCGAAACTGCGTCGTGTCCAGAACTGCTCCGATGAAAAGGAGCTGTGGAGAAGGAATTAGATGCGACTTCGGCACATTGATGGAGAACCCCAGCGAGTGCAGGAGTTCGGCCGTAGTCTGGAGGTGGGAGACGACTGCCTGGGACGAGCCCGCCTTCAGCAGCCAGTCGTCGAGGTAGGGAAGACTGAAACCCCTGCCCGGCGCAGATGAGCTGCGACCACCGCCATCACTTTCGTGAACACCCGAGGGGCACTGGTAAGGCCAAAGGGGAGCACGGTGAACTGAAAATGCTCGGGCCTACCGTGAACCGAAGGTAACGCCGGTGGGCCGGCAGGACGGGGATGTGGAAATACGCGTCCTGCAAGTCCAACGCTACCAACCAGTCTCCAGGGTCGAGGGCAGTCAAGACCTGAGCTAGGGTGAGCATCTTGAACTTCTCCTTCCGGAGGAAGCGATTGACGTTCCGGAGGTCCAAGATAGGACGCATGTCCTCCTTGTCCTTTTGGGCACCAGAAAGTAGTGGGAGTAGCAACCACGCCCTACTTCTGGGGTCGGAACATGCTCGATGGCCCTCTTGGTCAAGAGGGCCGTGACTTCCTTCCGTAGAAGCACCAAGTGATCCCCTGACATGCGGTGGAATTGAGGTGGCATGGCTGGGGGTGGTCTCGAAGGGGAGGGAGTAGCCCCTTCGGACAATGTCCAAGACCCACCTGTCCGAGGTGATGGTGCGCCAGTGGGGAAGGTGATGGCGGACCCTGCCCCTACTGGCGTGCCGTGCACCTGAAAGGAGGGACTAGGAGGGCTTGGAGGCCGCGGACGGGTTGGAGGTGGTGGCCTGACCCGCACGCTGGTTGCCCGATCCGCCACGGCGGAATCCACGCTCCTCGGCCACGCGAAGACGCCTGCTGCGCGGGCCGGTGGCTGGGCTGCTGACGTGAAGGGCGCCCCTACCGTGGCCACGATAGGGGCGAAAAGCAGAAGGTAGCGGAGGGCGTGTAGCAGAAAGGCCCAGGGACTTTGCAGTAGCCCGTGAGTCCTCAAAGCGCTCCAACGCATGGTCTGCTTTGGACCCAAAAAGACCGACTCCATCAAAGGGCATGTCCATGAGAGTATTCTGGACATCCCCTGAAAACCAGTGGTTCTCAGCCAGGCGTGGCGCCGGAGCGCCACCGTCGTTGCAATCGACCTGCCCAGCGAGTCGGCGGTGTCAAGGCCACAACGGATAGTGTATTTGGCCGCATCCCTTCCTTCCGCAATGGCGCGGGAAAGCAGTGCCTGGACCTCCTCAGGGCACTGGGGCAGAACATCCGCCACCGAATCCCACAGGGAGTGGGTATATCGGCCCAAAAGACAAGCGGTGTTAACGGACCGCAAGCCAGCACTGGAGGAAGAAAAACCTTTCTTCCCAAACTGATCCAGGCGTTTGGATTCCCTATCCGGAGGAGCGGTAGGGAAGGCGGTTTGGGAAGCGGAGGCTTGGACAACCAAGCTCTCAGGAGTGGGGTGGACAGAAAGAAACAGGGGGTCGCCCGGAGCGGGGCGATGGCGTCGTGACACGTTCCGATCCACAGGAGCCCCTGTGTTGGGCTTGGACCAGGCGCCCAAAAGAACGTCAGTGAGGGCGTCGTTAAACGGCAGCACAGTCTCCGCAGAGGAGGCTGCCGGCTGAAGCACCTCTGTCAAGATGTTAGGCTTGACCGTCAAAGTAGGGAGCTGGAGACGTAAGGCCCCAGCAGCCCTACGCAACACCGTACCAAAATTGGCCCCCTCCTCCGTAGCCACGGGAGGAGACAGCATGCCAGTGTCAGGAGAAGTATCCAGACCACTGGCCTCCCCTAGACTCTCTGTCCAGTCCTCATCATACTGACAGTTGCGTGTCAGAGGGTCATCAGACCCCTCCCAGTCCTCCTGGTCCTCCTCTGGTTCAAAATAAGGAGGAGGAGGGACATTTGGGACCCAAGGTCCCATCGGCGCCGGAGCCGGCGTCGAGCGACGTCGCTCCGGGTCCATGTCCGGAGCCGGAAGGAACTGGGGGACGACGCCGCCCGGAGCCCAGGGCGGCGTCGAGAACGGCACCGGAGACATCGGCGCCGGCGGAGGTGTCGTGAGGTCGACCGGCGTCGATGGGAGTTGTGGAGCCGGGATCGAGGCCGGGGCCGAAGCCGGAGCCGGGATCGAGGCTGGAGGCTCGGGCGACGCCGGGGCCGGAGCCGCCGGCGACGCCGGAGCAACCCCATCAGGGCCCGCGGGGTCCGAAGGCGCACCGGAGGGGCCTGAAGGCCCGAAGAGGCGGGCCATGGCCGACAGGAACTCCTGTACCTTGGCCGGATCCGCCCCCGAACCCGGGAAGGGCGGGTATGACGGGGGCGACTCCACAGGCAAGTCCGGGGCCGCGGGGCGGGGACGGTGCCGGGAGGGGCCTCAGCCGAGTCGCGAGACCGGGCGCGGCGAAGTCCGAGAGCGACGATGCTTCTTGGACTTCTTGTGCTTAGACTTACCGGACGAAGAAGTCGACGACCGGTGTGCACTCCGCGAGCGACCCCTGGACCTCTCACGCGACCGGGGCTTCCGCGGAGCCGAATGCCGGGCCTCGAGGAGCTTTCGAGACCGCTCTCGCAAAGCTTTCGGGTTGAGGGCCTGGCATTCGGGACAAGACTCGGTGTCGTGGCCTCGGCCGAGGCAGAAGAGACACTCCCAATGCGGGTCGGTGACGGACATCATCCGCGCACAGGCGCCGCATCGCTTGAAGCCGGGCATCCCTACGACACCTTAAAGTTGGAAAACCAGTGAAAAAATCACCAAAAAGTATGGTAAAAATTGACCAGGGCACTGCTCTTCCCGGATCTGCGCTTGCTGGCGCGGAAAAAGAAGAACTGACGTCAGCGCCGCAGGGGCGGCGCCTAAGTACTGCCCGCGACGTCATCCCGGCGATCACGACGCCGACGACGGACGCGGAGCCGCACGACGCCGCCTACCGACGCGCAAGGGTACTGCTACGCAAAACTTTCCGGATCCAGCCTGACGCCTGGGGATATTCTAAGGTAAGGAATCTATCACTAACGTGTCTCTTTCAGATGTAGCAATTTACAGAACAGAAAAGCTTACATATGAATTTCTTTGAAATTCTATTAAAAATGGACACAGACTATCTCAATGAGACAAAGAATACAAACGGTGCCCTTTATGTCAGCAAACATAGATATGAAGGCTCGCTTCTGCAAAAGCGATAATTATAGAGCAAAACCTCAAACTGTGAAGCCACTCCAGAGGCCTTTGCCAAAAATCCATTATATACGATTAGTTTTCAGCTTCAGACAAGGAAAGAAGGGGCTGAAAAATAAGATATCTTTCAAGGCAGCAAAGGCTTCACGCCTCCCCAAAGACAAGCAGTCTCCTGAAAGACCTAGTAATATCACAATGGCGCTAACTGAAAATAATTGAAGGTTTTGTGAGCATTTAATGCAACAGCACGGGCAAAACTAGTTCTTACATTACGACAACCGGACAGCAAACCAATGAACTGATAAAAACGAAGAATTCCAAATTTCGAATACATCCCTGAGAAAATTATTTTCTTTAGCGGCACTGAAATGTATACTAGCATGAACAGGAATGCAGAACGTAACAATACCTTACTACCAACAACAATGTAACAATGTCACAATAGTAAAATATTTAGAAATCATGAAACACACTGAAAACCATACTAAAAGGTTTCCAATTGTTGAAGCCATAATAATTCTGACAATTACCTCATCTCAGAGAGCCCCTTTCTAAATTAAAGGTTAGGACAGGAAAATAAACAAAATATCTACTTAGAGTTTGATTAAGAAATCTATGCCCACTGTATTGCTAGTCAGATCTCATTTTTAAATTAAATAGTGTTGGATTTTTTGTCTTTTATTTTATACACAACAATTTTTTTTTAATTTTTTTTAAGAGTGTGACTTTATAAATCTTTAGTGCATTTAAAATGCTTTTTAGACTATACTTCAAATAGGCATTTGTTTATTATGGGCTGCGTGTTGGGTGCAAAAGGAAAAGAAACCGAATAGTTCTTGCCAAAAATGTGATGCACCTTCTAATAGCAATGCACTGCAAAGAAAGCACTCCCTCACCGGTGGAGTGATACACCAAACACCTAGTAATAGCATGAGGACGAGATCGAAATAAGCCTCTGAAACATTCTACATGCACTTTCTTAAAAAAATAAATGTAGTAACAAAAGGTGCACCAGACATCTAACGCTTAAAAAGTGGTAAACTGTAGGTGGCCAATACTTTACCAAATTATTAAGTCTGGATATGTATTTATGAAGTGTGTCATGCAGCTGGGAGCCTCTGTACACAGAGAAGAAGCTCACACAGTAGTAGTTTTAGAGGAGAAACAGAGAAGCTGTTGGGCTTTAGACGACTGGCAGTTCACGTGCCTGAGGTAAATAAGATGGCACAACATTATGAGCGAAATGGCCAACCAAAAACCATGAAGGATGTGCACAAGGTATCAGAAGTACAGTTTTGCACAACCTGGGACAATAGTAAAATTTTGTTCTAGGCAAAGGGAGAGTGAACGTTAATCAAGAATGTACTATGTTACAGTACGCAGATATAATTTGTTACTCCCGGTCTGCAGGATCTTTCCCATCATTAAGCGATAACATATCAAAACCATGTTCTCCAGAAGCTGAGCAAAAGAGATGTGACAGTCTCCCTGACCTTGAGAAGGAGTCAATACTAAAGATGAAGGACTAAATCTAAGCAAAGCCTGCGCTCTGACAGGAAGGGAACTCAGATGCTCCAAATCCTGCTGCTCATCATCAACCTGATCTGATGAGTCCAACTTGTCCACCATGCAGGTCGCCTCCTCTGAAAAGCTAGGAGCCCATTGCCATGGAACTGCACCAAGAAATCAGGTGCAAAGTCAGTCCCTCTAAGATTTAGATAAACAGGGAGGATAGTGGTGCAGCATGCACTCCCTAGCTTAGTAGCCAACCAGGGTCAGAGTGACTTTCCAACAAGTATACTGCTATTGGATGCCCTGATAGGCAGATAGGGCTTCAGTCGGTGCCTCTGATAGCCTTTGCTGCTTTGTAAGCATTTAGTATTTCAAGGAAGACTGGTTCTGTCTACTGAGGGAGGCAGATTCTTCTGATCGTCTTGATTAGAATTGCTAATCTCTAACTCAATAGATTTCCTCTTCAAAAATGACCCCTGCACCAAAAGGGGATGAGGATCAACCGCAAAATGAGTTTGATAACGAGTGTGCCTTTACAGACAAGGATTATATTAGAGGGCACCTACAGGAAAAGCTGGCATCTATTTGCTGGTGCCAAAAGTGGTTTGGGGTCTTTGTGCCCATAGGAATTGGACTTCTCCTACCAGTTCAACAGAGTTTCTGTGGCAACACAGGATTTGATCTATAAAGTCAACTCATCATCTGGGCACTTGACACCTCTTCCATGGACCTAAACTACTGGATCCAGCTAAACATACTGCCTTATCATCTAGTACTGGGGAAACATGGAGTATTCACCTTTCCAGAGATAACTAGAGCCACTTGCATACAGCCACAAAGGGCGACCGGGAAACAGGACGGTTACTAGGTAATGTGCCTTTCTACCCTGCTGGTGGAATGGTTCTTGGAACCACCTGAAGGCCTGTACTCACCTCCTAATTCCTTTTCCTGGCTATTAAATCCAACATCTATGGTAGGACAGTTGGACCCTCATTCTGCATGCAAGCCAGACAATACAAGAGAACTTTGCACCAATGGCAGCACAAAATGCAAGCATTCATCAGATGCCTGTTCACCAAAGAAGAGATGCGCAGGGTATGCAGGTCAGATGTCATCAATGGTTGGTGGTGCAGCATGGGTATCTTAAAGACATAGTGTCACTGAATAAGTAAACTAAGATTTCAAAATAAAGAGAGAGATGGGATGGTGAGAAACTAGATAAATAGTCACAGAGAAAAACAGGGCCAGGGTACAACATAGGAAGTCACTGAATGAAGCAGGTTTGATCCACACCATAAGGCAGAAAAAAGAAAAAGTGCAGAAGTGCACATATCGAGAGTGTGATCCATTTTTTGCAGAGTAACAGGGAGTCAAAGCTCTATTTTAACAGACAATGAAGTAACTTCCTGTCCTATCCCTAAAGTGGCATGGGACCGAAATGTTGCAAATGGGAAAGAGCCAAAAAAACAAAAATACTGCAATTTCCCATTACCTAAGTAATCTACTACAATTTCTGAGACTCTAACAAATCTGGATTTGGTTATCTCATTCCAGGTTCATATAGCATCTTAGACAACAGCAGACATTTCAAATAGGTCTCTGAAAAACCTGGTTGTTTCTGTTGCTTCCAATCAAGTTCTTTATGATACAAAGCTGAGCCACTAAATGGAGGTATCTCTGCTACATCCAGTCTAACATGTTGGTCCTCTCCTGAACATTCGTACTTGCTTCTGAATCCCCCACACTCTAGCTAACTGATGGGAAACCACTATGCTTACCGCGAGCCCCCTCACAATTTGACAGTAAAAACGTAAAATGCAGTGCCATCCTCGACCATACTTTGTTTCCTCCATCAGTGATTCTGAATATTTTTGCGTGCTGCAAAAGAGAAATGCCTCAATGAAGAAGAAGCAAGGTTCTTTTTCGTGATCGAAGGGTACAAAAGATGGCAAGTATTAGGAAGGCACTTCATTTCAAAGTAATGTCAGTGACAAGAAAACCCACTGCAACCTTAAACTGCTGCTGGCTGCCATAGTAAGTGCTGTGGCCTCCTAGACAGCGTAACATTTTTAGATCACTGCTGAAAATGTGTCCAATAGGTTACACACTAGTCTGGCATCTTTGAATGGTTAAACAAAAGAACGAAACATATGGAACAAAGGAACGAGATATATGGAAGCTGGATAGTTATTCTTCACTATGTACCTCAGTGATTAAATACCTACAATGCTCTCTTTCACTTCCATCGCTTTACGAAATGAAAGCAGCCTTACACCAGCTGGTTTCTCCAACGATTTGGCAATAACGATTATAGAATATATGTTGCTTTAAGCAGTGCCGTAACAAGTGGTACATCTTTTTAATATTGTAAGAGGTTTGCTTGAGGAATTATGGAAATGATGTTGTACTACATTCATATGCTGAATACACGACAAGCTTGACTTTTCGTCACTGCTGAGGAAGACAATGGTGGTCAGTTCCAAAAGAAAGGTATCCCAGTGCTCCCTTCCTTTATCAATGCAAACTCTGGCTCTTACCATAATCAGTAACAGATTTAGGTGCACGCTGCTCTGTCTCTGTGTTGCGTTTCTTGTTCCTGGATTTCCATGCATGATAGACCTTCAGACGCCTGTGGAATTCCTCTCTGCATGATGCAAGCAACTCAAGATCTGGTGAATAAAGCAGGAGTAAGTGAAATACAACAGTTATAACATCATTGCAGTCGGATTGTAGGAATAAAAAATATCACCCCGATAATCTTCACAATGTGTTTTGATCAAAGAGGTTAGGGTCTATCCTTAAAAGACTGTACTGGGGCTGGAGGCGAAGACTTGAAGTATCAAGGAACATGGGACTGCAAACAAAAAAGATGTGTGGCATAGAGGTACCCTTGCATTGAAATGTTTGAAAAACTGCAGCAATTTTTTCTTGGAAGAACTTGGATAGATCTTCACAAAGTATGACCAAAGGAGACGTAAGTATTTACTGGACAGTTTACAATCCTAGCCATCTCTTTAACCGGATGAGAGCACGAGACAATACAATGTTGAAAGTATCTTAGAGTAACTATCACCATCAATGGTCAAATAAACTGTCTCTTCGTTTCTGGAAGCTCATCGATGAAGAAGCAGATGGTGCTAATATACAAGGAATGATCTTTTTAAGGAGCACTATCAAATCTACTGCATGGGGAAGCCAAAAACTTTAATTTTTCAGCTCTACCATTCAAGTAGGTGTCAAAGACAGGACAGAGGCTTCTTAATATTATTAGACTATGTTATCTTAGCCCAAGGCGCACTGAAAGCTCACAAATGAACGGATGAGATTTTGAAAACAGGTGAGAGAACCATATGAAAAGATTTTGTTAATTCAACCTTAACTAAAACCTGCAATATGTTACATAATAACAGAAGCAATGGAAAAGTACATGGTTTAAAACGACAGATCATCTTAGGTAAACACTTTAAAGACTGCCAAGAGTCTTTTAAAGCTAAAAGATTAAGGATAATCACGTTGGTCACGTCTAAAGTCAAATCATAACTCACCACATGAAGTATTGATTGCATCTCGTAGTTCAGCATATTTCCACTTGCTCAAGTCGTGCTTCTTTGTGACTGAAACTGTCTTGGTAGCTTGAACATGGGCACCCCTACAATTAATTGTTGAAAAATTAAAGTATGATAGTTAAAAACACATTTTTATTAATGCACAAGTTACTAACTTGTGTAACGATATATCTGTAAGAGACAGTAGTTAGTGACAGATTCCTTACCTTAGAATATCCCCAGGCGTTAGGCTGGATCCGGAAAGTTTTGCGTAGCAGTACCCCTGCGCGTCGGTAGGCGGCGTCGTGCGGCTCCGCGTCCGTCGTCGGCATCGCCGGGATGACGTCGCGGCCAATACTTAGACGCCGCCCATGCGCGCTGGCGTCAGTTCTGTACACGAATTTCCGCGCCAGAAACGCAGAGCCATGCAAGAAACTGACACTGGTGTCTGAAAACTAGGGCCCTGAAAGGGATGTCCTTAACCCTAGAAATCAGTTCGCAGAACGGGGAGGATGGGTGGGGCGGTAAGGAATCTGTCACTAACTACTGTCTCTTACAGGAGGTTAGTCCTGACAGCCACTGTAGGGAGCTCGAGGCGCAAGGCCGCGGCCGCCCTATGCAACACTGTTGCATAACTTGCTCCCTCCTCCGTAGCCACGGAAGGAGACAGCATGCCAAGGTCTGGAGAGGTGTCCAGGCCACTGGCATCACCCAGTTCCTCTGCCCAGTCCTGATAAGGTTCACATTGGGCTGTGAGAGGGTCTTTGTGACCCCTCCCAGTCCTCCCCGTCCTCCAAAAAAGGTGAAAAGTAAGGAGGATGGACATGAGGGAAGAAAGGTCCCATCGGCGTCGGAATCGGCGTCGGCCGACGTCGATCCGGCTCCGTGTCCGGTGCCGGGGAGAACCTGGGGACGGCGTAGTCCGGGACCTCGGACGGCGCTGGGAGTGGTACCGGGGAGGTCGGCGCCGGCGGAGGTGTTGTCAGGTCAACCGGCGTCGACCGGGATACAGGCCTGGATCCGAGGGGGTCCTGCGGCACCGGGGCCGGAGCCGCCGGAGACACCGGGGCTGGAGCCGCCGGTGGTGCTAAAGGGGGACCTCCACTGGGGCCCGCGGGACCCGAAGGCGCACCGGGGTAACCCTTAGGCCCGAAGATGCGAGCCATGGCCGACAAGAAGTTCTGGATGTCGGCCGGAGTCGACGTCGGACCCGGAACAGGCGGGGGCGGTACCAAAAGGACCCTCAGCCGAGTCGTGAGACCGGCGAGGGGAGGTCTTAGAGCGACGCTTCTTAGACCTCTTGTGCTTCGCCTTACCTGAAGTCGAAGACTTCGACCCCGACGAATGACGACGACTCCGCGACCGGCCCCTCGACCTCTCCTTGGACCGGGACCTCGATCGGCGCGGAGCCGAGTGCCGGGCCTCGAGAAGCTTTCGAGACTGCTCTCGGAAAACCTTCGGGCGAGGGATCGACACTCGGGGCACGACGTGGGGTCGTGGCCGCGCCCCAGGCAGAAGAGACACTCACGGTGCGGATCCGTAATCAACATCATGCGATTACAGACCTCGCATGGCATCCCTACTGACACCTTGGAGTCGAAACGACTCGAAAACTTGGACAAAAAAGTCTCAAAAATACTCAGTCAAAAAATGACTGGGGCACTGCTCAATCCGGATCTGCGCTTACTGGCGCGGAAAAAGAAAGAACTGACGCCAGCGCGCATGGGCGGCGTCTAAGTATTGGCCGCGACGTCATTCCGGCGATCCCGACGCCGACGACGGAGCCGCACGACGCCAAATACCAACGCGCAGGGGTACTGCTACGCAAAACTTTCCGGATCCAGCCTGACACCTGGGGGTATTCTAAGGTAAGGAATCTGTCACTAACGTGTCTCTTTCAGATTAACAGTTCAAAAATATATTAACACAACCATGGAGTCTTTCTTTTTGCAGCCAGAAAGGTTTTAGATTGGCACTGGTATAATACAAGGCAATAATACAAAGTACAAAGGGTACTCTCAACAAAACAATTGCTGTAGAGTTCTTACTCCATCAAGTCTGCCTATTTTAGCTACAATTTGATCATTCACTGAATTTATTTTCAAATGAACTTTCTCGTCACCAGGTTTACTTGCCTATAAAGTTCAACACACAAATACACTTAGCAGCAACCTTGATTTACATATGAAATTGAATGAGAAATTCTACTTTTCACTGTAACAATTGAGGGAACCGGAGACGTGGGCATTTAGTTCACGAGTAATCAATTTTGACATCATAAGCCACTAGTAGAACTTTTAGACATTTCTAGCTTATTTTCTTTTTTTTTTTTACATACTGAAAATAAACTGCTAGGGCTTCCTCCCCTGAGCAATGGAGGGGGGGCAAGAGGTGTGGGTAATACTGCAGCCATAATGTAGCAAGCTAGCCACTATAGTAAGCTAGGCCAGCCTGTTCAAAAGAGGTCATGGAGTAGGTCTTGCCTAGGAAAAAATTCTGGGATAAATGAGATCCTACTTCTTCAAAAGAAAATGGATAACAGTCATAGGTTTTATAGGCAGTTCTGAAGTGATCCAACAAAATCATTCCAAACTGTGCATTTCTAGTGCAATTTCATAGGAAATGGACAACATTTTAAATGATCCACTTAAATAATTTGACACACCTTCCATTATGTTAGAACTCCACTCCCTTCATTTTTCCATTTTCTGCCTTCTCAGCAGATCATCTGTCATATTATATGACCAATAATCTACTTGCAAAGGATAAAATACAAGTATTTCATGATTTTAGAAGAAATAGCCCTTGGATTAGAGAGAGCTCTGTTACACTGACCTTACAGACAGTGCAATAACAAGTAGTTGTCTTAGCTATCTACTGATCATAAAATGCCCCATATAAGATAATAAGAGTTGTGACGTCACACTAGCAAGCCAGTGGTTTCTGTGATATACAAAATAATGATACAACTTGACATCATCTATAAGCATCCCAGGTCAGTCTGAATTGTTGCTTACATATCAGCTTGCAATATTTTGTCAATGCACTTTGTCCAAATACGTTTGTGTTGTGAAAATATTTTTCTATTTAGCAAATGCCTGCTTTCCATTTTAATTAAAATAAAACTTTTGATGCTGAATAACAGCTTGCCATTGTATTGAAAGATCGTCTTATGTCTCCACACAACTAAGTTTCACTTTCAGTAAATACACACATTTGTTTCCAATGTCAGTTTTTCATCTTTCATTTTGTCCCTTGATTTTATTTTCATTTTGAAGCACTACTCATAGTCATGAGCTTAGGTTCCTCATTAAATGGAAGTCATTGCGATCATGTGCCCAGACATGTCATTCCATGATATGTGACTATTCTCACCATATGCTATCCATAACATGATGCACATGATTGCCCACATGCCAGCCATGCCATTGTGTGTATTTTCCTTCTCTGGACTCTAGGTAATGGAGTAATAATTTCCTCATATGCCAGCCGTGCCATGATGTATGACTCCCGCTATTCCAGCAATGCCATGACATGTCCATTCCTCCACATG
Source organism: Calotriton arnoldi (assembly GCA_963921515.1). Classification (NCBI taxonomy): domain Eukaryota; kingdom Metazoa; phylum Chordata; class Amphibia; order Caudata; family Salamandridae; genus Calotriton; species Calotriton arnoldi. The sequence continues at coordinate 704,506 of CAWUFW010002608.1, forward strand.
CCAGCTATGTCATGATGTGCCAATGATGCCTCGTGAGCCAGTCATGCTATGATGTACCTCATTCATGTTTATACCAGCCATGCCAAGATATGAATCTGCTCCACAAAATGTCAACTATGGGCCATGATGTCCAATTTCTGCATAGTCCCTGTCCCACTGTATACCTGCCATGCCGGAATGTGCCTGTTAATGAAGGAATTGTTAACCCATAAAAAACAATTTTTGGGATTTGGACCTCTGCTGTGATTAAGTCTCTCAAATGGAGTCTCACTCACTATATGCTCCTCCCTTGCAATGGACTTGTCATGTAACTTCCAGTGCCTATGTTTAAAATAAAATGTACAATTGTGTAGCTGGGGTAAGAGGCTCTGGGCAAGTTACATATGAGTGCATGTTCACATGCATGTGAAGGCTGAGAGAGGAAGAGTGTTCTCTGACTCAGCCTGGCATCTGCACACATTTAGCACTGTTGCAGATGGGGCCCTGATTAACTTGGATGTGACCTACTAATGCATTATAATTCAAATAGGAATGCAAGAAGAAATGTCCCCTTTCCCCTAAAGTATAAACTTGTAGAATCTAAACTGATTTTTACACTTTGGATAAAGTGCACTTAAAACATAACTGTTGTTTGGCGTGAGGTAGGAAGATCATTGACATGGTTTTCCTATTTCTGGGTCAGGAACTCATATTAAGAGTTAGATTTACTCGATATGAGTTTGTAAATGCATGTATGACGTTTGGCATACATCTCTAAGTCAGCTATTATGGAATAGATGCCTTGACCAGTCCTGCTAAGCAAGTTAATAATTATGCTAGCCTACGTGCAGTTCAAAGTTCTTGCTGGAGCAATAGCTAATCCTGGTGGATCAGCCTTCTCCTGGCAGATAGAGTGAAAAGCCATAATATGAGTAGCAACACCTTCCGGCAAAGCTCTTTCAAGTTGTTCCCTCTTGGGAGGACGGGCAGACCTCTGGATCCAGTCTCCACAGAGAATCAGAATCACAGAGTCACCTTGTAAGAGGCTTAAAGCTATGGTGCTTATAGAGTGCACACAGAGAGCGTGAGGATTATTGGGTACTGCTGCTAGGAAAACCCCATGTCAGGCAATTACCGGAGCTGGACAGGAGGGCACATCAAAGCACCTAAAGCTAACTACTGCTCAAAAAGAGAGGACACAGTAGTGGTCAAGGAAGCAGGAAAGTACCAGCCAGCCTCCAGGTCAAGATCCACATTTTTTGGGTTTGAGGTCAAGAGGCCCTACAAGATCACTTCTGTTGGATGGAGTATGTCACCAGGAGACAAAACAGACAACCCTACTGAATTTGGTCTATTGGGTCCCTCAAGCATCCCAATAAGAAGCAGCTTCTTGTGTGGGGTACTTTTTATGCTTTGTAGCACGTGTACTGAGGGTTGATGTACCCACCGTGTGCAGAAATCCCAAGTTATATTTATATATCCCCAATAAGGGAGAAGAGGTGCAGTTAAGTCCCCATGGGGAATAAGGAACACTGTTGTGCGGCATCCCAAACTGCCCATATATCTTGGAGACGGGGGCTGCCAGCAAGTAATACTTGGACATAAGACCTACAGCTACAAAGAGTGCACAGAGACCACTAGGGTAGATTCACTGTTGTCCAAGGATGAATTGATACACAAGGGATTCAAGATAATAACTATACCATAAGTGACCAATATTCAATCCATACCTTGAGCAGTAGCGGCTCCTCTTTTGGGCTGCATTCCAGAGTTTACTACCCCTCACCCTGCCCCTCCCCCGCCCCACGTCACCGCCCGGCAGCACTCCCACTAGGAGCCGCTACTGACCTTGGGACCTTACTGTTCCTCAAAGTCACTCCTGGAGGGTGCAAAAAACCTAGCACTGATAGATGTATGGTGGAGGTTCCACCCTAATGAAAACAATTTCACCAACAATTTCTATGTTCACAGCAGGTACAGCCAACACCCAAGAGGCTGGAACTGGAAGCTGCACTACTTTCCAATGAGGGTGCACATAAGAAAGCTGGATCATAGAAGGCCCTTATACAAATCAGACAATTAAAAGGTTAGATAGTGCTGGAGGCTGAACAAGCTGTAAACAATTTACTGCATCTTATGCTCTTACCTTCACCTAGTGAAATGCAAAAGATGAGGAGGCTAAAGATAGTGAGAGCGAGTGCAGACTGATGGGCCTGAGTGCTATGGTCGTAATTGTGGTGTGAGTCGTAAGGGAGTGGAGTCTTTCTGGGAAAGGTTGGTGGAATGACTGACTATGTAAACACAGGGGCCTAATGTAGGATCATGAAGCCCCTGCAGCACAGGTGGGCCATGAGCCCACTAGGGTCCCCAACACTCCCGGCGACCCTTTCAGCCAAAGGCCAATCAATATTTGAACAATATAGAAGACTCAGGGGCCCTTCATCATGTTCTTCGGGGGGGTGTACTAATGAGGGAAGGGTTTGTACGAGGCGTGCAAGTGGTTGTCTTGTCCTTTGTTCTTTGGTGCCTTTAAAGAAGTGTGATGAAAACTACTGCCTGTCCTCGCTCATGTGCATGAACATTTCACATGAAAACAACAATCTACGCTGCCACTTTGCCTACTATCATGCATGGAGTTGAAGGGACACTTACTGACTACTTTCAAAATGGTTTATTTTTACCTGAAAATCAAAAATCACCAGAAAAGTTATTAAGTATAATAGTTTAAACACAAGTCACCTAAAAGTTTGCATCATTAGCTCTCAGTAGTGAGGCCCTAAGCAATATATCACTGCTCTTTAGTTCTACGATCAGAAATGTATATTAAGACCCACAATGTCTCGTGTTTTATTTCCAAGAGTTGTGAAATGCATTGCAAATGCAGACTTGTGTTAAAGCAGCTACTCTTTATGTTGTTCAATGGGGCTCAAAAAGTTCAAGCTGCCACTTTACTTTTACATTTTTCAGATCATGCACAAAATGGGCAAATGTTAGACAGGCCGAGTTTGACAGATTCTGTTGTAGTTCCGAGAAAAGAAATTATTTACACACTTTTACTGTATTGTCGCTAGGCAACAAAACATTAGAGCTGCTTGTGGAGACAAAAGAAATGTCGCATAATCTGGAACCACCTTCACAACACAGAGTTACAGAATCTGTTGAGGAAGCAGCATGGCTAAAAAAAGAAAATTACCACCGGTACAAGAAGAACAATTTAAAAAAAAATTTTTTTTATTTTTTTACAGTTTTTATATAGCGCGAATTTGAGCCGAATCGGGTATCAGAGCGCTTTCCATAGCACCAGTTGCATTACATGAGGACACATTCATTTTTGGTAGGCACGGGGAGATTAAGTGATTTGCCCAGAATCACACGATATGTTCAGCGTCATTGCCGAGACTCGAACCCAATTCCCCAGATTCGAGGTCGACAGCCCTAGCCGTTAGGCCAACTCCTCTCCCCAGTTACTGTCACTCTGTCCCCTGTCACTCGAACTTAAGCAGCAGCCCTTCAAGAGTTGTTACCCCAGAGTCAAGGCACAGAGGGGTTTGAATATTATCCTGGAGTAATTCCTTATAAAGAACGTTTGAAACAAAAACAGCCTGATGTAAAGTCAAGGGCAGTACACCAATTGTTGATTCATTATTGTAACGGGTCATTTCCACTCAGCTTTAACAGGCATAAAACGACATGTAGCATATATCGACGTCTCCAAATAGAGACACGTCACAAGAGAACAGAAATGTGATTCTGGTATAATTACACGCACATTCAGTACTGTGCTAAAGCACACATCCAAAGTGGATGTCAAAACGCAATGAACTGGGACATCATCAGCTTAGGCGAATTTAGGATTGCTTGGCAGCTCACTTCCAATTCATAATCCCCTTTGCAAACAGCTAATTTGCAAATGAAGACCACTTCCTTAAACAGCAATAGCATCTATCCATTTAGCAATACTCTGGTCAGTGCTGATCAACGCACCCAATGTAAAATCCCTACTTTGAGAGGTAATCCGTATAAGCATTAATCCAATTGAATGGCTAACTCTAGGCTTTTCCATTCCATTAGCACGCACATTTCATTTTCGTAAATGGCATTAGAGGTAATGGCCTTTCCGTGACCGTGAGAATATCATCAGATCAGTTCCACTGCTTTCTACAGAGGCGAGTAGCCTCCCCGAGAGCAGACCAGCTAAAAACTGAACATGAACGTAAAGTGCCCAAAACAACCTTATGCAACACAATTTGGCCCATAGCCTAACTGGGATTATTTTAAGTAGCCTATTAAAACAATGTGAATCACTTTATGTACAAACCAGGTGCATTTTGAAAACACTTGGATCTGTTAGATTACAAATCTTTTCAAACTGCAGCATCGATACGATATCACTCCTCTCCATTTATTTTTAATCTCAATGTAATGACCGCAGCTAGGAGGACTGGTGTGTTTCCCTTTGTCACGTTGCCTTTCTCTTGGCATGATTCTTAAGCAAAACGCTGCAATGTAACAACGTTTATGCATGCAGCTCTGAATCACGTGTTGTGTGTTCTTTACGATCAGGGCTTGATTCTGAGAAGCTGCATTATTTAAAAAACATAATCAATTATATACCAATAACACAGCTGCCGAGCGTCATGACAGGCTATATCGATAGGGTTTAAATATATAAATAACGCACATCGTTTAACAACTTCAATTTCCATTTTAGTATCAAACTGCTTTCAAACATTCTAAGAACGAAAATACTTGGAAATTAGCCTTTTGAGGATTAATATGAAGCGTGCAGACTCTCTCTGTGTCTTGATTGTTTGCTGAAATACAGGAGAGGGCTTTAACCTGAAGGCGCTGTGCAAATTAAAATGCTGTCTGTGTTTATGGAAATGATGAGCTCCGAGTGCGCAGATTGGCGGCTCAGGCAAGGCCTGGGATTATCAAGCAGCAGTCACAGCAGGAGATCGATTGGTCAGTGCTTTTGGGATCACAGGAAGGGAACAAGGGGTATAAAGAATATGCTTGATGCCCTGGCACAACCCCAGCAAGACACGTGCCAGGCAGCAGTAGAAAAATTCCCTGTCTACTGTGCTCATAGAAGCGTGGAACCGACATCTAAACATATCCACGTTTGTCACTTTGGGAAGATGGACACCATAAAGGTAGAGATGGTTCAAGGTCCATTCACAGACTACTGTTGGTACCCAGCAGACAGGGTAGCGGCCCTGCCCTTCCAAAGAACACAGGGGTGATGTTGTCTCACCGAATCCATCTTTCTCAGGCAGAACCAGGCAGGAATATGTCAGTACAGAGTAAATAGTTTTAATGGGATCTCGTGGTTGGGAAGTAACCACAGAAAAGCTTGCCCCCAAGGTTAACTGTGACAGCTAATCAGAGATGTCCCCGGATTCGATGTTCTTGTAATTAGAGAGTCCTCCATTAGAAGTAGCATTCTTTATGGCTCCATGGATGCAAGAGTACAACAGGACAGATGCTTTTGAAGATCGAGTGGTATCTGTTCAGCTTTGTGGAAGGTTAAACGAAGATGAAGCCATCCTCCTGATGGCTTTCAAAATGAGGAGGATAACTGCACTATTAAGCTTTTGCCTCTCACAAACCTGCATTTATCTCAAATTGGATGGTCCTCCCATCTGACTCCTGTATTTTGTAAACTTTGGAGCACTGGTGCACTAGGCGATACTTTTCATGGATCTAGCCTATGAGAACACAAGCATGCCAAGGCAAACAGAGTGGTGTCAGAAACAAAAGCCACGCCAACTGCCAACTTTTGGAAATTACACCCTTTGGTGATGCCCCACACCTCCTACTATAGGGAACACTGTCCCATCATTGGCCATCAGGTCGGGACTGGAGAACTCAGGAGAATTCGATTTAATCTTGCTTTTCCTTCCGTTATTACTGACAGTAGTCCAAGAGAGACTTGATAGGCAGAACCCGTTACTGGGGTAAAAACCCCTAAGAGATGGAACAGACACAAATAACTTCAAAGTAAAGCCTAGCAGTGGCATCACCATGTCTTTTAGATGATACAACCAGTGGACTTCTACAGAGTGATAACCAACAGAACACTTGGTAGAAGCGGAAAGAAAAAAGTAGAATGTAATCTGATGTCAAGAGGGTTTGAGAATTACAGGCTTGTAAGGCAATTACAGTGCGCAGCAGCCATATTTCAGGACTTTAGATTTACCAATGTTAATAAAGACAAAAACCCCACAGTAGTGCAGGCTGCAGTCATTATAGCCTAAAAAGGAGAAATATAAATAGATGAGTGATAACATTTACAGTAACCTCTGAACTGGTCTTGCAAACAAATACCTATAGCTATACATTTTGAATAGCTGATGATTAGTGACCCAAAACTGAAGACAAGTATTGGCACAGCTAACATGGCTCGCCTTTGAAAGGCTGTTGCCTAGCTACTGGCTTTGTCAATGCTTGCTTTTGTTGACATTGGTAAAAAATAAAAAAAATGTCCGCTGCTGCAACTCATATAGAATTATATTTTGTATTCTTAGTTTAGTGTTTCAAGATGGCAGATTGTCATTTCAGAACATTAAATAAAAAAATTAAAAATGGGAAGATGGCGCACAATGGGGAACAAGCAAACGGCTTGGAAACCACGCGCAGTTGCTGGGTCATGCAAAAAATATCTAAACAAGAGTAAGAGGCAGGGGTGATGTGGAGGTTACGACACAGGAGCAAATAGAGAAACGTCAACAGCCCGGTAGAAATAGGCAGTTGCCGGGTCATCGCAAAAAGAAAAAAGAGAAGAATAAATGAAAATTAAAGTTGCGGTGTGTATCTGGGGAAGACAGTGAGGAAAATGATGTTCTCCCATGAAGTGGTAAATGACAAATAAAACAAGCTTGGAAAAAGTGAATAGGTCTGGTTTTCCTACAGTGCATGCACAGACCCAAAATACTTCAGGCGAACATGTATACACACAAGATACAAACTGGCAACAAGTACAGTTGCACATGCAAACACAACACAAACTTGCCCACAGGCACACATACAGCATGGAAACATGTATCCCACAGGAACTGCATGGAATTATGCATGCTAGTGTCTACATGGCCGCTTGTATGCAATACATCTACACAAACTGGTGGTGCCTCAGGGCCAATTTGTATTGCATGTGCATGTATGACTGCATATTGTCTGAGAGCATTTTCTCTGTACACGCATATCTGACTTTAGAGCTAGTGGTCTGTGCATGACCTGTAATAAAACTAGACCAGTTGGCTTTGGCAGTGCTTGTTTTCATTGTTATCAGCTAGCTCATCCTCTACGTAAGAGCTATTTTCCTGTGGCTTTTCAATTTGTACACGTGTGGCAAAGCAACCTCTATCGACAAAACAAAGGAATGCTTATATAACACACAAATTAAGATGCACGTTTGGAAGGACCCTAGAAATCATCCTTGCATCTAAATTGGATTAACCCACATATAAGGGATGAAAACGGAAGCGAAGATGTAGTGCAAGATCTCTCTAAATCTATTACCTTCGTTTGCCTTGCCACCTGGAGATCATGTTCGACTCTTCGGAATCATTCATCTGACAAGTGAACTCTATAACTTGGAACACATACTTCCAACACACACACGTGCTTATCTACAGCGCCCCCATGTGGTGTTTATGATGGGGTGTCACTGGGGGTACTGCAACATCTTGTATCCAGGTAAGATTGGGGCAACCACTAGGTGAGGTAAGGAAGCCACTGTATGGCACCACTACCAGGGAACAGCAAAAAGTGCTATGTTATCGCTTGGAGTTCCAAATACAACCACTTGTACAGGAGATGGGCGGGCAAAAAAGCATTGTTCAGTGTAATGCCAACATTTATCACACTGTTCCTATACACAGCCCTTACCAAGAAAATAATAAACAAAACCTAACTGATCCGAAGTGAAACAGCAAGACCAATATGTGGAATATAAAGACTGGACCATATTGCACCCTACTTCAATCCTTAGGCCATTGAAGATTCTACGCAGCACTCACAGCACATACGGATAACAGGCGGACAACGATTACCTGCACTCCAGCACCACTATTACACTTACTTGAAACCATATTCAGCAGCTGAAACAGTATCACACCAACAGCATTCATTAAAAAAACTTGAGTGTCAGGAGCTGCAGAATTACAGCCCCAGAGATGGAAGAAACGGAGCCCAGCACCTAGCGTGGAACACCACCACTGCAGGTACCGGGGAAGAGACAGCCACGTTCATAACATGCCCTCAAGTTTAAGGAAGGAAGAAATCTTTCTTCATAACGTAACTGCAAAAACATTTCAATGTTGTGACTGTCTGTATTATCATTCACTGGAGTGACATAACCCCTCTATAGCTTAATTTTACCTCTTGGTGCTCCGGAGAGGATTGGACGTACCTAGGAGTTTACCAATGAATATATATACCATAGTTTACCATCACCACCCCTGTCTACTGCAGGACGGTCGGGATCACCAGCAGAATCAGGTGCCCGAATTAATGACTGAAGGCACAGCACGATAGGGCACACTTTAAGACAAAAATGTATTTCTCATGAGTGCCAGCTCTTACGTACTGGCCATTACCTCAATGTACCTGGCAGGTGGCCCATCGACTATCCGTACCAGCACCTGCTGACTGCTCCAGTGCCCGAGCACCTCTTGAAAGAACAGAACTAGTCACACCCAGAAATACAGATTGAAAATCAAAGCATGGACTGGCACTCCCAAAGTGAGCTGTCAAGAGCCATCTGCCTAATGGCAGATCACATGCTGCCATCATTCTTCAAAGCACGCATGCATACAGACACGTCATCGTTTTAATTCATCATCCTATACATTACAAACCAGAACAATGCGAAGGCTAGGTTTTCGAGCTGGGCGCATTCACTGGGAGATGAGATATTTTGCCCATATTCTCCCGATTTTCAGTCAAGTGCCAACGATGTGACTAGAGACCTGGTCTTAAAGTTTCAAGGCTGGCAGCCCAGGCGCTTAGAGCACATCTCCGCCATTGCATGGCAGCCTTTCGCTCGGTCACACCAATGCAAGAGCAAGCACGAGGGCAGACGGTGATCGCGCGAGATTTCAACAAAGCGTCACACCAAACTACAAAACCGGCAACAGTCAGTCCCACTGCCGATAGCCCAACAAAAACCCTTAAGCACACAGCTATCAACATGAAATATAAACTGTGCAAGTTATATTCTTTCACTTTAAACCCAGACACACTAACTTGAAGGAAAACGCGTTTTGATATGCATACAAATCAAAGCATATATTAATACATGCTTTCATTTATATGTATATTCAGTGCTTTAAATGGGAAAAAATAAGTGCAGGTACTCATCAAATTGAGCTGCGGACATGGGCGGGACTTTGGGTGGGGTTAGGGGCGGGGCAAGGTGCCAGCATCCAATGAGATCAAGATATTCTCGGAGTAAATCTGGGAATGTTGATGGAGAAATATATATTGTGTGTATATTACTTCACTGGCACTGAAATACCACCGGAAGGAGATTACAGGCCTTGGTTGCAGAATCAGGCATGGACTTACATCCCAGTGTTTCCAAGGACACGCTCGGTGGACAGTATGTCTTTTGAACCCTGGCCACTACACTGACCACTTGGAATACTGACCCCTTGAATTAAGGTGCTCTTTCACACAGACTCCTTTCTCAGACCTAAAATACATATTTGCCATCACTGCAGTCAGTGCATTTATTATGAAAGTCTTCAATAGACACACATTAAATAACCACCTTTTCAGACACACCGGGGTGCAGTTGAAAAGCAACAGACTTATAAATGTAAATTTGCTGCAGAAGAAACAGATCTTGCAGGCTTTGTGTTCATAGATGAGATCAGTGGAATCAGACCAGCAGGAAGAGCAATAAGGTGCAGCTTATAAGTAAATGTACTCCAGCACTAAGAAACAGCCTTCAGTGAGCAATAAATAGGTTATTGGCATGCGAGTGAAGCATTCTTAGGAAGTACCTCCTATCCATCAAACCCATCCCTTCTGGGCTAACATGCATAGCTCAACTAATGCAAGCACCCTCCCTTAACACCTGGTGCCTTTGGTAACATAAGTAGTTACATTGTTTTATTAAAGGACTATTTAGGTTGTGGGTTGTAAGAATTATTATATAAGATGCACAGGTGATATAAGATATAAAGTTGCATTTTCACGGTAAGTATTGATTTAGTTATGTTGGAGTTTTATGTAGCGCTGTGCATAGCCTCACTATAACTTCACTGTGCCAATATATGAAGCAGTATTCATATTTCCATTGGGCATGCCCTATTCATTATGTGTTGATGAGCAGACTGTGCAGCACAGAACTCTATTGCACTGAAAAGTTATCAGCATAATCTGCTGAAATACAATAACTTTTTTCCATAGCAGCTCATAGTGCGCAACTGTGACACATACACGTAGGTACGCACACAGACACTTACATACACATGCACATCATTCGCTAAAACTGATTTTTACAAATGCAATATCCAAGTTGTACTATAAATGCATGTGTTTACCCTGATGATTAGTGGCATCCCCCTCCACTCTCGGCCTGACTACAGGCACTCATCACGCCAATGTCATCATTTCCCATGTTTCATACCGCCCCATTATGACTGCAAGAGAAAGGCGCACAAACCTTTCTCAAATTCATACCAATTTGGGATTTAGTGCGTAGCGCTACATTGGGATTTTGTGGGTAGCTGTTAGACTTGGCATCTTTTGGCGTGTTTCCCCTGACTTTTTGCTTTCTGACCTCCTGGTTTTGACTCTGTTTTTGCTGGTGTGATGATTCTGCGCACTTTCCTCACTGCGGTCCAGTGGGAAAGTGCAAGTGCTCCTGTATAAAATGTGTTATGGATTGGTGTTTCCATGATTGGCCTATTTGGTTTATGTGTCAGTCCCTTGTAAAGTGCACTGCGAGTGCCAGGGCCTATAGACCAAATGCTGTTGGTGGGCTGCAGCACTGGATTGTGCCACCCACGCAAACAGCCCGTAAAGTGTAACTCGGGCCTGCCATCGCAGAGCCTGTGCGCAGCCTGGGGCTGCCATGTCGACTTGGCAAGTGCACACACTTGCAAGTCCCTAAACCTTCCCTTTGCTACATGTTAGTCACCCCTAAGGTAGGCCCAAGGTTCCCCTGTGGGCAGGGTGCGTTGTACGCGAAAGGTAGGACATGCCCGGGTGTGTGCGGCATGTCCTGATAGTGAATTACAGCCTAGTTCGTTTTTCACTATTGCAAGGCTACCTGTTCCCCTAGGCCAGAACGGGCAGTTTTGATTATTACAGCTTATAATCCTAACTGACCCCAGGAACATGGTAGAAATTCGAGTTTAGTATGCCTGGACTCAGAATGATAAAATGCAGCTTTTAGTAAGGTTGGTTTTAACATTCTGTGTTTGAAAATACCACTTTTAGAAAGTGGGTATTTTCTTGTCTAACCATCCAAGCCTGCCTCTGCGAGATTGTGTATTCCTTGTCTGGAATGTGAGTGACAGGGGCTGGGGGATGCCAGGAGACAGGGTGAGTCAGCGCAGGGCTGAATAGCCAGATCGACCTGTAGATGGGTGGGAGGGGTCGCACCTGGGCCCTGAATAGGACAGTGCCTTCCCTCCACAATGCTGGCTCCACCTCCTGTGGTGCGTCTGATGTCCCTGGCCTACTCACTGAAAGAAGGGACGGAGACTTGTCAACAAAGTGCTCCAGAACTGGTTTGGACTCGGCAAAGGCCTCTCTGCCTTCAGAGAACAAAGGAATTTGGGATATAAATATTGGGGCCCTGACCCCATGAATTTAGATCTCGCTGGAATCAAGGAACCTGCCAAGACGAAGAGCTGGAAGAGCTGCCAGGAGGAGTACTGCCCCTTTGCTGTGTTGTTGCTTTGTTGGGTTGGCCTGCAGTGGCTGCTTCTGTCTTGGGCAGTGAAAGGACTGGACTGAACTTTCTACAAACTTGTGCTGAGTATCTCCAAGGGCCAGGAACCGAGCTGGCCTCCTGTTAAGAAGTCTCAGGGACTACAAAGACTTCACAAGCCTCTGGGTACCGCTTCTGGAACGCTGTTTCAGTTGCCACAGAGGAAGGGAACCGCAACCGACTCCGTCAACCGAATCCATCCCTGGCCGGTGACCTGTTTGCACCGCAGACCGCATCGCCCCGCTTCGCATCGCAACCCTGGTCTCACCGTGGGCGACGTCCGACGCCGCCAACATCGAGCCGCTGCTTGCACCGTGACCTGTGGGCACCGCAGTTCGCATCGCATCGCTTCACTGGGCCAGCCGGACCAGACCGACCTGTCGCTGCAACTGGCTCAAGAGTCGAGACCGCACCGCATTTGGGGCACCGCTCGCACGTCTGCGACGCACCGCTCCGACTCGCACCGCTGTCCGACGCCAGCTCCCGCACTCCGGCTTGGTCGCCTGCATCGCAACCTGTCAGCACCGCATCGAGCATCGTCTCACCCTGCATCGCACGCCTTGGACTCACCGACTCCGTCTGCACGACGCTCATCGAGCCGCTGCCTGCACCGCATCGAGGGACACCGCACCTTGCATCGCTCCGTCTTGCACCGCAACCGCGACGAACGCCGACCGGCTCGTACACTCCGTACCAGCCACAACGAGAAAGGTACTGTAACCGAGTCTGTTCATGACTCTGCTGGCCCGTATCGACGCGGTCGGCTGGAACTGTTAGACTCTGGGGTTTTCAGCATCACGGTAGGCTCGGACGGAGCTACCGACTCGTACGAACTTTGCTTTTGTGCTATTCCTGCAAAGAAGAAGTTAACGTATCAAGTATTCATTCGTAAAGTATAGTATTGTGGATTTTTGTCGTAATTGGTCTTGTCTTGAGTATATAAAATATTGGTTATTTTTCTAAACTGGTGTGGTGTCCGTTTGTAGTGCTTACACTGTATTACTGTTGGTTATGTGCAAATGCTTTACACACTGCCTCTGAATTAAGCCTGACTGCTCATGCCAAGCTACCACGAGGGTGAGCAGGGGTTACTTCACGAGTGTAACAACCCTTACCCTGACTAGGAAGAAGGGTCCCTACTTGGACAAAGGTGCAAGCCCTTGCCAACTAGAGATCCCATTTCTAACAGTAGCGCTACCTTCTGACTGCCCAAAAGTAAAAGGAGTCCTGACCAGAAAGTTCCTTGAGACATTATTTAGTTTCACTAGCAAATGTTCGGAAACTGCTTTTCCCATGATTGCAAAACTACTACAGGACGGCCGTTTCACCTCGAGGTTCTGTCCTGTAATCACCCCGATCTCTAGGTTGTGAAGCAGAAGAGTGAGAGAAGCTATGTAAATAGAAAATCTCAGCAGGTTTTGTTTCAATTGTGGCCTTATCGGTACTGGCCGCCATCTAGGATCGTCTGTCAATGCACACATTCACGGCTCCTTTGGTAGCCAGTCTCATCAGAAACAGCAACGCCTGTCCAAGCAACTTTGCTACACGCTCGTAATATAAGCCTGGCTACTGCCCCAGAGTACCGGTACTCTCCCTGGCCAAGGAGAAGTTCCAGTACTCAAGGTGGAACAATTTGGAAGTGCCGGTACTCAGTACCGGTGAGTACCGGCCCATTTAAAGCACTATGTATATTAAAACTTTTTGTTGCTACAAGAGAATTTCGGTTCCTGTGTGCCACTGACACTGGGAAAGTAAAGAGTGGTGGACCGCAGGGTCGCCGTTACTGTATACTGATCGAACCTGTGACCAGCAGGTAGCACAAGCAACACTGAGGGCATCAGTTACCGGAGCTTTTTAACGGTATTAAACACGGATCTCAGCCGCAGGTACCTTAACCCCCAAAGCTATCTTGAAATCCAGTGCCCTTGTGACCAATAAGAGGTGTACTATTATCAGGCCATGCTTATTTGGTCAAATAGTCTCCGAAGATGCGTGGATAACCCCGTCGGAATCAGGCCACATCCTATGTTTAGGGTGCTTGTATAGCGCCCACTCGCTAATGGATGGCAGGGGGCTTTTTTCGCCGCGCAATGAAGTCATCTGAATAAACTGCGCTACTCATCCGCAGAGCTACAGCGCAGCGTCTGGGGTAGAAAGCACTATATGCGCACGTACAGAGACAAACACACATTATTCGCTCAGCAAGCATTTTGGAAAGAAACATCCCCCCCAAACCACCCATTTCATCTGAACGTCAGAGCTGTAGGTTTCTGGAGCATTTCCTCTCTTGCTGGCACCAGGCAGGCACTCAGATGGCAGCGACAGAAGGTGAGGTGAAGTGACAGGCTCTCGGCTTCCCATCCTCAGTCCTTAATGAGCTCGAGTGAGAAGTCACTTCTGTGCGTCTAATCACTGCAGCAGGAATTCGCTGGGAGACTGCAGTGATCAGGTAGACGCATGCCGTGTTGTACAAAATACACTGTCTAATCTAACCGTATTGTTATTTACTACGCGAGCCTAAAAATAGTCTCTGCACATAAGCAGCGGAAGACTACAAGTCATCCACAGAAACGTTCTATAGCAGGGATCCTCTAGGGGCGGACCAAACAACAACAGGGAGGAAAGTCATCCAATGAAGAGCAGAGAACTGTGACAGACAAGAAGGCTATCCAATTATGAGCAAAAGGCTCACCCAAAGTCCCCTCTATGTATATTGTATTGTAGCCAATAGGTGTTCGGCAACAGACAGCAAGACCTCTCTGTAGGTGAGACCCAAAGAAGAATATGGATATGAAGCTCTGCAACAGAGTACAACCCAGTTAAAAAAAAGCTCATATCTTGTCGAAAAAAGTTCATTCTTTTCAATGGAAATGTTTCAGTCACGAAACGCACAACATTTTTTTGAGCTGTTGTTAAGCAGCTGAATTACATTTAGCGAAACCAGATTCTACTAGCACAGCTACTCCAGACTCCATCACGAAACATCATCATCTTTTTGCCACAAGGGAACATCCCAGTATGTCACTTCCTGTTTTCAATATTTTCGGTTGTGAAAAAAAACATTTTTATGCTAACTGCACCAAAATAAAAATGCAATATTTAAAAATAACTTAAGGAATAACACAATATGATCCTTTATTGTCATCACAGGATTCAGGTGACATTTACTTTACAAACCACTCAGTCTTCGGCCTTGGGGTCTATTACATCACCAGAACATCCTCCCTCGGCCCAATAGCATAATAGGACAACGTTACAAGGTTACCAATAATATACATTATATAGATACTCAAACACAGTATTCACAGAAAGGTGACCAAAATGTTAAAACAAAACAAACATTTTGGACCCAAAATTATGTGATTTTTGAACCAATGAAATAATTCAAAATGCTTGAAAATGGTGTTTAGATGCATAGATTTTATGTGGCAGCAATTCATACATCTGATAATACAACAAAATGTAAAGTTATTAAGATTTTGAGAAATCGGTAGCTCATTTGTGCAAATTACATGAGGATTAAAAAAAAAATTGAAATCAATTATGTTTACCCCTTTTACATGTATGATTTGTCACCATTTTTTTCATTGAATTTATTTCACTCAATCTACTTCACCCACCTATGTAAAAGTTCAGACATTTCTTTAGCCATTTCATCCCTATGAAAAAAATAAAATTGTTGTAAATGAAAAAACACATCACGAAGGAAAAAATGTGAATGACTTCCTTAGAGCAGACTGCAATTTAATTCACAATTCATAATGAGTTCGCAACTAACCCTCGAGTGATACTTACTAAGACCGCAAAGCACAGAATTCGCATGAGATAATTGTTTTATAAGATCTACTGTGACTTGTTCAGCATGCCTGGAAATGCCAAGCAACTAAGTAAGTACTGCATGAAGGGACCTTGATAAATATGCTGAATAAGCAAAGTATGTTGATATTTGGATTGGGGTGGACAAACGTGTGTGTTTTAGAAAGCGATGAATAAGAGTTACTGCAGAGCACTCAAAATGAGTTTTGAGACGACTGCTAATGGGAGATCTACACAGTCCATGAAAAATACATGGACCGTCAATTTCATTGAATTAGAACTTTAAAAAGTCAGTTCCGAAGAAATGTTAATTTGACAAACTCAAATATGATGGAAAGTAAGCCCCAAAACTACCAAGTCGGATGTCTGGGTCACAGTAGTCTACCTCCCAGCTCTACCACAACTCTCACGTGGTGGAGAGGTGAGATAGGAGTTGGGTGGCATCACAAAAGAAATATAAAAAAAGGACAAGAAGGATACAATAGAAATGTTCAAAGATTGGTGGAAAATGTGATGTTTTAAGGGGAGGGGGACAGCGGAGAACTATTAATTTACTCCATACCTGAATGCACCGATGGCTGTGGTAGAGGTATCCCCCCACTACCCAAATGGGTTACTACAGGGATGGGTCTCTACATCAGTGAGGCCACTACAGATTGTTCCTACGTCATTACAGTAAGTATAATCGATGGAAGCGAATTTAATTTAAATTATAAAAAAGGGGAATGTTAGGGCGACAATTAATTTAAATAATATAATTTTTAAAACCTGAGACTAAAATATTTACTTTAATTGGTGTAATTGCTTATAAAGTTACACCTACATTACGAAGCACTATGCCATGCAACGTGGAGTTTCCTTTTTAAAACAATAAACATTTAAAAAAAAATATCTGCACTTCACCCAAACCGATCCTTTGGGGAACTTCGGGAAGAATTGGAATTACCAGGAAGGCATGAGGCAAATATTCTGCACTTCAGTTTGATCTGAAAAGCATCTCTCATCCCATTTCAAGGTACTGCATGAAAAAGTCTGACATTTCTCCTCGAGATGGGTGAAAGAAAGATCCATGCAGGACAGCCTAAACTTTCAATATCTTCCTAATAACGTTGATATTAAACTTTTACTCAAGACTTTTCCTCAACAGTCTCCTCAAGTTATCCACGTTGAATTGTTCAGTTCTGCCAAGTGGTTTGACATTACTGTGATGTGTGATGCATCATCGCTTCTGCTCATAAGCGACCCCCGTCTGCTTCACCTCATTTAGCCCTCACTTTCTGTGCCTCAAGTGTACCATCAAGTAAACGTACACGTTTCAAAGAAACTATCCTGTCTTGTAATTCAGCAGCCTATAAAAGCTGCAAGGAAATCCCCATCGTGAAATTGCCTCTCTTCAAAAATCTGATCAGGAATTACAAATCTAGTATGGTTTGCAATCTGCCTCCTTTATTGGGACCAAAGAAGTACCTTGAGTAACAATAATGATCCCTCTATGGAGCCAAAACGGTCCGTGCACCTCCTTTTCCACCAATATTATAAATTATTTATCTAAGATGGTTGTGTGTGGGTGGGGCTGAGATGGAGACATGAGAAAAAGTGGTGGTTCACTGACAGAAGGAAGGGCAAAACCAAACTGCATTATGTTAAGGACTTACTGCCCTTTCATTAATTCCATTCAGTTCTACGGAAAATAAGCCACTTGTCCCTCATTGGATGATTACGAAAATTTAAGAAAAATTAAAGTGGGTTTGCAGGTGTTGGAGTGGAATGGGAGAGAGGCTCGCAGCTGCCAGTGCGGTCTACCTCTAGAGCCAATCCTATGTTTGTAGTTTTGAAGAAACCAGTGAAGTTGATGCGGAAGATGCTGGGAGTCGGTTTCAGTGTTGACTACTGAGGCTGCATTCTCTGTGATATTTGTGCTACAGCTGGCAGAATTGCTTGCAATGTGAAGTTAGCACTAAAGAATGAGACTAAACCCCACTCTGCTTGTAGGCATTTCAGAAGTGAATCTGTTTTTTCAGGAAGTAGCTTCCGTCCGTGGGAGAGTAGGTCCATGAGGGTCACCTGGAAAGTGCCAGAGAAGTCAGGTGAGTGCATCAAAGCATACTTCAGTATTACTAATGCCATATTCATTGACCAGAAATGAGTATAGCAGAGCTCCTTTGTCACCAGTGTCTTCATCATTCTATGAACCCTTTATTGCACACAATGCCAGTCTCCCTGAGGTGAAAACGTTTAGCCCATTGCACCCATCTTCTCGAAATCACTATTCTGTGGTTCGAAGGGACATTAGGTTCCATCTTCATTGTAGAGGCCCAAATCACCGGTGTAGAGTGAGAGAACAGTAATTTGGGATAGTAAGGTGCAGTCTGATGTCTGTAAGCTATCAACCTATGAACAGCTGCTGTAGAATCTGGCCTTTTCCATGCTGTCAAAATTGGCCCCAATAAAAATTCACCAAATGATAGTAAAGACTCAAATGAAGAAATAGTGAAGGGCAGTATCCCTGTGGCTTAAATTAACTGCTCTTGTAGCCAAGACAATCTTTAAAATATCGTCCTCTTTATTTCCTACTGCGGCATAAGAAGTGAATGCTTCATTTGCGACCCTATACTGCAGTTAAAGTCACAGTGATGAGAAGTGTCTATTCTGCTTGATTTTCGATTATCGAGAAACACACTGAAGTTGGGGTGAGGCATTTGGTTATCAACCCCACTAACATCTTTCTCGCCTCTGCAGACTTAGATGGCAGTAATGTCAAGTGTATATGAACACGACTCAAAAAGACCCTAGAATCAGACACACTTCTGAAGTGGTTGCACACATTCAATGAGTGGCATAGCCTAACAATCCGAGTTTTTGTTTTTGCGGTTTCCACAGTGATGACCGCTATCAGAATCTTCATTATAGGTATACATGGTAAGGTGATTGTTAAGGTATAAGTGAAGAATCCCGGGGTAACGCTTAGTAACTGTGGCTGAAGTGACAAGCTTTTCTCGGAAAATGCATATGAGATATGTAGGGCAGCATCCAACATAACGCTGAAGGTAATAAGTGAACATAATGACATTTCCAAACCAATTTAGTTAAAAAGATAATACTTCAATGATCAAATATTAGGCACGTCTCTTGTCTGTATCAAGAGATATTCACAACAACTAATCTAAAGACTTTTTAGACTGTTAAAGCTCTTTCCTGTGCATAACGTTCTGTGCAAATGTGCCCTGGTTGTGCTGTTCAAAAAATGACTGCTAGAGGTAAGACCTGCTATCATTTTTAGCACTGACCCTTATTTAAAGCCCTGTGTAAGAAAGTTTTAAGGCAGTTGAGCTTTCAGGAAAATGTATCCTGCCGAAAGCACAATCTTACTCACTTGCAGAACGTGTCTGTGTTCCAAAAGCCATCGTTGAAAATAAATGTGACACCCAGGACTTATGCTTCCCACGCCACCATCTCTCAGGAATGCTTTTTTTTTTTTTACACTAGGCGCATATTTCTGATGGGAGGAAGACTCCTTAGGCACTCACTTCAGAACCACAGCCAAAGTCCAGTTCACTCTGGCCTGTTGGTTTCATATGCCATCGCTGCCTTAAGGGGACAGAGTGAAGAGTAGTGGCCTCTCCAGTTTCAAATTGTCAAGTCTCTTTTTCAGCAGGGACTCCAGACAAAGTCTGTTCCATGGTGGACTGCTAGACTTGAAGTCAGCTTCCATGACCGTTGAGAACAAACTTCAGAACTTGGCTTCAGGAGAAAGCAGGATTCAAGTCCTCAGTCCTTCCTTAGGTTAATAGGTGTACCCCTACAGCAGTCATCGTCTTGTCTTCACCTAATCTCCACAGTATGACATTTTCCACTCACCCTGGCCTTTGGAACATGAGAGGTAATGTCAGGCCACCGTGCCTGCTTTGGGTAGCAGATGCCCAGTGAACCTTAAACCCCTTCTCTCCCTACAGGACCATTATTGACTAGCAGAGCCCTTTTATTAAAGCAAGTCAAAGCTCTGGGGGTCAACGCAAGGTTAATTACCCTGCAAGAGGGTTGTGGATGTCTTAAACCGGACAGGTAATAGTTCATGAAGTATCAACGTACAACATTTCTAGAAATGACATTTGCAACATTGCTACTGCAGAGTTAAGTTCCCTAGATTGAAACGGCTATTATGCTTTTTAATCCAAAGGAGCAAAGATGGAGTCTCTATCTGGATAAAGACTGATACACACACACACGATATTCAAAACACACTGCCAGGTTGTCAATGAAAAGCTGCTATCAGCCTATGCAGTAAGCCATCTTGTGTGCCCTTACTACTGAAACATGCAAAGACAGCACAAATTGCACATTTCATTTCTGAACATCATGCACCTTGACTATTACAGTTTTTGGTGTGGGATGCCTGGCTGCCAAGATGACACCAACCACCTTCAGAGGAAGGTCAAAAGTGTTAAGCAGTTACCACATAATCTCAGAGCATTAAGGTGGAGATTGTGAAGACCTAAGTGAAGAACCCTGCCCTATTGCTGCAATAGCAGGGCCTCCCGGAGGGACAGCCTGATCAGAGGACAGATACTGAAGACCAGGAGTTCTGAATATCATACTCTGTGCCCATGAGGATTACTTGGGCCGGGTTGGCCCTGATCTTGAGAACTCAGGGCAAGAGATGTATTGACGGAAAGGATTACAGAAGTCCCAAGTTCCACCCTTTGTGGAACAGGTCTCCTAGTGAGAGACACCTTGGAAAGTCCAATGTGCAGAACTGCTAGCATTGCTGGTTCTTGGCGGTGGCAAATAGAGCAAGCTAGGGTTTCACCCATGTGCGGAAGAGACCATGTGACATATCTGGGTGCAACTGCCACTTGTAACCCACTTGCCTTCGACGGCTCAGCTCGCCCACCCTGACATTCAAAGATCCCACTAGGTGGTTCGCCAACAAGAAAATCCCTTCATGATCCAGTGAGTTCCAGAAGCAAAGTGTCTCCTGGCACAGGACCCCTGTCCACCATGCTTGATGCCATACTACATGGCAGTGGTGTTGTCAGTAAACACCTGTACCAGCCTCTGGTTTATGGATGGAAGGAAGGCTTTCAACAACTGGATTGCCCTCAGCTCCAGTAGGTTGGTATGGAGCCTCTGATCTCCATCTCTCCCAGGTGGCCGCCCCAGCCCAAGAGTGACGCATCAGTCACCACTGTCAGGAGTGTGGGGTAGAGAGTGGTATCTTCCACTGACCCAACCATGGTCCAGGACCCAATCACGGTCCAGAAACCACCACTGCAGATCTTTTGCAGTCTCCTCTAAAATTTGCATGTGGTTGGAGAGATCCCCTTGATGTTGGGCCCACTGAGACTTCAGATCCCTTTGCAAAGCTCACATATGTCACCTGGCATACGTGACCAGCAGGGTGCAGAAGGTCATCAGTCCCAGGATCCTCAGAGTCACTCACTCATTAGGATCATAGACTGAATGTCCTGGACTCTCCTTTCTGGGGTAAAGGCACAAAACAGAACCATGTCAAGAATGGCTCCGATGAAGGGCAGTGTCTGAGGAGTCAGGTGTGACTTCGGCAACTGGATAGTGTTGCCCAAAGATGACAATTAGTGTGCTGTAGTCTATTGGTGGTTGCCTAAAGCCTGGGGCAAGCCCGCCTTCAACAGCCAGTCATCGAGGAAGGGGAAAACTTGGAAGACTTGGACCCCTGACCTCCAAAGATGTGCTAAAACCATCACCATCATTTTCATGGACACCCAAGGGGCACTGGTGAAACCAAGAGGGAGCTCAACGAACTGAAAATGCTCCTGTACTACCACAAGTTGCATATAGACCTGTGGACCTGCAGGACAGGTATATGGAAATAGCGTAGAGCCAATGCAATCATCCAGTCTCCAGGGTAGCCAAGACCTGGGCCAGGGAGAGCATCTCTTGAATTTGTCCTTCCAAAGGAAGGCGTTGAGAGGCTGCAGGTCTAAAACAGGACAAAGGCCTCCATCCTTTTTTGGCACCAGGAAGTAGCAGGAGTAACAATCACGACCCATTTCTGACGCCGGTACCCTCTCAATAGCCCTTCTTCCCCAAGAGGACATTCGCTTCCTGCCATAAAACAGACAGATGGTCCTCCATCAGTCATTCCGGGGATGGTGTAAGGTGTGGCGGAGCAGTCAGGATGGGTAGGATTGTACAATTTACAGGACCCATCTGTCTGATGTTATAGTCTGCAAAGCTGATATGAACCGTTGGATCCTTCAGCCAACTGGGTGGCTGTGCCCCTCAAAAGGGCACTTTAAAGGGCTTGGCAGGTGGGGCCATGAGGGGGCATTATAGTGGGCTGACTGATGGGGTTATCTCACCGTGTGGCCGGTGGGTGCCACTGCAACAAAATACTGTATACCTCTATGAGGTTGAAGCAACTACATGAACTGAGTACCTCTGCCAAAGCCGTGAAAGGAGCGAAAAGATTGATGCAGGGCCATAATGGATAAGATAGTGCGGTGGCCCTACACGTTTTGATGCAATCGAGAGCGGAGTGTGCCTTGTCCCCAAAAAGATAGGCCTGTGAAAGGGAATTTTCATAAGGGACGATTGGTTATCACCCAAAAAGCCTGTCGGTCGCAGCCAGACAAGGCGGCAAATAGCAACGCTGGTGCCAATTGCTCACCCAATGGAATCCTTGGGTCCAGGCTGCGGAGGATTATAAATTTGGCAGTCATGTCTATTCTGAAGGGCCTGGGTCAGTATAGGGCGAAGGTTCTTCTTGTATACCTGGGAGGACCCAGCAGGCAACTAGCATTAACTGACAGGAGGGCCAAACTGGCAGAGGAAAATACCTTTTTTCTGAAGGTTTCCACTCTCTTGGACTCCCTTTCTGGGGGAGTGATCAGGAAAGTGCTTTGGTCCGTCCAACTAGTGGAAGCTTGTACAGCTAAGCTTTCAGTAGAGGGGTGCTGAGAAAAAAATGTGGGGTCACCTGAGGCATGGCAGTGGTGTCTCGCAATATGACAACCTATGGGGGGGCAGAATTAGGTTTGGCCCAGGCCCCTTAGAGGGTGTTGGTCAATGCATCATTGAAAGCATTACATTGGACCTCTAAGGCGAGGGGCTGGAGGTCAAGAACTTTGGCTGACCTCTGCATGGCAATGGAGGAAAGGCACTTTCCTCAGTGGCAGGACCAGGGGGTGGGATGAGGCCAGAATCATGAGAGGTGTCAAGGTCACTAGCATTATGGAGGCCATCATATCAGTTTTCTTCATGGCAGAGTTGTCCGGGAACAAGGAATGTAAAGAGTAGGGCTTGTCTTGCGGAGAGGGACACTAAGCAGGTCCAAGGGGGAAGGCTGTGTTTCAGCAGAAACTGAGCAAGACCTGGTTCGAGGCTGCAGCGGTGCCGACTCTGCATCAGAAAGCACAATGGGCACCTCCCCCTCTGGCAGTCGGCATGAGCATCAATGTTTAGGGAACCAGCATGGGTAATGGAGCCGAAAGCAGAGTTGGCACAGGTGCAGGAGAGGGCCCGGTGAGGGTTTCAGGGGGTCCAACTGGCACCAAGGGTGTAGGCGTAGGCAGTAACTGAGGTAGAGGACCTCTCAACTCCATGGGGCCCGCAGGCACGCCAGAGGGAGTCGGAAGGGATCCAAAGAGTCGGAGCATGGCAACACAGAACTCTTGGTTCTGCCTCTGTGTTGCAGTCAGTCCCAGATAGTCCGTTTGTGCTGGGACAAGAAGCGGGATGGGCTGCGGTGTTGACTGACGTCAGGAGAGAAATTGAGAGGCATGGAGATGCCCTCGTGCCTTCTCAGGTGTACGAGAGTGGTGGGAAGGGGCAGAGTCCCACTCAGAATTTTATATTTTTTTTCTTCAACTTACCTGAAGATTCATTGTGTGAGGATGACTTCTGCAACCTATACACTAGGAACAAGAAAGAGGCTGACTCTTGGACTTGGACCGGTCATGAGGCGGAGTCTTCCGATGCTTTGCGATGTGTAGCTGCGCCCTGCAGTCTTGTATGGCCTGTGGGTTCACCAGTGCGCTGTCACTGTAGGACTTAAAGTCGTCTTTGGAGGAGACATTCCTCTTATACACTGTAAAATGTAGCTACAGAAATGGTGTCAAAGTGATGGGAGGTAGCTCTGGATCTGCGTCTGGTGGTGCAGAAAGAAAGGAACCAACATCAGCGTGCTGGAGTAGCACCTATGTAGGGCCTGCAAGTCATTTCCAGAGCGGAATGGCAGCAGTGCAGAGTCGCCACCTATTGTCACGAAGAGGTACTACCCAAAAGTTTCCAGATCCAGTCTGATGCTAGGAGAATATTCAAAAGGTGAGCAATCTGCAGCTAGCAGTCACTAGGAGAAGTATGGATATCGGTCAAAGAGCTGCAATTTTGATGGCGAT
Organism: Calotriton arnoldi; assembly: GCA_963921515.1. NCBI lineage: Eukaryota > Metazoa > Chordata > Amphibia > Caudata > Salamandridae > Calotriton > Calotriton arnoldi. Next base: position 728,629 of record CAWUFW010002608.1, read on the forward strand.
GATTGACAGGTCTGGTGCTGGATTTTTGGGACCTAAGATTAAGTGTTTCCTGGAACTGGGGTGTGGTCATCTTATTGTGGTAGTGATGGAGCAGGGTAAATGAAAACATTTTAACCTCCTAATAATTTTCGTAAAATAATTAATAAACATGTTCGTTTAAGTAAATAACCAACAATGTATGTTACATGTAAAGGGTTAAAGGTAACACGCTATTTTGTGTGCAAATTAATCAACTTATAATTGTTTACGTGTCTAACATAACATAATATTTGCGTACTAATAAAATAATAAACGCATGATTTGTGCTTTTTAAATAAAACGTGTGGTTGCAAAATAAAGCGATGGTAAGTAAGGGACGGCTTTATATGTTGCTTTTTGCTAGGTAATACCTAATTGGGGTACGTAGAAAGACGGGAGGGAAACGAAAGGGTTTATATTCTTTATTTTAACAATATTTTGTTTATCTTTGAAAATAGTGCGCTTAGGCCTGTTGAGCAACGATATAAAATGGCCGACATAAGCTAGAGTACGCATGTCCAAGAAGCCGTGTGGTAGAGGAGAGAGGCTGTAGAAAAGGATGACCACGTGTTCGTGCTGAGAGCATAAGACGGAAGTATGGTCAAGGCTATTGTGACCTTTCTGAGCAGATGTGTGCCAAGATGATCAGCAAGAAGCGTGAGAAGTCAAACTGAACAAATGGACGGAACTGTTGAATCTAAAAAGTAGCAGAAAAAGATACAAATTGGACTGATCGAAACGGATGAGCAATGTCATGAACTGTGGGAAACAATGCAAGCATGGACATTCCACAAGGAACTGGTTAAGACAAAGAAGTTTGATTAAAATGTATATGGGCCTGAGTGAACCAATGAGAGAGAATCACGCCATGAAGATGCAACATTTTTATTCAGTAAGCTAGAATTAGGGTATAAGAAGACCTACTCTTGGTGGGAGGGGTTAGATGCTGGAGAGTGAGATGCTGGAGAGTTAGATGCTGGAGAGTTAGATGCTGTAGATGGGTGAAGTTGCGGTTGCTGATGCTGACGAGCTGATGCTGCTGCTGCTATTTTTTATTTCCAGTTGAGTATAAGATGCTGCTTTTGGAGAACCTTTTTATTCCTGATAGATTTTTCAGTTAGAACTATTAGATTTTTCAAGACAGATAGATTGATCTTTTAGAGTTCTTGCTATGATAACTTTATTTTTCCGTCTAATAGATATGCATTGCAATTTCAATTTATTCTTATAATGATGATAAATGTAATGATCTGAATAATAAGCTTAAAACTTATTTCTTGCTTCGAAACTTTATATAAACTTTATTATTCTTTAAACAAATGACTCAGTGATTCTTTAGCTCAATGATTAAGGTAAATTGTTAAAGAGTTCATTGTGATTGAGCTGGTCTTAATCACCATCAACTGATTCCTACTAGTTGGTCCATCGACCAATGAGCGGAATACCTTAAAGCAAATGAGAAACATTATGTCATGTTAAAAGAGGTATCTCGTCTCCTTCCAGCGAATCGTTTTCTCCTAGGTTAAGGACGGAGGAAATCCAGGGAATAAATGAGTAAGTGAATATATATGCGGTGTTATGGGCCCCACCGTCATATGGATATAGTTTGTGTGTTGGAGGAATAGTTGTACCTGGATGACCGAAGCATATAGGAGAATAATTTTTATTGTTAGCGCTGGATCAGATTTCTTGGTAGCAGAGTTATGGTTACTATAGATTAGTTTGGTGATTATTGATTAGTGATTATTGATAAATTCATGTCTAACACTTTATGTTGAGTCGAGTTATGTTATATGTAAGTTTTCACGCTTCCGGGAAGTAGGAAGTGGAACACGTGTGGCAATAGAAGTCACATGGAATGGTGCATTGTCTGAGTTCATATTGGTGATAACACAGGTTGTGTTATGATAGGGACATTTTTCCGTATAAAAGGTGTGTAAGTGAAATAGTGATCGGTTTTCTTGTGAAACTCTGGCCTTAATTCTCAGGAGCAGTATAGTCTCCACATGTGTTTTATCCCCAGAGAAACGGGTTTATTGCTTGCTTGAAAGAAGGGTAAGGTAGAGGGAAGTGCTACTTTATCGGCAAAACTGAAAATTCTGTGGTAGGGTAGAGGTAAGCGCTGCCTACTGGAAAATACAGAATTCTTGTGTAAATGGACAAAGCTATCTCTTTGGTTTAGCGAATCAGACAATGGAAATGTGTTTTAAATGTTGTAACTAACGAAGAATTGTTGAAAAAGAAATTGCCGATAAATTTTGTAAAGGAGGGGTCAAGAGCAGAAGTGACGTAGACAAAAGCAGCGCTGGGAATGGACAGTGCGTTAGTCATACGGAAACAGGAGCAGAAGTGACGTAGACAAAAGCCGCGCTGGGATTGGACAGTGCGCTGTAGACAGAATCCGCTCTGATTGGAGTGTTGGTGTGAGTCGCGCTAGGATTGGTCGAATAGCCTAGTGACGTGGAAGTTTGTGATTGGAGTGTTGGTGTGAGTCGCGCTAGTATTGGTTGGAATAACGCATAGAGAACAGTGTTGAATTGCGGATCGTTTGAGGAGAAAAAGCGATTGTGAATCATGTCGTATTATGAGTATGGTAGAGAGAAAACGTCATGGATGTCGAAAGTTAAGAATTTCTTTAAGAAAGACAAAAAGGTAGCGACTAGAGAGGGACAGATAATTCCTACGCCGAAATCACCAGCTTCGCATATGATGCTGAAATATGGATATCATACATGCATATGGTTAGAAAATTGGACAAAATATACCAAGAATGATGGAGCATTGGCTTTCCCTGAGAATGGTTCATTTAATGTAGCTGTACTACGGAACTTGAGAGAAAAGATGGCAATGTTAGAACCTAGACCTAGACCGACACAGTTTGAAGCTTTAACGGAATGGGAAGATGAGATGTATGAACGAGAGAGATTCAGAGGATTAAAGAATCATGAGTTTGTGCCTGGAAGGTTATGGGGAGTAAATCATGAGGACAGAATAAAGCGTTGGAGATGTGCTAATATGACAGGAGGTTTGTTTCCAGCTTTTACAGTTGAGGAAGAAGCAAAGAGAAAGTGTACAGAGAAAAAGAAACATGTAGTTATAGAAAAGTATGTGTATGGTGGTAGTGAAACGGATGACGAATTGCTGGAAGATATTTTAAACAGAAACTCACCTCCATACCAACAGACTTCTGCGGTGGTGACACCTAATGCACCGCCAATGGAAACTGGGAGGAATAAAAATCCCGAACGAAGAGATGAGATAAATAAGTCACAAGATCAATTAAAAACTTCACAAAATGAAGAGATAGAAAGTGACAATGCAACTGAATTAGCAAAAACCACAAGAGAATTGACTGAGAAAATAAGAGCATTAACAAAGAATATGGAAGCTGTAACTGTACCAGTAACAATAGGTCCAGTAATGCCAATTTTTGAGAATCAGAAAATTGATGAACGTTCTTTAGTGATTCCCATGAATTCACATTTGCAAAGAAAAAGAGAAGGGATGGAACTGAACAATGAAGGTGCACACCATTTGGTTAGTACCTATAGACCAAGCCCACCTACTAATTTGACGATAAACGAGAATGAGACTAGGAGAATACCTATGGTAACGGAGTCTGCATCAGGGACACCAGAAGGAAGTAACAATTGGATAGAATTAAATAGTACGCCTGTAGGTCCGACTCCAGATGAGTTAAATGAATGGATGAAAGCGCTAAAAACAAAAGAAACAGAAGTAAAACCATTAGATGTAATTAGGTTAAAAATAGACACGGAAGAATTGATTTTAGGAACGATTGGTACAGAAAAATAAAAAAATTATCAGGATGATGAGATTATGTTTTTGTGCAAAAGTCTTACATGGAGAGCTAGAAATTTACATGACAAATTGGAAGAAACAGCAAGTGAACTAGGAGTAGAGTTTGTAAAAGTGAGAACGTTACAGAAACCATACAGAGTAGATTTTTGTGAGAAAGATATAGAGAATTTGAACACATCACGAAGACTGACCCAAATAAAAGAGTTAATTGTTTTACTGAGAAAATGGGGTGATGTGGATAGATGGAGAAACAGATGGAGAAAAAAGAACGAGAAAACAACAGATAAAGCATCTTTGGCTTTTGCAGTGACAGATAAGGAATCAGTGGTAAGGGAGTACCCGATGAGAGAAACTCCAGGTGGTAGTTATGTGCATGTTCCATGGACTAGACAGGATATACTGTCATTTACAAATGACTTCCCAAAGTTGAGAGAAAAGCCAGTAGAATGGTACAGACAAGTGGAGAGATTTGTTAAGGTTTCAAAAGTGTTGTGGATAGGCTTAGATGGATTGTTTGATATAGTAGTGCCAGCTGATTTGTGGACAGAATGTAAGATTACTATTGATTGGCCAACTGTAGAATATCCAAGGGATGCTAAAACAGGAGCGCCAGGACCAGAAGTGATGAGGAAGTATGACCAAGTAATTACCTTTTGAAGAATAAGATTCCACCTAAAGAAACAGATTGGGTAAAAATAGACAGAACAACGCAGGAAAGTAAAGAATCAGTGCATGCTTATTACGAAAGGCTGTTATTGGTTTTCAAACATTATAGTGGTTGACACTAAATGAGAAGGATATGAGTCATTTTGTATATAGATTTGTATATGGGTTGAAACCGGAGATAAGTGAAATGATTAAGCAGCATATGATTTGCTGGCAGAATAGCACAGTTGACGAAGTTTTGAGATATGCTAAGTATTGCAGTGATGATATTGAGAGTAGACAGCGTAAATTGAAAGAAAAAGCCATGTGGGCACAGGTGAAAGTTGCAGAGAAGCAAGAAGCTCAATTGAGTAATACCGGTAATGAAACAGGACAGGTTAGATCCCGACCTAATATAGGTAAAGGAAAAGGACAAATGAGCATAGATGAGGCAAAGAAAAAGTGGCCATGCCACAACTGGGGAAAGCTAGGGCATTGGAGAAACGAGTGTAAATTTCCTCCAAAACTTAATGTGGAAAATCAATCATTAAATTCACAGGTGCAGAGTGAGGTAGTTACTCAATAAAGTCAGGTGCCACAACCACCACTTCCCAAGAGTGTTAACCAACAGAAATACAGTGCAGAAACAGGATTCTACGGAGGAGAACAGGTAACACAGTTGCCGCGTGCAGCTGCAATTTCTCAATATTGGTTACGACAGGATGAGGATGAAAGGGATGAAAGTTTCTGACGGTGCCTAGGAGAGGGGGAAGAGTGCGTGCTTGGCGCAACTCTAGAGGTAGATCAGTCTGGTCCATTTGTGGATGGAGAAGTGAATGGTGCAAATGTAACATTCCTGGTGGACACTGGAGCTACCCGTTCTACTGTTAGGTCAGTGGAAATTCCAAACCTTCCTCTCTCAGGTGAACATATCCAAGTAGTTGGAGTTTCAAATCAGCAAATTAAGACGCCTCTTACTAAATTAGTGGAGGTAAGAATTGGTCCATTTAGTGAAATGCACCGATTTGTGGTATGCGATTGTAGTCCCGTGAACCTATTAGGACGCGATTTATTGTGCAAGATGAATTGCACTATCTATTGTACTCCAGATGGAATTGCATTTCTGACCCCAGATGAAGATGTGCTGTATAAAATGAAAATGGTAAATTTAGAACCAGAAGTAAATGATTTGTTTCCTGTATTTGATGCAGCGAAAATCCCAATTGAATTGAAAAAGACAGTGAAAGAAAAGTGTGGGACTTTACAGGAGAAGATGTAGGATTAATGAAAGAAGTAGATCCCGTTAAAATAACAGTAAAAGAGGGAACGAGTTACCCAAATACGCCCCAGTATAAATTGACACCAGAAATAATTGAAGGAATAACGCCAGTAATAAACAAAATGGTTGAACAAGGGATTCTAAAAGAAATCATGAGCAGTCCATGTAATTCGCCAATAATGGGACTGAAAAAGCCAAACGGAACATATAGAATTGTACAGGATTTGAGGAAGGTAAACAAAATTGTAGTGCCTTGTTGCCCAATAGTACTGAACCCTGCTGTGATTCTATACCAGATTCCACGTGAAGCAGAATGGTACACAGTAATTGATTTATGTCATGCATTTTTCTCTATTCCATTGCATCCAGATAGCCAGCCATTATTTGCGTTTAGGTTTGGAGAGCGTATTTTGGCATGGTGCCGAATTCCTCAAGGGTACACAGAAAGCCCCTCAATCTTTAATCAGATTCTAAAGAAATCCTTGGAAGATTTAAAAATGCCAGAAAAATCAGTGATGGTTCAGCATATTGATGACCTACTGGTGGTATCAAAAACGAAGGAAGCATGTGTCAATGATACAATTGCTTTGCTGAATCATTTGGCAAAAAGAGGTCATAAAGTGTCCCCATCAAAATTGCAGTTTTGTCAACAAGAAGTCCAGTATTTAGGGCATAAAATTGAGAAAGGAGTGCGAAAGGTAACGACTGAAAGAATAAAAATGATTCAAGGAATGAGAGCTCCAATGACGCAAAGAGAGGTAAGAATGTTTCTGGGAATGGTTGGATATTGTCGACAATGGATAAGCGGTTTTTCGCTGATTGCTAAACCGTTGCAAAAACTGACAAAGAAGGATGTTAAAGATCCTTTTGAAATGAATGATGAGGAAATGAAAGCATTCAGAGAGCTGAAAAAGAAATTGTGTGAAGCTCCATCATTGGGAATGCCTGACTATGAGAAAGATTTTGAGTTGTATTGCAGTGAAAGAGATGGATGTGCATTTTCAGTCTTGGTACAGAGACATGGAACTATGAAAAGACCCACTGCATATTTTTCAGCTGTTTTAGACCCTGTAGCGAAAGCATTGCCTGGATGTTTGAAAGCAGTTGCTGCTACTTGTGTGAGTCTGGAACAGAGTGAAGGCATAGTGATGGGATATCCACTGAGAGTATATGTTCCCCATTCCCAGATGAAGAAAGTGTGATTGAAATGGATGAAGTAGATCACGATTGTCTGAATGTGCTTGAATATTGTACAAAACCAAGATCAGATATACGAGATAAGCCTTTAAAGGACTCAGATTATATTCTGTTTGTGGATGGCTCATGTTTGAGAACGAATGATGGAGTTCTAAGTGCAGCATATGCGGTTTGCACAGTAGCAACTGTAATGGAAGCATCTTGTCTGAAAGGGATACAGTCTGCCCAAGTCGCAGAACTAGTAGCTCTGATTCAAGCATGCAAGTTGGGAAGAAATGTACGGGTTACGATTGTGACAGATAGCCAGTACGGCTTTGGGGTGGTGCATGATTTCGGTCAGATTTGGTCACAAAGAGGTTTCTTGACGTCTGCAGGAACGCCAATTAGAAATGGAGATTTTGTGAAAAAGTTGCTTGAGGCGATACAGCTGCCTAAACAGATTGCTGTTGTGAAATGCAATGCACATAAAAATGGGGAAGACTACATAACTGTCGGTAATAAATATGCTGACGAGATTGCACAGTACTGTGCAAAGAATGTGGTTTCTTTGAACAAAAGTCGAGAAAGAGAGCATATTTCTTGTCCTTTGCTTTTACTAACCCTGTTGAGACATGGGATGAGGTAAGACAGTTACAGGAAGCCGCAGATGATGAGGAAAAAGATACATGGATAAAAGCAGGATGTAGAAAACATGAAGAAAATGATGTTTGGGTTTACAGAGATGAAAGACCAGTTATGCCTGATAGCATGATTTCTGACATGGCACGGATGTACCATGGACAAGCCCATATTGGGAGAGATTCAATGATCAGACTTTTTAGACAAACATGGTATAATCCAACATTCAGAGCCATAGCTGAGAGTCTTTGTCAGAGATGTCTTATTTGTCAACAGTTAAATCCAGGAAGGAAGACAGTAGTGAGTCTAGGAACAATAGGACGAGAAGGAGGTCCGTTCACTGGAATGCAAATGGATTTTATTGAAATGCCCCCTTGCAGCAGACTAAGGTATGTCCTAGTGGTCGTCTGTTTGTTTTCCCGTTGGGTGGAAGCATACCCAACCAGAAGGAATGATGGAATAACGGTAGCAAAACTTATGCTGCGAGAATTCATTCCGAGGTATGGTTTTCCAGTCACGATTGAAACAGATAGAGGATCACATTTCTAAAATGAATTAGTTAAACTGATTTGTGAAGCACTTAGTATTAAACAGAAACTGCATTGTGCATACAGACCAGAGGCTTCTGGAATAGTAGAGCAAGTGAATGGAACAATTAAAAACAGGTTAGGAAAAATGTGTCAAGCTACAGGACTCAAATGGCCAGATGCCTTGCCATTAGTTTTAATGACAATCAGAAGTATTCCGGAAAGGAAAACTGGACTAAGTCCCCATGAGATAATTATGGGACGAGCAATGAGACAAGCACAAGTACCTGTCAACAAACTACTGACTATAACTGATGATCTAGTGCTGGATTATTGCAAAGGATTGGCTGATGTGGTGCGTTCTGTGTTTCATCAGGTTGGACCGGATGCGACCACTCTTGAAAGAAAACCAGCTTACGACTTGAATCCAGGAGATTGGGTCTGCATAAAAGTCCACGGGAGAAGAAACTGTTTGGTTCCTCGCTGGGACGAACCACGACAAGTGATCCTGGTGACAACCACTGCAGTCAAATGTGCAGGAGTGAAACACTGGGTGCATGCCAGTCACACCATCAGAGTTCCAGAACCTGAAGATCGACATGTGAGTCGACATCTGGAAATATTGGATAACAGTTCAGCATCAGAAGCAGAAGAAGAAACAAACAGGGTGCCAGAACCTGAAGATCGACCTGTAACTCGACATCTGGAAGACCCAACTACAAGTGCAACGACAGAAGAAGTAGAGGAAATAGCTGAAGTTCCAGAACTTGAAGATCAACCTGTAAGTCGACATCTGGAAATATCAGATACCAGTTCAGAATCTGATACAGATCATTCGGATTGTGAAGAAATTCTGAAAAGAAATTGGAAATTTGAAAGCATAAGAGAAGAAACTGAGCCAGAAGATAGTAACAGTGAGCAACCAAGTACAAGTTGTGGTAAAATCCTTCGGAGATAAAATTAATAGATGAAGAAGGGAGAGTTTCAAACAGAAAGTTAGAAAAATCGGAAGATCCCCGAGGAGCAATAGGGACAGATAGTCAAACACAAGAACAGGGAAATTTAGAAGCAGATAGAGAGACTGACACAAATTCGGAAGAACCTCGAGGAGGGACAGAAATAGGTGAACGAAGGAAGATAAGAAAAGAACCACAAATAGAGGAAGAAAATGAAATTATAAGTTTCAAAATAAGAGGCAATAACAAAAGAACTGAAACAGAGTCCGAAGAAAGTGGAGAAGAAAGAAACCAAAAACTTGAGTCAAGAAAAAGGAATTGGAGAACAGAAAGAGAGGAAAAAGGAAGTGAGGCAAAAAGGCCAAGAAAAGGAGACAATTGGACCAACGAAGTAAGAAAATTAAGATACAGAATCATAAGGTTAGATGGAAAAAGTGCTGAACAAGTGAATGAAATAACAAGTCAGAAAGAGCAAGAAAAACAAGGTGGAAAACACTTGCAGAAAACGAAAAGAGTAAAGAAGGTGAATCCGAAGTATACATCGCCTGAATGGTTGTATCTTGCTTTGACTGATATCAAAGAAGAAAAGAACACTCACGAGAACCCAGAACACAGAAACCTAATGGGTGAAGGTGAAGTGCAACAAACTTGAAGAAATTTAAACAAATTTCTGCCGGACTTGACAAAACACTGGATCTGACGAATTTCTACCGGATTTGACAAAATACTGGATTTGACAAAGAAAGAATTCTGAAAAAGAATTAAAAGAAAGTACCAAGCAAAAACAAACATTGGAGTGCAGAGTGGCAAATAAGTCATTTCTGAGGTGTAGTGACACAGTTTTCTGGAAAATAAATAAGGTTATAAAACAAAATGGAGAATACTAGAGATAGAAAATGTAAATGTGAGTTTTTAAGTAGATGGTGTAAGATGTGCTGCTTTTGTACAGGATTATTAATGACAGTATGGGTGGTTTTAGCAATCACTATTCCAATTAGTGTAGCTGTAGTGGAAACTTCTAATAACACCGAGAAAGAAAAAGGAGCTAACACTCAAGAACCAGTTATATTAAAAAGTAGTGCAGAATTACACAAGGACAAATCAATAACAGATTTTTCTAAAAATGTTTTTACTAAATTATTATATGAGTATGTAGAAACAATGGATGTAAGAGATTGTTATGTTTGTATGCAATTGCCTGCGTCTGTAGCAGAGGGTGTGACTTATCACCTTCCTTTGACGTATGGAATAACATGTAGTGTTTTAGCAAGTTTATTTTATAAAACAGGTAGATTAGAATATTATTACACTGACATAGATAAGATTTTTGCGAAAGTTTCTGTAGTTCCCGAGCTAAACAAAATAAAAGAGGGAAAAACATTTGGTGAATATTTTTTAGAAGATAAGATTTTAACATTAGATAATATAATTAAATACAACCTTACCTGTGAGTTAAAGAAGGAAGAAAAAGTATTTTTAGAGATGGTTGAAGAGAGAAGAGTGAAATTTCAAAGAAAAGTGATAGAAGAGACAAAAACACCTCTTTGGGCGTTTGAGGAAGACAATCATGACAAGAAAAAGACAAATGCAGCTATGACTCTGGATTGGCCCCAACAGGGAAGGTTGTGCATTAGAAGAAATAAAACAAGATATGACAATTATTTTGTGGGTTCCAGTATTTGCCATGACAATTATAAAATTTTAGGTGGATGGGGATTCAAAGGGGGAAAAGATCCAATATTTCCAGGGATCTATTATGTTTGCGGTAATAGGGCTTATTACAGGTTACCGGACCATTGGTATGGCTCATGTTATTTAGGCCTGGTCTTTCCAAAGATTTTTCATATGGACAGAAAAGAAAAAGGAACACACAGAATGATAAATACCTTTACACGTAGAAAAAGGGAAAGTTTTTCAGAAATAGTAGGTGATATTTTTGGAGCATTGATACCAGCAGTGGGAATATCTTTGAATGCAATTAGAATTCGGAAATTATCCACAGTGGTAGATCGTTTATCTACAGATACTGCTGGAGGGTTCTTGATGGTAAATACCGAGATGGTTGCCATGAGAGCTATGGTGATGCAAAATCGACTTGCCCTTGACATTCTTTTGGCAAAAGAGGGTGGAGTCTGTGGAATTCTGAAAGTCCAACATTGTTGCACTTACATTCCAGATAAAAGTGAAAATATACAAAAGTATATAACAAATATTACAAGTTTGCACAAAGAACTTGTTCCACTGGAGGTTGAAAGTGCATTGGGAAAACTTGGTAAAGGGTTTTCTTCAGTAATAAATTGGTTAACAAGAATGAGTGGATTAATAATAGGGAAAGTTATAATAATAGCAACCATGATAATAATAATAATTTTAGTGCAGAAACTTGTAATTACATGTATAAAGAGAAGAAGAAGACAGAATAAAATAGAAAAAGAAAACATGATAAACAAGGAGAGAGAGAGAGAAATGGGTGAAATAGAGTTAGAAGAAATAAAAGAGAACATGTACAAGAAAACGAAGAGACAAGTTGAAAGGGATACAGTTGTGTAAACTAACAAAAGCAAACGGATAAAAGATATATGCTGTCTGAGAAAATTGTATAACTTGGGTTTTGTGGTGATATTAAAAATCACCAAAGGGGGAGTTGATGGAGCAGGGTAAATGAAAAAATTGTAACCTCCTAATAATTTTCGTAAAATAATTAATAAACATGTTCGTTTAAGTAAATAACCAACAATGTATGTTACATGTAAAGGGTTAAAGGTAACACGCTATTTTGTGTGCAAATTAATCAACTTATAATTGTTTACGTGTCTAACATAACATAATATTTGCGTACTAATAAAATAATAAACGCATGATTTGTGCTTTTTAAATAAAACGTGTGGTTGCAAAATAAAGCGATGGTAAGTAAGGGACGGCTTTATATGTTGCTTTTTGCTAGGTAATACCTAATTGGGGTACGTAGAAAGACGGGAGGGAAACGAAAGGGTTTATATTCTTTATTTTAACAATATTTTGTTTATCTTTGAAAATAGTGCGCTTAGGCCTGTTGAGCAGCGATATAAAATGGCCGACATAAGCTAGAGTACGCATGTCCAAGAAGCCGTGTGGTAGAGGAGAGAGGCTGTAGAAAAGGATGACCACGTGTTCGTGCTGAGAGCATAAGACGGAAGTATGGTCAAGGCTATTGTGACCTTTCTGAGCAGATGTGTGCCAAGATGATCAGCAAGAAGCGTGAGAAGTCAAACTGAATAAATGGACGGAACTGTTGAATCTAAAAAGTAGCAGAAAAAGATACAAATTGGACTGATCGAAACGGATGAGCAATGTCATGAACTGTGGGAAACGATGCAAGCATGGACATTCCACAAGGAACTGGTTAAGACAAAGAAGTTTGATTAAAATGTATATGGGCCTGAGTGAACCAATGAGAGAGAATCACGCCATGAAGATGCAACATTTTTATTCAGTAAGCTAGAATTAGGGTATAAGAAGACCTACTCTTGGTGGGAGGGGTTAGATGCTGGAGAGTGAGATGCTGGAGAGTTAGATGCTGGAGAGTTAGATGCTGTAGATGGGTGAAGTTGCGGTTGCTGATGCTGACGAGCTGATGCTGCTATTTTTTATTTCCAGTTGAGTATAAGATGCTGCTTTTGGAGAACCTTTTTATTCCTGATAGATTTTTCAGTTAGAACTATTAGATTTTTCAAGACAGATAGATTGATCTTTTAGAGTTCTTGCTATGATAACTTTATTTTTCCGTCTAATAGATATGCATTGCAATTTCAATTTATTCTTATAATGATGATAAATGTAATGATCTGAATAATAAGCTTAAAACTTATTTCTTGCTTCGAAACTTTATATAAACTTTATATAAACTTTATTATTCTTTAAACAAATGACTCAGTGATTCTTTAGCTCAATGATTAAGGTACATTGTTAAAGAGTTCATTGTGATTGAGCTGGTCTTAATCACCATCAACTGATTCCTACTAGTTGGTCCATCGACCAATGAGCGGAATACCTTAAAGCAAATGAGAAACATTATGTCATGTTAAAAGAGGTATCTCGTCTCCTTCCAGCGAATCGTTTTCTCCTAGGTTAAGGACGGAGGAAATCCAGGGAATAAATGAGTAAGTGAATATATATGCGGTGTTATGGGCCCCACCGTCATATGGATATAGTTTGTGTGTTGGAGGAATAGTTGTACCTGGATGACCGAAGCATATAGGAGAATAATTTTTATTGTTAGCGCTGGATCAGTAGTCAAACATTTTAATAATGGAGACACACATGATGACACACAAAGTAACTAGATGAAAATGCTACTTACCTTCACTAATGCTCTCTCTGCTGGGTAGTCTTTATAACCACAGGTTCCTCACCTATGGAATATCACCAGGCACCAGACTGGATCCACAGAACGTCAACAACAGTGCTCCCACACACTGGCAGGTGGTTTAGGGAGTCTTCTTGTTGACTTCATACCACGCTGGAAGTGACAGCGCAGAGCTGCATATAAGCACCACTACTACGACATAGCATTATTTTCTTGTCTCTTTCCTTTTCCATATCCTCGGAAATGAAGCCTAGAACACCTGTTGATGGCAGTGTGCCGAAGACTAGGTTGGACCTTTTTAGACGTTAAGGAGGCCACTCCATAGGACTGGGGGGTGGGAGGGCAGTGAGGAATCTGTGTTTAGATACGTTCTCCACCAGAAAGAGAGTTACCTAAGGTAAGTAACTTGTTTTTCTGATGGCTACTTCTCACCACAGCCTGGGTCGGTGTTTGACATCCTATTATGGCTCCATCAGAAATCAGTACCCGTTCTCTACAGCATCCTTGACATGCAAATTAGGGCAACTGCTCTGTCTCCACAGTGGCCCTCTCCAGGAACAGGGGTGGGTCTCCATCTGACACTAGGGGTCGTAGACCACAGCGCTCACACAGTTGAGGGCATGCACTTCATGATGGCCCTCTCTGGAAAATGGGGTCACCGACTACATCACTCCCACAGGTGATGGCCAGCACCTTTTGATGGCCCTCTCCTGGCACACCACATACAGCTCTCACGCATCAAGGTGACAGCCCTAGCTTCCGCAGGATTGGGCAAACAGCACACACTCCTGCAATGGTCCTGACCAGATGGGGCATCTCACACTTCCCTCACAAGGATACACTCGATAGGATGCACGTGGGGCTTTGCTCCATCCTGGCACTCTCCTCCTCACAGGAGGCTCTTGTCTTGGTAGGCATACATTTCAGGAGAGGTGTTTAGCCAATTTGCATTCTGTAAATCTAAGTAAAGTGCATCATCAGTATGAGAGGGGAGTAATCGATCACCCTCCTACTACGGATCTGAGTCAGAAAGTGTGTAAAGAAAGGAACTGATGACATTACGGAGTGGAGGCGGTCATATGTGGCTCTGCTCAGTAACTTAAGGAGCCAATGCAAAGTTGCAAGATGCAACCTGCCGTTATGTGGGAGCACTGCTGAATAACATTTTCTCGATCCAGAATGGCACCTGGGGATTGTCGAAAGGTGAGGAATCTGTGGATCGAATTATCTATAAGAAAAGTTGTTTCCAAGCGTAAGTGGGTGACAATAAAATATGTAGTTGCCAGACAACTTTCTCCACTATAAGTGGATTTTCATAAGGCAGGGAAATTTCAACTGTGACTGGACAAGAATGCTGAGGCGAGAATGTATACATCGCAACAAAAAAAAAAACAGTTCTGGGATATTCATGAAGGATTTGACCAATTAGGAGTGATATACTATTGCCCCCACGAATCACAAAGTTTCCACAAGATCCAAATTCCCCTGTAACAATGCTTGCCGAGGTGACCAGAACTAATCTTGAAGGTCAAATTTAATACAGCAAATAGAATAAACCATAACGAGAAAGTTGTCACTAAAAGCAGACCAGAATAAACTGACGAAATGTCATTCTTTTTCATTATCATGAAACGCTCAGTAAAGGACACATGCAATAAACAGGGTGAATATCTTCAATATCACTGTAAACGAACTGAATCTTTAACAGTATCCTTCAAATATTAAGATAGCTTGGTCAATATTTTGTCACCCCCAAGCAAGTACAAAGGGGAGGATATTAAAGAGAACTCAATATATGATTTATACAAAAAACCTGAAGGCGTCTTAATGCGAAGTATTAGGTTAAGAGAAGAATAAAATTGCCATACATCGTCATTTTTGGTCCTCGTCCATTGGCTCTGAAAATAGAATATATTGGGTTACTTGCAACAATAAGTAAGGATCTGCCAACTAACAATGCAAGAAAGTGGACATTCTGTCAATGTCCCCTTCCTCTTTGATTGTGATTGCAATAGCCTTTATTTGATTTTGCTGCGGTATTGTACTATTTTACTTTAAATCATTCATGTTCGTGCACAGAATATCAGCATAAGGAAAGAAAACGTGAAAAAATAATTTATTGGGAAAATATACTCCAAGGATTCAGCTGTTCGCTAATTAGACAAGTGGATTTTTCATACTCTGCATTTTAAATTTAGAGATGTGCTTGTAATCGGAGGATGTCTTTGTGAATCAAAGAATGTAGGCATGCAATTGATGTGACAATCTTATGTGAATAAATGTGAAAGATGAAACAACGGTGCTTACTTAGCAGCTACTGGAACGATTCCATTTTGCAAACTGTAAAATAAACGTGTTGGTAAAGGAGACATTTCCCAGGAAGGAAGCAAAAATCGTCGCATTTTTAAAGTAGCAAAGCAACATGATATTGTTAAGCATTACATATTATCACGTAATTAATGTGCTTGTGGTGCACGCACAAAGACTATACCTCAAGCATATTAAAAAGTTAACATAAAACCGTTTACTTATATTTAGAGAGGATTATTAAATACGCTATTTATTTTAAAGAAAGGACATACTACAAAGTCAGGCTAGAAATCAGCCTTTCCAAATGGCACAACTTGGAATGTTTCTTGTTGCTATGAATTATTCTAATGGCCATGCCTTAACAGTTGTGTAAACATATGTCTTACAGTTTCAGAAAGGGAGACGGTCAAATCGTGCATCACCAGTACGCATCATGCCTGACCTCCACTTTCAGGCACAACTGTCTGTAATATACTCTCTGCTCAGTGGACAACCAAACCCTGATTTAATCTAGCACAGCATCAATGTTTTTATCTTACCAAAGCAGTGGGCTCAACCATGCGAGTCCTATATCTTACCTAGCAAGGCTAACTCTTTATTACCTGCCAAGTGGAGGGAACGTGATCATCTTAACTTACAAATAAGCTATAGCCCATAGCAAAAAAGGTACGACTCGACTATGACAATAAATGTATGTAGCGAAGAAGGGAAAAGGCGCGCTCTACGAGTAGGGTGACACTGTCCCAAAGAAAACTTTAGACACCTGATTTGCTGATGTGTTGTGTCCATTCTTTCCTGCCTGTTGCTCTCTCCACGCAGACATGAGTATTTAAAAACCCGGGCCCTAGAGAAAGAAGGCACATCAGGAAGACCACAGCAAGGTAAAGTGCAAGCAGTGGATATGTGGATGTAGCACCAATGTGGCCCTTGATACACGTGTTGTGCGCTCAATAGCATACAGACAACTTGCCCCAAAACACAGACAGTATGGTGAAAGGAGGTGTGTTTGCTCCTGCCAGAACCGAAGAACACAAGAGGTATCTATGTTCTACCTTAAAATAGTTCTGACAGTGGGCAGCAACTATGCAATACGTGCGCTGTTCGTTTCTGTAACAAATAAATTACATAATCAACCCATCAGCATCCTAAAGTACGAGTTACTTACCTTCGGTAACGATGTATCTGGTAGAGACGTTGTCTAGCCGCAGATTCCTTAACTTAGAATTATCTCCAGGAGTCAGACTGGATCCGGAAATTTTTTTGCACAGCACCTCTGCGCGCCGGGGGACGGCGCCACACGACCCCGCCCTGACGTCGTCCACGGACGTGACGTCAGCGAGGTCATATAAGTCCCTCCCGGCGCGCTGACGTCAGTTTTCTTCGGAGAAACTTTGCCGCGGCACAACGCAGAGCCACCAACAAAACTGTGAAAGTATGGGAACAGTGTGCGAAGGATGAAAAAATCCGTAAAGCAAAGAAATCGGATGGTGCATAACACCATCATAAAGGACAGTATTAGACACTGTCCACTTACAAACCAAGAAGTAAAGGCAGAGCATCGCTCTGAGAAACAACCCCTTAAAGCGAAGCGTGAGCCCTCCCTAGAGGCTGAGTAACAAGGGAAGAATATCTCGACAGACAAAAGGTAGACTGTTATTACAACGTAGAATTGTGTCGGCCAACAAGGGTGGTGCACAGTAAGAACAACAATCTTGTGCGAGAAGGCAGTACAAGAACGGCACTTCCCGTATAGAAATGGAAGGCTGAAGCACAGCCCAGCCGATCCCAGGAAGACGACTGTAGAGGATACAAGGTCTCTAGGTCGATGGAGGAGGCGGGAGGGAGGAAAAGCAACAGGAGAAGAACCCACACTGGAAGAACCAGAGTGGAGGAATGCAGAATCTACCAGTGAAGACGAAGCAAAAAGCACTGCTCTACAGGAAAAGAAACCACCTGGAGGGAGGCGCTGCATATGGTAATTGTGAAAATGGTCGCACCAATTTGAACACCTTGGAAGAAGACCAGTGCCAACGGAAAGGAGGCAAAGTATAGAAACCCACCTGGCAAGGTCCTCACAGAACGGGGAGAATGGGTGGGCGTTAAGGAATCTGCGGCTAGACAGCGTCTCTACCAGATACATCGTTACCGAAGGTAAGTAACTCGTACATCTCTGATAGAGACATCTAGCCGCAGATTCCTTAACTTAGAATAGATACCACAGCCATACCCCAAGGGGGGAGGTGGGTCTGCGACAGAACAATAGAAAGTGCACGAGCTGGCCACAAAGTGACGGACTATGGGGAAAGCTGTGGCGGTGCAGGCAGTCTGCAACCCAAGCAGCTCAGAGAGCAAAAGACAACGGGAGGCAAGGAATCACAAGACTGCCAGAATGGCGCGAGACCATACCCGTGTGAGCATGAGATGTAGAAACGGCACTAAGCCATATGCCAGAACTGAAGAGAGAGTTCATAACAAGGAACTACTCCCAGAGCTCAATGGTGCACTAAGTTGACACTAACGAAAGCTAGAGGGCAATATGGAGGACGTAACCAGAGCCTACCAGGCGAGCCCTTGCAAGGGAGGCCGGACAGACAGCATCCGGGAAGCGAAGGGCAAGAGGCAGGAACTGAGCAACGTCTCAGAAGTACATGGGGGAACATAAGACACGCCAAGGGCACACTGAGTCATATGAAATCGACAGGGGCGGAGAGCACCACGCTGAAGCACACCAAGGCGGACCACAACGAGAGCATGCACATAGCAGACAGCTACGGAGACAACAAAGTGGCGTAGCTAAGAGGAGTATGGGACTGCCCAACAAGGCAGTTTGAAGGCCAAGCAGAGAATGGAAGACAGACGCAGGGCGCAACACCTGGGACGACCTTCATCAGAGGAGCTGTCCCGCAGGTACACCAGACACTGATTAGGGTGACGCCCAAAGGAAAAAGACACATCCGAAGGTTGTGGCATCCAAGGCACCGAAGGCATCTATAGGAACCATGAAGAACACGCATAGGTGTTGAGAACAACATCAGATCTCCAGACCACCACCCCCGATCCGGAGGGGAAATGCACCCCCACAGAAGAGAGGGACTGCGTAGTACCTGAACTGGACAGACAAGACACTCAAGGAAAGAACATCCAGAAGCGGAGGTCCACCCCAGGGAACGGAACCCTAGGAATTCCTAGTGTGAAGATGCAGGAAAAGGCATCGAAGTACACTATAAACGTGCTGAGAAAAACACCGCCGTGCAGAACGACGGCAAGCTGGAGTAGAAGGCACCCAACTGCTTCCCGAAAAACGGGGATATAGGTCCAGACCTCGCAGAAACGAAGAGAGGTGGAGGTGTCTAAAAAGGGATACCAACGGTAAACCTGTGGATATATATATATATATATATATATATATATATATATATATATATATATATATATATATATATATATATATATTAAAAGGGGGCGAGCCCCGAGACCACGCAGCTGCGGGTGCTATATAGGAGGGACCCACCTAATGCACCCGTGGCAGGAGGTAGCCTCCTTTGAAGCGGGTTGAAATACACTGAGAAAAGTTAGTACAAGGAAAAAACCTCTAGAAGAGGAGAATGAGGCACACAGGCAAGGCTCGAGCAAGGCGAGACCCGTGGCGTGTAGGAGGCAGCGCCAGAAGGCACAACACTGAAAACCGTCCAACGGTAAGATAATGGCATCAGGAGACGTAGAGAGCCCAAAGGGACCTCCACGCCTGCGTGGCACAAAACGGAGCCACACAATTGCATACAGGTACCCCACCTGGAGTATATCACGCCCCCAAGAAAACAGGGGGAACACCACTTAGGGTAAACCACAGTCAGAGGACAGAACATAACAACCTGTGGAACACCGCCACAGTAGGCTTACTGCCAGCCCAAAAACGCATAGTCCAACTGGTGGACGCTAAATGAAAGGGTAACCACCCCAGGGTTTGACAACCTGAGACCTGCTAAGTACAGACCTATGGGGAAGGGCGAAAACCCACAAGGAGGCGCTGAACCGCCGAATCGGCGCGGGTGTCAATCAAAAGGACCCCATCAAAGGGCAGGTCAACAAGGCGTTCCCGGATATTCTCTTGGAAGACGCCATCCCGCAACCAAGCATGGCGTCGTAGTGCAACCGAACCAGCCATAGCTCGGCCTAAGGAATCCGAGGTATCCAGGGCCGAACGGATAGTAAATTCCACAAGATCACGGCCGTCACGGAGAAAATGGAGGAGGTCAACACGAGCGCCCTCAGAGGCGGAAGATAGAAGAGACTCGCAAAGTGCAGAAGTAGCCCGAGCCAAGACACACACTGTATTGAGTGAGCGAAGAGCTGCGCTAGTGGAGGCGAAGATATTACGACCCCACGACTCCAGCCATCTGGACTCTCGGGAGGGAGGAAGCAGCAGCTGAGGCAAGGAAGGAAAAGCAGTATGCAGAACAAGCCCTGAACGTCTGGATGAACAAACAAGCAAACTGGATCGTTTGGAGCAGGGCGGTGGCGGTGCATGATAGAACGAGCCACCGGATCACCCAACGCCGGCCGAGCCCAGGTGCCCAAAAGGACATCATACAGAGAAGCTTCAAAAGGCAGAAGCGGCTCAACATTCCCCGAACCGTGGTGGAGGACATCCAACAGCGGGTCAACAGGCAGGGGGACCGAAGGGGGCTGCATATTTAGAATGTGGGCGGCCAAGGAAACAACTCTTATAAATGCCGCACCAGCCTCGGTAGCCCTCCGAGGAGGGGACAGTAACTCATCCGTGGGTGAGGGCTGTAAACTGAGCCTCCCACCCCAAGGGGGTTGTCCGATGAACGGAGAATGAGCCCAATGTCCAAATGAATGAAGCCCCATTGACGAATGAGGGACCTGATGGGTCTCCTGAGGAGACGGAGATTCCGCCGGAGCCACAAATTCCAAGGGGGGGGAGAGGCAAGGACGGATCCGGCGTCGCCGGAAGTCGGGGTTACGCCAAACTCCCCCCAATGATCCGTCGTGGAGGCGGCGCCAGGGCGTCCTCGACCGGCGCCGACTCTGCCTCGTCCGGCGCCGGCTCAGCCTCGTCCGGCGCCGACTCAGCCTCGTCCGGCGCCGACTCGGCCTCGTCCGGCACCGACTCGGCCTCGTCCGGCACCGACTCGGCCTCGTCCGGCACCGACTCGGCCTCGTCCGGCACCGACTCGGCCTCGTCCGGCACCGACTCGGCCTCGTCTGGCGCCGACTCGGCCTCGTCCGGCGCCGACTCGGCCTCGTCCGGCGCCGACTTGGCCTCATCCGGCGCCGACTCGACCTCAACCACGACAGGCTCCGGTTCCGAAGAAAGGAACGGTGCCGGAGGCGGGGAGGCAAGCCTATGGCGCCGGCCCGGCGCCGACCGAGCCTCAACCACAACAGGCTCCTGTTCCAAAGAAAGGAACGGTGCCGGAGCCAGGGAGGCAAGCCTACGGCGCCGGCTCGGTCTCCGAAAAGGCAGCCACCTGTCCGGAAGTCCGAGGCGGTCTCGGAGCCAAGCTGCGAGCGCCAGCAACCACCTGCGATGCCACAGGGAGCCCCACAGGACTATGCGGTGCGGCAGGGGCGCTATGGGTCGAACAGGGGGACCCAGCCGGGCCGCGCCCTGACGACGCCATATCTCCATCATCTTGAAGGCAAGGGGCTCAGTTGGCGCTGGGGGCGAACCCACTGGCGAGTCCACCGGAGACCCCGCACGTAGCGGAGGGTCCGAGGATGCCCCAGGGAGAGGAGGGGACCCAAGGGAGGCCTGCAGGGCCGCTGCATAGGCCGCCATTTGGGTCAGAGTCGCCCTCGCGCCAGGAAAAGGCGGATAGGGAAGGGACGACTCCCGGGGGCGCACGTCCGTAGAAATCAGGGAACTAGTGCCCCCGACAACAGAAGTAAGGGAGGTCGAGGACCTAGGCGACCTGCGCCGGAACTTACCAGGAAGGGGCGAGCGACGCCCATGGCAACCAGACGGCGACCGACGCCTCAAACGGAACCCACTGCCACCTGCCGCCGAAGAGGAGGCCGGGGGCCGTGACGACTCTGACCGAGACAGGCGAGCCGAAAGTAGCTTCATCCGGCGCTCCCGCCGGGACTTCGGCTTGAGTTGTTGGCAGGCGTCGCAATCCGTCGAGTCGTGGTGTTCGCCCAGACACCATATGCAGATAAGGTGTGGGTCCGTCGCGGACATTTGCCGCGAACACGAGTTACACGTTTTAAAGCCCGAAGGCATCACACACTGTTCCGGACGCGAAGCATCAGAGGGGCCTGAAAACAGGCCAGAGGAACCGCTTTCTCCGGATCCGCATTGTACGCGGAAAAGAAGGAAACTGACGTCAGCGCGCCGGGAGGGACTTATATGACCTCGCTGACGTCACGTCCGTGGACGACGTCAGGGCGGGGTCGTGTGGCGCCGTCCCCCGGCACGCAGAGATGCTGCTGCAAACAAATTTCCGGATCCAGTCTGACGCCTGGAGATAATTCTAAGTTAAGGAATCTGCGGCTAGATGTCTATCAGATAGCAGGATGTGCCATATTCTCTCAAGGATTACGAACCCCCAGACACCTCTGTCACTGGGAGAGAGAATAAACAACTCCAGTGTTTCTATGGAGACCCCTGGCGATTCTATTAACCGATTAATTATCTCTTGTAAACCTTTCAAGCAATTTCAGAGGTTGGCCATCAATAGTGAATGCTTACTTAGGTCCACCCTTTTGGAGAGTGTTCTCTCTCCCTACAGAATTCTTCAAAGCCTTTACTGCTCTCCCCTTGCAAGGATTCTAAATACTTCTCTAAGACGGATTCAAACATTATTTATCCATTGAACAGCCAAAGAAGGCGCAGACCATGGCACCACATCAATTCCTTTGGGTTATGATACTGATAATATTATGGGTCCAACACAAGTGGGGTTCGCAACGTTCACATGCATAAAATTGTTCCTGGTGGACTAATCTCATAATATACACATTCAGCCTTTTAAACCCGCAGATTAACAGCTATACTATGGAGGTGCATGAGGCATTTGCAGCATCCCCACTACTATTTATTTTCTTAGTTGAGGTTGAGTACCTGAATCAATCATGTAGCTATATGGAATATAAATATATAACCATACTAAGATTTTTGTGTGGTGAAAAGACATGACTGAACCATAAACGTGAAAAATACATTCAGGCTAATGACAAGCTGATGTGACAGAAGAGTAAAGCTCAACATAAACAAAACCGACATCATGTTTGTTGGTGCCAGCCACCAGCCTGGAAGCAGGAGCTCTGGGCACACTTTTGGATCCATCTCAAATATATGTTCTAACATTACAGAGCCTGTAACAAAGTGGCTTTAGTGTGAACAATATTTTCCCCTACTTCAGCTTTCTCAAAGGATAAGAGTGGCATTTTTTAACATATCATGTAAGGGGGCACTTAAACTCTGTGAAAACAAGAGCCCATACATACCTATTTCTATCAGAATGTATTTTAATCAACTCAGCAAAACTAAATTGTTCTCAGCACTTCTGCAATTATTCTCTTCATACGCCTGAATCTAACTCGAAACATAAATGTTGGTTATTAAATTGGATTTCTTTATGGACTGATTGGTTTTTACTACAGCCTTCAAAAAGCGGGACAATCCACGAAACGTGTTGGCTGTGTTTTAAAAGATTGTTTTCACATTTCAAAAGGGCATGAAATGAAGAACCTGTGACATTTACAAATGACATAGGCGCTAAAAGTAAGGGTGATGAAGCCCACCCAAAAAACACATGCTTTAGTTCAGAAGGAGAATGAGCAATAAAGATGCTGCTAAACCTAGTTTTTAACTTGACATGTTTGCTATATGTTCAAAGACAGAGGCCAGATGTCAGGCCGTGTCTTCTGACAATTTGCTGTTTATTCTTTTATCAAGTAGATTGGTTATTACTTAGCTTTCTCTGACAGCAAAGTTAGACAAATTTGTAAAGTAAACTATCTGACAATCTTGCTGGGATACAGCGAGTGAGAAAGGAAAGGCTGTCAGTTTTTTTCTAACACACAACAACATTTAAATACCTGTACATGAACTGTACAAATATTTCAAAACATATCAGCAGTTAGGAAAGCACAAATGATCCCACATTTTTTATAATTCTGAAGTGTGATGGAAACAAGTATTTTATAAGTATCAAAACAAATCAAGACACTTTACTCTGTGATTTGCAAATGATAAATATTTGCTGAAACCTGTTCTCCACACATTATCCTTTGTGCGCTATATAGTTTTAATAGTAAAACTGCATCTCAGCATAAGTTTTGTTGCCACTTCAATGGTAAAATTGATGTCTGTAAAGGACCGAGGGCTACCACGCACTGGTGAGTGATATATTTGTGGCAGTGTGCTCCAAAATGCACCACGGCTACATACCAAACCCATACCACTCTCCTGCTGAATTGAGGTGGCTCGTTTGCTATATTTGTTGTTTGTGTGATGCTTAATTTTTCTCAATCCCTTGACTTCAGTGATGTAAAATTGATGGTCCAAGATAAACGCAAGAATTGCTTAAGAAATAGAGCAGTATGTCTCAATCAAAACGGGCATTTAGTGCCAGAAGGAGCAAGAAATTATGTTATCATGGACACATATTTCAATCTGGAAAAAATGGCTCGCTGAATAAAAATATTCAGCGCGCCATGTTTTCCAGACGGAGCTTCAGCCCGCTCTACGAGCACAGACTGACTCGTGTGGTCGTGCATGAAGTAATTATTCTGGAAAGGATTCTCCTTGCTGATAATACCGCAGTGATGTATCTCAATACTTACTGGCCGCCAAGTTAAACATATCATGGAACCGCACCGGTTGGAGGAATACTGAGAGCTCTAATTTCTACAACTAGGCACTGCTCCGACTACTCGCCCGGAGTAAGTCTTATTCACCTGGGCCCTCGCTGCGCCGTGTCAGACGCCTATCGAAGCGTCCTACCCCCTTTTCTGATTTATTTCTCCTCACCGCCAGGCGCCTTCATTATGTCCACCTTTAATGGTTTCTTCTCAGATAATTTTGGCATCGTCCACCTTTCCGAATTCATCTTGCTCACATATGTTCTGTCCTGAAGATGATCTCTAGTCATTGAGATCGAAACGCCGTCAACCCCCTACAACAGGAACTCCTTGCATTTTTTATAAATTGTTAATTTGGAGTTTCCCTGGTGTGTTGTCAATGCGATGTATATATTTTAAATTCACCCTCACTTATCACATCACGCTTGCTGTCACTTTTTTATGTGAGCACCTGAACTATTTTTGCATATTGTTGAAAATAAATAACATATGTTATTTGATTGAAATATGTGTCCCTGATAACAATTTCTTGCTCCTTCTGGCACTAAATGCCCGTTTTGATTGAGACATACTGCTCTATTTCTTACGCAATTCTTGCGTCTATCTTGGACCACATTGGCCACTTAGTAACCATTGTTTTCTTAAACATTATATCACCCCAGGTTCAAGGATTGGGGTAACCTTGTTTATCTGAATGCACAAGTTACTAACTTGTGTAACGATATATCTGTAAGAGACAGTAGTTAGTGACAGATTCCTTACCTTAGAATATCCCCAGGCGTCAGGCTGGATCCGGAAAGTTTTTTGCGTAGCAGTACCCTTGCGCGTTGGTAGGCGGCGTCGTGCGGCTCCGCGTCCGTCGTCGGCGTCGTGATCGCCGGGATGACGTCGCGGGCAGTACTTAGGCGCCGCCCTGCGCGCTGACGTCAGTTCTGTACACGACTTTCTGCGCCAGGAACGCAGAGCCATGCAAGAAGCTGACACAGGTGTCTGAAAAATACTAGGGCCCTGAAAGGGATGTCCTTAACCCTAGAAATCAGTTCGCAGAACGGGGAGGATGGGTGAGGCGGTAGGAATCTGTCACTAACTACTGTCTCTTACAGATATATCGTTACACAAGTTAGTAACTTGTGCATCTGAAAGAGACACGTTAGTGACAGATTCCTTACCTTAGAATAGATACCCCAGCAATACCAACCCCGGTGGTGGGTCTGCGAACAAAGATCAGACAAGGAAGTCCTGGAGGACAGAACGGCCAAAGAAGCCGTCCCTCCGGACCTGACGCACAAGTTACTAACTTGTGTAACGATATATCTGTAAGAGACAGTAGTTAGTGACAGATTCCTTACCTTAGAATATCCCCAGGCGTCAGGCTGGATCCGGAAAGTTTTGCGTAGCAGTACCCTTGCGCGTCGGTAGGCGTCGCCGTGCGGCTCCGCGTCCGTCGTCGGCGTCGTGATCGCCGGGATGACGTCGCGGGCAGTACTTAGGCGCCGCCCCTGCGCGCTGACGTCAGTTCTGTACACGACTTTCCGCGCCAGGAACGCAGAGCCATGCAAGAAGCTGACACAGGTGTCTGAAAAATACTAGGGCCCTGAAAGGGATGTCCTTAACCCTAGAAATCAGTTCGCAGAACGGGGAGGATGGGTGGGCGGTAGGAATCTGTCACTAACTACTGTCTCGTACAGATATATCGTTACACAAGTTAGTAACTTGTGCATCTGAAAGAGACACGTTAGTGACAGATTCCTTACCTTAGAATAGATACCCCAGCAATACCAACCCCGGTGGTGGGTCTGCGAACAAAGATCAGACAAGGAAGTCCTGGAGGACAGAACGGCCAAAGAAGCCGTCCCTCCGGACCTGACTGTCAAGGCAGTAATGCTTTGTAAACGTGTGCAGCGAGGCCCACGTAGCTGCCTGACAGATAACCGGCAGCGGAACACCGCGGCCCAAGGCCGTGGTAGCAGCCGTTGCCCTGGTGGAATGGGCACGCAGCCCAACAGGAGGCTCCTTCTTGGCCAAAGAATAGCAGGTCTTGATGCACAAGGTAACCCAGCGGGAGATGGTCCTCTTGTGCACCGCCCGACCTTTTTGGCGCCCACGTAGCCAACAAAGAGCTGGTCATCCACCCGGAAGTGTTTTGTGCGGTCGATATAGAAGGAGAGCGCACGTTTTGGGTCCAGACGGTGGAGCCTCTCTTCCTCTCTGGAAGGATGCGGAGGCGGAAAGAAGGTGGGCAAAGTGATGGTCTGCCCAATGTGGAAAGCAGTAACCACCTTTGGCAAGAAGGACGGACGCGTCCGAAGAACAACCTTGTCTGGATGAACAGACAGAAAGGGAGGTTTGCAAGATAGAGCCTGGAGCTCACTCACCCGCCGAGCGGAGGTGATGGCCACCAGAAAGGCTGTCTTCAGAGTCAGAAGACGAAGAGGACAGTTATGCAGAGGCTCAAAGGGAGCGCACATTAAAAAGGTAAGAACCAAGTTCAAGTCCCACTGAGGCATCACAAACGGAACAGGAGGGAAGAGGTGAGTAATGCCTTTTAAGAACCTGTTAACAACAGGGGACTTGAAAAGGGAGGGCTGATCAGGGAGCCTGAGGAAGGCCGAGATAGCACAAAGATAACCCTTGATGGTACACAGGGCAGAACCCTGTTGGGCCAGAGAGAGAAGGAACAGAAGGACCTCAGAAAGAGGGGCAGAAAGGGGATCCACAGCCTTTGCTGTGCACCATGCCACAAATTTGTTCCACCTGCAGGCGTATACCACCTTAGTGGAGGGACGCCTGGCTGCCAGAATCACATCACAAACTTCGGGAGGCAAGTCGAAAGGAATCAACTGCCGCCGCTCAATCTCCACGCAAGCAGGTGTAGACTGGACAGGTTCGGGTGGAGTACCGTCCCCTGCTGCTGCGACAGAAGATCCTCCCGAAGAGGCAGACGGATCGGGGGATCTATGCTCATATTGAGTAGCTCGGGATACCAAACTCTTCGAGCCCAGTCCGGGGCCACAAGAATGACTTGGGCCCGGTCGTGCCGAATCTTCTTCAACACTCTGGGTAGAAGTGGTATAGGCGGAAAGGCGTACAACAGACCGCAACTCCACTCGCGACGAAAAGCGTCGCCGAGCGAGTGCCGCCTTGGAAATTCCAACGCGCAGAACTGATGACATTGCGCGTTCTCTTCGGTGGCGAATAGATCTAACCAAGGCTCTCCCCACTGTAGAAAGAGTCCTTGCGCCACTTCCGAGTGAAGACGCCATTCGTGATCCATCATGCACCTGCGGCTGAGTTCGTCCGCCCTGGCGTTCAGAGAACCTGCCAGGTGTTGAACCATCAGGAACATGCCCTGATGTTCCAGCCATGTCCAGAGGCGCAGGGCCTCCTGACAAAGGGTCCAAGACCCCACCCCGCCCTGTTTGTTGCAGTACCACATGGCGGTGGTGTTGTCTGTGAACACCTGCACTACCTTCCCTTTGACAGAGGGAAGGAATGCCTTGAGTGCAAGCCGGATCGCCCGGAGCTCCAGAATGTTGATATGGAGCCGGGACTCCGCCGGAGACCAGAGGCCTCTGATCTCCGCCTCTCCCATGTGACCGCCCCATCCCAGAAGGGACGCGTCCGTCACAACTGTATGCTCTGGCTGGGGAAGGGAGAGGGATCTGCCCATGACCCATTGCCGGTTAGAGAGCCACCACTGCAACTGTTTTGCAGTCCCCTCCGAGATCTGGACGTGATCGGACAGGTTGCCCTGGTGCTGCGCCCACTGGAACTTCAGGTCCCACTGCAGAGCCCGCATATGCCATCTGGCATGATTGACCAGCAGGATGCAGGAGGCCATGAGGCCCAGCAGCCTCAGGGTCATCCGTACCGAAACCCAGGATAAAGGCCGAAAGATCGGAATCATAGCCTGAATATCCCGGACTCGCCGTTCGGGAGGATAGGCCCGAAACTGCGTCGTGTCCAGAACTGCTCCGATGAAAAGGAGCTGTGGAGAAGGAATCAGATGCGACTTCGGCACATTGATGGAGAACCCCAGCGAGTGCAGGAGTTCGGCCGTAGTCTGGAGGTGGGAGACGACTGCCTGGGACGAGCCCGCCTTCAGCAGCCAGTCGTCGAGGTAGGGGAAGACTGAAACCCCTGCCCGGCGCAGATGAGCTGCGACCACCGCCATCACTTTCGTGAACACCCGAGGGGCACTGGTAAGGCCAAAGGGGAGCACGGTGAACTGAAAATGCTCGGGGCCTACCGTGAACCGAAGGTAACGCCGGTGGGCCGGCAGGACGGGGATGTGGAAATACGCGTCCTGCAAGTCCAACGCTACCAACCAGTCTCCAGGGTCGAGGGCAGTCAAGACCTGAGCTAGGGTGAGCATCTTGAACTTCTCCTTCCGGAGGAAGCGATTGACGTTCCGGAGGTCCAAGATAGGACGCATGTCCTCCTTGTCCTTTTTGGGCACCAGAAAGTAGTGGGAGTAGCAACCACGCCCTACTTCTGGGGTCGGAACATGCTCGATGGCCCTCTTGGTCAAGAGGGCCGTGACTTCCTTCTGTAGAAGCACCAAGTGATCCCCTGACATGCGGTGGAATTGAGGTGGCATGGCTGGGGGGTGGTCTCGAAGGGGAGGGAGTAGCCCCTTCGGACAATGTCCAAGACCCACCTGTCCGAGGTGATGGTGCGCCAGTGGGGAAGGTGATGGCGGACCCTGCCCCCTACTGGCGTGCCGTGCACCTGAAAGGAGGGACTAGGAGGGCTTGGAGGCCGCGGACGGGTTGGAGGTGGTGGCCTGACCCGCACGCTGGTTGCCCGATCCGCCACGGCGGAATCCACGTCCTCGGCCACGCGAAGACGCCTGCTGCGCGGGCCGGTGGCTGGGCTGCTGACGTGAAGGGGCGCCCCTACCGAGGCCACGATAGGGGCGAAAAGCAGAAGGCAGCGGAGGGCGTGTAGCAGAAAGGCCCAGGGACTTGGCAGTAGCCCGTGAGTCCTTAAAGCGCTCCAACGCATGGTCTGCTTTGGACCCAAAAAGACCGACTCCATCAAAGGGCATGTCCATGAGAGTATTCTGGACATCCCCTGAAAAACCAGTGGTTCTCAGCCAGGCGTGACGTCGGAGCGCCACCGTCGTTGCAATAGACCTGCCCAGCGAGTCGGCGGTGTCAAGGCCACAACGGATAGTGTATTTGGCCGCATCCCTTCCTTCCGCAATGGCGCGGGAAAGCAGTGCCTGGACCTCCTCAGGGCACTGGGGCAAAACATCCGCCACCGAATCCCACAGGGAGTGGGTATATCGGCCCAAAAGACAAGCGGTGTTAACGGACCGCAAGCCAGCACTGGAGGAAGAAAACCTTTCTTCCCAAACTGATCCAGGCGTTTGGATTCCCTATCCGGAGGAGCGGTAGGGAAGGCGGTTTGGGAAGCGGAGGCTTGGACAACCAAGCTCTCAGGAGTGGGGTGGACAGAAAGAAACAGGGGGTCGCCCGGAGCAGGGCGATGGCGTCGTGACACGTTCCGATCCACAGGAGCCCCTGTGTTGGGCTTGGACCAGGCGCCCAAAAGAACGTCAGTGAGGGCGTCGTTAAACGGCAGCACAGTCTCCGCAGAGGAGGCTGCTGGCTGAAGCACCTCTGTCAAGATGTTAGGCTTGACCGTCAAAGTAGGGAGCTGGAGACGTAAGGCCCCAGCAGCCCTACGCAACACCGTACCAAAATTGGCCCCCTCCTCCGTAGCCACGGGAGGAGACAGCATGCCAGTGTCAGGGGAAGTATCCAGACCACTGGCCTCCCTAGACTCTCTGTCCAGTCCTCATCATACTGACAGTTGCGCGTCAGAGGGTCATCAGACCCCTCCCAGTCCAACTGGTCCTCCTCAGGTTCAAAATAAGGAGGAGGAGGGACAGTTGGGACCCAAGGTCCCATCGGCGCCGGAGCCGGCGTCGAGCGACGTCGCTCCGGGTCCATGTCCGGAGCCGGAAGGAACTGGGGGACGACGCCGCCCGGAGCCCAGGGCGGCGTCGAGAACGGCACCGGAGACATCGGCGCCGGCGGAGGTGTCGTGAGGTCGACCGGCGTCGATGGGGGTTGTGGAGCCGGGATCGAGGCCGGGGCCGAAGCCGGAATCGAGGCTGGAGGCACGGGCGACGCCGGGGCCGGAGCCGCCGGCGACGCCGGAGCAACCCCATCAGGGCCCGCGGGAACTCCTGTACCTTGGCCGGATCCGCCCCCGAACCCGGGAAGGGCGGGTATGGCGGGGGCGACTCCACAGGCAAGTCCGGGGCCGTGGGGGCGGGGACGGTGCCGGGAGGAGCCTCAGCCGAGTCGCGAGACCGGCGAGGCGAAGTCCGAGAGCGACGATGCTTCTTGGACTTCTTGTGCTTAGACTTACCGGACGAAGAAGACTTCGACGCCGACGACCGGTGTGCACTCCGCGAGCGACCCCTGGACCTCTCACGCGACCGGGCCTCCGTGGAGCCGAATGCCGGGCCTCGAGGAGCTTTCGGGACCGCTCTCGCAAAGCTTTCGGGTTGAGGGCCTGGCATTCGGGACAAGACTCGGTGTCGTGGCCTCGGCCGAGGCAGAAGAGACACTCCCAATGCGGGTCGGTGACGGACATCATCCGCGCACAGGCGCCGCATCGCTTGAAGCCGGGCATCCCTACGACACCTTTAATTTGGAAAAAACAGTGAAAAAATCACCAAAAAGTATGGTCAAAAATTGACCAGGGCACTGCTCTTCCCGGATCTGCGCTTGCTGGCGCGGAAAAAGAAGAACTGACGTCAGCGCGCAGGGGCGGCGCCTAAGTACTGCCCGCGACGTCATCCCGGCGATCACGACGCCGACGACGGACGCGGAGCCGCACGACGCCGCCTACCGACGCGCAAGGGTACTGCTACGCAAAACTTTCCGGATCCAGCCTGACGCCTGGGGATATTCTAAGGTAAGGAATCTGTCACTAACGTGTCTCTTTCAGATTGTCAAGGCAGTAATGCTTTGTAAACGTGTGCAGCTGGCCCACGTAGCTGCCTGACAGATAACCGGCAGCGGAACACCGCGGCCCAAGGCCGTGGTAGCAGCCGTTGCCCTGGTGGAATGGGCACGCAGCCCAACAGGAGGCTCCTTCTTAGCCAAAGAATAGCAGGTCTTGATGCACAAGGTAACCCAGCGGGAGATGGTCCTCTTGTGCACCGCCCGACCTTTTTGGCGCCCACGTAGCCAACAAAGAGCTGGTCATCCACCCGGAAGTGTTTTGTGCGGTCAATATAGAAGGAGAGCGCACGTTTTGGGTCCAGACGGTGGAGCCTCTCTTCCTCTCTGGAAGGATGCGGAGGCGGAAATAAGGTGGGCAAAGTGATGGTCTGCCCAATGTGGAAAGCAGTAACCACCTTTGGCAAGAAGGACGGACGCGTCCGAAGAACAACCTTGTCTGGATGAACAGACAGAAAGGGAGGTTTGCAAGATAGAGCCTGGAGCTCACTCACCCGCCGAGCGGAGGTGATGGCCACCAGAAAGGCTGTCTTCAGAGTCAGAAGACGAAGAGGACAGTTATGTAGAGGCTCAAAGGGAGCGCACATTAAAAAGGTAAGAACCAAGTTCAAGTCCCACTGAGGCATCACAAACGGAACAGGAGGGAAGAGGTGTGTAATGCCTTTTAAGAACCTGTTAACAACAGGGGACTTGAAAAGGGAGGGCTGATCAGGGAGCCTGAGGAAGGCCGAGATAGCACAAAGGTAACCCTTGACGGTACCCAGGGCAGAACCCCGTTGGGCCAGAGAGAGAAGGAACAGAAGGACCTCAGAAAGAGGGGCAGAAAGGGATTCACAGCCTTTGCTGTGCACCATGCCACAAATTTGTTCCACCTGCAGGCGTATACCACCTTAGTGGAGGGACGCCTGGCTGCCAGAATCACATCACAAACTTCGGGAGGCAAGTCGAAAGGAATCAACTGCCGCCGCTCAATCTCCACGCAAGCAGGTGTAGACTGGACAGGTTCGGGTGGAGGACCGTCCCCTGCTGCTGCGACAGAAGATCCTCCCGAAGAGGCAGACGGATCGGGGGATCTACGCTCATATTGAGTAGCTCGGGATACCAAACTCTTCGAGCCCAGTCCGGAGCCACAAGAATGACTTGGGCCCGGTCGTGCCGAATCTTCTTCAACACTCTGGGTAGAAGTGGTATAGGCGGAAAGGCGTACAACAGACCGCAACTCCACTCGTGACGAAAAGCGTCGCCGAGCGAGTGCCGCCTTGGAAATTCCAACGCGCAGAACTGATGACATTGCGCGTTCTCTTCGGTGGCGAAT
This sequence comes from Calotriton arnoldi, assembly GCA_963921515.1. Classification (NCBI taxonomy): domain Eukaryota; kingdom Metazoa; phylum Chordata; class Amphibia; order Caudata; family Salamandridae; genus Calotriton; species Calotriton arnoldi. The sequence goes on from CAWUFW010002608.1 coordinate 761,479, forward strand.
AGATCTAACCAAGGCTCTCCCCACTGTAGAAAGAGTCCTTGCGCCACTTCCGAGTGAAGACGCCATTCGTGATCCATCATGCACCTGCGGCTGAGGTTCGTCCGCCCTGGCGTTCAGCGAACCTGCCAGGTGTTGAACCATCAGGAACATGCCCTGATGTTCCAGCCATGTCCACAGGCGCAGAGCCTCCTGACAAAGGGTCCACGACCCCACCCCGCCTTGTTTGTTGCAGTACCACATGGCGGTGGTGTTGTCTGTGAACACCTGCACTACCTTCCCTTTGACAGAGGGAAGGAATGCCTTGAGTGCAAGTCGGATCGCCCGGAGCTCCAGAATGTTGATATGGAGCCGGGACTCCGCCGGAGACCAGAGGCCTCTGATCTCCGCCTCTCCCATGTGACCGCCCCATCCCAGAAGGGACGCGTCCGTCACAACTGTGTGCTCTGGCTGGGGAAGGGAGAGGGATCTGCCCATGACCCATTGCCGGTTCGAGAGCCACCACTGCAACTGTTTTGCAGTCCCCTCCGAGATCTGGACGTGATCGGACAGGTTGCCCTGGTGCTGCGCCCACTGGAACTTCAGGTCCCACTGCAGAGCCCGCATATGCCATCTGGCATGATTGACCAGCAGGATGCAGGAGGCCATGAGCCCCAGCAGCCTCAGGGTCATCCGTACCGAAACCCAGGATAAAGGCTGAAAGATCGGAATCATAGCCTGAATATCCCGGACTCGCCGTTCGGGAGGATAGGCCCGAAACTGCGTCGTGTCCAGAACTGCTCCGATGAAAAGGAGCTGTGGAGAAGGAATCAGATGCGACTTCGGCACATTGATGGAGAACCCCAGCGAGTGCAGGAGTTCGGCCGTAGTCTGGAGGTGGGAGACGACTGCCTGGGACGAGCCCGCCTTCAGCAGCCAGTCGTCGAGGTAGGGGAAGACTGAAACCCCTGCCCGGCGCAGATGAGCTGCGACCACTGCCAACACTTTCGTGAACACCCGAGGGGCACTGGTAAGGCCAAAGGGGAGCACGGTGAACTGAAAATGCTCGGGGCCTACCGTGAACCGAAGGTAATGCCGGTGGGCCGGCAGGATGGGGATGTGGAAATATGCGTCCTGCAAGTCCAACGCTACCAACCAGTCTCCAGGGTCGAGGGCAGTCAAGACCTGAGCTAGGGTGAGCATCTTGAACTTCTCCTTCCGGAGGAAGCGATTGACGTTCCGGAGGTCCAAGATAGGACGCATGTCCTCCTTGTCCTTTTTGGGCACCAGGAAGTAGTGGGAGTAGCAACCACGCCCTACTTCTGGGGTCGGAACATGCTCGATGGCCCTCTTGGCCAAGAGGGCCGTGACTTCCTTCTGCAGAAGTACCAAGTGATCCCCTGACATGCGGTGGAATTGAGGTGGCATGGCTGGGGGGTGGACTCGAAGGGGAGGGAGTAGCCCCTTCGGACAATGTCCAAGACCCACCTGTCCGAGGTGATGGTACGCCAGTGGGGAAGGTGATGGCGGACCCTGCCCCCTACCGGCGTGCTGTGCACCTGAAAGGAGGGACTAGGAGGGTTTGGAGGCCGCGGATGGGTTGGAGGTGGTGGCCTGACCCGCACGCTGGTTGCCCGATCCGCCACGGCGGAATCCACGTCCTCGGCCACGCGAAGACGCCTGCTGCGCGGGCCGGTGGCTGGGCTGCTGACGTGAAGGGGCGCCCCTACCGTGGCCACGATAGGGGCGAAATGCAGAAGTCAGCGGAGGGCGTGTAGCAGAAAGGCCCAGGGACTTTGCAGTAGCCCGTGAGTCCTTAAAGCGCTCCAACGCATGGTCTGCTTTGGACCCAAAAAGACCGACTCCATCAAAGGGCATGTCCATGAGAGTATTCTGGACATCCCCTGAAAAACCAGTGGTTCTCAGCCAGGCGTGGCGTCGTAGCGCCACCGTCGTTGCAATAGACCTGCCCAGCGAGTCGGCGGTATCAAGGCCACATCGAATTGTATATTTGGCCGCATCCCTTCCTTCCGCAATGGCGCGGGAAAGCAGTGTCTGGACCTCCTCAGAACACTGGGGCAAAACATCCGCCACCGAATCCCACAAGGAGTGGGTATATCGGCCCAAAAGGCAAGCGGTGTTGACGGACCGCAAGCCAGCACTGGAGGAAGAAAACCCTTCTTCCCAAATTGATCCAGGCGTTTGGATTCCCTATCCGGAGGGGCGGTAGGGAAGGCGGTTTGGGAAGCGGAGGCTTGGACAACCAAGCTCTCAGGGGTGGGGTGGACAGAGAGAAACAGGGGGTCGCCCGGAGCTGGGCGATGGCGTCGGGACACGTTCCTATCCACAGGAGCCCCTGTGTTGGGCTTGGACCAGGCGCCCAAAAGAACGTCAGTGAGGGCGTCGTTAAACGGCAGCACAGTCTCCGAAGAGGAGGCTGCCGGCTGAAGCACCTCTGTCAAGAGATTAACCTTGACCGCCACAGCAGGGAGTTGGAGATGTAAGGCTCCAGCTGCCCTACGCAACACCGTTGCAAAATTGACTCCCTCCTCCGTAGCCACGGGAGGAGACAGCATGCCAGTGTCAGGGGAAGTATCTAGACCACTAGCATCCCCTAGACCCTCTGTCCAGTCCTCATCGTACTGACACTGTTGTGTCAGAGGGTCATCAGACCCCTCCCAGTCCTCCTGGTCCTCCTCAGGTTCAAAATAAGGGGAGGAGGGACATTTGGGACCCAAGGTCTCATCGGCGCCGGAACCGGCGTCGAGCGACGTCGGTCCGGGTCCATGTCCGGAGCCGGAAGGAACTGGGGAACGACGCCGCTCGGAGCCCCAGGCGGCGTCGAGAACGGCACCGGAGACATCTGCGCCGGCGGAGGTGTCGTTAGGTCGACCGGCGTCGATGGGGGTTGTGGAGCCGGGATCGAGACCGGGGCCGAAGCCGGAGCCGGGATCGAGGCTGGAGGCACGGGCGACGCCGGGCCCGGAGCCGTCGGCGACGCCGGAGCAACCCCATCAGGGCCCGCGGGGCCCGAAGGCGCACCGGAGGGGCCTGGAGGCCCGAAGAGGCGGGGCATGGCCGACAGGAATTCCTGCACTTTGGCCGGATCCGCCCCCGAACCCGGGAAGGGCGGGTATGGCGGGGGCGACTCCACAGGCATGTCCGGGGCCGCGGGGACGGTGCCGGGAGGGGCCTCAGCCGAGTCGCGAGACCGGCGAGGCGAAGTCCTAGAGCGATGATGCTTTTTGGACTTTTTGTGTTTTGACATACCGGACGAAGAAGACTTCGATGCCGACGACCGGTGTGGACTCCGCGATCGACCCCTGGACCTCTCACGCGACCGGGGCTTCCGCGGAGCCGAATGCCGGGCCTCGAGGAGCTTTCGAGACCGCTCTCGCAAAGCTTTCGGGTTGAGGGCCTGGCAGTCGGTACAAGACTCCGTGTCGTGGCCTCGGCCGAGGCAGAAGAGACACTCCCAATGCGGGTCGGTGACGGACATCATCCGAGCACAGGCGCTGCAACGTTTGAAACCGGGCATCCCTACGACACCTTGATAGAAAAACAGTGAAAAAATTCACCAAAAAGTATGGTCAAAAAATGACCAGGGCACTGCTCTTCCCGGATCTGCGCTTGCTGGCGCGGAAAAAGAAGAACTGACGTCAGCGCGCAGGGGCGGCGCCTAAGTACTGCCCGCGACGTCATCCCGGCGATCACACGACGACGGACGCGGAGCCGCACGACGCCGCCTACCGACGCGCAAGGGTACTGCTACGCAAAAAACTTTCCGGATCCAGCCTGACGCCTGGGGATATTCTAAGGTAAGGAATCTGTCACTAACGTGTCTCTTTCAGATACGTAAAATTGATGGTAGCACCCCACTCTGAAAATTGTTCTGGAACCACTGACAAATGAAAAGGGATTCTGTGACATTTTTAAATTCATCACAGCTAAGGGCACAGAGTCTAAATCTTGCTCCAGTTGTATAATCTTGGCTAAATTCTCCTGAGCCCTTTCAAATCCACATGCCTTTTCTATATTTCAAGGATAGATTTATATTACTTGAAGCCATTTTGCCAGACAGTGATCGCTCACATCAGAATGCGAACCTGCTACTTCCTTTACAACGAAAACATTTTATTAAGTCTGATGAAAAAGTCAGAGCCTATTTTGCCTTTTTGAGTCTCAAATGACTGAGGTTCAGAATGTTGTTGATTTAGTTATCCTTACTGGCATTTGGAATAATTAATCCACTTACAACACTTTAACCAGTAACGTGACAGTTGTGAAAAGCTTGGTAAAAACCTCTTGTAGTTCTATTGTCTTTGATTTTGTGTTTAAACCTTTAGTTGCAACTCATAAAACCTAATCATTCATGGTACTGTTGACTACTTGAATCAAGACAGTCAGTTATCTGACATCATGAGGTTACCTGTGCTTTCTAACAACTGGTATGTTCCTGAAACGGCGTTAAAACTCTGATTCGCTCGACACCCCAATTGAACCTCAATGCAAAACAGCGTGTTGAATTCCAGTTAAACATCTTACTACTACTAATGCAGATCACTCTGCTAAAACTGATGGAGGTGACATCCACTTCTAAGTGCTTTTCGAAAACATCAAGGCTGAGGAAAGATGAGCCAACATAGCATTATTGCTTCTCTTTTCATGCAGGAAGAGGAAAAGCTGAAACAACAGATTTTGTTGCTGACAAGCGCATCGTCAATGAGTGTCCTGCTTCAATAAAGGTACCCATGACAATGTAAACCAGGTATGCACACAATATTATACATTCATACTATTTGCTTTTATTAATTCTTTAAAGGGCTGCATGTTGGGCAGCAAATAAAAGTATATGCATAATGTTAGCCTCCGTTGTCTTTAATGAAATCAAGATTCTCTCTGCATAGAAATTGAAGAATCGTCATTCTCTACAAAGGCTTGTTGCAGTGTGATGTAAACGCTTGTTGCAAAGCAGAGCCCATGTCCCTTCAGAAGGGGGGATCTCCATGATGAGAAGGTAACCTGGGTTATGCCGGCTAACAAGCTAAATGAAAGTGCTGCTCAGGCTTATAACTCAGATTCAGGGCCTTTAATCAATCAATCAAACAGGATTTGTAAAGCGTAGTACTGTCGCCCCTAGGGGTATCTGGGTGCTGTGCCTTTGTTGAACAGACGGGTCATAAGTCTCTTTCTGAAGTATGCCAGCGAGGAGGCTGTGCGCAGCTGGAGGGGCAGGTCATTCCAGGTCTTGGCAGCGATGTAGGAGAAGGAGCTGCCACCGCTGCGACGGATGCAGGCTGTTTGTGCGAGGGCGAGTGAAGAGGAGCGTAGGTGTCTGGAGGGTTGGTGGAAGTTCAGTCGATGGTGATGTAGACAGGTCTGAGGTCATGGAGGGCTTTGTAGGTGTGTGTGAGGATCTTGAACTGGCATCTCTTCTGGATGGTGAGTCAGTTGAGGTTTCTCAGGTGGGAGGCGATGTCTCTTCGTTTGGGGAGGTATAGGATGAGTCTGGCTGCAGTGTTCTGTATGGTCTTGAGTCTTCTGAGGAGCTGGGTAGATATGCCGGCATAGAGGGCGTTGCCGTAGTCGAGGCGGATGGTGACGAGGGCCTGAGTGATGGTCTTTCTGCTGTTGGTTGGGATCCATCTGAAGATTATACGGAACATGTGAAGTGTGAGGAAGCAGGAGGAGGCAACTCCGTTGACTTGTCACTTCATGGGAAGTTGGCTGTCGAGGATGATGCCAAGGTTGTGTGCATGGTAGGTTGGTGAGGGTGTGGGTCCGAGTTTTGCAGGCCACCAGCTGTGGTCCCATGTCGAATTGTTTTTCCCGAAGATCAGTACTTCAGTCTTGTCAGAGTGGAGTTGGAGGCAGTTGTCTCTCATCCATTTGGCTACGTTGGTCATGGTGTTGCAGAAGTTGGTTTTGGTGTTGGAGGCGGTCTTCTGTGAGCCAAAGGATCAGTTGAGCATCGCCTGCATAGGAGATTATGTTGAGTCCGTAGGATCTGACGACGACTGCGAGGGGGGTCATGTAGATGTTGAACAGGGTGGGGATAAGGGATGATCCTTGTGGAACGCCGCATATGAAGTGTTTGGGTACGAAGGTGAAGGGAGGCAGTCGGATGCTCTGTGTGCATCCTGTAAGGACGCGATCCACTTGAGGGTGTCTTGCTGAATGCCTATGTTGTAGAGTCTGTTGATGAGGGTGTTGTAGGAGATGGTGTTGAACGCCGCAGAGAGGTCGAGGATGATCAGGGCTACAGTCTCTCCATGGTGGAGGAGTGTTCTAATGTTATCTGTGGCAGCGATCAGCGCGGTCTCAGTGCTGTGGTTGGCACGGAATCCTGATTGTGAGGCGTCAGTGAGCTGCTGGTTGATGGCTTTCTCAAGTACTTTGCTGGGTAGGAGAGCAGGGAGATTGGACGATAATTTTTGAGATCACAGGGGTAGGCAGAGGCTTTCTTTAGGAGGGGTCTGATGTCTGCGTGTTTCCATCTGTCCGGGAAGGTTGCTGTGGAGATGGAGGTGTTAAGGATGCTGGTGAATTGTGTGCTGATTGGGTTCATTGTGAGGTTGTAGAGGTGGAGGGGGCAGGGGTCGGTGGGCGCCTCGAAACGGAAGGAAGACATGATGGCTGAGGTGGTCAGGGCGGTGAGTGGAGAACAGGTGATAGTAGCTTGGCTGATGTTTGCTGTTTGGTGGCGGGTGGCGGATTGGAGGTTGAAATTGTTGCAAATGGTGGTAATCTTGCTGTAGAAGTAGTCTTTAAGAGTTTTTGGGTGGGGTGGATGGTGTTCTCTGTAGCTGTTGGGTTGCAGAATTCTTTGACTATTTTGAAGAGTTCCTTTGTGTGGTTGGCTGCGGAGTCGATGCGGGAGGTGATGGCTGCTTTCTTGGCTTCCTTGATGTGCCGGTGTTAGTTCCTGAGGGCTGTTTTATGAGCTGCTCTGTCGGCGGTGTTCTTATTGATGGATCATCTTTTTTCTAGTTGGTTGCAGTTGCACTTGGTGGTCCCGAGTTCTGGTGTGTACCAGCTGGCATGTTTGGAGGTCTTGTTGGTTTCTGTATGTTTCAGTGGGTTGACTCTGTCAGCGCTGTCGGTGATCCAGGGGGTGAAGTTCTGGATGGCATGGTCGAAGTCTGTTGAGGCCTCGGGTTGAGAGGATGTGAGAGCCTATGACCACTGATGTTCGGTGACCTTGCTGCGGTGGGAGGATGTCTAGCATCTGGTGATGGTGTGCTGAGCCTCGTGATGGTTAAGTGTACGATGGTGTGGTCAGTCCTGGTGAGTTCTGTGGTGTGGCTGAATTTGATTCTGTCACTGGAAGTGAAAATGGGGTCGAGTGTGTGTCCGGCTTTGTGCGTGGGTTGGGTGACAAGTTGGGTGAGGCAGTTGGGCAGAGGAGTTGGCGTCGTCAATGTGGAAGTTGAGGTCACCGAGTAGGACGCAGTGGTGAGAGTTGATTGCTAGGGGGGCGAGGAAGTTGGTTTAACAACTGGAATAGCCCTTTGCACCAGGCTATAAGGTTGCCAGAACATTCCTTCCACTGAGGATAGAATGTTCCAAATTAAAAAGGTAGAAACAAAAAGACAAAGATTGAAATGTTGGAGCAGAAGGCTTATACCAACTATTATTAGCCCTGAGCCAATTCATTGTCTGCAATGGAGCTTCTAACATACCAATATTGTAATATCGCCTTTTAGCCCACTGCTGAGGACTATACCGGTTGTTAAAGGCAGTGAATCAGAGTAAGGGCCCTTGCCTGCAGTTCGAGCCTATAGTCTCAGGACTTTTAACAACTGGTATAACCCTTGGCACAGGGCTATAATATTGGCCTACGAACTAAATTATCTGTGGTTATAATAAAAATTCTCAGGAACATAACAGTCTGATTAGAAATTAGTAAAATACACTATCATTGTCGTATTCTGCAGCAGACTGCTGACATTTAGAAACATTAACGACGCTCCATGAAACCTGAACAAATTAAGGCTGCTTCAAATAAAATGTTTTATTATCCTTTTTTTCAGATTATTTTCCCGAGAAGTAAACAAACAGAAAAGATGAAGCACTCAATTGCCTTGCAAGAATTTTGTGGCGAGATAAAACAACAGCTGTCAACACGAATTTCCTTCATGTCTCCAGTGTCTTCTGGGAAGAGATTAGTTCACTCTCTCATAAGAAGTGAGCTAGAGCCGGTTATCTTTTTAACTCGCAGCAAGCCGTGCTCTTAGAAATAGTATAAACCTTGGCATTTGTGCCCAGTAACACAACTAAAAAGCTCCTTCAGATTCAAGTTAACAATTGTATAAACTGGATGGCATCCAGTTTCTGGCAGCGATAATGGGGATACATGAAGATGGTTAATTTGTTAGAACACCTAAACTAGTGGGACTGGCTTCTGCTCCAATGTGGTTCTTTGTTTAGCTACAGAATGTGCATATTTGCCTGACCTTTATATTTCATCACAAGTGACCAGGAAAGAGGGCACAGGCTGCTTTAAAAATAGATGTGAATTATGTCTCAAAGGTAATGATGTAGATGGAAAGGGAATTGCAGAGCGAATAAAATAGCTAAATGTATGGGGCGCCTAGACTTAGACTTTTTCTTTTCTGCTTTCACATCATCCTACAATTTTCTAACACATTTATATAAACTGGATCGCAAAAACAATACCTTAGAATGAACGCGTAGAGAATTAGAAGCACGGCTTTTACATTATTAAAACCATATCAGGCACGCAGGACCCTCGAAAAACAATAACATTTGTTTAATTTTCTGATAAGCCTGTTTGTAAATTAATATATTTTTTTAATAACTTGTGGGGAGGTGAAGTACAGGTCTGTGTTACTTGTGAGACTAACTAATGCAGAGAGGTAACCAATTCCGAGCAGCTCAACTGGACAGTTTTCACTTATACATTTGGGAACACTTTGTGCATAAACGATGTGAGCCATACATTCAAATGGCACAGAGTAAAAAAAGAAAAGTTTTGATTATAATTTTCAAGTTGAACTTTAGGCATTGCTAGAGGTGTCCTGAGAAAGTCATGAAATAGGTGTTTCTTGCCATGGCTCATAACATTAAACAGTACCTGTAGCGTAGGACAATGAATACAATTATCTACGAAAATTCCTTTTTTATAGTCCATAACCTTCTATTTGTTTTATGTGCTCATACTTTGGTTGTATCCCTCCAGTCTTCGTGAAGTCATATCAGCCATTGGAAGTCATATCAGAATTTTAAGGATACGCTGTGATAACTATCATTCCACATAATAGTACATTTTTTTCAAACATCATTGCCCCTTTAACTTTTCGGGACTTATGCCTTCTTGCTCCATTGGTCGCACTGCAATTTAGAGACCAAAATACAGCGTCAGTATGCAAAATATATGATACCAGCAAGGGGAAATGCAAAAAAAAAAAAGAAGGAGCTTCAATGATATTCGTTAAAAAAATTATGGCTGGGGGTGTGTGGCTTAGCTGGGAATGGAGTAAGGCATGTTCCTCTAGCCTCTCAGGTCTTTCACGGAGATCCCAGCGCCATCCACAGCACCTGGGCTGTGATTGACGCCTCAAAATCCCGGCGAGATATCAACCCCACTCACTGGAGGGGGGCTGAATTAGCTCCAAAACTACGCTACAACCAGCAGAGTGAAGCCTGGGCCTTCCTGGGGGCGAGACCAGGCATGGACCCCACGCTGTGGTGCAAGCCAGGTCGGCAAGTCTGCTTGATCTTGGCCCGGCGTCCCCCCTGAGGCCCTTGCAGACCCGCAATCTCTGAAGACACTTACCGCACCCGAGGGGCCGTTGATGCAGAGAGCGAGAGATGAGAGAGCGAGACCCCGTGGCTGTGGCAGCCACGGGTCTCGCTCTTGCCCCAATCCCTGTGCCTACAGATGAGATTCCGACAGGGGGCTGGGCCGTGCACCGGCGGCTCGTGGAGCACAAAAAGTGAGGCAAGACACCTGACAGTCAGGCAGCGGCCCCACCCGGCAGTTGCCTAACTTATTGTGCCTGGAGGCGAGTGGGGGTGTTATATTCTTCTCATGTATTGCTTGCATATATTGTATTCTCTGTGTCTTGTCCTTGGAATGCCTTCTGCTCCCTGGCAACCTGTCCTCTCTGATTCTAGAATGTAATGCCAGAGGGAGACAGAGAAGCAGTTGCTGGGAGAGTGGCTGGTGCTTTCAGGGGTCGTTCCTGTTTACTGAATAAACTCTCTAAACCATTCCTAATGTGTCCTGCCTCTTCAAAACTGGCGACGAGGATGGGATGTCCATTGTAAGGAAGCTACAAGCTGAGGAGGACGTTCTTATCATCGCTTTTGGAGAAGAACCATTGTAGGATTGTACACGACCCCTGAAAAGTCTTTTGTTTTGTTTAAGAAGACTTTGTTTGGCACTGGAGGATCTCCTAGTGTCCAACCAGCCCTTGGATACAGGTACCAAATTTCTACTATTTTGGAAAGTCTGGAAAGCTTACTTGTGGAGAGCAACTGTCTGAAGGCCCGCGCGCCGCTTTCTCTCCACGATTTGGTGCATTTGAATGTTGTTGCTGAGAGTTCTGTTGCCAACGCGCTGCCATAGACGTTCCGCCATTTTGGAGTCAGGCGGACGTCTTGACGATTGCACAGCACGCACGTTACGCATGTAGGAAGCGTGCCGCCACTTTGAAGAGGAAAACTTCGGTGACACGCACACCAGGAACTTGCGTGTTATCTTGCTGCTGTCCATATTGCACATAACGTACCGCCATTTTGGAAGTATCAATCTCCGGTGACACGCACACCAAGAATCTGCGTGTTCATCCCAGCGGTCAAGTATTACAATACCAGGAAGTGCGAGTGTTTTAACATTCGCGTTTTTTATTTCGGAGCGCATTTCAGTGTTGTTTACACACTTGGCATCGGTGACACGCTCACTTTTTGTTATTTTACATGGTTTCCAGCATTCAACTAGCGTGTCGAAGAATCAATCCTGCCTTGTTTCAAGAGCATCGGTGACACGCACACCTTTCGATATTCTGCATAGTTTCCAGCATTCAACTAACGTGTTGAAGATTCTTCCTGCATTGTTTAAGGGTACTGTATTCTGATTTCTTTTACATAAAGCGTCAGACAGTGACATTGTGCTAGCGTCAACTCCATACAGTGCTGTGGACTGTCAAATTTATAAATTTACAGTCACTCTAAAATTTCAGTTGCACGCAGAGGAACTATACATCTTAATTATGACAGCACAAGTCATTCCTGCGCCACCTTATTTTCTACAAAGTCCAGGTCAACCTTGCATGGCCTGGGAACACTGGAAGGAGACATTCGAAACCTATTTAGAAGCCATAGGTGGAGATGTATATGTATCAAAGAGGAAATTAGCGATTTTAAAACAATTTTTAGGGTTAGAGGGCAGGAATGTTTTAAAAACCTTACCCATGGTGGAGGCTATCAGTGTTGGGGAGAGTACTGAAGGTGAGGCTGGGGGAGCAGGTGATAGCAATATTGATGTGTATGAAATTGCTCTGAAGGCCTTAGAAGAAAATTTTGGGAAGAAAGTCAGTGTAGTAGTGGAAAGGCATAAATTCTTTTCACGCACGCAATCACCAGGAGAGTCTATTGAGCAATATGTGGCTAACTTGAGGATGTTGGCGGTCACTTGTAAATTTAGAGATATGAGAGATGAAATAATTAGGGATCAACTAATTAATAGAATGTCAAATCTTAAAATTCAAGAAAAATTACTTGGTATGAAGGATCCCTCTCTAGAAAAAATATTGTTAGTAGCTAAAAGAATGGAGAATACTCCAGATATGTGAAGGAGTTAAGCTCAGTTCCCAAGAAAGTCAGTCAAGACGAAACAGTCCATAAAATCAAGAAGGGTGTTAAGAAAATTGATGAGAAAGTAACATCTGAAAAGAAACCAGAAGTTGTAAAATTCAAGTCCAAATCATGTTTTAGGTGTGGTAGTTCAAGACACACTGCGGACGCCAATCACTGTCCGGCGGTTAAGAGTAGATGTTACAAGTGTAGAAGGTTTGGCCATTTTGCGAGATTGTGTAAAAGCTCTGAATCTCCGATGTTTTCTAAGTCTATCAATCTGGTAAAGCAGATAGATCCATCTGAAAGAGAAGATGTTTCATGTGAGAGTGATGATGACAATGTAGAGGTGATGGTGATAGAGACCAACCAAGTTCTTAAGTGTGAAGGGAACAAGCATGATAGTTATCGCCCTCCCAAATGTGTAATCAAAATTAAGGGCAAGGATGTACAAGTCTGGGCGGATTCTTGTTCCCCATTCACCATCATTGACAAATTCGTTTGGGAAGAATTGGGTGGCAATCTAAATGATTTACAGCCCACTGATGTCATTCCTGAAGGGTATTGTGGTGTCAAATTACCTGTTATGGGTTATATAGAAACAGAAATGTGCTTTTTAGACAGGAAAACTACTGCTAAACTGTACATTGTAAACAAAGGAAGATCTCTTTTGGGTTGGAAAGAACAGAGGGCTCTTGACATCGTGTTAGATCCAAATCATCCGCAACAGGTACTGCTGACATCATCTGTGGATACTTCCGTTTGGATCACCAAATTTCCTGATCTACTTAAAAAAAAGCTGGGATGTTTAAAAAAATTTAAACACCGCATTATATTGAAGGAGAATGCAGTACCTAAGGTACACAAAGTTAGAAATGTCCCATTGATGCTAAGAGACAAACTTAAGGTTGAATTGCAGAGGCTTTGCAAGGAGGGGGTGATCGAGCCCATTGAGGCATCTGAATGGTTGAGTCCAAATTGTTTTGGCCAAGAAACCCAATGGCAATATCAGGATGTGCATAGACTTGAGAGACTTGAATGACAACATCTGGATTGACCGACATCCTCTTCCCCGTATTAGTGAGATGTTGGCAAGTGTAAAAGGGGGTGCATATTTTTCCACGTTGGATTTATCCAATGCCTACCACCAAGTGTTGTTGCATGAGGATTCGAGACATGTTACGTCTTTCATCACTCCTGAAGGAGCATTTCAGTTTATTCGAATGCCATTCGGTTTGGCCTCGGCTTCTGCCGTTTTCCAAAGGGTTATGCAAGCTGTTTTGTCTGGTTTGAAAAACGTACTAGTGTTTCAGGATGATGTTTTGGTGTGGGGGTGTAATAAGACCATGCATGATGAGATTTTGGAAGTGGTTTTGAAAAAGCTATCAGATGTTGGTCTCACTATAGCTTTGGAAAAGTGTAAGTTTGGTTTAAAAGAAGTTGAATATTTAGGTCACACTTTGACCTGTGATGGTGTCAAGCCCAAGCGGAGTTTGGTGGAAGCCATAGAAAAAGCACCCACTCTGTGTGACAAAGATCAACTTAGGTCCTTCCTCAGCCTTGCAGAGTACTATTCTAAATTTGTGCACCATTTTTCAGAGAAAGTACATGATTTAAGAAATTTAATGAAAAAAGGGGTCAAGTTTGAGTGGTCTAAGAATTGTCAGATGAATTTTGAGGCGATAAAAAAAACCATTGCAAGCGCAGTCACTCTTAAACCATTTGATCCTGAAGATCAAACTATAATTTCTACTGATGCTAGCAACCATGGTCTTGGTGCAGTCCTCATTCAGATACACAAGGGGAATGAGAGAGTGGTAGCATTTGCTTCCCGCACATTAAAAGGTGCAGAGCACACTTATTCCACCATTGAGAAGGAGGCCCTGGCATGTTGGTGGGGTGTGCAATATTTCCGCATTTTTGTGTGGGGAACCAAGTTCCAATTACGCACGGACCACAAGCCCTTGGTGGATCTTTTCTCCACAAGAGGCGCGGCCAAAGCAACACCTAGGATAGCCAAATGGTTGTATCGTCTGCAGGAGTATGATTTTGAGGTAAAATATATTCCGGGTGCCAAAAATGTTAATGCTGACTGTATTTCCAGATTACCATTGGATAATGTGCATGATGAAGATGATGACGAATGGATGGTGGCGGAGGTGAAAGATGTTTGTAGTGCCATTAGCGAAGAGGATTGGAGAAAAGCGGTTACTGAAGATGTTGTGTTTATAAAAATCAGTGAAGTTTTAGGATGTGAACAAGGATGGAGGTTGCACAAGGAATTGGAGTCTTTCAAGTTAATTTGGTCTGAGTTAAATGTTGTGGATGGTTTGCTGAGGAGAGGATGCAGGTTAGTGGTTCCTGTGGTTTTGAGGGAAAGATTATTGAATATCATGCATGAAGGACATGGTGGTATGTCTGCCATGAAAAGGAGAATCCGGGAGGATTTCTGGTGGCCTGGGATGGACATCCAAATTGAAAGATATGTTCGCGACTGCATAGCGTGTGCATGTAGTGACAAGACTCATTCTTCTCAAGAAACTACCATTGTTTCTTCACCTTTACCCAAGGGTCCTTGGGATAAACTGGCCATAGACATTTGTGGACCATTTGACACCTTGAATGTGAGTGAAAGGTTTGCCATAGTCATGGTCGACTATTTTTCTAAATGGCCGGAGGTAGCTTTTGTGAAGGAGGTCAAATCCAGTGGAGTCATTTCTTTTTGTGAGGACATCTTCAGGAGGGAAGGTTGCCCTGCCGAGATTATTACGGATAATGGTCCCCAATTTGTTTCGGAGGAGTTTGAAAGATTTTTAGTTAGATGGGGTATCAAACATAACAGAACCCCTGTCTATCATCCCAGGGGAAACGGCCTAGTTGAGCGCTTTAATAGAGTTTTGGTGGAATGTGTCCAATTAGCGTGCATGAGTGGTGAGTGCTGGAAGCGACAGGTCAAAGACATGTTATGGTCATATCGCAACACTCCTCATTCCGTGACTAAGGACACACCTTTTTCTTTACTCAAGGGCAGAATACCATGTTCTGTAGCGGTACCAGCTTGGATGAACAGAGCAGGGAAATGTGACGTTGTTTTAAAGGGTGTACAATGTAGAGTGGATAAGTACCAGAAAGCTTATTGTCAAAGGCACAACAAGAAGGTTGTGAAACCCAAGCGCCTTTTCACTGAGGGCATGTTTGTGAGAGTGTTTTTGGGTGACAAGGCAAGAAAGGGTTGTTCGAAATTGTCGTGCCCAAAAAAGGTAGTTCTTGTGAAAGGAAATTGCGTGAAAGTATCTGATGGCAAATGGTGGAACACTAGAAAACTAACGCCATGCTCTAGCACTGAAGTGGCTGTGTCATTGAAAGTCCAACAGAAGGAGGACGAACGTGAAGTTGATCTCACTCGGGGAATGCGCCCTCGCCTAGAGTCAAAAGTGGTTCTGGACGTGTTAGAGTGATGCCAAAACAAAAATATGACGATTTTATATGTTCATAATGTTCTTATTTGTGTTTCAAAATTTTCCTAAGAGGGGAGATGTGTTATATTCTTCTCATGTATTGCTTGCATATATTGTATTCTCTGTGTCTTGTCCATGGAATGCCTTCTGCTCCCTGGCAACCTGTCCTCTCTGATTCTAGAATGTAATGCCAGAGGGAGACAGAGAAGCAGTTGCTGGGAGAGTGGCTGGTGCTTTCAGGGGTCGTTCCTGTTTACTGAATAAACTCTCTAAACCATTCCTAATGTGTCCTGCCTCTTCAAAAGGGGGCCCGGACAGTCCCCCCCACCTGGATCTCACTTATTGGGGTGTTCTGACTGCCCAGGGCAGAACTCAGTTGAGATAAGGAACAGGCGCTACATGCCTGTTCAGAAGGCCTCCAGACATGAATGGTAGATCCCGGCGATCCTGCCCATAATGACTTGTGAAGTAAGTTCCCAACCCAAAGTCTAGTGGTGCGACCCCTGATATGGCATGATAGTAGCGTACATCCTGGCACCTCGAACTGGCTCCCACCTGCACCGCATATTACTCTGCCGAAGGCCCTCCCGCTCCTAACCCCGGCCCCCTGCGCTAACTAGATCTTGCCGAAGAGGCTGCCATTGCACAGCCCGGGTGGAGGGCATTATACCAGTTGGTGGAATGGAAGAGAGGAGTTTAACAGGCCCAATCCCCCTGTATCCGGCAGAGGATCCTTGGGCAACATGCCACGCCTAAGTCCCTTAAAGACACATCAATAACCTCCCTATGGAGCAAACTCCCTCCTGCAGAAGCTGACAAGAAAGATACTTTCCAGTGCTGCCGATGGAGAACCCACCCTCAGTACCTTTCTCGGAGGATTATATGGACCACTTCCTGCAGGAAATTTGTCCAGAGGTAGGGTCAATAAAACGGATCTCCAGACCTGCATTCAACACATCAAGTGGGACGTCGCCATATTAGGGAGGCAAATTGATGACCTGAAGCGCACTGGGGATGCCAGGTCAGAAGACCAGGAAATGTTTTGGAGGCGAGTGGCGACACTGAAGGAACAGCACACTGAAATCCAGACTAAACTAAGAGGATTTAGAAAACAGAAGCTACCATAACAATATATGCATCAGAGGCGTGCCTAGGGGAGCAGAGGGCAGCAACATTATGACATTTACAACAGAGCTCCTTCAGAACACCCGGGTAGATGACAACGCCCCCCTCTCACATGTCCTTAATAGGGCACACCAAGTGGCCTCTGCCCCTGGGCGCTCAGAACACATCCCTGACATTTTGACAAATGTTCATTACTTCACAGAAAAAGAAGCTATCCTTAGAGCCTCCAGGAATAAGACTGATCTCATGTTTTGGGGACACACTATTCACTTGAACCAAGACCTCTCTACTGTTACATTACACCGCAGGTGGGATTTCAAGCCAGTCACAAACAAACTACGGGAAATGGAAATTCGTTACCAGTGGGAACACCTCTTCGTGCTCCTCTTTACTTGGGAGGGCAAAAGGCACTCTCTGCACTCCCTAGTGGAGGCGAAACAGCCACTGGGACTTACCATTGATTCCTGAGACAGAGATCCTTCTCCTGCCCGAGGCCTCCACAGGGAAAGGCTTAAGTGGATCTGGACTACGGTTCGCCCTCACCACCCATATAACATCAGGCCGAGACCTCATCCCAGGAGACAAAATGAGATATCATTCAATACATTCAAAACATGGGAAAGGACACATAACCGGCACCCTCTACATCAGGCTCCCTGTAACGGCAGAGGTGCTTCCATGTCTACTTACACTCATCCTCGGTCGCGGGTTCTGAACCTTTGCCCACTCTCGTGGCTTCTGGAAGGACTGGACCACAGGGGACCACCCTCCCTCAACCTCCCACAGTTGACCTTGCACTCTCCCTGATGGTCAAAACCCCACGCTGCACACCCCAGGAGGGAGACTCCTTCAGTGGGACGCGGACACGCTGGTGCCGCTCTCTGCGGAAAGCGGATGCAATGGTTGGACCCTGTTGGTCTGTTTTATTTGGTTGGTTTCACCTAACTCTCTCCCACAGGTCAAACATTGCTAGCAACTGCTACAGTAATGGTGTGCAGGTAACCCTGGGCATTTCCACAAAACCGGGTAGGGTCCACATCCCTATTCTAGTCTTTCTTTTGATCCCTAGGGAAATCTTACTCTACGGGAGTCGATGCACATCCATCCCCTTAGGACCAGCACAGATCAGGGAGATGGATGCCCGATCATACCTTTGTATAAGCATTACCCTCTCCCCACTGAGAGGATCACTTCATATCAGGGCCCCCCACCCCTCTAACCCCTTACCATGATGACCGCTATTAAACTAGTCTATCTCAATGTCTAGGGCCTAAACTCCCCAAATAAATGCAAGCAAGTTTGGGGGTATATAATGCAGCACAATCCTGATGTCTTATTCTTACAGGAAGCTCACCTCCTGGGAGCTGACAGACATAAAATGGCACATCCGAAATACCTCATACATCATTGGGAATACACCGACACTATGACGCTGGGAGTGGGCTTTCAAGTAAATAAGGCTTTAGCTCCGCTATTACGAAGGTGGTGAGAGACAGAGAGGGTCGCTACTTGGCACTGCACATGCTGCATGTCAAACGGCAGCTCACACTCCTTAACATATACGCCCCAAACACTACATAGGACCCATATCTCCAACACATCCTAAGGAAACAGTAGACAAAAGTGGAGGGTGACATATGGAGTGCAGGTGGGACCCGGGGACGGACAGAAGTGCAACCACTTACCAAGGCACTGAGGCCATGTCAGAGCAGCTTAAGAAAGAAATAGCTAAATTAGGTCTACTAGATGCCTGGCGCTATAAACATCCTGACGCGCACGACTATTCCTTTTATTTTCATGTACATACATCATACTCCCACATTGACTATGTCCTAATAACACACTCCCTCCTCTGACACCTTGACAGACACGCCGGAGGTTTGTGATATCTCTATTTGAGACCACGCCCACATTGAATTGACATGGTCTGCCACCCCTTTTTCTACTATGGGCCCCCTGCGCTGGCGCCAACCCCCACGACTCCTCCGCGATCCAGTGGATGCGGAGGATATCCGCAAGGGGATCACTGAATACTTTGTTCTTAACTCACTGCCGGCTCTACACACTATGGGATGGGTTCAAGGCCACCATACGGGGTGGTATTTCCCTCTGTGGCCATTGGACAAGGGAGGGAAGGCAGACTGATAGAATCCAACTTGATGGCAGAAGTTAATGCTCTGGAGCAGCAAGACAAAATAACACCCTCTGGTTGCAATAAAAGATAGCTGGCCATCCTGCGAGGCCAACTCTGGACCCACAGTATAGGGCTGAACGCTCCCTCCTAGTGCTCCAACAGTAATATTACGAGGGGGGTAACAAAGTAGGTATGCTTCTGGCTCACAGACTGCACCAGGCGCACACCAAGGTGCATATTGCGAAGCTCGAGGCAGGAGATGGACGATTGGTGAATGTGATAAACAACGGACATTCCATGAATACTACCAGACCCTCTACAATGATGAAGAGGTCTCGCATGCCCTGATAGAGGACTTTCTGGCTGCCTGCAAAATGGAACCCATTCACCATCAACATGCGGAGGCTCTCGATGCCCTGATCACGCTCAAGGAACTCCGCAGTGCAGTTCAAGCTCTCCATCACAGCAAGACGCCGGGACAAGATGGACTCCCGGTTAGCTTTTATTGACTTTTCTTGCCTGAATTGCGAGACCACTTGGTGCGCCTGTTCAACTCCTTCACACAAGCTACGGGTCTCATGCCCTCCATGGCAGCGGAGGAGATATCCCTCATACCCAAGCCAGGCAAAGACCCACTGCTTTGCTTGTCTTATCATCCTATCGCTCTTCTGAATACCGATGGCAAGATTTACACCAAGATCCTGGCTACTAGGCTCAAAAGCTACCTCCCAGACACGGAGCGGACAACGTGCGACGTATAGCGCACCTCATCAAGAAGTTGCACAACTATCACATCCTGGCTTGCCTTCTATCACTCAACACGGAGAAGGCTTTTGACAGGGTAACTGGTCCTTTCTCCAAGCGGTCCTATGCAAACTAGGGATGGAACAGGGCATAATCGCCCAAATCATGGCCTCCTATGTTGCTCCCCTGGCTACACTTCGTGTCATTGGGCAATGCACGGACTCCATAGCCATTCGTAGAGGTACACGACAGGGCTGCCCACTGTTGCCCCTTTCATTTGCTTTAGCGGTCGAACCACTAGCAATCACCATCCGCCGCCCGGCTGAAATAGATGGCATTCCTTTTGGAGGACAGGTGCATAAGATTAGCCTGTTTGCAGATAACCTCTTACTTATCCTTTCACAGCCTACCACCTCTCTACCGGATGTCCTGGCTAGTCTGACCACTTCGAAGCGGTGTCAGGCTTCAAGATCAACATGTCAAAATCGAGTGCACTTAACCGAACTATTCCTAATCATGATCTCCCTGCTCTACAAGGGCTGGCGCCTTTCCGATGGTCCTCAGATACAATTAAATATCTGGACGCGTGCAAACTGACCCCCCCTTCATTGCTCCATTCTGGAGGACCTTCGGAAATGGAAACCCCTCCACATCTCATGGCTAGAGAAGGTTAATGTCGTCAAAATGAGCATGCTTCCACGAGCCCTCTACCTATTTCATACTCTACCTACTCCAATTCCACAAGACAGCATTATGTGCTTGCAACACGATATTCATGCTTTCATTTGGAACAGGAAGTGGCCCAGGATCTCCAATGCTCTCATAATGCAACCCCAGGACAGAGGGGGCCTTGCGTACCCCAACCTTCTAAATTAATATTGGGCTGCCCATCTGCGATATATCTCTGAGAGGGTGGTGAGAGAAAGCGAGAAGCACTGGTTTCATATGGACGGGGCAGTGGCCTGTAGGGGGAAACAGCCATCAGATCGCATGTGTTACAACGCATGCGATTACAACGCGGTCGTTGCAACGACCGCGTTGTTACATCGCAGTACCATTACAACGCAAGTTGTTACAACGACTTGCTGAAGGGGGCACTCTAAACTAAGGAATAGTATAATTTATTATTCCAACACCTTCCCTACTGTTGCACACACTGGTGTTGGAATAGTAAATTATACTATGCCTAAGTCCAGCGCACCCCAGACGCACAAGTTACTAACTTGTGTAACGATATATCTGTAAGAGACAGTAGTTAGTGACAGATTCCTTACCTTAGAATATCCCAAGGCGTCAGGCTGGATCCGGAAAGTTTTGCGTAGCAGTACCCTTGCGCGTCGGTAGGCGGCGTCGTGCGGCTCCGCGTCCGTCGTCGGCATCGCCGGGATGACGTCGCGGGCAGTACTTAGACGCCGCCCCTGCGCGCTGACGTCAGTTCTGTACACGACTTTCCGCGCCAGGAACGCAGAGCCATGCAAGAAGCTGACATAGGTGTCTGAAAAAGACTAGGGCCCTGAAAGGGATGTCCTTAACCCTAGAAATCAGTTCGCAGAACGGGGAGGATGGGTGGGCGGTAGGAATCTGTCACTAACTACTGTCTCTTACAGATATATCGTTACACAAGTTAGTAACTTGTGCATCTGAAAGAGACACGTTAGTGACAGATTCCTTACCTTAGAATAGATACCCCAGCAATATCAACCCCGGTGGTGGGTCTGCGAACAGATTCAGACAAGGAAGTCCCGGAGGACAGAACGGCCAAAGAAGCTGTCCCTCCGGACCTGGCTGTCAAGGCAGTAATGTTTGGTAAATGTGTGCAGCGAGGCACACGTAGCTGCCTGACATATATCCTGCAGCGGAACACCGCGGCCTAAGGCCGTGGTAGCAGCCGTTGCCCTGGTGGAGTGGGCACGCAGCCCAACAGGAGGCTCCTTCTTAGCCAAAGAATAGCAGGCTTTGATACACAAGATGACCCAGCGGGAGATGGTCCTCTTGTGTACCGCCCGAACTTTTTTGGCGCCCACGTAGCCAACAAAGAGCTGGTCATCCACCCGGAACTGTTGTGTGCGGTTGATGTAAAAGGCAAACGCACGTTTTGGGTCCAGACGGTGGAGCCTCTCTTCCTCTCTGGAAGGATGAAGAGGCGGAAAGAAAGTGGGCAAAGTGATGGTCTGCCCAATGTGGAAGGCAGTAACCACCTTTGGCAAGAAGGACGGACACGTCCGAAGAACAACTTTGTCTGGATGAACAGACAGAAAGGGGGGTTTGCATGAAAGAGCCTGGAGCTCACTCACCCGCCGATCGGAGGTGATGGCCACCAGAAAGGCTGTCTTCAGAGTCAGAAGACGAAGAGGACAGTTATGTAGAGGCTCAAAGGGAGCGCACATTAAAAAGGTAAGAACAAAGTTCAAGTCCCACAGAGGCATTACAAACGGAACAGGAGGAAAGAGGTGTGTAATGCCTTTAAGAAGCCTGTTAACAACAGGGGACTTAAAAAGAGAGGGCTGATCAGGAAGCCTGAGAAAGGCCGAGATTGCACAAAGATAGCCCTTGATGGTACCCAGGGCAGAACCCTGTTGGGCCAGAGAAAGAAGGAACAAAAGAACCTCAGAAAGAGGGGCAGAGAGGGGATTCACAGCCTTTGCTGTGCACCATGCCACAAACTTGTTCCACCTGCAGGCGTATACCACCTTAGTGGAGGGACGCCTGGCTGCCAGAATCACATCACAAACTTCGGGAGGCAAGTCGAAAGGAATTAACTGCCGCCGCTCAATCTCCACGCAAGCAGGTGTAGACTGGACAGGTTCGGGTGGAGGACCGTCCCCTGCTGCTGCGACAGAAGATCCTCCTGAAGAGGCAGACCGATCGGGGGATCGACGCTCATACTGAGTAGCTCGGGATACCAAACTCTTCGAGCCCAGTCCGGAGCCACAAGGATGACTTAGGCCCGGTCGCGCCGAATCTTCTTCAACACTCTGGGTAGAAGTGGTATAGGCGGAAAGGCGTACAACAGAACGCAACTCCACTCGCGACGAAAAGCGTCGCCGAGCGAGTGCCGCCTTGGAAATTCCAACGCGCAGAACTGCTGACATTGCGCGTTCTCTTCGGTGGCGAACAGATCTAACCAAGGCTCTCCCCACTGCTGAAAGAGACCTTGCGCCACCTCCGAGTGAAGACGCCATTCGTGATCCATCATGCACCTGCGGCTGAGTTCGTCCGCCCTGGCGTTCAGGGAACCTGCCAGGTGTTGAACCATCAGGAAAATGCCCTGATGTTCCAGCCACGTCCAGAGGCGCAGAGCCTCCTGACAGAGGGTCCACGACCCCACCCCGCCCTGTTTGTTGCCGTACCACATGGCGGTGGTGTTGTCTGTGAACACCTGCACTACCTTCCCCTTGACAGAGGGAAGGAATGCCTTGAGTGCAAGTCGGATCGCCCGGAGCTCCAGAAGGTTGATATGGAGCCGGGACTCCGCCGGAGACCAGAGGCCTCTGATCTCCGCCTCTCCCATGTGACCGCCCCATCCCAGAAGGGACGCGACCGTCACGACTGTGTGCTCTGGCTGGGGAAGGGAGAGGGATCTGCCCCTGACCCATTGCCGGTTCGAGAGCCACCACTGCAACTGTTTTGCAGTCCCCTCCGAGATCTGGACGTGATCGGACAGGTTGCCCTGGTGCTGCACCCACTGGAACTTCAGGTCCCACTGCAGAGCCCGCATATGCCATCTGGCATGATCGACCAGCAGGATGCAGGAGGCCCTGAGGCCCAGCAGCCTCAGGGTCATCCGTACCGAAACCCAGGATAGAGGCTGAAAGATCGGAATCATAGCCTGAATATCCCGGACTCGCCGTTCGGGAGGATAGGCCCGAAACTGCGTCGTGTCCAGAACTGCTCCGATGAAAAGGAGCTGTGGAGAAGGAATCAGGTGCGACTTCGGCACATTGATGGAGAACCCCAGCGAGTGCAGGAGTTCGGCCGGAGTCTGGAGGTGGGAGACGACTGCCTGGGACGAGCCCGCCTTCAGCAGCCAGTCGTCGAGGTAGGGGAAGACTGGAACCCCTGCCCGGCGCAGATGAGCTGCGACCACCGCCATCACTTTCGTGAACACCCGAGGGGCACTTGTGAGGCCAAAGGGGAGCACGATGAATTGAAAATGCTCGAGGCCCACCATGAACCGCAGGTAACGCCGGTGGGCCGGCAGGACGGGGATGTGGAAATAAGCGTCCTGCAAGTCCAACGCTACCATCCAGTCTCCAGGGTCGAGGGCAGTCAAGACCTGAGCTAAGGTGAGCATCTTGAACTTCTCCTTCCGGAGGAAGCAATTGAAGTTCCGGAGGTCCAAGATAGGACGCATGTCCTCCTTGTCCTTTTTGGGCACCAGAAAGTAGTGGGAGTAGCAACCACATCCTACTTCTGGGGTCAGAACGCGCTCGATGGCCCTCTTGGCCAAGAGGGCCGCAACTTCCTTCTGAAGAAGCACCAAGTGATCCCCTGACATGCGGTGGAATTGAGGTGGCATGGCTGGGGGGATGGTCTCGAAGGGGAGGGAGTAGCCCCTTCGGACAATGTCCAAGACCCACTTGTCCGAGGTGATGGCACGCCAGTGGTGAAGGTGATGGTGGACCCTGCACCCTACTGGCGTGCTGTGCACCTGAAAGGAAGGACAAGGAGGGCTTGGAGGCCACGGACGGGGCGGGGTTGGTGGCCTGACCCGCACGCTGGTTGCCTGACCCGCTACGGCGGGAGCCACGTCCTCGGCCACGCGAAGACGCTTGCTGCGCGGGCCGGTGGCTGGGCTGCTGACGTGAAGGGGCGCCCCTACCGAGGCCACGATAGGGGCGAAAAGCAGACGGTAGCGGAGGGCATACAGCAGAAAGGCCCAGGGACTTGGCCGTAGCCCGCGAGTCCTTAAAGCGCTCCAGCGCATGGTCTGCTTTGTTTCCAAAAAGACCGACCCCATCAAAGGGCATGTCCATAAGGGTGTTTTGGACATCACCCGAGAAACCAGTGGTTCTCAGCCAGGCGTGACGGCGCAGCGCCACTGTCGTCGCAAGCGATCTGCCTAGCGAGTCGGCGGTATCAAGGCCACATCTAATGGTGTATTTAGCCGCATCTCTTCCGTCCGCAATGGCGCGGGAAAGCAGTGTCTGGACCTCCTCAGGACCCTGGGGCAGAACTTGCGCCACCGAGTCCCACAGAGAGTGGGAATATCGCCCCGCACTGGAGGAAGAAAAGACCTTCTTCCCAAATTGATCCAGGCGTTTGGATTCCCTATCCGGAGGAGCGGTAGGGAAGGCGGTTTGGGAAGCAGAGGCTTGGACAACCAAGCTCTCAGGAGTGGGGTGTTGGGAGAGGAACAGGGGGTCGCCCGGAGCGGGGCGATGGCGTCGGGCCACGTTCCTATCCACAGGAGCCCCTGTGGCGGGCTTGGACCAGGTGCCCAAAAGAACGTCGGAAAGCGCGTCATTAAACGGCAGCAGTGGCTCCGAGGAGGTAGCCGCCGGCTGAAGCACTTCCGTCAGAAGGTTAGTCCTGACAGCCACTGTAGGCAATTGGAGGTGTAAGGCCCCAGCTGCTCTACGCAACACCATTGCAAAATTTGCTCCCTCCTCCGTTGCCACGGAAGGAGAAGACAGCATGCCAGAGTCAGGGGAGGTGTCCAGACCACTGGCATCCCCAAGCTCCTCAGCCCAGTCCTGATCGAACTCACACTGCTGTGTGAGAGGGTCATCCGACCCCTCCCAGTTCTCTTCGTCCCCCTCTGGTTCAAAATAAGGAGGAGGGACATGCGGGACCCAAGGTCTCATCGGCGTCGGAGCTGGCGTCGAGCGACGCCGGTCCGGCGCCGTGTCCGGATCCGGAGAGAACCGGGGAACGACGCCGCCCGGAGCCCCGGGCGGTGTCGGGAACGGCACCGGAGAGATTGGCGCCGGTGGAGGTGTCGTCAGGTCAACCGGCGTCGGTCGGGGTTGTGGCAGCACCGGAGCCGGGGTCGAGGCCGGGGCCGGGACCGAGGCTGGTGTGACAGGCGGCGCCGGGACCGGAGTTGCCTGCGGCGCAGGAGAAACCCCATCAGGGCCCGCGGGGCCCGAAGGCGCACCGGGGGGACCTTGTGGCCCGAAGAGGCGGGCCATGGCCGACAGGAACTCCTGTATCTCGGCCGGAGTCGCCCCCGAACCCGGGAAGGACGGGTAATGTGGGGGCGGCTCCGCAGGCAATCCCGGAGCCGCGGGGACGGTGCCGACAGGACCCTCAGCCGAGTCGCGAGACCGGCGAGGGGAAGTGTTAGACTTGGCATCTTTTGGCGTGTTTCCCCTGACTTTTTGCTTTCTGACCTCCCGGTTTTGACTCTGTTTTTGCTGGTGTAATGATTCTGCGCACTTTCCTCACTGCGGTCCAGTGGGAAAGTGCAAGTGCTCCTGTATAAAATGCGTTATGGATTGGTGTTTCCATGATTGGCCTATTTGGTTTATGTGTCAGTCCCTTGTAAAGTGCACTGCGAGTGCCAGGGCCTATAGACCAAATGCTGTTGGTGGGCTGCAGCACTGGATTGTGGCACCCACGCAAACAGCCCGTAAAGTGTAACTCGGGCCTGCCACCGCAGAGCCTGTGCGCAGATTGGGGCTGCCATGTCGACTTGGCAAGTGCACACACTTGCAAGTCCCTAAACCTTCCCTTTGCTACATGTTAGTCACCCCTAAGGTAGGCCCAAGGTACCCCTGTGGGCAGGGTGCGGTGTATGCGAAAGGTAGGACATGCCCGGGTGTGTGCGGCATGTCCTGATAGTGAATTACAGCCTAGTTCGTTTTTCACTATTGCAAGGCTACCTGTTCCCCCTAGGCCAGAACGGGCAGTTTTAATTATTACAGCTTATAATCCTAACTGACCCCGGGAACATGGTAGAAATTCGAGTTTAGTATGCCTGGACTCAGAATGATAAAATGCAGCTTTTAGTGAAGTTGGTTTTAACATTCTGTGTTTGAAAATACCACTTTTAGAAAGTGGGTATTTTCTTGTCTAACCATCCAAGCCTGCCTCTGCGAGGTTGTGTATTCCTTGTCTGGAGTGTGAGTGACAGGGGCTGGGGGATGCCAGGAGACAGGGTGAGTCAGCACAGGGCTGAATAGCAAGATCTACATGTAGATGGGTGGGAGGGGTCGCACCTGGGCCCTGAATAGGACAGTGCCTTCCCTCCACAATGCGGGCTCCACCTCCTGTGGTGCGTCTGATGTCCCTGGCCTACTCACTGAAAGAAGGGACGGAGACTTGTCAACAAAGTGCTCCAGAACTGGTTTGGACTAGGCAAAGGCCTCTCTGCCTTCAGAGAACAAAGGAATTTGGGATATAAATATTGGGGCCCTGACCCCATGAATTTAGATCTCGCTGGAATCAAGGAACCTGCCAAGACGAAGAGCTGGAAGAGCTGCCAGGAGGAGTACTGCCCCTTTGCTGTGTTGTTGCTTTGTTGGGTTGGCCTGCAGCTGCTGCTTCTGCCTTGGGCAGTGAAAGGACTGGACTGAACTTTCTACAAACTTGTGCTGAGTATCTCCAAGGGCCTGAAACCGAGCTGGCCTCCTGTTAAGAAGTCTCAGGGACTACAAAGACTTCACAAGCCTCTGGGTACCGCTTCTGGAACGCTGTTTCAGTTGCCACAGAGGAAGGGAACCGCAACCGACTCCGTCAACCGAATCCATCCCTGGCCGGTTACCTGTTTGCACCGCAGACCGCATCGCCCGCTTCACATCGCAACCCTGGTCTCACCGTGGGCGACGTCCGACGCCGCCAACATCGAGCCGCTGCTTGCACCGTGACCTGTGGGCACCGCAGTTCGCATCGCATAGCTTCACTGAACCAACCGGACCCGACCGACGCGGTCGCTGCAACTGGCTCAAGAGTCGAGACCGCACCGCATTTGGGGCACCGCTTGCACGTCTGCGACGCACCGCTCCGACTCGCACCGCGGTCCGACGCCAGCTCCCGCACTCCGGCTAGGTCGCCTGCACCGCAACCTGTCAGCACTGCACCGAGCATCGTCTCACCCTGCATCGCACGCCTTGGACTCACCGACTCCGTCTGCACGACGCTCATCGAGCCGCTGCCTGCACCGCATCGAGGGACACCGCACCTTGCATCGCTCCATCTTGCACCGCAACCGCGACGAACGCCGACCGGCTCGTACACTCCGTACCAGCCACAACGAGAAAGGTACTGTAACCGAGTCTGTTCATGACTCTGCTGGCCCGTATCGACGCGGTCGGCTGGAACTGTTAGACTCTGTGGTTTTCAGCATCGCGGTAGGCTCGGACGGAGCTACCGACTCGTACGAACTTTGCTTTTGTGCTATTCCTGCAAAGAAGAAGTTACCGTATCAAGCATTCATTCGTAAAGTATAGTATTGTGGATTTTTGTCGTAATTGGTCTTGTCTTGACTATATAAAATATTGGTTATTTTTCTAAACTGGTGTGGTGTCCGTTTGTAGTGCTTACACTGTATTACTGTTGGTTATGTGCAAATGCTTTACACACTGCCTCTGAATTAAGCCTGACTGCTCGTGCTAAGCTACCACGAGGGTGAGCAGGGGTTACTTCACGAGTGTAACACCCTTACCCTGACTAGGAAGAAGGGTCCCTACTTGGACAAAGGTGCAAGCCCTTGCCAACTAGAGATCCCATTTCTAACATTGGTGGCAGCGGTGGGATAGGACTTGTGTTTGCACTTGACTTACAGTGATTGGTGTGCACTACTACCATATCACAGACCATTACGTACCACATACTGGTTCTTTTTCTTTTGGCCTATTTTTGATCTTGCCAGTTTTCAACTCACTACTTTTGTCATGCCTGAATCAATTGCATCATCCGTTGCATCTCTGGAAGTTATCTTTGAGGAGGATAGGTTGGAATCTTTTGCCGTAAAGGAGCTACGAGCGATTTGTAAAAACTTGAAAGTCCAAATTAAAGGCCTCACAAGGAAGGAGGAGCTACAGAAGGCGCTGAGGGCCTGGGTAGTAGCCAGACATGCCAATGGGCAGCCTGGTAATCTCAGTGAGGAGGCGGAGGAGCCTATTTCCAGGGTGGATGTGCTTTTGGGTAGGGGGGAACCCGCCAGGTCAGGCAGCAGCAGTCTGTCCCCAGAGGAGCTGGAGGACAGGCGGGAGGCAAGGCAGTTTGAGCTGCAGAAGCTCAGGCTGGAGAGTGAGCGGGAGGAGAAGAGATTGGCCATAGAGGAGAGGAAGATGCTCTTAGAGCATGAGAGAGAACTGAAGGAGCTAGAACTTAGGAGTAAGTCAGGCTCAGATGGTGGCAGCAATTCGTCCAGAAAGGCAGACAGGATTGTGCACATTCCCAAGAACGTAGGCAAGGAGTTCAAGAAGGGGGATGACATACAAAGGTGGTTTCAGGGTTATGAGGCAGCCATACACATGAATGGGGTCCCTGAGGAGAATTGGGGAGCAGGATTGTGGCCACTTTTCCTGGAAGAAGCAAGGGATGCTCTGATAGCTTTGGGTAAGGGGTATCACCTCACCTATGCTGACATGAAGGATGCCCTTCTCACGAAGTATGGTCTTACTCCTGAAAAGTACAGGGATCAGTTCAGGTCCAGTAAGAAGTCTGATGCCAACACTTGGTTGGAATGTGTGGATGTGTTCTGCAGGTCTCTGGATGGTTGGGTGAAGGGCAGTAGCGTAACAGATTTTCAGGGCCTCTACAACTTGATTGCATGGGAGCACTTGTCTAGTCTAGGTTTTGCAGATCTGCGCCAGCACCTAGTGGATAGTAAGCTAACTGACCCCAGGAAGCTTGCTATGGAAGCGGACCGCTGGGTGAGTACCAGGGTCCACAAGAAAGCGTTTGGGGGAGACTCAGCCAAAGGTGGGCAGGGTCCCCAGCAGAAAAGTGGGGGGGACAAGGGTAAAGCACAGGAGTTCTCTAAAGGGCCCCAAACTAGTACCCAGGGTAAAGGTTCCCAGCCCACCGGTGATAAGAAGAAAGGGGTCTCCACAGGGAAGCCTGTTGAGACCGGCCCCGCAAGTGTTATGCATGTGACCAGGTAGGTCACTTTAAGGGGGACCCCAAGTGCCCGAAGGGGACACAGCCGCCCACCGGTGGACAGTCCAAAGTGTTGGCTAGTGTAGCGCTTGGGGAGGAGGGGTGCCCACAGGAGGGTGGGGATCCCGCAGAAATGACCCTTGTCTCACTAGGGGACAGTGAGATGGTCCCAGGAAACCAGGTGCCCCCTAACACAAAGAAATATAGCACCTGGGTGACCATTAATGGGAACAGGGTAGAGGCTCTCAGAGATACTGGAGCCAGTGTGACCTCAGTCCGGTGTCACCTGGTGTCTGAGAAGCAAGTAGTCCCCGGGGCATTCCACCAAGTAGTTGCTGTAGACAACTCAGAGCGCCAATGTATGGTGGCGCAGGTTCCCTTTGAATGGGGGGGTCTCAGGTCCCTTGAGGGTGGTTGTGAGCCCTACCATGCCTGTAGATTGTCTGCTAGGAAACGACCTGGAGCAGTCCTCATGGAAGGAGGTTGAGCTCAGGTCTCACTTGGAGATGCTTGGGTTGCCAGAGTGGGCATGCGTGTCTACTCGGTCAATGGCAGCCAGAAAGGGTGATCAAGAGGACTTGGAGCCTGAAACAGTGGCCCAAGTCCCTGCCAAGAGAAAGGGCAGGGGGCGCGGAAACCGGCCCCCGAAGTTCCCACGGACCGGGAGGAGGCGGACCTCGAGGGGACGCCCGGTGCCTACAGGGGAACAGGTAGCCGAACTGGGAGACATCTCTGAGCTGACCCATTGGCAGCAAGAAGGGGGTCCCACCAGGGAGGAGTTCTGCAGGGAGCAGAACGAGTGCCCTACTCTGGAGGGTCTGCGGCGGCAGGCTGCAGACCAGGCAGCTGGTAATCAGTCCGGGTCACATCTGATCTACTGGGAGAGTGGTCTCCTATACAGTGAGCCTAAGGTTGCTGAGCCTGGGTCAGCGCGTGTGCTGGTGGTACCCCAGCGCTTCAGGACCTTCCTACTGGGTCTGGCTCATGACGTGCCTTTGGCAGGACATTTGGGGCAGGACAAGACCTTTGACAGGCTCGTCACCCACTTCTTTTGGCCCCAAATGCGAAGGCAGTCAGATGCACACTGTAGGTCTTGCCAAACTTGCCAGGCAAGTGGTAAGAGTGGGAGGAAGGTCAAAGCTCCTCTCCAACCTTTTCCTGTTGTTGGAACACCCTTTGAAAGGGTAGGGATGGATATTGTGGGGCCACTGGATCCCAAGACAGCCATGGGCAACAGGTACATCCTGGTCTTGGTGGACCATGCCACCCGGTACCCGGAGGCAATACCTCTCAGGACAACGACGGCGCCAGTGGTGGGCCGGGCGTTAATGGGGATCTTTTCCCGTGTGGGATTCCCCAGAGAGGTGGTTTCTGATAGGGGGACCAATTTCATATCGAAGTATATGACATCCCTGTGGAAGGAGTGTGGTGTAACCTACAAGTTCACCACTCCTTACCACCCACAAGGAAACGGTCTGGTGGAGAGATTCAACCAGACCTTGAAAGGCATGATCAAGGGTCTAACAGAACCCATGAGGCGTAAGTGGGACGTCCTCTTGCCATGCCTACTCTTTGCATACAGGGAAGTGCCTCAGAAGTCTCTTGGGTACAGCCCCTTTGAGCTCCTGTATGGCCACCCTGTCAGAGGACCTCTGAGTTTGGTAAAGGAAGGCTGGGAGGCAGCTCCCAGGAAAACTCCCCAGGATGTATTTAGCTACATGCTGGCCTTTAGAAACCAAACTGCCCGCTTCAGGAAACTCGCTCAGGCGAACCTAGAAGCAAGCCAGGAAGAAATGAAGAGATGGTATGACCAGAATGCCACTCTGGTCGAATTTCAACCTGGGCAAAAGTGTGGGTCATGGCCCCAGTGGCACCTTGTGCCTTGCAGGACAAGTGGACTGGGCCATATGAGGTAAAAGAGCGCAAAAGTGACGTCACCTACCTGGTGGATTTGCAGGCTCCAAGGAACCCTTTGAGGGTCCTTCACGTGAACCGCCTCAAGCCCCACTTCGAGAGGTCCGAAGTGAGTATGCTCTTGGCGACAGATGATGGGGTGGAAGAGGAGAGTGAGCCTCTCCCTGACCTCCTGTCTACCAAGGAGCATGATGGGTCAGTAGAGGGTGTGATCCTCTCCCCTACTCTGACTCAAGAGCAGCAGGGGGACTGTCGCCAGTTGTTGGGACAGTTCGCCCCACTGTTCTCTCTGACCCCCGGTGTTACTCACTGGTGTACCCATGACGTGGACACCGGTGACAGCCCTCCTGTGAAGCACAAGATTTACAGGTTGACTGACCGGGTCAGAGCCAGCATCAAGGAGGAGGTCTCCAAGATGTTGGCGTTAGGGGTGATTGAGCCCTCCCACAGTCCTTGGGCCAGCCCAGTGGTCTTGGTCCCAAAGGCTGCGGCGCCCGGTGCCACTCCAGAACTCCGGTTTTGTGTGGACTACCGTGGGCTCAATGCCGTCACCAGGACTGACGCGCACCCCATCCCCAGAGCTGATGAGCTCATTGATCGATTGGGAGCTGCCCGGTTGCTCAGCACGTTTGATTTGACGTCTGGGTACTGGCAGATTGCCTTAACCGATGGGGCCAAGGAGAGATCAGCATTCTCAACCCCAGAAGGTCATTACCAATTCCGGGTGATGCCCTTTGGGTTGAAGAATGCCCCTGCCACCTTTCAGAGGTTGGTCAATGAGGTGTTGGCTGGGCTGGAGGATTTCAGTGCCGCCTACCTGGATGACATTGCTGTGTTCAGTTCCAGCTGGGAAGAACATTTACAGCACCTTGAGAAAGTGTTGAGGGCTCTGCAAGGTGCAGGCCTCACGATCAAGGCCAGTAAGTGCCAGATCGGGCAGGGTTCTGTGGTGTACTTGGGACACCAGGTAGGAAGCGGCCAGGTGGCGCCCCTACAACACAAGATTGACACCATTCTGGCTTGGGAATCCCCCAAGACCCAGACAGAGGTGAGAGCCTTCTTAGGTCTCACCGGCTACTATAGGAGATTTGTTAAGGACTATGGCACCATCGTTGCCCCCTTAACAGAGCTGACCTCTAAGAGGCAGCCCAGGAAAGTGATCTGGACTGAGTCCTGCCAGAAAGCTTTTGATGCCCTGAAGGCAGCCATGTGCACGGCGCCCGTGCTCAAGGCACCTGACTTCTCCAAGGAATTCGTAGTGCAGACTGACGCTTCAGAGCATGGTGTGGGAGCGGTGCTCTCACAACTGAACGAAGAGGGCCTGGATCAGCCTGTAGTCTTCCTTAGCAGGAGACTACTTCCCAGGGAACAGAGGTGGAGTGCCATAGAAAGGGAAGCTTTTGCTGTGGTCTGGGCGCTGAAGAAGTTGAGACCATACCTGTTTGGGACTCACTTCCGGGTTCAGACAGACCACAGGCCCCTCAGATGGTTGATGCAAATGAGGGGTGAGAATCCAAAACTGCTGAGGTGGTCCATCTCCCTACAGGGAATGGACTTTACGGTGGAGCACCGTCCTGGTACAGAACACGCCAACGCAGATGGTCTGTCCAGGTTCTTCCGCCTTAGTGAGGAGAACTCCAATGGGGTTGGGTAGTTCTCCCTACTTTCAGCTGGAGGGGACATGTGTTAGACTTGGCATCTTTTGGCGTGTTTCCCCTGACTTTTTGCTTTCTGACCTCCCGGTTTTGACTCTGTTTTTGCTGGTGTAATGATTCTGCGCACTTTCCTCACTGCGGTCCAGTGGGAAAGTGCAAGTGCTCCTGTATAAAATGCGTTATGGATTGGTGTTTCCATGATTGGCCTATTTGGTTTATGTGTCAGCCCCTTGTAAAGTGCACTGCGAGTGCCAGGGCCTATAGACCAAATGCTGTTGGTGGGCTGCAGCACTGGATTGTGCCACCCACGCAAACAGCCCGTAAAGTGTAACTCGGGCCTGCCACCGCAGAGCCTGTGCGCAGCCTGGGGCTGCCATGTCGACTTGGCAAGTGCACACACTTGCAAGTCCCTAAACCTTCCCTTTGCTACATGTTAGTCACCCCTAAGGTAGGCCCAAGGTACCCCTGTGGGCAGGGTGCGGTGTATGCGAAAGGTAGGACATGCCCGGGTGTGTGCGGCATGTCCTGATAGTGAATTACAGCCTAGTTCGTTTTTCACTATTGCAAGGCTACCTGTTCCCCCTAGGCCAGAACGGGCAGTTTTAATTATTACAGCTTATAATCCTAACTGACCCCGGGAACATGGTAGAAATTCGAGTTTAGTATGCCTGGACTCAGAATGATAAAATGCAGCTTTTAGTGAAATTGGTTTTAACATTCTGTGTTTGAAAATACCACTTTTAGAAAGTGGGTATTTTCTTGTCTAACCATCCAAGCCTGCCTCTGCGAGGTTGTGTATTCCTTGTCTGGAGTGTGAGTGACAGGGGCTGGGGGATGCCAGGAGACAGGGTGAGTCAGCACAGGGCTGAATAGCAAGATCTACATGTAGATGGGTGGGAGGGGTCGCACCTGGGCCCTGAATAGGACAGTGCCTTCCCTCCACAATGCGGGCTCCACCTCCTGTGGTGCGTCTGATGTCCCTGGCCTACTCACTGAAAGAAGGGACGGAGACTTGTCAACAAAGTGCTCCAGAACTGGTTTGGACTAGGCAAAGGCCTCTCTGCCTTCAGAGAACAAAGGAATTTGGGATATAAATATTGGGGCCCTGACCCCATGAATTTAGATCTCGCTGGAATCAAGGAACCTGCCAAGACGAAGAGCTGGAAGAGCTGCCAGGAGGAGTACTGCCCCTTTGCTGTGTTGTTGCTTTGTTGGGTTGGCCTGCAACTGCTGCTTCTGCCTTGGGCAGTGAAAGGACTGGACTGAACTTTCTACAAACTTGTGCTGAGTATCTCCAAGGGCCTGAAACCGAGCTGGCCTCCTGTTAAGAAGTCTCAGGGACTACAAAGACTTCACAAGCCTCTGGGTACCGCTTCTGGAACGCTGTTTCAGTTGCCACAGAGGAAGGGAACCGCAACCGACTCCGTCAACCGAATCCATCCCTGGCCGGTGACCTGTTTGCACCGCAGACCGCATCGCCCCGCTTCACATCGCAACCCTGGTCTCACCGTGGGCGACGTCCGACGCCGCCAACATCGAGCCGCTGCTTGCACCGTGACCTGTGGGCACCGCAGTTCGCATCGCATCGCTTCACTGAACCAACTGCGGTCGCTGCAACTGGCTCAAGAGTCGAGACCGCACCGCATTTGGGGCACCGCTCGCAGGTCTGCGACGCACCGCTCCGACTCGCACCGCTGTCCGACGCCAGCTCCCGCACTCCGGCTAGGTCGCCTGCATCGCAACCTGTCAGCACCGCATCGAGCATCGTCTCACCCTGCATCGCACGCCTTGGACTCACCGACTCCGTCTGCACGACGCTCATCGAGCCGCTGCCTGCACCGCATCGAGGGACACCGCACCTTGCATCGCTCCGTCTTGCACCGCAACCGCGACGAACGCCGACCGGCTCGTTCACTCCGTACCAGCCACAACGAGAAAGGTACTGTAACCGAGTCTGTTCATGACTCTGCTGGCCCGTATCGACGCGGTCGGCTGGAACTGTTAGACTCTGGGGTTTTCAGCATCACGGTAGGCTCGGACGGAGCTACCGACTCGTACGAACTTTGCTTTTGTGCTATTCCTGCAAAGAAGAAGTTACCGTATCAAGTATTCATTCGTAAAGTATAGTATTGTGGATTTTTGTCGTAATTGGTCTTGTCTTGAGTATATAAAATATTGGTTATTTTTCTAAACTGGTGTGGTGTCCGTTTGTAGTGCTTACACTGTATTACTGTTGGTTATGTGCAAATGCTTTACACACTGCCTCTGAATTAAGCCTGACTGCTCGTGCCAAGCTACCACGAGGGTGAGCAGGGGTTACTTCACGAGTGTAACACCCTTACCCTGACTAGGAAGAAGGGTCCCTACTTGGACAAAGGTGCAAGCCCTTGCCAACTAGAGATCCCATTTCTAACAGGAAGTCATCGAGCGATGACGCTTCTTTGACTTCTTATGCTTCGACTTACCGGAGGAGTGCGAAGACTTGGACCCCGACGACCGATGAGGACTCCGCGACCGGGCCCTCGACCTCTCGCGTGACCGGAGCTTGGCGTGGCACGGAGCCGACTGCCGGACCTCGAGGAGCTTTCGAGACCGCTCTCGCAAAGCCTTCGGATGCAAGGCCCGGCAGTAGAGGCACGACTTCGTGTCGTGGTCGCGGCCGAGGCAGTAGAGACATTCCTGATGCGGGTCTGTGATCGACATCATTCGACCACAGGCGTCACATGGCTTGAAGCCGGGCATCCCTATCGACACCTTCGGAGTCGAGAGACTCGTTTAGAAAACAGTGAAAAAATCACCCAAAAACTTAGTCAAAAAATGACTAGGGCACTGCTCTTCCCGGATCTGCGCTTACTGGCGCGGAAAAAGAAGAACTGACGTCAGCGCGCAGGGGCGGCGTCTAAGTACTGCCCGTGACGTCATCCTGGCGATTCCGACGCCGACGACGGACGCGGAGCCGCACGACGCCGCCTACCGACGCGCAAGGGTACTGCTACGCAAAACGTTCCGGATCCAGCCTGACGCCTGGGGATATTCTAAGGTAAGGAATCTGTCACTAACGTGTCTCTTTCAGATAGCAAGTCATTGTAATGACTTGCGTTGTAATGGTATGCGATATAACAACGCAGTCATTGTAACGACCGCGTTGTAATCACATGCGTTGTAAACACATGCGATGCAAAAGCCTATATTCCCTGTAGGGCACTATGGGACCTCAACTGGTTACCTAAGCACGCCCGGCTACGTAGGGCATACATCTGTAGTGCTAGAGGCACTCTTATGGTCTGACACCACGTGATGACCTTTGACTACCATCATTTTAATTGACTTTGGGGTGTTATTTTATCCTAGCCTGAATGTACGATGTCCTGCATATACCTTGTTTCTCTTGAAGATTTCTTCTCGTAGTTTTGAAGTGGGAGCTGTCACAGTAGGACAGCCTTGCCAAGAACAGAACGTGCGGGATGTGCATTTGAAAGCATGAGAGAGGTGTGAAATGTACTTTTAGGTCTCGAAGTGCAGTGTTATAAGCAGTGGTGCACAAATGTGCATTGTGTTGTACATTGAGGGATGAAGTACGTGATGCTATAGGCAGTGGTGCACAAATGTGCATTGTGTTGTACATTGGGAAGTATTATGAAGTTCTTACTTCTGACTTTGACATGTCCTCATGTCATCCTGAATTCTGACTCTGCCTTACTTGAGCTTTTCTGCGCACACAGACAGGCCCCCAGAGTGTTTGCAAGTTGGTTGGGTTAATCACGTTCAAGGTTTGTTTTGTGAGAGATTGTTTAATGTACCCTGGAAGGCTTTCGTAAGCTTTGTTAAGATAAAGGCTGGAACATGTGAGAATGTAGAGGGAATGTGGGAACTCCTTTTGCCCTGGAATGCTTGCATGGAAACTGGCCAGTTCCAGTAAGTTTCCTTGGCGCAGAGGGAAAGACTCTCAAATCTTCTAGTGTGTTTTGAGAGTATAAAGCTGAGGTTTGTTGACTTAGAAACTGGGATTTTGGAATCCGAATGGGGATGGAAGCGTCTACTTCAGTACAGCGGAACCCTGGTTGCTGAGGCTCTTATCCCCGGCTGTTAAATCCCCCGGTCTGGAGTGGGCTAAGATGCAGTGTTTGCACCAGGTGAAGTGTTGAGTTTTGATTATTGCCACTGTGATGTGTTGCCAGTGGCTGTGGTCATTTGAGGTGTTTTCTTTGTGATGTGTGAGAGAGTCAGAGTGCACATCAAAAGTAATCATTTGATGTATTTAGTGTATATATAT
Source organism: Calotriton arnoldi (assembly GCA_963921515.1). Taxonomy (NCBI): domain Eukaryota; kingdom Metazoa; phylum Chordata; class Amphibia; order Caudata; family Salamandridae; genus Calotriton; species Calotriton arnoldi. The sequence continues at coordinate 798,628 of CAWUFW010002608.1, forward strand.
ATCTTTCTGATCTCTTGCAGGACGTCCAGTATTATTTGCTTTAGTTTTATCTCATATCATTTGCTGCTTGTATTTCATATTATTATCCATGCATTTAACTGTTGCATTTACCAAGTGTGTTATTATTGCTTGCATATATATATATATCTCCATATACATTTAAATGTGGTTTATTTGACATCTGGGAAAGCCTTTCTGTTAGAGAGCATTGCAAAAATAAAACCCCAAGCCTTATTCTAAAAAGAGAGTCTTTGCATTTTGTAAAGTGAAACCCTTTTCTAGGTGTTGTTGTGTTTTATGTCTCCTGCTTCGCCGTGTTAGAGTCACCGTGTGGGAGTGGTATTTGTGGAACTCTGTATTATCTGAAAGGCGAAGCAAGACAACATCACCACCCCTACCAAAATGGTGCTTGACATATGGGACAAACTGGCCACTAAGAAGGGTCTGACCACTTTTCCCTTACCCAATACACCAATCCCACGCAATCCTGACTTTACTCTGGAACTACCTCCTCACTCCTTCCAGAACTGGGCAGATGGTGACTGTAGGATGTTTGAGCAGTGCAAAGAGGACTATACTTTACCCGAGATGGCTAGGCTACAATACTTACAGTTGCAACATTGAGTGCTACACCCCTCAGTCTACCGTGAGGCAATGAGATCCTTCACTCCCTTCAAGAAGCTAGTGAGAGCTTATGATGGCTCGCGAGGGCTCATTACTAATACATACCACACCCTTCAACACTACACACCCCTTCACATGCATTCTTACGAGTCTACATTGCATTCCACTACCACGGAGGGCATGTCACCTAAACAATTGGAAACACTGTGGCATGACTTATCTAAAACATACCGCAGCATCTCCCTCAGGGAAACTGCATATACGCTCATGTTCCAGTGGTATTACACTGCAGCCCCTCTCTCCACTGTCTACCCTGGCACCTCATCCCTTTGATGGCACTGCCAGCTGGAGCAAGGAGACTTCTGTCATATCTGGTGGTCCTGCAGCCTCCTCGCCACCTTTTGGAAGGAGGTTTCAAGCCATATCAGAGCCACAATGGGGTATCCCCTTCCTATACCATGGTCATCCTTAAGATTCGATCTAGCCTTGAAAGTGATGACCCATGCTGACTGGACGTTTATTAGCTACATGTTTCAGGCAGCCAGGCAACTCGTGGTCCTGACATAGAAGAAGTCAGCACCACCTTCCATGGCTTCAGTGTTTCTCCCGCCTATGGCATGTAATGGCAATAGAACAGCTTCCACACAACCTAAGTAGAACAAAAACCAGATTCCAATCTGTATGGCAATCCCGGATACAATATCTCACCCGTATTGAAATCACTTGTTTTAATACCCTAAAGTTTAGTTTGCTCCAGCTCTCTGGCTGACCCACCCCCTCTAGGGTTTTCCTTATTCGCTTGGTATAACACTTCTCCACTGTAGAGAACGCCTATGTTATGCGTTAATAGACTAAGCAGGACCACCCCAGAACACTATCAGCCTTGACCTGTAATCCATTACGCATGTTCTGGTTGAATCCTTTGGTTTTTAAAACGTATTACCTTGTTCCGCCATACGGCGACCCGCTGTGCTATAGACGATCTTGTACTGTCTTGCTAATGATGATTAACGAAGGTTTTGACAAATTTTGCCTCCTGTAATTGACCCAACTAATCTGTGCTTCTTGATCGTCACCTATGTTGCAATGTCTGTAGTGACCCAGTCACGTCCTGCCTTTCCGTTTTGAAAAATTTCAATAAAGAGATTTTGACTAAAACAAAAAAATAATAATAAGGCTACCTTAAAAATACATTAATGTAGCTGTTAATGCTCAATGTCTTTGTGACAATTGATGCATGCTCCTTCAGACAACTCACATCTGTGAAAAAACACTGCAATTCACATTTACATACTGCTCGTATAAACATAAGAGATTCAAACAAAACATAGGGATCCACCTCAAAAGAGGTTCAAAAGGGTGTGTTTCCTGTTATGACAGGACGCACGCAGTGTTTGCTTAAATACCCCTCACACACCAAAAGGGCCCTTGGTGTCATGCTTCATCATAGGGGTCTTCCCGCCCCGCTGCGGGACGGGGCGTGCTACGACCAGCGACTACGCCGGAGCACTGTTTTTTCAAAACTATGTGTGGTGTAGGGGTAGTGAGAGGAAGGGTCAGAAGTGAATGCAAAAAAAGTGAATTAAAAAGGACCTGGCCTCGTGGACTTAAAAATTTAATATGACGTGGAGGCTGGTGCTGTTAAAAAAGTGGTTCGGAGATGTCCTGCGTATAATGTGCGGATACTCCTGATCAAGTCAACATGTTTCGAAGCGTCAAAGCTTCTTCATCAGGACTAGGAATGATCCCTTCAGTGCTCACTATGTTGCTATCAATGCGTAATTGAAAAAGTGTGCTATATACAAAACGATAAAAAATGCAAAAATCATGCACTTTATATTACCCAATCAGTATTTCTAAAATGTAAATTGGGATATGTAGGAGACAATGCTCCATGAGCCTCCTGAACGGGTGGGAAGGGTGTTGCCACTGTATTGTAGCAGTCAACACTACCTCACTCAATCGCCAACCCGCGGCTCCGCATTGTCTCCTACATATCCCAATTTACATTTTAGAAATACTGATTGGGTAATATAAAGTGCATGATTTTTGCATTTTTTATCGTTTTGTATATAGCACACTTTTTCAATTACGCATTGATAGCAACATAGTGAGCACTGAAGGGATCATTCCTAGTCCAAGATAGTTTTTATGACAGCAACTAAATAGAAGAGGCACATTTGCTTGCCCTGGGATCTCATTATCTCCAGCACCAAATCTTCAGCGGAGGATGGAGGGTGATGCTGAATCTGTGGGAAGATATAGTATCCACTTGATATCTCATTACCATAGGTATTTAACTTTCCTTCTGATAGGTACATCTTCCAGCTGATTCCATACCTTATGCAGGCAATACCCTCATGGATTGGGGATTGAAGAGTTCCAGTTAACCAAAGTTGTCATGCAACACAGCCTTAGCCAGCAACCACCACTGTGTGCCTGAGCCAAGAGACTAACGTTTTGCAAAGGTGTGCATTGAAGACCAAGTGGCAGCTTGGCAAATATTAGCTGACTGAAGTACCCTGGTGATGGCAGCAGAAGCTTTCAGGGCCCTCAAGGAACGTGCACAAATGCCAGCTAGAGGATCATTCTTGGCCAAGGAATACAGACGTTTATACAAAAGCTGGACCAACAAGAAATTGTACTTTTGGTGACAAGACTTGCCTTTTTTGGCTTAAGTAAAGCCCGCAAAAAGCTGATCATCTGTTCAGTCTTGTTGTACATGGTCAATGCAATAAGATGCAAGATACCAAATTCAAATCCCACTGCATAACAATAAAAGGCATTGAAGGAAATATGTATAAGAGGCATAATAGAAAGCACCTCACTATGCATGTCCTAAGTGAAGAAGGTTGATCAAGAAAAAACATTATTATGTATAAGGCAGCCAGATATCCCTTCATAGTGGCAACTGCTAGGCCCTGCTGAGCAAGGGAAAACACAAAGCCCAGAATCTCAGACTAACAAGACTAGCAGGGGTTCAAACCCTCAGGCCTGCACAAAGAAACAGATTCTGGCCAGGAGTCCACACAGTTTGAGGGTTTTCTGGCAACCAGGAGGATGTCTGCTACTTTCAATGGCAAAACTCCATGTGTGCAGTAAAGCGTCAGTGGATTGGGGAGAAATACCTGAACATTCAACTGGGAAAACAGGTCTACCCTGTGTGGGAGAGTAAGAGGGGATAAAATGAAGAGTTCCAATAGATCTCAATACCAAATCCTTCAATCTACCATAACCCAAATCTCACTGATATTATCCAATAAAGTTCTTGAAGCATTTTGTTTTAAGGTCCTTTGCACTGTTTCATGTGTTTTTAGATTCTTTAAAAAGAACTATCTATAAAATTAAAAACATCAAAAGTTAACAGCCCAAAAATCTTTTGCAATATTTGCTTCGTTAGGGCTGTAGACAAAGATTAAGAAACCAAACAATGCAGTTATCCCAGCTTAAATGTACAGAAAAACATCTTTCAAAACAATATCATATTGGGATCGCATTGTGATCATGCTGCATAGCATAAATTTATTAAGTGAATACCTGTAACAAAATCAATCAATAATACTTGTTAATATGCCAGGGACTGAAGCAACATAAAGCAATTTAAGAAGTCTATGTACACATTAGAGGCCAGGGTATCATCAGAATTCAAACTATCCCAAGTAACTTACACAAAGCTATAATAAAATTGCCTCAGTTGCTTTGAGGCTGATCAAATCCCTTGCATCTCGTCCAGCTGAGTGCCCCAGACCAACAAGGAGGCATCCGTAACTGTAGGTGCCTCCGACTTTAATGGATTGAAGATATGAACCACCATGAATTTGGAGAGGCACATCCACTAAAGGAGCTCCAGAAGACCAGAGGTGAAAAGCTATACCTGAGCTGAGAGTTCCACTGATGATGGCGCTGCCAGTAACTCAGGGATCTCTAAACAGCCATCACACACTGTATGGCATGTGGCACAAACAGGACGTATATGGCAGTCAGGCCCAGCAGGCTGATAGCTAGCAGAACTAGGATTAGAGTCTGGTTCAGAAACATGGGAATCCTATACTGAATATCTGCAATCCTCTGGGAGGAGAAAAAACCCTCAGGCAGGTCGTGTGCAACACCACACCTTCCAGGGACTAGGGATTAGGTGAGACTTCTGGCGGAACATTATTTGACACAAAAACACACAATAGAAGATCTGAAATGGGTCATCCTGGAACAAGTAAAGAACCAAGAAACCTAGAGAGAGTCCTGTTTGAAAGAGAGCAACAATGGATTTATAAACTTTCCACACAAATAACAGACCTAAATGATGAAATGCTATTGTAGAATATACTATGAATAGAACAACACTCAAATCAGGATGTCATGTAATCCCATACTAATAATCGATTCCTCATCAACCTGTCACACCTAACAAATAACATTCTCAAAAAGCATATTTTTATAATCTCATGAAAGTTGGGAAATATAGACCTAATTTTAAGGTAGACATTTGTAATAAATGGGTAGCTTATGGAAATGCACAGTAAACACTACATTTCCCTTGTCCCTGCGAAGCCATCATCATGGAGGCGGAACGACTTTACATCACAGCTGCAGTAGGACTACAAATCCCATGATTCTTGTAGACTCTACCGGCTGTAAACATACATTTCACAAGTGGTGCATAAAGGTGCTGATTAATACACCTGAGCTATGGCAATAACAATTGGGGTAACCGGTACCACTGTCTTTTTCTTCAAATGTGGTGTTTTTCTTGAAACGCATTAATTTGACCATGTTTGGGAGCATGGTGAAATCACGTGACCGCTGTCGTGTGATTCCTCCTGATTACGTGACAGGAAACGCTGCTGCTTTCAAATACAGAAGCGACGGACCAAACCTCAACATGCAGAGTATCGGGCCACGAGTTAGGTGAGGATGCGAACGCAGTCCTTTGATGAAGTAAGTGTAAAACGAACCTCTCTAGATCAGAGGCTGTCACCATGGAACAAGCAAGGCTCATTTGCTCACGCTTATTTCTTATCTGCTTTTTCTTGGCAGAGTGTGACTACAAGGACCGTCTCTCCCGATAATCCTTAACAAAACATAGGCTATGTAGGTGAAGTATGAAAGTTTTATTCACGATAAGGAAGCGAACAACCAATGCATGTTGTACAGTATATGTATGTATTGACATTCACTGTTCATCTTTAGTGCTCTTAAAAATATTTTAATAGCACATAAAAAACATATAGAGGGAGTAAAGTACACAAGTGCATGCAGAGCATCACAATAGCATGGGAGAATAAGCATTGGATATAAAAAAATGCACAAAAAACCTGATCAATGTTATCCAATTTCTTTCACATTTAAATATAGACCATAACAAAGGAAAAAGTCCTAAAACATGGTCTGTATCAGTTGCATGCATGTTGTTCTTACCGTATCACTGTATGAAAACTTAGAATTGAAGGAGCAATAGGCTACCTTGAGATATAGGGATAATAACAACCACTGGTCCAGAAGAAAGCCAGCTGACCTAGAGGGCATTTAATACAGCTGAAACATGTCGACCACACATGTAGGGGGCCAATATACCCCATAACATCGTTCTGTTTTTAACCTTGCCAAAGGACCAACACATTAAGGAATTTTAATAGGATCTGGCAGGCAATTTTTGACTTCAATCCCTAAACATCTATAGTAAGTCAAGGATGTTTTGAGGTGCAGATCCAGCAGATAACAGAGACTGAAGCTGCTAAATGTGTTTGGAGGGGGGGGTTAAACTGGCTAAGAAGATTGCATTGAAGGTTATGCCCTGGAGACACCTCAAAATTGATGGTACTACTTGTGAAACCGCTTCACTAAGAAAGCCTTGCCCAGAGACCATGCTAGTTGTGGCTCATCTTAAAGTGTTCCAGGAAGGAGTCGGCCTTCTCTCCAAATAGCCACTCACCATCAAAGGGTGTGTACAATAATGCAGCCTGGACATTCCCAAAATACCAGTGGAGTGCATCCAGGCTTACTAATGTAAAGCAAGCACCGAGGCCATGCACTGAGCCATCATATCGGCAAATTCCACTCCACATTTCAAAATCTGATTGGTGGTGTCCAAACTTTCACTAACCAGGTTTGAGAAGGGCTTCCCAATGTGGTCAGGGAGACTGATTCAGGCCATCCTAACAAATTAACAAGATGACATGTGGCATTCACAAGGTGCAGGGCTGGATGCATGCCTAACGCAAAGACTTTTCTTTGCTTCAACTAAAGACTTTCATACATAAGATCCAGAAAAGCAGTGGTGAAGGCAGTGTGATAACATTTGTAGATGAGGCATGCATCACCAAACTCTCTAGTGAAGGGTGTGTCAAGATAAAAGTTGTGTCAGAAGGCAAAGGCTTATGACACTGTGTGATTTGTTTGTGGACTACAGAGTCCAAGAATGTCTTCTCCCAGGCTGCCAAAAGTGGCTCAAAGTGCGCGTCATTAAATGGCAACATGGCTCTGGAGTCTCAGAGGATAGTTGCAGGATTTCGGTCTTTATTTCAGTAGTGAAAAAGAGTAATTTCAGTTCTTTTGCTGGTTTCCATACCACAGATGTAAGCAAATAGACTTTTCAGAAGAAGGACCAAAGGAGCATTGGATGTCACAATCTGTTGACATGTCAAGGTCATTTGCATTTTGTATGCCTAATTGAAGGCCAGCCATTGTCTGGTAAGGAGGGAAAAAGGCTTAACCTCCTAGGTGTCTTTCTGCATGTGCTCATAATTCATGTTGGGCATATCCAATGTCTGTGAATCTAATCTGAAGAGTTCCCCCATCCAGGTCTCTGGGCCCTTCGGAGGTGGTGTGATAGAGGTTCATCGTCAAACGGGGCTACAAAGATTCCAGTCTGCTAACGTGCGACATTTTCAGGTTTGTAATGTGCCAGTGAATGACAATTCCAGAACTCATTTGTGACACTTTGAGATACAGTTTATCACAAATTCTTTATTAGACCTTTAAAGTTAGACCTCACATTGCAACGTTCCTTGTGAGTCAAGTTGGTATTCCTCCAGTGCATTATGGCACTTGTAGTTCTCTATCCATAACAGAAAAGCAAAACTATAAATGGCAGAAAATAAAGACCCATAACATTGCATTTTTCAGGTTTTTAGTTAGAATCTTGAGTTTAAATGTCCCAACAAGCAAAATTACGCTGGCTAAAACGTTGTGCCCAGGAATGGCTGACCGTGTCAAACATGACACATCCACTTGGAAGCTGTGATACTCTAAGTAATTCACCTGCATTGTTAGTGAGGTCAACTTAGCATCTACACTGTGCCAGAGCTGCCTCTGTTTTCAGATGATGGCTGTGTGCCAGCTCAGCTGTGATATGGCATAGTTTGGAGGCTATGATGACACTGCCGGATGCTTGTGCTGGTAATATTTAGGTGTACAGGCCCATGCCGATTGAGGAGAGGCCTTCAGCAGTTTTGTCCCCCCTGTATCTGCATAGAGGTCCAAAGAGCAGCAGTGAGGCAACCTAAATCTAGAGTCATTAAACACTGAACACTTTTTACTGTGTCCTCTCCATATTCTGATTTACAGAGGTGAGCCGCCAGTCCAGGCAGCGATAACACATTGACTACTGAGTGCAGAAATTGAACACAATACTTTCCGTCACCATGACAACCATCTCTCATTGACTCTGCAGACAGCATCTAAATGCTAACAGAGTCACAGCAGGAAAGTTAATACATGTAGATCTGTATGCCAGCATGCCTGAGGCACTTCAGTGACCATTCTGAGCTCCTAAAGAGCAGCTTCATGTGTCGTAACTCATTTACATGCAGTGATATAGACAAATTGTCTAATCTGCGTCAGTTTGACCCCCTAGTGATTGACAATTGGCAGAGCTGCTCCAAGCTAGCACAACTGTTTTCTTTCACAGCTTGGCTAATATCTGCCGACATCAAAGGCAGAAGTAGCATCGCAATTGACTCCAGGGGTGGTGCTGGTGATGCGTAACAGACGCCGCCAAAGGCACAATGATTGGTGTCTTAGTAGACAGGAGTCTCTTCGGCAGCAGTGCCAAGGCCAGAGACAGATGGTGTTGCGCCAAGAACTGCTTGAATCACCAAACCCACAGAATTGGGAATGCGCTTGAGAGAAGCCAAGAGAGCACCATGCTGTCCTGAAAACATCCTACATGGCCAGTTCAAAGGGCTTGGCCTGGGAAGGTTCTGGTGAAAGAGTCAGGAACACCAGCTTGTCGATAATATTATTGAATATATAATCATAATTTTTACATTGTGTTTTCCAAGGTCCTTGCATTAATGAGCACATTTTAGCACAGGAGGAGAATCGTTAGTGTCACCAGAGGGAGCAATTGGGAGGGTTTGTGAAGAAAGACAATCTAAGCCCTCTGTGGATTGGCAGAGAGCGAGGCTGGTAAATATCATGAGGGAAGTTTGACATAATGAGACGCGGAATAAGAGTGCACCTTTTGTTGATTCCCTCTTATGTTGTTGACATTACAAACCGCATTAAAACTTACTTGAGTCATCTCCAGGACTGGGGTCCATTCATTCTTAGTAGAAACCCTTGCTCGTTGGCTTGGTAAGTAGGTACCTAGTGGCACAATCAGGTAAGTGGACTATGCAGTGCAGGGTATATCCAAGAAAGCCCTGTGGCTTGAGACAGGAGCAGTGCACTGCTCACTCTAGCTCCCCAATCGCCTCACCACTTTTAAGGATATTCATTTTTGGGCATTCTTTTAAAGTGTCTATCATCAGGTGGTACTACTTTACGATAGACAACTTACCTTGTATATTGTAGAACTTGAATTGCTTTCTTCATCTCATTTCAAGCATGCTTATATGTTTTTGTTCAAAGGATGCCTGTCTGCAAGAGCAACAGCAACTCCTTACGCAAAAGAGATCAAGCGCTTATGATAGACCTCTCAGCCTTCATGCATGCAAAGAAAATAGGGGCATGTTGGGGTATAAAGTTCTCCCTACTGTCGAAAAGGTAAAATAACCCCTGATGGAAGCCTAAATTGGTAGGTATATGCTGGACCGGACGAGGAAGCTAGAAAGATCATCTCCGACTAGTGAAATCTCAGCTTCTTTAAAACCAGAAGAAAAACAGGAGTCAGAGGAAATGTAATGTATATGAGAAAGTCTGAGCATATCCAGAAAGCTTCTGTAAACAATCCGTAGAAATGAAAATACATGGACCACAGGACAACACACTTGATTTTCATGTGAAAAGCAAAATGACACTTATCAGACTCTCCATTCCCCTTGCCCTGAAAGTCGCATTCTCACTTGAGGGGAACTATGGTTAACGAGCTCAGAGCATCTGCTTCAGCGTTATTGGTCACTTCTAAGTTTTGCCACCACAATTGACATTTCCTGACACATTGCCCTCAACTACACAAAACAAACCCTTAAAACCTTTCGGCAAACTAGCTCTAAACTAGTCAGAGTAACGGTTATTTTCACTGTGAGAAGAGCAATATGACATACGACGTCACATGCACAAATTTAACTAGGAGCTATTTTGATCCAGATGTCCATACACCGACTGCAAATGATGGAGCCAGAAAAATGTCAGGTGGTGGTCCTGTCACAGGCTAATCTTTCTTCTCCATCTTCTCCACAAAATGCGTTTCATATCGGAATTGCAAATTTCAATTTCCTCAGCACGTTGCAATAATATTAAGTAAGGAAACAGTCACACCATGTTGTGTGTGTCAAGGTGTTTGAAAACAAAGCTATGAAGGCTGCACACAGACACAAAAGGAGCATGGTGTACCTGCGCAGTGAATCAGTCTGCCCTTCCTCACTTATGAGCTCTGCCTCACTCTGTGCGATTCTCATGGCAAGTTCGCGGTCACGACGCTCCTGCTCCAGTATTGTCTGCTGCTGGGTCTCCTCTTCACGCTCCAGTGCCAACTGCATCTCAACTTCAACCTGCACATTAGAAAAGGGTACATATATGTGGGTGCAATACAAAAAAAACATTTTCTTTTCTCTAAAGACGCAGTAAAGGCATTTGCTGAATTGAAAAAGCACAAACTGGCTGCAGAGACCAAACTAAATATATTATTACATATTGACCAGGAGGACGATTTCAACCAAGTTTCTTCTTAAGCATTTTTTCTGCACTTAATTTCTTTTGCAATAAATTGGTTGCGCCTTTGCCCCACCTCCCAAACTGGCTTTTAAACTCATTTAAGGTGAAGAAGCCAATTTAAATGGCTGACAAGAAGTTAGCCAGTTCCATGACATACGCAAATGGAATTTGATTATACTTCGTAATGTTAGCCACTAACCACAGTTTCCTGTTTTTATTCTTTGCTCATTTCATTTGGTGTTTAGGAAAGATATTGCTTGTGTATATATATTCAATGCAGGGGATTCCAGTCAGCCCTCTTCATCCATTGATTTGCTGTAGAGTCATCCTAATTTGGTTGTATAACATAGGCCCGCATGGCTAAACAACGCGTGCCTCTACTACACGCCCCAACAATTAATGCGTCTAAAAAATGCGTTCCTTTACCACAAATGCCTTTACCACACAATTTCGTGGTAAAGGCATGACTGGGAAAGGGATGTGTGGTAAAGATCACACTGAGCGCTAAAAGCTACCCGACACCCGGACCCCCCCCCAGCGCCTTGAGACCCTCACGGGTGAGTAGCGTGCTATATAAACCCCTGATTGATTGATTGATTAAAAACTACCCCGCCCCAAGGCCTAAACACCTCCCCAACCCTCTCTCCTGAGCCCTAAACACTACCCCATCCCCCCTGAGCCCTAAACACTACTCTGACCCCCGAACCCTAAACACTACCCGACCCCCCCAGAGCCAAAAACACTACCCGACTCCCCTTGAGATCTAAACACTACCCCGACCCCCCACCCCGAGCCCTAAAAACTACCCTCACCTCCTCGATGCCTAAACACTACCCGACCCCCTCTGAGCCCTAAAAACTACCCCGACTCCCCTGTGTCCTAAAATCTACACCCCACCTCCTCAAAATTCGGCCCCAGCCCCACTTACCTCCCAGCGTCCTCTCCCGATCCTTCCTGTTCCTGGGCCTGCCCAATCCAGCATCTAGAACGCACACTGCCTTTACCACGCATATGCTTGAGTAAGGCATATGCATGATTAAGGCATGCGTGGTTGAGCTTGAGGGGAAACGGCACTGCTTAGCTCTGCCTGCGTTGTAAAGTCTATTTCCCTTCAGGTTTTGCTTCGCCTACCGCAGCATATAGCATGGGGCACAGGGTCAATCCTGCACAATGTGCCCATCCACACAAAAAGCAGACCCTTCAGTGCCAGGGACTACTGTATCAATGTGTTTTTTGTTTAATATTCTTTTTTTCCTTTTACTTTTAAAAAAAAGTTTGGTGAAGGCCCTGATTATATTACATCGTGCTCTTACTTTTTAAAAACGTTTTTGGAAAACTATTAAAATTTCATTTCAAGAATGCTGCCTGTGTATGTGTGCACATGTACGTGCACACACGGTGGCTAACTCTGAATGCTTATTTTAATAAAGTTTAACAAAAAAACATTCACAAACAGAACAAGTATTGGCAAAGCCAAAAGGTCATCAGCCAAAGTCAGACTTACTGGCTTTGTCAATGTCTAATTCAATTTGCATTCCAAGTCGCACATATAATGTCTCGTTGGGTTCACAAGAGAATGAACCAGCCTTTGCCAAATTGTCCATAGGGTCAAGGCTGGAGTTGTGATGCACAACTATGGAGTGAGAATTCCATTCTACTTAATTTAGAAGAGATATTGTGGTGATGGTGGGGTTAGGGTATCTACGAATATATTTTTATTGTTTCTCTTCATTCATACTTAATTTTGGATTGAAAAGACTGGCTAGCTTTAAGGATTTTACAATTATACTTGTGGGATCTCCCATATCCAGATCAATGTTAGCTACCTTATGATAAGTGGGTTTTTATCATAAAACCGTGGCAGATAATAATCCATCACAAATGTCATAAAAAGTTTATGACATTTGTGATAGATTATTATCTGCCACGAATGAGGACAGTGCAGTTACTACGGCATTCATATTATCATTCCAATGCAAATTAAAATCACAAAGCAGTAAGAGCATTCGGAAGGTAGTTGAGTATTAGTGTTCAGGTTTATTTATTTATTTATTCATTTGTAGAGCGCCTGGTTACACCACCGGTGTGTCCCCGCGCTGAAGACATACTCTGGGGGGAGATAGCTGTCATCCACCTAAACTGCTATGCTGTGTAGAGCTCCTTAACCTGAATGTCTATCCGGTTTGCTTGAACATCCATGTTTTTAGCGGTCTACGAAAACTGCTTTCGCAAGGTTCTGTTCTTAGATTTAGTGGTAGGGCATTCCACATTATGGCTGCACGGTACCTGAACGAGCGAGCTCCCATTCTAGCTCTGAATAGTCTCGGTACAGTGACCTGTGCCATCCCCATAAACCTTAGGTTCCGTCTTGGGATGTAGTGGGTTATTAGCTGTTGCAAATATCTAGGGCTTTTCTTTGCTAGAATACGATGGCAGTGGCACATTGCCTTAAAAGCGATTCTCTTTTCTACCGGGAGCCAATGTAAGGCTATCAATGCTTTCCTCGTATTCGCTCTTCTTGGCAGGCCCAGTACCAGCCGTGCTGCCGCATTCTGTACTCTTTGTAGTTTGGCAAGACCCCTTTTAGTAGCACCTAGGTAAAGTACATTCCCGTAATCTAGTTGTGAAGTTATTACCGCATGTACTATAGTTTTCCGGGATTTCGGTGGTAGTAGGTCTAGGACCTTCCTCAGAATTTTCATATTCCCATAGCATTTGCCTGCTACCTTCCGAATCTGACTTTCAAAAGTCAGCTCGGGGTCAAGCCATATACCGAGGTTTTTAACTTCTGATTTGGGGAGAGGCAGTTGGCCTAGAGTTTCAGGACACCACGCGTGTGACCATAAGGATGGCGTTCTGACTACTACCATGACCTCCGTTTTGCTCCCGTTCAGCTTGAGGCAGTGATTAGACATCCAGTCTGCCACCTCTTCCAAACATTTGGAGAACCAGGTCGCTGCCTGGCCCCTGTCTTGTGCTAGCATCATAATTAGTTGTGTGTCGTCAGCGTAAGAAACAATTGACTCCCCATACTTCTCCACACACTCGGCCAATGGCCCCACATAAATGTTAAACAAGGTGGGGCTCAGGATTGAGCCCTGTGGGACCCGTTGAGCCAAGGGAGTCTTCTTAGACAGATGGGTTTGTTGAGCAACTTGGAAGCTTCGTGTGGAGAGAAATGATGTCAACCAACTCAATGCCCTACGCCTTATGCCACACGCCTCTAGTCTTTGGATAAGAAGCTTATGGGAGATAGTGTCAAACACCGCACTGAGATCCAATAAAATCAGTGTGGCTGTTTGTCCCTCATCTGCATATTTCCTCAATATTTCTGTGGCTATAAGAAGAGCTGACTCAGTCGAGTGGGCCACTCTGAAACCTGATTGGGAAGGATGCAGGTGGTCATTTTTATTTATGTGGTCTATGAGTTGTTTATTAGTCACTTTTTCAGCAACTTTCGCTACAAAAGGCAGCAGCGAAATATTTTCCAGCACTGTGTACTCCAGTGATGGCTTCTTTTTGAGTGGTTTCACAATGGCCTGTTTCCATTTTGTGGGGACCACGCCATTTTGAAAGGAGCAAGAAATAAGATCAGAAATATATGGCATGATTACATTAGCTCCCTGCATTATAATTTTTGGTTGGGCTGGGTCCAAAGGGGATCCCGATTTTATCCCTTTTGCTATGGTGGTGATTTCTTCAAGTTCCTGTATCTTGAACTCATCCAACGTTGCTCCAACAAAGTTTGTCTGGCTATCACCTGCCCTAGTAGTTCCTTCACGCACTTCAATCGGGAAGGTGTCGTAAATTTTGGCCACTTTATCTGCGAAGAATTCTGCCACCTTGTTACAGCTCTCCTCTGAGGCATTTGTATCGTTCCTGTTTTCCTGTGTTCTTAAGGATTTCAGTATCGCAAACATTTCTTTCTGGGAATTGCTGGCACCTTCTATCCTTTCAGTGTAAAACTTACATCTGACTTTCTTAATTAAGGAATGATATTGTTTTAGTTCTTTTTTATAATTTCCTTTTGACTCACTATTATATTCCTTCCTCCAGACTCTCTCGCACCTTTTGCATTTTGTTTTGGCTATCATCAGCTCGTCATTAAACCAGGGTGCTGCTCTATTTTGTCTTTTAGGAGTCCTGGTGCTCCACGGTGCTGTCTTATCTAATGCCTCTGTGATCCAGGCTTCCAATTGATTGTTAGCTAGATTAACATCTATATCTAAGATGGGCATTTTCTCCATCAGGGCATGTGTGAAAGAATTGGAGTTAAAATTCTTCCAGTTCCTCGTAGTAATTACCTTAGTAGGTTGTACTTCCCTCTTCCTGTGCGTAGGGACAGAAAACTGGACTAGATAGTGATCAGACCAGGGAATCAGTTTCTCAAAAAGTATTTTATTGCTAAACCACAGAGTGATAAAGGAGTAGGATTCTATTAGCTGCAATTTGGGTAAATGCATTTTTACAAATGGGGAAGAAAGATGCGTGATGAAGATGGGATTGCATGGTGGATTTAAAATTATATATATTAGCGATGCTCTACCACCTCTTCTGCTCTCTCTGTCTCCAAGTAAAATCTGGTATTCTGAGGAATGAACAGCAATGTAAACATGAAGACAACCTTCTTAGTTTGTGCAAAACGCGTTTGACAATCAGGATTGTAAAACTGTTATGAACATGTATTTATTTTTTGAGGAGCACGATGTCCTGTTCCTAAGGAGCCTATTTTTGCCCAAACTCACTAAGTAAAAACACACGCGAACTTTTATTTAGCTCTAAGCATATGATCACCAGAAAAACCAAGAAAGATTCAGATATTCAGAAAGACAGAAGGTGATGGATTTCTCTCAAGAGAAGGGAATCAAGTTGCACACTCTTGGAACCTATATCACAAAAACCATTACACTTTCATGACTAAATCAGGGGATGCTTGCCAGTTTGCCGTGAGACTCCCCTCTGCAAAATGAATGATGAGATAGACTTTTGATGTACACTGGAATGAGAAATAACCTTAGATGTACAGGAAGAGAGACTGTAAACCACAACGCTATCTGCTTGAAAAGCTGTGTATGGATCAGTATTGGTGCTGTGGTACTGGTTAGTGGTGCTAGTGTGTTTTCAGATGTGGTGGCGTTGGTGGTGGTGTTACTGGAGGCACTAGTGATGGGGTATTGGTTTTGTGACATATTGGTTGTGATGGTGGACTTGCATTGTGGTGAGTGTATTGGTGGAAGGCTGGTAGTATTGGTAGTTGTGGTATTGGCAGTAGTAGTGTTGGTATTGGTAACGTTATTTGTGTTGGAGGTATTGTTTGTGTTGACGGTATCATTAGTGGTATTGGTGGTGGTGCTATTAGGGGTATTGGTGGTTGTGCTGCTAGTGGTACTGGTAGTGGTAATGGTGGCACTGATTCTAGCAATGCTGTAGTACTGATGGTACTGGTGGCTTTGAGCAAGTACCTATATTATAATATGTGCACATTTCATACACACACACAACTGCTTTTTGTTTATAACAAGGGAGGGAGCAGTCTGACTGCAATTTGAATGTTCAATGCGATAAACAAAAAGCAATTAGGAGTCCATGTTAGGGTCAGACACACTCTTTATGAGAAAATATTTACTAAAAAGCCTGCAGCAGTAAACAAAAGGCTTTCTGCCTACAATGCAGGACTGATTTTTACAAATGTGTGATGGGTTAGTATACTTACCAGATGTAAAAGAGTCCATTCTGCATTGCAATCTAAACACTTCACATGAGGCAGAAGATACATCAATCAGCACATTGGTGAAAATAAAATAGTCCTCTAGGGTTTATGTTATATGTCTTACATTATGTTATCTTGTATGCCGCACAACTCACCCAGGATGGTATACCGGTGCTGAAAAAGGAGCTGGTGGGATCAAGCCAGGGTCGGGGCTAGGTGAATAGCCAGGTCTTCAGCTTCTTGCAAAATTCAAGAACTGAGGAGGCGGCGGCTATGATGTGCAGTGGCAGGTCAATCCAGGCTTTTGGAGAGAAGTAGGAGAAGCCACGATCTTTGGATGGGGTTCAGCATATGCAGGATGTGCATGCAAATAGGAATCCAGCTGAGCTGAGGCGTCTGGTAGGTTTGTGGAAGTTTCCGCAGTAAGTGGGATCAATGTTGTGTAAGGCTTCCTATGTGTGAAGAGCTTGTCTGTTGATTGGGAGCCAGTGGAGCTCTCTGAGGTGCAGGGTGATATGACTGCAGGGTGCGAGGTTGATGAATGAGCCTGGCTGCTGAGTTTTGCATGGTCTGGTGTCTCCTGTTCAGTTGAGTGTTGCTTCCAGCATAGAGTACATTGTGGTAGTCCAGCTTGCTAGAAATGGCAGCATGTTTGACGGTTCTGCTATTGTTGGTGGGGAGCCATTTGAAGATCTTCTTGAGCATCTTGAGTGTGTGAAGCAGGAGACTGAGACTGTGTTCACTTGGCCAGTCATGGTGAGTTGGTTATTGTTAGAAATGGGGGTCTTTAGTTGGCAGAAGTAGGTACCTTTGTCCAAATAAGGACCCTTACTTCTAGTTAGGGGAATACACGCTATAGATAACCCCTGCTCATCCCCTTGGTAGCTTAGCACGAGCTAACCGGCTTATCTCAAAGGCAACGTGTAAAGTATTTTTACTCATAACACACAGTAATACAGTGATAACACCACAAATGGACACCATATCAGTTTAAAAAAGGAAAATATCTCATACAGGTATAAGAATATGACTTTTCAAAGGTTTCAAGTAACTGGGTCCATAGAAAACTATGGATGCGTGGCAAGATGGCGGCCGTGAACACGGCCGTGTGAGCTCGAGCTCCCGGGAATCCACCCTGCCTCACTTACCGTGTTGCATCTGTCGTGCTGCTGTGCCCATGCGTTTTTGTTCCACCCCTTGGACCCGGAGTGTGGAGTGAGGCAATGTAGACGGGGCAGTGTCGGCGGATATGCTGTGGAGTGTTTGTCCCGCAGCGGTGATTCCCCGAGCGGCTCTCTGGCGGCTGCTGACATCCGTGAGGCATACTTCCGCGTTTGAGGACGGGCTGTGGAGACGGCCGGAAGGAGAGACCGGTGCCGGGTCAACAGTGTGCACCGCAGTGATGCCCCCGAAAGCTGGACGCGGCAGAGCTCGTAATACTTCGGATGCGGCTGACGCCGAGGGAGGGCGAGCCGCAGAAAAGAAAAGGCAGGACCTAAATTCAGAAAAGAAGGACGGTACTCGTGGGGATGGTGCCGGTAAGAAGATAGTTCCCGCTTTGTTTTTATCCGGGAAATTGAAAATACAGTCCCTTTCTGCGTCTGTTTCCTCTGGCAATGGGCAGAGTAGTGGAACATTTAAACAGGGTAAGGTGGCTTGCGCTGTTTCTTTGTCCGTCCAGGGGGGTATAGCCTGTGATGCAGCCCCGGGTCCTTCTAAAAATACAGGGTCTGACCCAGAGGGGGATGGAGAGGAGGGCAATGGTTCGGCTACCGTTGAGTCTGGCGACCTGGTGACTGTTGAGAAAAGTTTGGCTGACCAGTATCTTACTAAAGAAGGTGACTCTGGTAAATGTCCCTTTTTTCAATGTCCGATCCTTCTGATACCTCTGGAGATGAAATTGATTTCGGCATGTTGGATAAACGACCCAAAAAAAACCCTGGTATCACGCATAAGGGGTCCAGCAGTCTACAGAAGGATGATGTTACAGACTGGGGGACTGACTCGCCCGGCACTCCAGAGAGTAGCCTGAAAACGGTGCGGAAAAGGGGCGATTTTGGGGCAGGCGCTGGTGCTGGGTTTCAGATGACTGAGAACGCAGATCTGTTTCAATGGGACTACTCCTATATGGGTGAACCAGGGATTAATGGAGTTGTCGACGGGGCACAATCAGATCCAGACAATGTGGAGAAACCAGCAGATATTACCCTTGCTGTCATATATAAGAGCATAATGGCACATAGGGAAGAGACTCGTGCCGAGAGCCAGCGCACACAGGGCGCTTGTCGCAAACGTCAAAACTCGGTCCGTAGGATGGCCAAATCATGCTCGGAGTTTGTGGATAGATTTACTGAGGCTGAGACGCGTATCTCCAACTTGGAGGATGAGCTTGCTACTCAGAAGGCGACAACAGAAACCCTGCGGAATGCTAAAGAGGACACTCTCTGGAAGATCACAGACTTAGAAAATCACCTTCGGCGGAACAATCTCCGTGTATTAGATATTCCGGAGGGCGCAGAAGGGCAGGATGCGCGGAAATTTGTGGTGGAGCTCTTCTCCGAGGCTTTCCCTGGATTAACTCAGTTGGAGTGGGACCGAGAGATCCAGAGAGCACACAGATTTCCGTTTGTACAGCGCAATAGATCTGGTCAGAACACTACTAGACCGAGGGCTATATTGATTTCAATCAATTTTTTGGCAAGAGAAGCTGTATATGATCTGGCACGACCGGATCGAAAAAAGAAGGGGAAAGGTGTCGAATTTTTTGTGCGTCCTGATTATTGCCCCTTAACTGTTGAGAGGAGATGGCAGTTATACCAGCTCATTACTCCGTTTCGGGACAAAGGCGCACAAGCTTATTTACTCAACCCTGCCAAGCTCAAGATTATTCATAATGAGCACGTGCGATTTTTCACTGCTGAACTAGCGGCTAAAGAATATTTGCAATCTATATGGGAGAAAGTAAATTGGAAAAGGGGAAATGGGAAAAGGAAATAGGAGAAAATAAGGGGGGAAAGGAGAAAAAATAAAAAGGAAAAGAAATGTAGTCACAAATTGTGCTTATGGGGGTTCCTTTCCTCTTTTAAATGGTATTTTTGAATGTTAGTCTATACGCATTAGTTAAAGTCTTTTTCGTTAATTTTGGTTGAAGGTAGTGTCAGGGATAAACACGGGGTACTTTTTTTTCTTTGTCTTGTATCATCTTTTTATAGGGTGTTTATTAAGGCTGGTGGGGTAGGGGACCCGGGAGGGCAGAAGCTCGTTCCATCTTAGAGACCTTGAGTCTCCAAGCCTCTTGGTTGGGAAAGGGTGAGGGGGGGGACTGGGCTTCGGCTGAAGCCTGGTATAGGGGTGGGTTGTTGGGCACAAAGGGGTCGGGGTGGGGGGGTGGTATTTGGAAAAATAATCCATGATAGCATATTGAAACAAAGTTTGAAACTCAGTGGTTTTTGGTTTACGGTCTTAGAGCATAAAGAAACGAGAAAGCTAGATGGGGGATAGGTACCTATGCAGTGGGATTCGGATCTGCTCTTTGAATGTATGTGGGTTAAACAACTATAATAAACGGCATAGGGTTATGAATGAACTTCGGTTTATTCATCCCGACCTGATATGTCTACAAGAGACATTCCATGGGGGAAAAGAAAACTGTTGGGGGAACTTGGTTTTTCGGTCCTAGCAAATACAAAGCAGTCCACCACTACACGTGGGGTTGCGATATTGGCTAAGAGCCATATACGAGGTACTGGGAAAATATCGGTGGATAATCATGGGAGGTGGGCCATTGTGGAATGTTTAATGGGTGGTATAAAGTATACAATTTGTTCTATATACGGCTCAAATATTGATGAGGCATCTGTAATAGAAAGATTGAACTTGGAGCTTGCAACATGGTCCACCCCGCTAATTGTATGTGGTGATTTGAATATACATCTGGAGCCAAAGGGCCTACAGGATGATAGTAAGCAATATAAAGGCAGGAAGCCCAAAGTATTTAAGGCGCTTCAATCCTTATTAAGAGATCATGGCCTGGTAGATGTGTGGGCGGTTTTAAGTGGGTCAGACCCTGGCTACACATTTTATTCACACCCACATCAGAAATTAGTAAGGCTGGATTTTTTTTTTTTATCAAATCAATTACTTTTCGGGGCCAATATACAGGTGTTTCCGCGGATCTCATCAGATCATGGACCTCTTGTATTGAAATTATATACATGTAAGGGTGGAAATAAGCTGCGTTCATTTTCATTTGATAGAAAACTACTGTTAGATTTAAGGATATGTGACATACATGAAGGTCTGGATTGGACAATTTTTGGCCCTAAACCGTAGTTCGACAGGGACTGCTATGGTATGGGACGCATTAAAAGCTGGCTTTAGAGGGGAGACCCTTAGCTTTGGGTTGCATAGGCAAAAACAGCTACAATTGGCCCTACAGGAATTATATAGCAATCTTACAGCGGCCGAAGAAAACCTTATGCAGGGGATCCTAGCAGGGGGAGAGATTACCGCACTTCAGACGGAGGTAGCCCGGCATAAGGCTAAAATAAACTCCCACTGGAGTAAAGAAATTGCTAAGAATACTTTATTGGTAAAAGACAAAGTTATGAGTAGGGGGAGGCAGCCGGTCGCTGTTTAGCGCAAAGGCTTCGATCGCGAGAGTCGGCCCAAAGAATTGGAGCAGTAACAGATTCTATGGGCAATACCGTAGAAACTGATACCGGGATATTAAAAGTGTTTCATGATTTTTATGAGGCACTTTATTCTAGTGATAACTTAGATATACATGCAGGGGTGGCGCTGTTGCAGAGTCTTAAGAGTGAAAAAGTCAATCCGCAAGATGCAGAAATGTTAGAGGCACCCATAACTATAGAAGAGTTGGAAGGGGCAATCAACAATATGGCTACCGGTAAAGCAGCAGGACCCGACAAGTTGCCGCTGGAAATTTATAAAACCTTTTTTAGTGAACTTAAGGTCGATTTGCTTGCTACTTTCCAACAGGCACAATTAGGCACGGCGCCGTTGTCTTGGGATGAGGCGAATATAATAATCTTTAAAAAGAAAGATAAACGGCGGAACAACCAGGATCTTACCGCCCTATTTCATTATTAAACTGTGATGGCAAAATTTATGCCAAGATTCTTGCGACCCGGTTGGCGGATGTTTTAACTCCGTTGGTGTCGATGAGACAGCATGGGTTTATCCCTAAAAGAGGTAAAACTAATCATATTAACAGGGTTGTAACCCTTTTGGATATAGCTAATAACTCGGGGAGTAAATTCAGTATTATTTTATTAGACGCCGAAAAAGCGTTCGACCGGGTCGCATGGAAGTTTTTATGGGCGGTATTACGAGACGCTGGTTTTAAGCAAGGGTTTATTACAGCTATTCAAGCTCTTTATCGGTCTCCGACCGCTAAAATCTGTACAATGGGCTTAGAATCCAACCCTGTATATATCATGCGTGGTACTAGGCAAGGATGCCCGTGCTCCCCTTTACTGTTTTCACTCTATATTGATCCTCTTTAAAAGATGCTAGAACGGAATATTGGGATAGAAGCGGTAATTGTGAGACAAGAGGACTATCGGGTCTTTGCGTACGCAGATGACGTTGCAGTCGTCACTCCGAACCCCATGATGGCCATGCCAATTATAGAACAATTGGCTCTTGAGTTTGGAGCAGTCTCTGGATACAAACTTAATCGATCAAAGACACAAATTTTATGTCTGAATCTAGTAGGCTATGAAGATCATAGAATCATGGAGGAGGTGATATACTTGGGTGTCACAATAAAGACATGTTTAAAGTCTCTTGTAGACGTTAATTGGGCCAATATTTTAAACTCTGTACAGAAGCAACTGGACCGCTGTGAATGTTTACATCTCTCACTTGTGGGGCGATGTAATGTTCTTAAAATGCTAATATTACCCAAGGTTTTATATTTCTTTAGATCGGTTCCATTCGAAATTTCTCGTATCCAATTGGCTGCACTTCACTCGATCTGTGCTAGGTTTTTATGGGCGCAGGGGAAGCCCCGCAGAGCTATGCGTTTTATGGTTCTCCCTCGGGATCAAGGCGGATGGGCAGTGCCAGATTTTACTTTGTATTATTATGTGTGTATATTACAACATATGAATATATTATTAACTGGGGCAGAGCCTCCTAATAAGGCTGAGACACCTTCTATATATCAACTGTTATTAGGCAGCGACGCAAGAAATCGATTATTTGTCAGCCTAGAACCAAGCTACTATAAAAAACCAGGTTTACGGTTCTAAATGCGGCCTATAAGGTGTGGAAGGCTGTGCAAAAATTCTATAGATTTGAGAAGGTATCCCACTATACTCCGCTTGTAGCTACAACATTATTGCCATCTATATTTTGGGACAGGATTATTGAAAGATGGCGGATCAAGGGCATACAATATGTTGGGGATTTAGATACGGAAGGGGTTTTGATGTCCTTTTAGATGCTAGCCACAAAATACTGCCTCCCTAGATCCGAATTTTTTAAATAGCTACAAATTCGGGACTATTTATGTAAAAGTAGATGGAAATTTGAACAGAATCCTGTGGTAGAGGCAGTGAAAAAGAATGCGCGCATTGGTGTTTTATATAATTTATTACTAGACACAAAAAGCGGGGATTTGGACGCACATAATATTAAGTGGGACAACAGGCTAGGGTGTCAAGGTACGCGGGTGGAGTATTCTATTGAGCTGGCTGGAAAGTTAATGAAATCTGCCAATCTCCGCTCACAACATTATAAAACTATTTATAATCTTTATTATACTCCAGCCAGGTTATTAAAATGGGGTGGGACAAATGATGGTAGGTGTTTTCGCTGTGGCATGGAAGATGCAGATATTGTACACATTTTTTTCTCATGTAGGCACTTAGGTGACTTTTTTGAGAGTATAGAGAAATTTTTAGTGGAAATCATTAGGGGTCCAGTAACACTGTCAGCTAGCCATATACTGTTGGGCGTAGCGGAAAGCGATAGAAATGATCAATTAGCTTATAAATTTAGATATTTGATCTTCTTAGTTTCTGCCATTGCAAGGCTGTGTATCGCCTCTATGTGGCTGCAGAAGGATGCTCCAACTTTTGAGCTATGGAGGGCCAGGTTTTTGACGATTTTTAATTTAGAGCATAGTCTATATGCTCTAAAAGGCCCCCAAAAGAGGAAGTTGGGCATGGAAATTTGGGGACCGGTGGTGACATATATGGAAGAATGAGGCTCTATATTGGAATGCCTCCTTAAGATACTTAGCACTTGCACTTTTTTTTTTATGGTGTGTATATTGTGTATATTGGAATATTGAATTATGAACTATGTTGGAGATTTTAGCTAATCATTGTCTATGCTTGCTGCTCGATTTTTTAAGACTGTGTTTTATTTTTAACCAGGGTTTATAAATATGTAATGTTATGTGACTATCATGGATTAATAAACAAATTTATAAAAAATAAAAAAAGAAAACTATGGATGCGTGATTCTACACAAAAAACCTGTAGATGCGTCAAAATTCACAAAGCCAAACAGCTGCAGAGATGGGAAGCGTCGAGATACAAAGAGATGTGTCAGTTCCTGAGTCCTTGGGGAAGCGATGCGACAGTTCTGCTGCACGCAGGAGAAGTGATGCATCACATCCGGACTGTAGGGGGAAGTGATGCGTCTACTCCAAGACGGTTCTGGTCTGCGGGTGATGCGTGGGGAAAACTTGCCGCACTATATATCTTGTCCCAATGGGAAGTTATACTTGTAAGATGTGACAAAGTACCTCCCATTCTATCCTATGGGCCAGATAGCCTTTCAATAGTGAAAAACGAACTTGGCAGTATTTCACTATCAGGACATGCCACACACACCAGTACATGTCCTACCTTTCACATACACTGCACCCTGCCCGTGGGGGCACCTTGGGCCTACCACAGGGGTGTCTCACAAGTAAGAAAAGGGAAGATTAGGGCCTGGCAAGTGGGTGCACTTGCCAGGTCGACATGGCAGTTTAAAACTGCGCACAGACACTGCAGTGGCAGGTCTGAGATACCTTTTCATGGCTACTCATGTGGGTGGCATAATCAGTGCTGCGGGCCCACTAGTAGCGTTTGATTTACAGGCCCTGGCACACTCCGTGTACTTTACTAGGGGCTTACCAGCAAATCAAATATGCCCATCAGGGAAAACCAATTGTAAGCACAATTTACAAAGGGAGCACTTGCACTTTGACAATGATCAGCAGTGGCAAAGTGCCCAAAGCATCTAAGCCAGCAAAAACTAAATCCAGCACAGCATCAAAAATAAAGGAGTTAGAGGCAAAAAGTCTGGGGATACCACGCCAAAGATGCCAAGTCTAACAGTTATCAATTACTATTTTGAGGTTCTAAGCGTGGGTTGCCGGGAGGGGTGGGGGTCTGAATTCGGCAGGCTACCAGGTGGGGTCTTTGCTTAAGAGTACTACTTCTGTCTTGTCTGTGTTGAATTTGAGACAGCTGTTTTTCATCCATCTGGCAACTTCAGTCAAAGGTGGAGAAACTGGTCCGGGTGTTCGGCGTCTTGTCGGAGAGGGAGATTTTGAGATGAGTGTTGTTAGCATAGGATATGATGTTTATTCCATGAGACGGATGATGGTGAGTGGGGTCATGTAGGTACTGAACAGAGTGTGACTGAGTGTAAATCTTTGTGGAACGCCGAAGAGGAGGTAGATGGCGTACATGGTGAAGTGGGCCAGGCTGTCCGATTGGGTGCAGCCTTTGATGAAGGAGCAAATCCAGCGAAGTGTTAGACCTTTGATTCCGGCTGCTTGCAGTTGTTGGAAAAGGATGCGGTGGGAGACTGTGTCTAAGGCTGCAGAAAGATCCAGTAGGATAAGGGCCATAATGTGCATGATCATCCGGATGTTGTCCACCGCAGTGAAGAGGGTGTACTGCGTGTGGCCTGAATAATACAGATTGAGTCGTGTCGAGGAGGTGATTGTCAGTGAGGTGTGCGGCTAGGCATTTGCTGATCATCTTTCCCCTGACTTTTGCTGAGTAGGGGAGCAGGGGCCTCTGCCAGTAGCTGACTAACGTCTTCAGGTCTGCCAAGCGTTTCTTGAGGAAGGGGACTACTGTGGTGTGTGTCAGGCATCCGGGTAGGTGGCTGTGATGATTGAGACATTCAGGATTGGGGTGGGGGCTGTGCTGATGGGGCCCAGTCCTTTAATTAAAATGCGGTCAGGCAGGGGCCAAATGGTGCTCTGGTAAGGAATGGACCACATGAGTGTTACAGTTTCTGGAGTGGTGATGGTGGGCCAGGTGGTCAGAGCGGTCATCTGGATATTGGTA
Source organism: Calotriton arnoldi (assembly GCA_963921515.1). NCBI lineage: Eukaryota > Metazoa > Chordata > Amphibia > Caudata > Salamandridae > Calotriton > Calotriton arnoldi. The sequence continues at coordinate 824,386 of CAWUFW010002608.1, forward strand.
GCAATTACCTGTTGCCACTCCTGCCATTTTTCCTGGCCCTGGAACCCCTCTCAATAGCCATTAGGAGATTTCCAGGGATTCAAGGTAGGTATTCCGCTGCAGGACAAGTCAAATCCTTCCTGCTAACTACTTATAATACTAACATAGTTGCTGGCTTTAATGGCCAGAATCTGTTCTTTCTCCCAGTTTTTCTGTGTATAAGTTCAACTGTGAGTAGTAAGGAGCTACCCATGACTAGCACCACCACCATGTCTAGCTTATATGTCAACTACTGCAACCCACAAGGTAACTGCTGCCCCCACAGAGACTTAAGCAAACACTGACCGGGACACTGTCACGCAGCCTGCCTGCGCTCAAAATGGCGACCGACGTAGCCTAACTGAGAAACAGCACCCACGCGAGTTACAGAGGCGGGGGCAGGGGTGCAGCGACAGCAACGGGAGCAACCCTCATCATCAGCAAACTTATCCCAGGAGTCCAGCAGGCCCCCCGCGCCCATCAGAGACTCGCCGGGGATCAACTACACGGCCTGCCTGATCCTAAAATGGTGGCCGGAGATTTCTTAATAAGCAGCCTTAACCAAGAGAGCTACAGAGGCGGAGGACAGGGGTGTAGCGGCAGCAACGGCGGGTGGGCTATCTTCAGGCTATTCACAGGATCCTTTTCCCTTTGACAACGCCAGTGATCTCTCCCTACGCCCTCTGAGCTGGAGGATGAGGCGGACGGCGCCTCCCAGCAACACCGGGACGAATGCCTTCTTTGGAACTATGACGATGCCCCACGGGCTGAAACTATAACTATTTGTACTTACTGCGGAGCCCGAGTACCCTTGGCCGATGCCCGGTGGAGCTGTCCTATGCAGCTGTAGAGGAGTCTGGCTCTGGGACACCCCCTCGGCCGTCACCTACCCAGCCGGACATTGTTTTTCACGGTTCTTCTCGGTTTTATCTGTCTCTCTCTTCGACTGCTTTTACTACTGTGTTCCCCCTGGAGTAATTTCCCACTTCAGGTCTACCTGACTCTGTCTGCTCTCCCCCCTCCTGTTTACCTTTCCCCCCACTACCTTCCACTCCCCATAAGACGTGTGTCTTGGATATGCTATGCGCTAATATCTTATATTATTGAATAAGCTCACGTTTTTCTCCTAAGTATGTACTGGTAACTGGAACTGATGTAACTATGTAACAATGTACTGAAACAATGTCCTATCGCATGTAAAGCGCTCTGATACCTCCGGGTCTAGCCAGCGCTATATAAAACTTTTCAAATAAATAAATAAAAATAACTGTTTGCAATGGATCCCTAAAGTCAGAAATACTTGGGCACCTTGCTGAATAGAGGTTTATAAAACATAGTTGAGGACAATCTCAAGCCACTAATTTCCCGCACACGGAAGGACATTACCCGCTGGTCAAATATAGGGCTCTCTCTGTGGGGTAGGACACATGTTATTAGGATGAAAGTAGCACCATGCTACAAATACTTGTTCAGTATGTTACCAGTGGTGTAGCAAGGATGCCATAGGCCCTAGTGTAAAAAAAGTAATCAGGGTTCAGTGGGCCCTACAGGCCTCTGGGCCCTGATGCAACTGCACCTGCTGCGCACTTGCTAGTTATACCCTTGGATGTTATCTCTCCTCATCCTCAAACAATTACTGAACCACAAAGATGCAGACATCAAGGTATTTGTTTGCGTGGAATACAACTGAGATTGAGGCTGCTTAGGATCGATGTCCATACTACTTCTGAAAGGGCTACGTCTTCCTTGACCTCAACCGTCTACCACTTAGGTGAACCTGGAAAGGATACATTAAGAGGCACGCAAAAGTTGGATATGCCACATGCACATAAGATACTCCCTTAGCCTTTATCCAGTCAAGTATCAAGTTCCATTGTGGTCAAATGGAACAATGCACACAAGCTGATGCTATTTGTCCTGAGATTTCACTTGGTCGCTCCTTTATGGCTTAGTGCCGACATATGCATAGGTGGTCCATGGATTCAGTGGGAGATTCGGAAGGGCATCATATGATGAGACTAGCTGGTTGCCCATCTGTATTAAAAAGTACCAAGGCCCCTAACCAATTTCTTTAACCATCTCATAAAAAAAAACAATATCTTGAAAAATGGGGATCTCTCAGAGGGGTGATCTAAGGTCTGTACAATCGCCCCACTGACCAAAGTTTCTCTAAACCAACTCACCAGACCACTCATCGTCTGTGGTAAAGTGTGCCTGCCTAGAACTACATCCCCAAAAAATGGTCAGCACTGCTTACTACCTAGTATCGGTTTCTCAGGGAGGCCACACTAAAATTCTCATACTTTATGACCTTTCACAATTAGTCAGAATGCAGTCACTCTTAATGCTGAAGGTGTCCGCACCTGGACCAAGACTAGCTACGTATACTATGGCACTTATTGTAAGTCCAACAATATTGGCCTTAAGTGCAAGTGCAACTACATGGCAGCCATAGCTCACCCATACAAGCCTCGATTCACCTAGCCATTTTACACAACATGACAGACCTGACTAGTCTCTCAACACAAGGATGCAGATGCCTAGCAATTGCACTGATGATGGCCCAGACCAGTATCTTAGGACACTGGTGGAGTGCAACTGAGCCCACTTTGAAGGAATGGATGACCAACATGTTCAATGATCAAATGACTTTGCTTGAGTGTTGTCCGTCTCTGGATACTAACACATCTCAGACAACCTTCTGCCCCCTCCATGTTAAATTGCTCATTCAATATTGCACTGCACACTCACATGCTAACCCACATTCAAAGACAACTTCACTCTCCAGTTCATGCCAATACAGAATGCATGTCTCTTACTACTCTCGCCCTTCGAGCTCTGCCCCACAGTCGACAGACCACACTGGACACAGGAACTCAAATGCCCAAGACCATTCCTCTTCCTGAGAAGAACCAGTGCCCTGCACTGCTAATATTACAGACCCATAATCCCTCACCCTCATATATAATCTTGTGGTCACCTCAAAGGATTGCAACACAGGATCAGGTTATTTACCCCTCCAATACAGCACCAACGCTGTTGTGTTTCCTATTATGGAAATAGACTTAAAGATATTGTCCTTAAATGGAGAAATTTGCTGAGAGAATTGTTGTTTATCTGATATATCTGTTATCTTGCAAAGCGCAGCTATTAGGTGTGTCTGATGTAGATCTGGTGGTAATACTGCCAGTTTCTAACTCCACCAATAAACAATAAAAGCACCTTAACTTCCAGAGAAACCTAAACTCATCAATAACAGAAGGTGCACACGTTTAAAGCTGAAGGTAGGTGTCTCTCTCATACAAAGGACAGTTAATATATGTTCCAGTGTCTACCTTTCAAGAACGTAGGGAGTTGGTTACACAGAGATCACTTCAAGGCATATCACTGCCACTCTGAGAGGTGCTGAACCTCCAGGACAGATAACAAAGATTCTCTTATTTGCTTTTAGATCTCAATTCCAACCTACAGACGCCAGTGCCCAGCAGAGTGACAAGGCAGAGGAGTGACATCTGGTGTCTCTGTTTTCTCTTTTATCACATTGCCCTTACCCATCTTCTAATATTTGCCTCACATATTTTACTGTGTGCATTAAGTAGTGGTTGTTGTAGAGTTTGAAAAGTGCACCGTTCCCGTTGGATCCAGGACACAAGGTTAGTGTTTTCTGACGACAGGTTTTTTAGACAACTGGCTATTTTGTTAACAAAACTTAAAAAGTGCCTGAAGGATAGTGGGAGGGACGGTAGTGTCGTCTTCATAGCTAGACTCAGACTTAGAGGTAGAAGGGACCTTCAGTTTCCTTAGTGTGTTTTGTTTTATCTAAATCTTTCAGTCTATTTTTTGCCATTAAAATCATCTACAGTTTTTTGTTTAATATTCTGCATCAGTCTCTTCCCGTTTCATTCCCATTATACATACAGTGGAGCGTAACATTTTTTCCACTTAAAGATGTTGGAACCTAACAGACAAATGTTTATTTTATGTGAAATATGTTACGAGGAATCAATACTGATAAAAAATAAATGAAAATAAGTGCGTGAAATTTCAAAGAGTGATGCCAAATTACCTCCTCATCCATTTTCTCGTACCACTATTTACTATTTGAGGTGTATAGCCTCCCCCAGGCACCACGTGACCTAGCTGCAGCCAATCAAATGGCATACAGTAAAACACTGTAATGTCTAAAAATGGTTCCCTTTGGGTAAGTCACTTTCTATACATACGTGCCTCCACATCCATTCTCAAACCAGTATTACTCATTAGCCTCAGCCCTGATTGTATTCATAGTACCATGCAATAGTCTATACTTTAAAATTGTTTTTATTGTTCATAAATAAAAATATGATCAGCACAGTTATTTTAAAATAGATTCCATACATCAAAACCAAACAGTAATCCATTGAACTCTATATTCAATCTTATTACTAGATAAAAACATCACAGATATTCATGACAAAATCATTAAAAGATCATATTAAACTCCCTATAGCATAGCTAAACTCCAAACAAAATAGAGAAGGAAATATAGAAAAGAAAAAGAGAGAGAAAAGAGGCATATACGAAAATCAGCTTATATTTTTCGTTCGTTGACCAATCGGTTATCCAGATAAAAATTAGCATGTGTTTCCTATTTTCTTTCAGACATGCCAATATGTCCACCCAATTTAGTCAGTTCCAAGCGTCGACGCGTTTCGGTGGTATCAGCCCAATCTAGACCACCTTTTTCAAGACTCCATCTATTCCCCTCTTCCTGATAAAATAATCAACAACCACTGTGATCGATACCGTTTCTTATTATGAAAAGGCCCCACTGTACTTTAGAAAGGTGACCTTTTAAGGAAATCACTCTCGTTGTCCTTATGTCTATTTATAATCTTGTAGGACCTCTTTCGATTCACTGAATCTACAGACTAAATGATAGACCTACGATATTCCGCCTCCAAATCAGAATAAAGAAATTCTTCTGAGAGAACATGGCGGCGTTTCCCTTTCTCCTCGATAAAAGCCCTGGGAATCCGCCTCAAATGGTCGTTCCTCTGCACAAAAATGTAGCCGATCAACTGCGGTATATTCTACGCGTTTTTCTATGATCGTCTTGGTTAATCAGACCCACGTACGACGTCCATTTGGGTTTCGGCATGCTATGCTGAGGCGGATTCCCGGGGCTTTTATCAATGAGAAAGGGAAACGCCGTCATATTCTCTCAGAAGAATTTCTTTATTCTGATTTGGAGGCAGAATATTTGGAGACTGTAAACTTTAAGGCAAGCCCTGGGAGGCTGGGCCTCTGAGGTTCAAGTTTCAGGCATTCCCTTTTGTCACTCTGGTTAAGCATGGCACTTTGTAGGGCATTGTGTGTGGAGTGAAACAAGTTTGATTTGGTACAGCCATGGTAATCTGGCTCCCTCCTGGTGCAGATGTTATGGGGGCACTGCCTCTGGTGATTCTGCTTGCACACCTTCTGATGTGTCTTCTTAATTAGTAAGTATTTCCCCCTCCTCCTAGCTTACCTTCATGTTATGAGTGTGGTTGAGGCCGTTTGTAGAGGAATCATGTGCATCTGGCCTGTGATAGGTCCAGACTGTTCTGAGGGCTCTTGGGCAAGCTCTTCTTTTGCGTGTCTGAATGCCATCCTCAGCAGGGAATCACACACGCTGTTTCTCTCACCTTTAGTGATTCTTTTTTATAGAGGTTTCAGCTTCATTATCGGAACATTCTGCGATTCAAAGTATGGAGTTCTAACTTGCCCCTTTTTCCTTGAAATTGGTGCACTATTTGAAGAAATAAAAAATAAAAAAATAAAAAGAATTTGGGTACATCTCATCTTTAGTTGAATTGGGGTCCTGGGAGCCACTATATAAGGTCAATTCTGGCTCAGTTCTGTGTCCTTCTGAATGGAGCACAGAAAGCACTCTTCAAAACGGCACCATTGTTCGAGAGATAAGGGTGATGATGGACATGGTAAGCGACACACAGAATGTCACAACTCCTGTGCCAGTTTCTGGGGGATTTGAGCTTTCAGAGGACAAAACATAGCACTTGATTGCTTCCTTGTCAGACATTCTTCACAATTCTAAGGTTAAAGGGAGTAGTCATTATTCTCCTTCTTCTCCTACTTCTTCCAACTCTTCGTTTAATATTTCTCCTCATTCTTCGGTTTTTTCATGGCCATTCTCTGACTATAATGAGTAAGAAGTTCCAATTTCTGAATCTACCTATCAGAGTAAATTCATTCAAAAGTCCAAACTTTGTTCTCTGTTTCGATACTTGGACGATAATCTTAGTATTCCTATGGAAGATGAATTGACGAGTATTAGCACTGAGTTATTCAATAATTACAGTTCCATTCTCCTACGTGTCTGGCTATAAAGAAGTCATTGATTTACTTAGGTGAATTGAAGAATCCTGAAAAGGCTGACCTTCCAAAATTTCTGACCAGGTTATATACTTTGGCAAAGGATTATCAAAATAGACCGATGTTAGCTAACCGTGCAGGTCATTCCAAGGTGATTGCGGAGAAGGTCTCCGTCACTGACTTTATGTATTGGAAGGTACAGACTTTGTTAAGGAAAAGCTTTTCTTGTCTTAATTTGGCTTTGAGAGCAGCAATCTACACTGTTTATGCTTCCCAGTCTCTGGTTAAGGATTTTCAGGCTATCACTACAGCCACTCAGGAAGAGGTGGAGTGCTCAGATATATTCTCTAGTATGGAACTTGGGGCATGCAGTCAGTACCCAAGTACATGCAAATGGATTACTACAGAATATGTGGAAACAAAAAAACTATTTTTATATGTTATGTATCATGTCTGTCCCATTGTGTTCCAGGTAATTTTCCAGGAAAGGTACAAGTGGACTTTGTTACCTGATGTGTGACTGATTACTCTAGCACTTAAAACAAACTACTGAATCCAGTCACTGAGTAGTGTACGTTAATGATATTAGGTCCTGACGAATTGCCATTCAGTCCTTTCTGGACAGGTATAGGCAAGAAACTAATGACTCGCGTTGCTCCTTAGGACTATTGTATCCCAAATTGAGCACCACTGCTTTTAATTAGGGTAATGAGTTTTATTATTAAAATATCCTTATATTGAGCATCACTTCACCTATTTTAATCCACTTTTGGTCACCACAGTACACACACAACATAACCCATACCTCATCATACGGCAAATAAAAGATCTCCGGCATAGAGCCCCCTAGTGGGTGCCCGTCGGGCTTTGCAGTGCCGGCCCGACGAGGAGCATGCCCAAATAATGAAGCATGACCTTCTCAGGGTGTGTGAGGGCACTTGCTCCTATTGGAGCTTACTCCTTTGACCCGGAACACTACAAATTCTCTCCCCCTTTTTCTAGAGATATTCTAAAAGCCTCCACTTTTCCTCTATTGCCTCTAATGTACCTGCTAGGCACCAGATATATTTAAGAAGCTCAAAGGAGGAAGGAGCTAGGTTAATGCATATGCCCTTTTCAGGCAGTAGGTTATTTGGAGAGGATGCAAGGATCTCCTTAGGAGGCCTTTGAAAAAACAGAAACATGCCCTGTTATTCAGAACTCAATTTAAAAATGACTTTCCTTGAAGAAATACACCTAGAAGACGTCAGAAGGGTTTTATGTTTAATTTTCAGGTGAACCGGAACAAGTTAAGTCAACCATATAAAGCCCCAGCCGCCTACTTCCAAAACCCAGGAAGTGTTCCTGACTATGCTAAGCTCCAGGTCGGGGGCACATCTTTTTTCTGCAGAGATGGTGAGAAGATGTTTCAGAAGCCTGGGTTCTGCAGGTCATGGGAAAAGGTTAATTGTTCAAACAGATCCCTCCCTACATGGGCCCAGTCTAACTTTCATTTTCAAAGGATGCAGCAGAGGCCTTGGCCTTGTCTCATGAATGATTGGATCTGCTACTAAAGAATGCAATTTGTCCAGTTCTGGAGAACCAGAAGGGGAAAGGGTTATATTCCACTGTCTTCCTGGTGACGAAGTCCTGGGAGATTTCAGGCTAATAATTAATTTGAGGAAGCTGACCACTTCTCTAAAAAAAAACTACTTCAAAATAGAGACACTGCAGAAAATTATTCCTCTTGTGACTCCAGGGGTTTAAATAGCAGCTCTGGACTTGATGCTTAGCTACACATCCCTATCTATCCCCCACATTATAAAGATTCCTCAGGTGTGTGAGAGAGGTCATTACTGGCTGTTCAGAGTGCTTCCGTTTGGTCTGACGTCATCCCCAAGAGGCTTTGCAAAGGTTCTAGCACCTATTGTAGCTTCAGTGTGCAGCAAGGGAGTTTTGATCCACTCTTATCTGGATGACTGGATTGTCCATTTTCCTTCGAAGATGATACTTCAGTCTCATATCAATTTGGCTTACGGGACTCTACGGGACTTTGGTCTTATCAATTTGGAAAATCTCATCTTTCCCCAACTCAGGGCCTAACAATCAGCAGGACTTGTTTTCAGACCAATCTGGGGATTGTCAGTTTGCCTCAACCAAGAGCTCATACCATTCAGAGTCTTGTACTTTCAATGGGACAGCAGTCCGACATGTCTCGATCAAGTGGTGGTGGTGGCAAACTTTGTTTGGGTACAACTGGTGTAGTGTCTGGATCCCGCTCATCTTCTCAAATGGGTCTCTCTGGTGTTGCCAACCACATGCGTGCAGGTTGGGTTGGGGAGCCACACTGGGCAGTCAGTCGATTGAGGGGAGGTGGTTCCCAGAACCATCTCCCACCATTCTTTGAACTGGAAAGAGATGAAGCCTCTCCTTTATTTTTCCCACCATTTGTGCAATCAGGTTGGTGTAGTAAGGACAAACAATACAGTCACAAACTGTTACTTAAACAAGCAGTCCAGCACGGGGTCCCAGATCTAGCATACATGTTATTCCAGATAAGATTCCCTCCCTCCCACAACCTTTGTCTGGCTCCTTGTATTTTCTGAGCAGCTATGCCTAAGGTTTGGCACTCCTCAGTGTGGTGTTCAGCCTTGGTGTTATGAGGCAATGGAATGTTGGTTACCTAGTGTTCTGCTGTATTGGTCACGTTAGGAGCATTCCAGGATTGTCAGTGGGGGGGCTCCTGAGACAACTCTGTGGTGATGGCTCTCGGAATGTGACTAGGAAGATTAAAGCAGCATTTATGCAACTTACCTGATGGTCCTGGTCTTGTATAATACAACATATATTGGTGACTAGCTGAGTAGAGCCGCAGCGACCTACCCCCGCAACATTTGCAGCAACAGGAAAATAAAATATCCCGTCTAGTGTTTCTTGTGCCAGTAAAACAACTTGTATTTTGGACAAGTGACACTATGGAGGTGAGGAGTATCACGCAGGGCTTGTGTGACGGCTTCTGCGAGGCTGTGGGTGGAGTGTGAGGCACAGAAATAAGCCCAGCTTTAGTGCGCTGTTACTGCATTAGACGTCAAGGGATAATTACCTGCGCTGTTACTGCATTAGACGTCAAGGGATAATGGCCTATTCTGGGGCGGCAAATGCAAAAAGAACAATTGATGGACAGAATGTTGAACAATGTCAAACATTCATCACAGTACAGAGATCTGGGCTTAAATCCATCGTTTTTCTTCCTCCCCATGCCATTCCAGTTTAAACACAGCTATATGCAAATCAGTCTTGACCCTGTTCCACATGGGAACAGTCCAGCCCGAACTGTCAGGCCAGGTCCTCCCTGGACCAGAAACTAGCATCCTGGGACCGGTTTCGGGGTTTCAATCCTCATCAGCCAGGCTAGCTTGACTCCAGTGGCATGGAGAGCACGGGACCCACGTCTGGGCATACCTGTCCCACTCGGGGTGACAAATGCAAAAAGAACAACTGATGGACAGAATGGGGCTGAGCATGAGGCTGAGTTAAGAGCCTGGCATAAGTGCGCTGTTTCAGCATTAGAAATCAAAAGCGGACAGCAGATTCTGGGGCGGAGTGTGAGGTGAATCGAAGTTTTCAGCAAATTACATTTGGCTTTCTGTGAGCCCGCCTTTCTGGTGCTGTTTTCCATTATTGACAGATTCACAGGACATTACAACACCATTGGGGGTACAAGCATTTGGCTGACTGTAATCGATGGTAGGGTTAAACGGCTTCAACCTTACATGTCCGAGGTTGGGCCTAGTTATACAGTTGTGACAGCCTAAAAATTAAAGAGCATCAATTCGAAGCGACTTATGTGGCGCTCACAAATCCAATTTGATGGAAGAGATCAATCAACGACAGGGTAGCTTTGAATCTACACACTTTGAGTTTCGTCTGAGATGATTTGTGTTTGGTGAAGTGTGGGTAAAACTAGTTATACTAGTTACAAGCAAGCAAGCACACCTCTTATCAGTTTAACAACCAGGAGCTAAAGCACGGTGACACGCACACCGTGGTATTTGAAAGCGTGTCAACGCACAGTGACACACACACCTGTCTCCACATATTCCTATATTAGTTAATATTACCATCATAAAAGGTGGCATGCACACCATGCAATTTGAAAGCGTGTCCCAGTACGGTGACAACCACACCCTTTTCTAAGTTTTTGAACATTTTCTCACCACAGTGACATGCACATCTCATATTGACACGTGTATATACATTTTTTATTATTTTGATTTTCTTATGTCTAACATCTACGAAACGAAACGTCGGTTTCAACAATAGGATGTTTCTGCTGTTCAAACAAGTGGACTTTGCAATATGCTTTTACAGTAAGGTATGATGCACTGTAAGTGTATGTCAATTTCCCATAATTTTTTTTTTTTCATCTCATCCCTTGTTCTTAAACCAAAACAGATGTGTTTAATGGGGATAGACTCTGGTTGTGCGAAATGCCATCTGTAAGTCCACTACCACCGTTTCTAGAATTACCGGGAATCCTACAATTTGATGGAGCCATTGGTGCATCATGATACAGAGCAGAGAGAAAGAAATCTTTACTTTTACATTCCCTAAGGTTTGAGGGTAGGGAAATTTACAAACGCCTATCAGATTTACCTGTAGTGGTGGGGGAGGATCTTGACGAGTACCAAGAAGTTGTCAACAAATTGGAAGCAAGGTTTGATATTCAACCCAGCATAGTACTACTCCGTCACAAATTTTTTAAAAGGAGGCAGGCACAATGTGAGAACGTGAATGCGTACATAAGTGCCTTAAGAAAACTGTGTTCACAGTATCAATTTGGAGCGTACATTGATCAGTTAATCAGGGATCAGTTTATTGGTCATTGTTGTGACAAGCACATTCAACAAAAGTTACTAGCAATGGGTGACCCATCATTAGATGAAGTCATTAAGGTGGCAAAAAGTGTGGAGTTGCCACAATTATCGATGAATGAATTGAGTGTTTCTACACCTACAAAAGAGAGAGTTAATGTAGACCATAGTAATGCTCAAGTTTGGAAAGATGTGAAACATAGTGAGAAAACTACTTTAAACGCACAAACATTTGTTTTAGGTGTGGCAACAACCCCCATGGTCAAGGAGGTAAAGGGTGGCTGGCTAGGAGCATCACGTGCCGCAAGGGTGCTAAAATGGGGCACTTTGCAAAGGTTTGCCAAAGTGCTCAGGCAAATGTTTCAAAAATGGGATGTGTGATGGAGGAATATGTTTCGGAGGATGTGGAGGACTAGAATTTGATTAAAGAGTTTCAGGGTATGATTCTGGTTGCGAGAATTTGGTTAGTGGTGATCCCAAAATGTGTGTTGACCTGTACATTGAGGTCATGGTGGGGACAAAACGTTACATTTGTTAGTTGACTCAGGTGCAAGAATTACTATGGTAACGTCTGAATTGTCCCATATAATGTGTGGTGACAGGAAGCTGTTTCCCCCTGATAGAGCTCCAGTTTCTTATGAAGGTAGTGTCATGTCCTTTAGGATAATCCCATCATGTACATACCGATTACATACAATTTGTCCCATCCACACGAAATAACGGTGCTACACAGGTGACCTTTTACCTAGTAGCTTACTTCTGTCTCTTCGACACCAGGCTCGCAGTACCCTATCTTAATCTCTGTACCCGACGTACATAAACATGTCCCCAGGCACGGCAGATTTATTCTGTATAAGGGTCACCACTTTTTTTCATCCATGGCCAACAGCCAGCTGTGCATGAGTGTTTTTGTTTAGAAAAGGATTAGCGAAGGATTAGTGAATGTTTTCAAAACATATCGATTCTAGAAGAAACCCTGGAGTGACCACTTTAGTATAAAAGACCCTCACTCCCCCTTACAAAGCAGAGAAGAATTTCTTCCAGGCTGGACCAAGACCATGCAGGCTGATCCTTCGACAGGCAGACCTGACATCTCTTGTGAGGTGCCATCGTCGACGCAGAGACGGAGTCCTTCATTCTAAACCATCAGGTGAGGGGTTAGCACTTCCCCGGGGGATTCATGGCTCCATTAGGATATATCCTAGTACTTACATACACATTCTTCACCTACATATCTAGGCTAGGTACATTTAGGTAGGCTACGCATCGTAGGAGTATGCCAATGCTATTGTTTTATATAATCTGCTTTTATTCATCTTATTAGCACTATGGTAGAAATGTATCTACTATTTACGATATTGGTGCTAGCGATCACATTTGTCTGCTCCTGTCTTTTGATTATCGAAGCGAATATGTTTCATACAAGACTGACGTTTGATCAATAAAGAATTATTGAAACTGTTCCAATCGTCATTCTATGTGTATTCTGAGAAAAGTAAGCACGAGTGACTGAGCGAAAGATACCGTATTGTTTTCCACGATACCTGAGGAATCAGGGTTGTCATGTTCAGTGGTTGCCAGAAACTACATACACCACTGTAGAATTCAGGGGGTGGTAGTGGCACTGTAGAGCTAGCTGGTCTAACGGCCGACTCATCCTGTGGGGGTGTCCAGAGTCTGTCTGCACACCAAGCCCTCAGTTTAGGTCATCCAAAACGTGCAGGTTCTGGGGGGTCCTAGGAACTACACGACATGGCGCCGCCAACGTTGGTTTGGTTCTTATATTAACAGTAATATCCGAGTAGTTCAGTCGTGCTTTCTCAGAAAGCCCTACTCACACTGTTCGGAGACATCTGAAGTGGGAAGGATTATCCGCCTCAGCTGATCAGGTACACCCTGTGTATTGGCTGAAGGGTCAGACAAGTTTGTAAGGATTAAAGGTTCCCATATTGTGCTAAACCCTACCTCTTAAACCTTTACTTTCTTCTCCTTTCAAAATGACTGAATCTGCGCGTAGCAGTGGAAGCGTGGAAGGAGACGAATTTGCTAACTCTCTAAACATCACAGAACTGTAGACAGGCAGTAACTCTGAGATTGTTAGAACATGGCGTACCTGTAACAGGGTGCCATGTTACTTTCGTGATTGAGGCACACGAGGTGTTCGGATCAGAGGTATTCTATTCCTGGGTGAAATTCCCACCTGCAGATCCACAGACACATTTACTCCACGAATACATTGAAGTGGATCCACCGGAAGAATAAATCCCATACGAGGACATTGAAGTCCGGTTAACTTTCCAGCAACATAAAAACTGGTTTAAAGGTGCCCTAAATCACACAACTTCGGTCGTAAGACTCGGTCTGCTCAGCATAGAAGGAACTACATGCCCGGTCTTAGCGACTTACACTCTACATCCTGAGATAGACACACTCCCAGTAGAGGAAGTGCGTGCACTTTACAAAGAAGTAGTCAGGCTATATAGACACATTGTCCAGTTCGTCATGCGAACACTTACATTACAACCTGCGAGAGCTGCTCCACCTTGTACAGTTCAGACCCAACACACCAATAATTAGTCCACAGACACTAAAAGCAATAATGGGTGCATTCCCATCAAAGAGGGATCAAGTACCATTCTGGATTGCTAAAAAAATAGCACAGTTGGAAGCAGCATTTCCCCGTACGGGTTCGCAGGAAAAACACAGAATGTTAATTTGATTGCCAATGGGAATGGTTCCCTCACTTGAGGATTGTACCACATGGGCAACAATTTTCACTGCAGTTTACATTAGAATACACAGTACCCCTTCTAAAGCAGTTATTCCTGAAGTATTGAAACAGATAGAAAATGAGTACGGGGCAGGACCTGCCCTGGACTTGGGGATGAAACTGATGGGTAATTTTGACCAAGTTTTAGCAATTATGCTGAGCAACATTAATGGGGAAGCAGCAGCGGTGGTGGCTATACGCCAATGCTTAAGGAAAACAGCTCATACAAATCAGGAGCGTGCATTACCAAAAATTATCGAGTAAACCTATGTTTCTCTAGGTAGAGATAGTTTGGGAGCCAAACCAGGGAAACCGCAAATGGTAATTCTGACAAGGAGAACTCGAAGCGAGCACCCATTTTTTCTAAAAAGAAATGGGAAAACAATCAAAATCAATACAAAAATAACAAAAAAACACTTCACGATCAAGGGGTGGGTCTCCCAAACGGGAGTCCTCTGAAAAGAGGTATAACCTTAGGAATCGTGATAACATTAGGAAACCTGACAGGTATCAGGATACTGATACTCGTTCCTTTTGTTCCTTTCAGGGTTCATCAAAAAACTCAGAGAGGGAAGGACGGTCAGAACAAAAGACTGAAGATAGACCAAAGGGAAAAAGGGAAACACATCGCAATTCAGATTTGATTATCAAACAGGAAGAGCTCGGACGATGCTAGACAGCGCGGCAGAAGTAACAATAGCTCGCCAGAACCTGCAGGAATTTCTGGTGACAGCAGTATTGAATTAATACATCACGGTGGAAACACCTGATACAAGAGTGAGTGTCCCACACCGTCTACACAAAATTAATCTCCAAATAGAGGGGAACATCTCAAGAAAAATTAAAGGACTCTTTTGGGAAAATTTGACTTTTGGCTATGACATCCTGTTAGCAGAAAAAGATTGGCCGCCTGAATTTGTAATGGATTGCCCAAAAGGTGAAAGCGTCATTTTGCCTGCCTTTTCCGACCTCGTTCCTGTTTCCTTAAAACACTCATACGCACAGGAGTGGGCGCAAGGGCTAGCTCCGGCATTATACAGCAACCGTGTAGGGTGGGAC
Organism: Calotriton arnoldi; assembly: GCA_963921515.1. Taxonomy (NCBI): domain Eukaryota; kingdom Metazoa; phylum Chordata; class Amphibia; order Caudata; family Salamandridae; genus Calotriton; species Calotriton arnoldi. The sequence goes on from CAWUFW010002608.1 coordinate 839,440, forward strand.
GTGGAGTCCAAACACCACAAAATCCCATTAAAAACTACTCCAACTCCACAGAGACAGTACCCTATTAAAAACAAGCATTGGCATAGCCAATAGGTCTCGCCTTTGGGACTTTATAAGTGTTTAGTTATCCAGCACAATATCCTTGGTGCAACAACATCAACTGTTGCATGGCTAAACACTTATAAGGTCCCAAAGGCGAGACCTATTGGCTATGCCAATGCTTGTTGTATTTATGCCTTCCGTGATGGTTGAGTAGCGCATACATGCCTGTTCTTGGTGATAGAACACAGTGACTTGCTGCTCTCTAGAGCAGTACGTATTTGCCCAGGTCTTCAATCAACAGTTTTCATTTACTTGGTGCTGACTGTGTGCCTATGTGAGTTGCGCGAGTCGGCTATTCCAGCTGGTCGACAAGGAGTATCCTGCTTGGTCGCTTTTTAGACTCACCAACAGATGGAAGTGAGAGAGAAATGGAGCAGTGGTCTTGAGTATAAAGAAATATGTTGGAATCGACTGGCTTAGTTCACATTAGGGATTTGGGGCTTTCAAAATCGGTACCTGATGCCGTTCCAGTTTACATCGATATTAATAGTTAAAATAATCTGATTTGAACAACAACTTTATCGAATCAGTTGGTTTGATTGTAAGCGATTTGAAAATGTGTATTTGAAAGGTAATTTATTACAATCAGTTTATTCAAACTTCGATTTAGGGCGATTTTTGCTACTTTTTGTTAGTTAAAACCAACACTGAAACATGTCTCCACTATAACACTGAAAGACCGGTGCCGAAGCTAGGGCTGAGGTTTCTGCCCTGGAAACAGCCCCTGCTTGCATGGTTGTAACCCCCTTTGCATTTAAAATCTCTGGGCCTGCAAGTCTTCCATGCCCTTGCCGTATGGTGGAACTGTTGGCACCAAAGTGGCTACTGCAAATGTATGTTGAAACTTGGGCTACATTTTCCACACCCACATGTGACAGGTCCCTGGTGTGCCAGGGGTTTTCATAGTGGGCTTGGATAAAAGCCTCCAGAAATATTGGTGGTCTGGCCACACTATACTGGAAATCCCATGTCATGCTATTTCCGGCTGCATCACATCAGGCCTGAAGTGTTCCGATAACAGAGCTGCCGATGACCCCCTTCCCTACGCTCTAAGGTGTAGGGGAATGTAGCAGTGAGTGGACAGGACCCATGTCCTCTCCTGTGCTGAGCGCTGGCTGGCAAATATATATAGATACAGCCTTAAACATTTCCTACCAGGTCATGAACATGTATTAACAGGAAAGCAAAGTTCAGAACGAATAATCTAGAGAGCTAAATTTGCTTTTTTTTTTATTAACTGAGAGTTGGTGTTCTGCTCAGGAGGAGACTGCCTATACTGTTTGTTAGCTCTGACAGCAGTCATTGAGACATTACAACTCAAATGTTTTAAAGGATTACATTTTGTAATGAGAGAGAACTACGGATATTACGAGTACTATAATAAGGATATTAGGTTAAAGTTTCATCTAGGTATTTTTGACTTTTATGTTTTTGCAATACCAAAAAACACAGCTTGTCTGTGTGTCCTTTGGGCTGTATTTCCACGAAAAAGCTTCGATGTAAGGAATGTTATGGTGCGAACCAAAACCAGAGCTTAATTTATGCCGGTGGTTGAGTCAGTTGGCATTACCCTTCTTTTTGTGTGCTGGGGTAAATTTTTCATCTTTTTGGAGGGGGGGGCGGGGTTATATAGCGCGAACTAGACCAGAAGGTATCAGAGGCTTTACATGAGCACCAGTCACGTTACATAAGGACACATTTATTTTTATTTTTGTTAGGCGGAGATTAAGTGATTTGCCCAGAATCACAGGATGTTGAGTGTCCCTGTTGAGACTCGAACCCGGTTCCTCAGCTCCGAGGTCGACCGCCCTAGCCATTAGGCCACATCCTCTCCCCTTAGGCTACGACTCACAGCAAGAGAGAGAGGCAGACGAGTTAGAACGGAGGAAGAAAAGAGTAAACCAGCGACAAAGGGTCATATCTGGGATTAAAAAGAACCGGCACGAATGGTGGACCGGCAGCACCCTACAAACATCACCGCTGAGCGAAACTCCCGGAAAGAAAAGTGTTTGGCTGACAGCCTTTCGACCTCCAAGGCGCCCGTGGAGGGGGAGAGATGACCTCAGCCGTTGTGAAATGGCCACACCAGTGTCCACGGCGGTGTTTTCATGCGCGCTGTCTCGGGTGTTTGGGACACAGGGCTGCCCCGGAAGGGAGCTGTGTGGGAGAGAGGATCTCTTTGGGCCACGGCCCTGCGTTAGCAGCTCGCTCCAAGGCCCGGTCCGCCGATGACAGCACCTAGCGCTCAAGGGCATCTTGTTGCCTTTTTTGTCCAGAAATCCGATGCACGTCAGAGGATAGAAGAGCTGAGGTAAGAGAACAAGAAGGAACAGTGCAGGGAGTGGGCCTGGAGTGCCGAGGGCGGAACCAGCCTCCCTCCAGCGTGAAGCTTGGCTTCAGTGCGCCTCTGACCTTGTTACCGACTCGTGGAAGTGAAACATGGGTAAAAGTAAGGTCGTCATGTCTCAGAATGTACAGGAGCGTGCTAGCGCGTAGGCTGCTCGTCATGGATAAGGCGGGCTATACAAATACAATTGCTAGTGAAACAAGCGCGCGCGCCTCGCGCTCAAAGTAAAACCAGCACAATCGCGCGGCAGCAGGGGGAGGGGGCCTGCGCGATTCCCTTGCGGGAGCGTGCAGCAAGGCGCGATTATTGTGACCATATGGCGCCACCATATGGCGCCGCGCGCTCCCGCAAGGGAATCGCCAGACGTGCACGCGTTGCCATTGCAAGCAATGCAACGCGTGCACGTTTTTGCCCCCAAAGCTGTGCCGATAGCTAAAGGTCTCTCCTATGCAGCGCATGCGCGTTGCGTAGGCGAGACTTAATGAGGCGAAGAAACAGGTCAAAGAAATCCTAGACCAACTAGAATACCAAGGTGTGATTGAAACTTGCACCTCGCCAATTAACAACCCTTTGTTTCCTGTCATGAAACCTGATAACACATATCGTTTGGTTTTAGATTACAGACATTTGAACACATGCACAAAAACATTTGCAGTTCAGAACGCACATAGTCCTGCATTCATGAATAACATTGTGCGGAAGAAATACAAAACAACACTAGATATCTCGAATGGATTCTTCTGCCAAAATATAGCTCCTGAAAGCAGATATTTGACAAGATTTTTTTCCCCTCTGCAGTCAGCATCAATTTTGTCGTCTGCCCCAAGGCTATAAGAACAGCCCTGGGCTGTTCTCGGCAAGAGTGTCAGAGCTATTACAAACTTGCGATGATGATGCAGTGTCCTACGTAGATGATATTTATCTGACGGACGATGAATTACTTGGACACTTGAGCAGGGTGAAAAACTTTATTTTTGGTTTTGCCAATTTGGGCTACAAATTTAACTTAAAAAAATCGAAAATTGCCCATCTCAGCGTCCTATTTTTGGGATATGTGCTGTCAAGTAAAGGGAAAAGCCTGGCCGCAATTTTTTTTTAGAATAATGCACGCTAATCCAACCTACAAAGACTCTGAAGGGTTTACGATCCATTTTAGGATTTCTAAATTTCGGTAGCACATACATTCAAGACTACGCAGAAAGAGTCAAACCTTTCTACGACCTAATCGGACAAGCGAACAAGTGGACTCAAAAACATAGAGACACTCTACGTTCAGTTCAAACTGACATGATAGCTTCAAAACACTTGCAGACACGAGTAAACGTCCGCGACCTGGTAATAAGGGTCGTCCCAGGGTTATCAGGGTATACCTACATCACGTTCAATGAAGGACAGACAGTTCCAATCGCATACAAGTCTCATTTGTACACGAATGCTGAAAATCGATTTGCAGCAACAGAAAAAATACAGACAGCAGTACAGACTGCTGTAGGCAGAGAAAGAGCGCTAGCACAGGGGAAACGCATCATCGCTGTAACCCCGATACTGACTTTAGAAGCGGTAACCAAAGCCAGCATTTCAAATACAAAGGCATTGCATCCACGTTGGATACAATGGGCTAATTCTCTCACTGCAACAGATGTAGAATATAGATACGATCCTACACTGCGAACACAAGCATTTCTGCAGTACGAACAAGAATACCCTCTCCCGAATGAAATCTTGCCTCTAGATCTGTATGAACACATCATTTACACTGATGGTTCTGCCCAGCCTGCCATTGGAAGTAAACAGCAATATAGCGCTGTGTGCGCTATATTGAAAGGTCGTATGCGGGATAGTAAGTTCTATCCCAGCAATAAAACTACGCAATCTCTGGGAGATTGCACAGCACAGCTGGCAGAACTGAAAGCCCTGATACTAGCACTACAGTATACGGATCGGGAATTCCCCACACTGATTGTGTGCGATTCATTTTACTGTGTGCAATCTTACAATAAATATCTTCACTACTGGGGCCAGAATGGGTTTAAAGACGCCAAGGGTTGCACGATAAAACATAAATTGTTGTGGGAACAAGTGGTAAAGCTGAAAGCATGCCTGCCACGGGCTCAAGTTATTCACACCTTGAGTCATCAGCGTATTGGCATACACGTTCAAGGGAATTCACTGGCTGATGAAGCCGCCAAGGCGACAGTGCGAACTGCTGCCATAGCTGCAATCACTCCTTCACACACGAGAATAGACGGAGATACTAGTAGCTATCAATGCCTCAAAGAATGGCTCTGCCATACTGCCAAAAGGATTTCCACTTAAGTACTCCTACAAGTTAGATGTGCAAAACACACCGTATGCTCAAATTCCAGGAATGGGGGATAGAGTAATACCAAACAACGATCCCAGATTAGGTTTAATGCACAAGTTACTAACTTGTGTAACGATATATCTGTAAGAGACAGTAGTTAGTGACAGATTCCTTACCTTAGAATATCCCCAGGCGTCAGGCTGGATCCGGAAAGTTTTTTGCGTAGCAGTACCCTTGCACGTCGGTAGGCGGTGTCGTGCGGCTCCGCGTCCGTCGTCGGCGTCGTGGTCGCCGGGATGACGTCGCGGGCAGTACTTAGACGCCGCCCCTGCGCGCTGACGTCAGTTCTGTACACGACTTTCCGCGCCAGGAACGCAGAGCCATGCAAGAAGCTGACATAGGTGTCTGAAAAATACTAGGGCACTGAAAGGGATGTCCTTAACCCTAGAAATCAGTTCGCAGAACGGGGAGGATGGGTGGGCGGTAGGAATCTGTCACTAACTACTGTCTCTTACAGATATATCGTTACACAAGTTAGTAACTTGTGCATCTGAAAGAGACACGTTAGTGACAGATTCCTTACCTTAGAATAGATACCCCAGCAATACCAACCCCGGTGGTGCGTCTGCGAACAAAGATCAGACAAGGAAGTCCTGGAGGACAGAACGGCCAAAGAAGCCGTCCCTCCGGACCTGACTGTCAAGGCAGTAATGCTTTGTAAACGTGTGCAGCGAGGCCCACGTAGCTGCCTGACAGATATCCTGCAGCGGAACACCGCGGCCCAAAGCAGTGGTAGCAGCCGTTGCCCAGGTGGAATGGGCACGCAGCCCAACAGGAGGCTCCTTCTTAGCCAAAGAATAGCAGGCTTTGATACACAAGGTTACCCAGCGGGAGATGGTTCTCTTGTGCACCGCCCGACCTTTTTTGGCGCCCACGTAGCCAACAAAGAGCTGGTCATCCACCCGGAAATGGCATGTGCGGTCGATGTAAAAGGAAAGCGCACGTTTTGGGTCCAGACGGTGGAGCCTCTCTTCCTCTCTGGAAGGATGCGGAGGCGGAAAGAAGGTGGGCAAAGTGATGGTCTGCCCAATGTGGAAGGCAGTAACCACCTTTGGCAAGAAGGACGGACGCGTCCTAAGAACAACCTTGTCTGGATGGACAGACAGAAAGGGAGGTTTACATGATAGAGCCTGGAGCTTACTCACCGGCCGAGCGGAGGTGACGGCCACCAGAAAGGCAGTCTTCAGAGTCAGAAGACGAAGAGGACAGTTATGTAGAGGCTCAAAGGGAGCGCACATAAGAAAGGTAAGAACCAAGTTCAAGTCCCACTGAGGCATCACAAACGGAACAGGAGGGAAGAGGTGTGTAATGCCTTTTAGAAACCTGTTAACAACAGGGGACTTGAAAAGGAGGGCTGATCAGGAAGCCTGAGGAAGGCCGAGATGGCACAAAGATAGCCCTTGATGGTACCCAGGGCAGAACCCTGTTGGGCCAGGGAAAGAAGGAACAGGAGAACCTCAGAGAGAGGGGCAGAAAGGGGATCCACAGCCTTTGCTGTGCACCATGCCACAAACTTGTTCCACCTGCAGGCGTATACCACCTTAGTGGAGGGACGCCTGGCTGCCAGAATCACATCACAAACTTCGGGAGGCAAGTCGAAAGGAATCAACTGCCGCCGCTCAATCTCCACGCAAGCAGGTGGAGGCTGGACAGGTTCGGGTGGAGGACCGTCCCCTGCTGCTGCGACAGAAGATCCTCCCGAAGAGGCAGACGGATCGGGGATCTACGCTCATACTGAGTAGCTCGGGATACCAAACTCTTCGAGCCCAGTCCGGAGCCACAAGAATGACTTGGGCCCGGTCGTGCCGAATCTTCTTCAACACTCTGGGTAGAAGTGGTATAGGCGGAAAGGCGTACAATAGACCGCAACTCCACTCGTGACGAAAAGCGTCGCCGAGCGAGTGCCGCCTTGGAAATTCCAACGCGCAGAACTGATGACATTGCGCGTTCTCTTCGGTGGCGAATAGATCTAACCAAGGCTCTCCCACTGTAGAAAGAGTCCTTGCGCCACTTCCGAGTGAAGACGCCATTCGTGATCCATCATGCACCTGCGGCTGAGTTCGTCCGCCCTGGCGTTCAGGGAACCTGCCAGGTGTTGAACCATCAGGAACATGCCCTGATGTTCCAGCCATGTCCAGAGGCGCAGAGCCTCCTGACAAAGGGTCCACGACCCCACCCCGCCTTGTTTGTTGCAGTACCACATGGCGGTGGTGTTGTCTGTGAACACCTGCACTACCTTCCCTTTGACAGAGGGAAGGAATGCCTTGAGTGCAAGTCGGATCGCCCGGAGCTCCAGAAAGGTTGATATGGAGCCGGGACTCCGCCCGGAGACCAGAGGCCTCTGATCTCCGCCTCTCCCATGTGACCGCCCCATCCCAGAAGGGACGCGTCCGTCACAACTGTGTGCTCTGGCTGGGGAAGGGAGAGGGATCTGCCCATGACCCATTGCCGGTTCGAGAGCCACCACTGCAATTGTTTTGCAGTCCCCTCCGAGATCTGGACGTGATCGGACAGGTTGCCCTGGTGCTGCGCCCACTGGAACTTCAGGTCCCACTGCAGAGCCCGCATATGCCATCTGGCATGATTGACCAGCAGGATGCAGGAGGCCATGAGGCCCAGCAGCCTCAGGGTCATCCGTACCGAAACCCAGGATAAAGGCTGAAAGATCGGAATCATAGCCCGAATATCCCGGACTCGCCGTTCGGGAGGATAGGCCCGAAACAGCGTCGTGTCCAGAACTGCTCCGATGAAAAGGAGCTGTGGAGAAGCAATCAGATGCGACTTCGGCACATTGATGGAGAACCCCAGCGAGTGCAGGAGTTCGGCCGTAGTCTGGAGGTGGGAGACGACTGCCTGGGACGAGCCCGCCTTCAGCAACCAGTCGTCGAGGTAGGGGAAGACTGGAACCCCTGCCCGGCGCAGATGAGCTGCGACCACCGCCATCACTTTCGTGAACATCCGAGGGGCACTTGTAAGGCCAAAGGGGAGCACGGTCAACTGAAAATGCTCGAGGCCTACCTTGAACCGCATGTAACGCCGGTGGGCCGGCAGGACGGGGATGTGAAAATAAGCGTCCTGCAAGTCCAACGCTACCAACCAGTCTCCAGGGTCGAGGGCAGTCAAGACCTGAGCTAGGGTGAGCATCTTGAACTTCTCCTTCCGGAGGAAGCGATTGACGTTCCGGAGGTCCAAGATAGGACGCATGTCCTCCTTGTCCTTTTTGGGCACCAGGAAGTAGTGGGAGTAGAAACCACGTCCTACTTCTGGGGTCGGAACATGCTCGATGGCCCTCTTGGCCAAGAGGGCCGTGACTTCCTTCTGCAGAAGTACCAACCGCATGTAACGCCGGTGGGCCGGCAGGACGGGGATGTGAAAATAAGCGTCCTGCAAGTCCAACGCTACCAACCAGTCTCCAGGGTCGAGGGCAGTCAAGACCTGAGCTAGGGTGAGCATCTTGAACTTCTCCTTCCGGAGGAAGCGATTGACGTTCCGGAGGTCCAAGATAGGACGCATGTCCTCCTTGTCCTTTTTGGGCACCAGGAAGTAGTGGGAGTAGAAACCACGTCCTACTTCTGGGGTCGGAACATGCTCGATGGCCCTCTTGGCCAAGAGGGCCGTGACTTCCTTCTGCAGAAGTACCAAGTGATCCCCTGACATGCGGTGGAATTGAGGTGGCATGGCTGGGGGGGTGGTCTCGAAGGGGAGGGAGTAGCCTCTTCGGACAATGTCCAAGACCCACCTGTCCGAGGTGATGGGACGCCAGTGGTGAAGGTGATGGCGGACCCTGCCCCCTACTGGTGTGCCGTGCACCGGAAAGGAGGGACTAGGAGGGCTTGGAGGCCGCGGACGGGTTGGAGGTGGTGGCCTGACCCGCACGCTGGTTGCCCGAACCACCACGGCGGTATCCACGTCCTCGGCCATGCGTAGACGCTTGCTGTGCGGGCCGGTGGCTGGGCAGCTGACGTGACTGGGCGCCCCTTCCGTGGCCACGAAAGGGGCGAAAAGCAGAGCTGAGCGGAGGGCGTACAACAGAAAGGCCCAGGGACTTGGCCGTAGCCCGTGAGTCCTTAAACCGCTCCAGCGCATGGTCTGCCTTTGAACCAAAAAGACCGACTCCATCAAAGGGCATGTCCATGAGTGTATTCTGGACATCACCCGAGAAACCAGTTGTCCTCAGCCAGGCGTGGCGACGTAGCGCCACCGTCGTAGCAAGCGATCTGCCCAGCGAGTCGGTGGTATCAAGGCCACAACGGATGGTGTATTTAGCCGCATCTCGCCCTTCCGCAATGGCGCGGGTAAGCAGTGTCTGGACCTCCTCAGAACACTGCGGCAAAACAGCCGCCACAGAATCCCACAGGGAGTGGGTATATCGGCCCAAAAGGCAAGCGGTGTTGACGGACCGCAAGCCAGCACTGGAGGAAGAAAAAGCCTTCTTCCCAAATTGGTCCAGGCGTTTGGATTCCCTATCCGGAGGGGCGGTAGGGAAGGCGGTTTGGGAGGCAGAGCCTTGGACAACCAAGCTCTCAGGGGTGGGATGTTGGGAGAGAAACAGGGAGTCGCCCGGAGCAGGGCGATGGCGTCGGGCCACGTTCCTATCCACAGGAGCCCCTGTGGTGGGTTTGGACCAGGTACCCAAAAGAACGTCAGTGAGTGCATCATTAAACGGCAGCACAGTCTCCGAAGAGGAAGCCGCCGGCTGAAGCACTTCTGTCAGGAGGTTAGTCCTGACTGCCACAGTAGGCAACTGGAGATGTAAGGCTCCAGCTGCTCTCACGCAACACCGTTGCAAAATTAGCCCCCTCCTCCGTAGCCACGGGAGGAGACAGCATGCCAGTGTCAGGGGAGGTGTCTAGACCACTGGCATCCCCAAGTTCCTCAACCCAGTCCGGGTCAAACTCACACTGTTGTGTGAGAGGGTCCTCAGACCCCTCCCAGCTCTCCTGGTCCTCCTCTTGTTCAAAATATGGAGGAGGAGGGACATTTGGGACCCAAGGTCTCATCGGCGCCGGAACCGACGTCGCCCGACGTCGGTCCGGCTCCATGTCCGGAGCCGGAGAGAACCGGGGAACGACGCCGTCCGGAGCCCCGGACGGCGTCAGCAACGGCACCGGGGACATCGGCGTCGGCGGAGGCGTGGTTAGGTCAACCGGCGCCGATGTGGGTTGCGGCACCACCGGAGCTGGGATCGAGGCCGGGGCCGAGGCCGGGATGAAGGCTGGTGGGACAGGCGGCGCCGGGACCGGAGTCGACGGCGGCGCCGGGGCAACCCCATCAGGGCCCGCGGGGCCCGAAGGCGCACCGGAGGGACCTGAAGGCCCAAAGAGGCGGGCCATGGCCGACAGGAATTCCTGTATTTCGGCCTGAGTCGCCCCCGACCCCGGAAAGAACGGGTAATTTGGGGCGGCTCTACAGGCATGTCCGGGCCCGCGGGGGCGGGGGCGGTGCCGACTGGGGCCTCAGCCGAGTTGCGAGACCGGCGAGGCGAAGTCTTAGAGTGATGATGCCGCTTAGACTTCTTGTGCTTCGACTTACCGGAGGAGCGCGAAGACTTGGATTCCGACGAACGGCGGGGACTCCGCGACCGGCCCCTCGACCTCTCCCGGGACCGGGGCTTGGTGCGGCGCGGAGCCGACTGCCGGACCTCGAGCAGCTTTCGAGACCGCTCTCGCAAAGCCTTCGGATGAAGTTTCCGGCAGTCAGGGCATGACTTCGTGTCGTGGTCTCGGCCGAGACAGAAGAGACACTCGAGATGCGGGTCTATGATCGACATCATGCGACCACAGGCCTCGCAGGGCTTAAAGCCGGGCATCCCTACGACACCTTAGGAGTCGTGAAGACTCGTTGAAGAAACAGTGAAAAAATTCACAAAAAAGGATAGTCAAAAAGTGACTAGGGCACTGCTCTTCCCGGATCTGCGCTTACTGGCGCGGAAAAAGAAGAACTGACGTCAGCGCGCAGGGGCGGCGTCTAAGTACTGCCCGCGACGTCATCCCGGCGACCACGACGCCGACGACGGACGCGGAGCCGCACGACGCCGCCTACCGACGCGCAAGGGTACTGCTACGCAAAAAACTTTCCGGATCCAGCCTGACGCCTGGGGATATTCTAAGGTAAGGAATCTGTCACTAACGTGTCTCTTTCAGATTCTAGCTGCACACGAGGGTCTGGGCTCTGCACACACAGGAAACACTGCAACAATTTCATTATTGAAGCAGAGTTACTGGTGGTCGGGGCTGACAAAACAAACAAAGGAATATGTCCTGAAGTGCGATATTTGCCAGCAGATGAAGGGTTCCACCATTCACAGGCCACCACAAACACCATTATTGATTTCAGACATACCCCTCGCATGTGTCTATTTGGACCACTGCGGCACCTTAAATTCAGACGGGGCTTACAAGTACATCTTGGTGGCAGTGGAGTCTTCATCGGGACATACGCAATTGGCACGATACATTCCGACCGTGGCCCTGCGTTTGGCTCTCGGCCTTACAAGGAAGCCATGGAAAGTATGGGCGTGGCCTTGCAGTACTCCTCCCCCTACCATCCGAAGGGAAATTCGGTGGTGGAGAGGAAAATCCGGGACCTAAAGCAATCCTTAACACCTAGGGTATTAGGTGAGGGTGGTAGTTGGGTCAATCACCTATACGGGGTCCAGAGAGCACTCAATAATATGAAAAGAAAATCATTGGGAGGCTGTACCCCTTATGAAATCCTGTTTGGAATAAGAATGTGGGTACCTGATCTCGATTGTGCCAGCACAGTGGCGGATGCAAAACCATTTCAACTGAATGACCGTTTGGCTGTTTTATAGAAACTCAATGAATTCCGGGCGTTACAAAGCAATGCGCAAGTCAAACACACCGCCACTAGGGAAGTGAAACCGTTTCCGGCAAGACCTGCCTGGGTCCCGCAGATTGGGGACCTGGTCAGGGAAAAGATCGTGGACAGAAGAGAGTTTGGGCCATCTTACAGAGCACCTGTACCTGTCCTGGCAGTTGTGGGAACAAGGACAGTACTTCTTCCGCCTCTTGCTGGCAAAAAAGAGAAAAGATTCATCTCCATTGATCTGATCAAACCGCATCATGTGGCCGATTCTCAACAGCAGGCCGCGAGGGGTTTTGAGTAGCCGCAGATCTCCTCTTGCTACTATACAGGAAGTTCAGATGGAAAGACTAATAACCTTTCAAAACTCCACTACACAAAATGAAGGAGTACCAAATAATGGAGCACAAATTATTCCAGTTGAAATTAAAAAACATCAAGAAGAAACAACAATGCAAGTTGCAATTTGGCCCAACAATGATGTCTACATTAATGTGCCTTCAAACGACATCTGCCAGTTCTACAAAACCTACAGAGCTACAAAAGATAGATCGAACTGCGTCTGGCTCCTTCATCAACTTCGATGATTTCTCCTCAGATCCAAGTGAACCTGATCAAACGCCATCCATTTCAAAGAAAGAGAAACTTCTACAATTCTATCTTTTGCTCAAATAGACTTACTTAGTGCCACCTTGGTAGCATATTTGGTTTGCAATAGGGGTAGTATACCTGTTAATTTGGATTGGCACAGTGACTGTTTGACCCCCACACTCGCCAGATGGTTGTCCAAGCCACGATTTTGGCCAGGCTGTATTACTGCAATAGTCTATTACTCGGTTCCAATAAATCTGTGATTAATAGGCTCCAGTGCACCATGAACGCAGCAGCGCGAACACTGCTCGCTCTACCGAAGTATAGTTCTGTTACAGGTGCGCAGCGCGGCCTCCACTGGTTGCCCATTGAGCAGAGAATCCAGTTCAAAGTGCTCTGCATCACTCATAAAATACTGGCGGGCTCAGGCCCGGTGATTCTCAGCGACCTATGTCATCCGACTTCAGGTAAAGTCATAACCCTTTATTATTCCAGTAATTACTTGAAATCTCTTAACTCTAACAAGGCAGACCAGAATTGTTATATTTTTCATCCAGATCACAGGCCCACTCAAACCCTGAAGAACTGCCCAGGGTGCAAAAACAAATTACCGGAAATAACGTCTCAACCGGTTGCTGCCCTAAAAGATAAACAAAAAAGGACAGGAAAAGACGCCTCCGGCACTGCCTGGAACTGTGTCCTCATCAATGCTAGGTCCTTGGTCAAGCATAGCATTGAATGTGCCTCCTTCATGGAGGACGAGGAGATAAAGATTGCATTTGTTACGGAAACCTGGACGGATGATGCTTCCGGTCCAGACCTGGTGAAAGCCACGCCGCCTGACTATCTCTGTTATTCGCTGAACAGGTCACAGAGGAAAGGGGGTGGATTAGCGGTCATACACCATAACTCTATCAAGTCATCTTTTAATCCACTAGTTAATGATGAATGTGAAGCTCTAGAGTTCTGTCTCTATCTCACACATCATGACTCCTTTAGAGGCACCCTTATCTATAGGCCCCCGGGCCCGAGAAGACGATTCGTAACTCAAGTAGGCAACATATTAGAAATAGGGTTAAACAATACCTCCTACACAATACTAGGTGACTATAACTTTCATCTTGAGTTAGTCTCTGACCCTGACACTGCCAATCTTCTAGATCTGATGAAGAGCGGAAATCTAGAACAACTGGTAACCGGATCAACCCAATAAGCAGGTCACACTCTAGATGGTATCTTTTCCAATAACCCTCAGTTATCATTTACGAATCTTCGCCCTCTAACATGGTCTGATCATAAGGCAGTACTGTTTAAGCTCACCACGCCCGAACACTCGGGTGCAAAACTTTCCAAAAAGTATCTTGAAAAAAGAGCATGGAAAAACATAGAAGCAGAAGATTTACAGAAACTGTTAATTTCAACTAACACCCTGCTTCCTGGAGATCTGGACGAAGCAACTAAATCCTACACCAAGTGGTTAGAAGAAGCAGGGAATAATCTAGCTCCCAAAAAACGGGTCCGCCTCCACAGGCAACTGCCTTCCTCACCTTGGTACTCACAGGAGCTCAGGGACCAAAAACTAGTCTGTAAGCACCTGGAAAGAAGCTGGAGGAAGGAATACAAGGACGAGGATAAAAAGGAATACAAATTGAGCCTTGCTCAATACAAACAGCTGCTACAAAATACCAAACATAAGTATTTTACTAAAAAAATCCACGATGCCAAAAACTCGCCCAAAGAGCTTTTCAAAACACTTAATACCCTAGCCCATCTTAGCTCCCCTTCTATCCCAGCGAGTCAAGAGTTATGCAACAAAATAGCCAAATTCTTTTTTGATAAGGTTAATGCCATTTTTCTAACCTTCTCTGACTCTTCAAATAGAAAGACACTCGACTCAACCACTAGCTCAAAGAAATAAATAAAAGACACAATTAAATTGGACAGCTTTAGCCCTCTCTCAGAATTGGATACCTATAATCTCCTAGTAAAAGTGAAGTCAGGCTCTCCGCACGACCCATGCCCGATAGACACAGTAAAATTAGCAGCGGAGACAGTGGTATGTAAACTAACATCTATCTTCAACTCAATGTATCTAGAAGGATACTTCCCGAGAGACTAGAAACAGGCTTCCATACTGCCCCTATTGAAGAAACCCAGTCTGGATGCCAAAGATCCGAATAATTTTAGACCCATTTCCAGACTACCTCTCCCAGCAAAAATTATAGAAAGAAATATGAACGCCCAACTCAACCAGTTTCTAAAACTATCTCAGGCGCTGAACCCTACTCAATATGGATTTAGAGAGGGTCACAGCACGGAAACGGCACTCATCAAGTCCACAGAAGAGATTAGGACCATTCTTGATCAAGGAGGTAGGGCCGCTCTGATCATGCTGGACCTTTCGGCAGCATTTGATACGGTCCATCACGCTCTGCTGATGGACCGACTAGAGGAGATAGGAGTTAAGGGCACGGCCCGAAAACTTCTTGAATCCTTTCTATCAGACAGAACTCAAATGGTCAACCTGGACAAATTTGAGGCAGAAGCATTTTCTTTACCCTGTGGAGTTCCGCAGGGGTCTTCATTAAGTCCGACGCTTTTTTACATTTATGTGTCCTCACTGGCACCCCTAATTGAATCCTTTGGTTTTAGTTTGACATCCTACGCGGATGACACCCAAATTGTGGTGGCAATACGACCTGAGTTGTTACAGGACACCGCATCCAGATTGCAGGACTGTATGAACGCGGTGGGGGCTTGGATGGCACAAAATTGCCTAACACTAAACTCCGGCAAAACGGAGGTTGTGCTTTTCAGCAGCAATCCTATTTTCTAGACCCCTGACTGTTGGCCGAACTCCTTAGGTCCACTGCCCACCCCGACTAGAAAGGTGAAGAACTTGGGAGTGTGGATTGATAACACACTCAGTTTCAAGGACCAGGTGAACACCGTGGCATCAACCACTTCGTACATCCTCAGATCTTGCAAAAAAATAATGCCACTACTACCTAAAGACGCACAACAAACGGTTGTCACTGCATTAATAATGTCTATACTGGACTATTGTAACAGTCTTTACCTCAAGTTACACGAAGGATCAATGAACAAACTACAAATTCTGCAGAACACTGCGGCCAGACTCCTTACGGGCACCCCTAAGTATGTATCGGTTACAGCCGTGATTAAAAAACTTCACTGGCTGCCGGTTTGGAAGCGCACCCAGTTCAAGGCTCTATGTCTGGTCTTTAGACCTCTTCAGGGAACGGGGCCAGACTTTTTAAAACAACACTTCCGCTGGTACTCACCAAAAAGAGCACTTCGGTCATCAGATGCTAAATTGGTAGTGATGCCCTTGGTGAAACAAGCCAACTGGGGTGGTAGAAGTTTCATAGCCAATGCACCTAGGGCTTGGAATACCCTAACAATACATCTGAGATGCATGACCAATCTAATGGCCTTTAGGAAGGCATTAAAAACTTGGCTTTTCACAAATTAGGCTGCTCAATACCCCAAACGCTTGATTCCCCAGTAGGTCTTCACTTAGTGCCAGGACACCTTCGGGTAACAGTTGCGCTCTACAAATGCAATTAACATTAACATTAACATCAATACATTCTGACTCGTACTCTCCGCTCTGCTGATCTTCATCTGTTGCGGGTACTGCGGTTCCGCAGATCCAGAGCCAGAGGACGCTCGTTTTAGGTGCTTGCACCGACTCTATGGAACTCATTACCACGATTTATCAGGAACATTTCTAATCTCTGGTCCTTTAGAAAGGCAGTAAAGACCTGGCTGTTTCAGTGAGCGGTAGCCTCTCCTGCACCCTTCCCTCTGACAATTAGCGCTGGGATGTCCCTTTGCCGGGACAGCCATGCGCTCTAAAAGTCCCATAACATAACTGTCTTTTTTCTGCTTCTGAACGGACATTATCTCCCAGAACGCTCTGCAGTACAATCTGTGAACTTGGTCCTGAAACCACATACGTCATCACACCGTGAACAAAGAGACTTGTCTCTGGTGAACATTACAGCAATTCCAGTACCTGATAGTAAAGTTTGGGATAAAGTTTCATATGATGTATTCGGTCCCACTGAACATTTAAAAATTCAACATGTTCAAAATTTCTTTAAATGATTTCATTACCGCTAGTACACTCTCATAGAGCAAGTGTACCACACACTGCTAACACTTGCCATCAATGGGACCATTGCCAGACACCACCAAAGAGTAGTTCTGCTCCATTCGCACAGAAATGTGCATACTTTTCAGGGTTCAATAAATCAGACCCAGAATTGTTTTACTACAAACTTGCACAGACTAATGCAACAACGAAGAAGATTATGCTGACTAATACTAAGCGGATATATTCAGCACCTTTTATCTCCCAACTGTCAATACAAGGTTTCGACTACTGGAGAGATACCATAGACACAAAATCTATCTGGGGGACAAGAGAGTGGCAGGTTCAGGGAACTGAGGCTTTATTCAGAGCTTGCCTTATACCATTACAGATGATTTTCCTGAACAGAACAGTGCAACAGACTACCTGTTACCGGTTTGTTAAAATCAAAGACCTGAGAACACCGAGCATCCCCTCACCCACAGCTATTAAGGGTATCTCAAATAACACACTAACAAGTGAGGGTACATGTGGTATAAGTACATACAATTCATCATCTCCTGATTGGAAGGGTTGGTTGGTTTGGCCTGTAGACACGAATATGTGTAACTCAAGATTCAAGGGTACCACCGAAGGGTTTAGTATCCAATGGCCCGACCCACGCTATGTACACAAAGACGACCCAGGGGTAGTGACTTCCTATAGTGTCGGAAAGTCGTGCCTAGATTGGCTAAAGACCTCAACACTATCACAGGTGAAACAACACTTGTCCCTTCTGTCAGACAACATGGATCTTAGGGATTTCTTTCTTGTTAGGTCCCAAGAAACCACGTAGGAAACGCTTCTTATATGCCATCTACAATGAAGTCTGGAAAGTCTCCCAACAGGAAGCTGCTGAGAGACTTCGTGAAATCGATAGAATTAACCTAGAAAAGGCCTTAGCTGTGGTAGACAACGGCATGACCACACTCTCGTCTCGTATATATTCACTGGGCAACATTGTGTCCTCAGCTATCGACATAATGGAACAAGATTCGTCTATTCTACAACATGGGCATTGATTTGGAGGGCTTTATTGAAGATATTTTAGAGTTTAAGGGACAAAAAAATCCAAGGCATAATATACGCAGCAGTGAAGGGCCTGAACATATTGGGATGGTTCCATCTAAGACTTTTTGCATTGGTACTTAAACCTGGAACTAGTGAGCACGTGCTTGTGGTTAAAGAGTTTTCGGCATCCAAATCTATGGAGATTGAATTTCCTACTTTTTTCCCCTCTGATCTAGGAAGAATTGCAGGGTTTAAGCACATGATAAAAGAAAAAACAGGGAGCCATCGCAGTTAAACATAAAATAGGGTCCGTACTGCTCAGTCTATGAGTTGATCTACAAATGGAATTGGTCAGCCTAGAAAGTAAGGGTGCAATTGAACCTATAGAGTTCAGTTTGTGGTTGTCACCTTTGGTCAAGAGCGCAAACGCAATGGTGACATAACGCTCTGTGTGGACCTTAGAAGTTTGAACAAAGAAATCTGGGTGGATTTCCATCCCTTGCCAAGAATATAGAATTTGTTAAAAGAAGTAGGTGGGGTGGAATGGTTTTCAAAAATTTACCTGGCGTCCGCTTATCATCAGGTAGTTCTAGATGAATCTTCCAGTCATTATATGGTTTTTAATTTGCCATTAGGTACGTTTCAGTTCTGTCGGATATCCTGGTTTTTCAGGATGATGTCTTGATTTATGCGAAGCATTTGGAGAAACCTGACAAAGTACTCAGATTTGTGCTGTGAATTTTTGCTGATAAAAGAGTTATGGTCAAGAAGGAGAAATGTGAATTTTGGAGAAAAAAATAATAATTTCTAGATCACACTGTGTTAGGGGATGGTGTTGTCCCCCAAGACACGGTCTGGTTAAAGCGGTGGTTAAATGCCCCAACCACTCATTCATTGCGCTCATTCATAGGGCTCCATGAATTTTAGGCCAGGTTTATTTCTGGATATGTTTAAAAAATGAAGAATCAAACTAATATGTGAAAGGCAAGTGCATCTTTTGTCTGAGATGAAAATTGTCAAGAAACAGTCTGAGGTGGTGAAATCGCAAATGACTAATGCAAGGGCATTGAGTTCGTATGATCCTTCTTGTCCATGCACACTTACAGTGGATGCTAGTAAATATGGACTAGGAGCGGTGCTGACTCAAAATACCACAAAGGGTAAAGTCACTGTGAGCTATGCATCCAGGGTTCTCTGTGAACCAGAACTGAATCATTCAGTAATGGAAAAAGAGTTGTCGGCTTGTTACTAGGCTACTGAAAAGTTTAGGAAGTATGTGTGGGGAAGGGATTAAATATGCAACACCATGCATAGCTCCTCTGACCACTAAGCTATTACAATATGACTTCGATGTCAAGCACATACCGGGCAAGAACAATGTAATGGCTGATTTGTTATCCATTGCCTTTTTCTAAGGAGCAGGGGAACTTTCTATTGAGGATGGTGTGCTCGTAAGGGGTGACAAGGGCAGTGCCTCCTGCAGATATTCGGTAAAGACTGATAAAGGCTGCTCGTGAAGGTCATTTAGGAGCCACCATGACAAAAAAAAAAAAGAGTCCGAGATTATTACTGGTGGCCAGCTATGGACAAAGATGTTGATGCAGAGGTGAAAGTGTGTGTGGTATACAACAGTGCAGAGAAGGGTTTAAAAGTGGTGATGCCTCCGTTACATCCAATCGAGCTCCCTGACAGACCTTGGGTCAAGTTAGGCATGGATATGATTGTCCCTTTTAATTTTCTACCCCATCATAGGCACTATGCTTTTGTACTCATGGACTACCATAGCGAATGGCCAGAGGTACATTTCGTATCTTCACCTACTGAAAGCACTGCAGTAGCTTTTCTGAAGGACATTTTTGCAAGAAAGAGTTTCCCTGAGAGTATTATTTCAGACAATGTGGTAAATACGTAAATGCAGAAATGGAAACGTTTCTGCGAGAATCAGGTGTGACACCTCAAGAGTTCTCTATACCATCCCCAAACCAATGGGTTGGTAGAGAGATTGAATAGAGTGGATGGTGGAATGTATCAAGTGCGTGAAGAAGAATGGTTATGATTAGGGCTCCCGGTTTTATGGTATTTTTTTTTTTTACATTTCCGTCTGTATTTATCCATATTTATTTTTTGTCAACTTTATCTGTATTTATCCATATTTATTATGGGTTTGTGAAAAAAATAAAGCTGAAACTGGTATATTTCCGCATTTATTTAACTAATAAATAAGCACTCATGCTTGGATGCCTGCCAGGTTTCAGTGATATGAACACCCGCAGAAGTTAAATCAATGCCCTTATATGAAAATATGCACATTTCAGTATTAGCATTGTGCATATCTACTGCTGTTTAAGCCTCTTTACTAAAATTCCTTTCTTTAACCCCCACCCAACCCCCCCCTACCTATCAGTCCACACAGTTATTGGCCTGGCATTGCAAAGTGTATTTAGAATCACTCAAAAATCACCCAATTCCGTTTTTATCCACATTTAAAAATAAATACAGACAAGAAAATAAATGTTTTTCTGTCTGTATTTATCTGTAAAAATCAGTAAAAACGGAAAACAGGGAGCCTTAGTTATGATGTTAATTGGGCAGTGAACAGCATGTTATGGTTCTATCGCACTACTCCACACTCGACTACAAAGGGGTCTCCGTTCCTGATACTGAGAGAAAGACAGCCTACTTCCGTTATGTATCCTGCTTGGTTGGTAAGATCCATTGGAGACACGGCTAATGTAGAAGTGGGTCAAGAAGCCATGTTTAAGAGAGTATGTGAAGCACAAGGTAAACAAAAACTCATGCATGATATTAGGAGGTGTACCAAACCACAATGTATTCAGGTGGGAGATGTGGTACGGGTTAAAAAACCTAATTTTGTGAGAAAAGGAGATGTCAGTTATGGTGAACCGATGAATACACAAAAGTGGGCTGCCCCTTGAATCAATTCCTATGTTTATCTAAAGAGTTCTATAGAGATGCACTACCAGTGGGGGCATCTCATAAAAAGTTACGGACTGGCCTCACACACCGCCTGGTGTCATGCTTCATCATCGGCTGTCCTCGCCCTCTAAAAACTTGGTTTGATCGAGGGCGGGCATACACCTGGAGACAGGGATGCGCTTCTAAATCTAAGTGATGGCCGTGGGGGAGTGATAAGTGATTTAAAAACCATTACATTAGTCCATGTGCTATGCTTTATTCAAATGGTAAATGTATGGTGGTTAAAAACTAAGTGAACGGTGGTATGGGATATTATTCTCCCTTCACCGTATGAAATGCGGTCGACATGTTTCTGCTGAGGTGTCCCCAAAGGGTACGTAGCATTCTTCAGGACCTAAAAAAAGGGGGGGAAAGGAGGGGGTTACATACTTTATGTGTTCACTTCCTTTTAACTAGTGAAAAATGGAAAGAAAATCCTGTCGCTAGATCAGGGGAGGGGTTAAAAAAACACTATGTAGGTGGATACTTCCCTCTTGGTATAGTACCACTGAGAGTAACTCCTGTATTTCTACCCTAAACGCTCCATGGGAGGGCTGAGGTGGAAGGACCTACTTAGACTTTTGTCTAGTTTCAGTGCTTCCAGCCGTTCTTCCCGGAGGCGTTCTCTCTGTCTCCCCGCTGATGGTGAACCAGCATATGTAAAAAAAAAAATAAAAAAAAATTATGGAAATGCCATATGAGTTGTTGGGGGTCACTGGTGAAATTTTGGGAATATGGTTAAGGTAATGGAAGAAAATCTTTGTAGGAAAACACCAACCCCAGGATCTGAAGCATCAGGTGATTCCCAAGACGACTCTATAGGCCCAGATCACCAGAAGAGGCCGAGTGTGGGTTTTGATAATCCCCAGAGGTCTAATCAGGAGAAGTTCATACCTTGGAAATACAGGTAAGTAACCAAGAGTAACAGTTTAGCCTGATACTTTATTTGGCATCAAATGTTTTGAGATTTATAAGTCTGTGTATAGTAAATTATTTTGTATTCATAAAAGTTGTCTGGGTATCAAACGTGGGTGGTGTCACGATTTGCTCCTTGGACTCTCACTCCCACCACCAGAGGGGTGCATAGTGTGACTTTCCTGTGTTCTAATAAGCTTCCAGATACTCCCCTCCATGCATATCCTGACTTCCATCCATTTGGTCACTATTTGGGAATTGACATCCATTCCCAATCCATGCCGGGTTTTGTGGAAGCCAGACTGCTCATGCATGAAGCCAGCCTGCTAATGTTTGACACACTGTTACCTAGAATTCCCTGCTCACTGCTTCGTCTCCACCCCTGCAGGCCAAGGATGGGTGGAGGAATTCAGCTCACTTGTGGCTGGCTGCTGCTAGCCTGCTCACACCTGATGCATGTGATTACTCTGAGCTCTTTTAAGCCCCAGCTCCCTTCAGGCCAAGGTTGGTCATGGTAGCTGGGTACTGGTGAGACCGACCCTCGTTTCCAGTGCTCCCTGAGTTTTTGCTATCCTTGTTTCCAGTGTTTCCTGCGCTTTAGTTATTCCTTGTTCCTGAATAAGAACTGCTTGCAGTGCTACCTAGACTCCTGAGCTTTAGCACAATTCTAGTTCCTGCTCCTGAGCCTTAGCATTCCTTGTTCCTGAGCTGCAGCAATTTCCCTTGGTCCTGAACTAGCACTGCCAGCAGTGCTACCTTGACTTTTGAGCTTTTGCTCAATTCTAGTTCTACTTTGTTTTCTTGATTCCTGAACCAGCACTATTCTTGTATACCCTTGTAGCCTCCCCTTCTGTACATCCTTTTCCAGTCCCTGCTTTTCTTCCCATATCCTTGGTTCCAGTTCCTAGTTTGCTGTCTTTCTATTCCTGCTGTATTGCTTCTATTACCTTGTGTGTTTGTTACTTATTTTCTGCCAAGTGTGCCCTGTGATTTCTTCCTTTCCTGTTAAGCACTCCTCCTTGCTAGCTCCTTGTATATTGTGCTTGTATTTAGTTCTACCCCCTTGCCTTGCGTGTTCCTGTTTTATCGCCATGATCCGTGTGCACAGCTGACTACCTAGGTGGTGTTTCTTGTTCACTGTGCGTGTTGTCTTTGAGTTACATTTATAACATCACCATAGGTATCAGCTCCACAGACCCTGCCCTTGTATGCATATCCTATATGTGGGTATTTGCAGTCAGTATCTGTAACAGCAATTGTGGGTGAGGAACTAACTGAGCTTCATTCTTACCGTGTGGAGCTCCCAAGTGCTTTACCCCACATTCCCTTTATTGTTAATGTTGTTTTATATATGTGTATTGCACATCCGTCCTGGGTGTAGTGATTCTAAATGCTGAACTGCCTCATGAGTGCCTGTCCTTTCTGAGTCTTAGCCATCTTGTTCATTCGTGCAGGCTTCCCCTTTGGATCCCTTTTCTCCTCTGACTTCCTGTGTGATCCTGGGCAGTGCTGTACTCCTTTTTCTGCTTCATTTTCTAACCAGTTACCAGTCTTTGCCCAAGTCCCTGACTGTGTCCCAGACAGTCCCTGACATGTGGCCTATGGAAATGTATCATTTAGGCTTGTTTTTCCAAGTAGGCTTTCTTATTGTATTTTGTTCTCAATTTTATATCTTTTGAATTGCTTTATTTCTTGTTATGAATAATTGCTTGATTTATGAAAAAAAATGTGGTGGTGTTCAGCCTCAGTGTTATGAGACAATGGAATGTTGGTTACTGAGTGTTCTGCTGCATTCGTCGCGTTAGAAGCATTCCAGGATTGTCAGTTGGGGTGCTCCTGAGTCGACTCTGCGGCGGTGGCTCTCGGAATGTGACTAGGAAGATTAAAGCAGCATTTATTCAACTTATCTGATGGTTCTAGTCTTGTATAATCAACACTCAGCGAGACCTTTTTGCCACCGCAGAGACTACTCTTCTTCTCTCAATTCTGTCCCGGTTTCAGAAACCAGGTTGGTAGGGGATAGATGCATTGACATGTCCATGGCCTCTAGTTCTGCTGTACACATTCCCTGCCTTTTCCCAGATTCCGAAACTTCTCACCAGGTTAAGGAGAGAGAAGGTGTTCCTTATTCTAGTAGCCCACTTTTGGATAAAGATGGGATGGTTGCCCTTGATGAAAATAATGTTGAGAGCTGCGGAATAAGCCATCCGATTGAATCACAGTCCCCTTCGATCACCCCTTCTTCCCCTGGATTAATTCAGGAGAAAGTGAATAACAGTATGGCTAGTGAAAGTAGGGATTTAAAGAATCAGGGGCCCTCTTCACCTGTGGTTCACTTAGTTCAGCAATCTAGATTTTCCACTAGGAAATCATATGATCATCATTGGTCATCCTTCTCTAAGCGGTGTCCTGAACAATCTTTAAACCTTACAGATTGTTAATCTTTATGAATCGTTCAATTCTTCCAGGATGGTTTTGAGAAGGGTTTAGCGGTTGCTACTTTAAAGAACAATGATCAGCTATAAAAGCTGTAAGAGCTCCAAGGGGTATTCACAAAATGGATGGCATAGGTGCGAGGTTGTTGAAAGGATTTTCATTAATGAAACCAAATATCAAGGTTCCTATTCCTTTTTGGGATCTTCCCTTGTTTCTTAATGTGCTACATCCATTTGAACCACTGGAAGAGGTATATTTAAAAAACTTACCCTTGAAGGTGTGTTTTTGCTGGCTGTTATATCAGCTTGCAGGCTTGGAAAGTTGGGTTCATTGTCCATTAAGTCCTTATTTAAAAGACTTTTTTTAGACAGACTGGTTCTTAAATTAGAGCCAGGTTTCTGTCCTAAGGTTATAACTACTTTTCATCAGGGACAAGAGATAATTTTGCCTTTTTTTTAACACCATCTTCAAATGTCGACGAAGAGGCTTTACATACATTGGATGTGTTGTTGAGAGTTTTAAAAATGTATTTGCCCAAATTTCACGACTACAGACGTGGTCTTGTTTGTGAACTTTGGTGATTTCCATCATAGACAAAAGACTTCTATTCAGACATTAAGTAGATTGATCAGATCATTTTGATGGCTTAAGCATCCCAGGAAACAGCCTTGTCGAGCGGAGTACAGGGCAGTCCACTCATCGTATGGCTGCATCCTGGGCTGAGGCTTGTGGGGCTTCTATTGTGGATATATAACACTGCTGCTTAGGTTACATCATCTACTTGTGTTTCCCAGTACAGACTGGATGTGCAGAATGCTGAATCTATGAATTTTGGATACAGTGTATTGGCAGCCGCTATACCCTGAATGATTGTATCTCCTAAGTTTGCATAAAATGTTCTTGTTTGCGTTATTTGGGAATGCTTGTTATTTATAAGAGTATCAGGTTGTATTGATTGCTCTGGTATTGACTCAGATAGTAAGTAGTGGTATGAGAAAATGGGCTGAGGGGGATAATGATTCAATTACTTACCAGTAATCTTCATGACTCTAAATACCCTTTTTCTTGTATCAATACTTACGGCCCTACCTCTCGTTCCCCTTCATAACCTGATTCCCTTCTATAGCTTGAGACGTCACAATTAAGTGTTGTGGACTCGGTCCCCCTTTATTACCATACTGGTAGGAGGAGCATGGAGGTGGGATAGAAAGTGTATTACTTTATGCTTTTTGATTGGCTCTAGCTAAGTCATGTGGTGCCTGGGAGAGGCTAAACACCTCAAATAGTAAGTATTGGTACGAGAAAAAGAGTATTTGGAGTAATGAAGATTACCCGTAAGTAAATAAATCATTAGCTTTGTTGCCAGTGCACTTGTCTGCAGTGGATAGTACAGGCTACTGTATGCGCATAAACTTTAAGTGCTGCACATGGATCATAGTCTGCCTAAAAACCTGGATAGTGTGTATAGATAGAAATGCCAAAATAGAGAAGAAATTCTCTCGGAAATGCAAACTACTAGAAGAGGTGGACAGCAGAACTCTCTGCAAAGATTCGTAGCAACAAAAGCAATTGGAGCCAAGTAAATAGACTGTTTTGCGTTAAACGTCTTACCTCATTCAGTGTGTTTGCTATAAAACAAAATTGCTAAATGCCTACTAGCATCATGCACGATTGCCCTCAAACAAATAAATTACTGAAAAGCATAACTTTGTACAAAGTAGAAGGTGACAGCTGTGCTCTGCTGCCTACGATTAACAAAACACCTCCATAAATGACTTTACGACACATTTATCATGGCTTCTGTTTCCTTGACGTGATGTGCACGAACCGCCAATAATTGTGCTGTACACAAAATTACAGCAGATTGCTTTCTTTATAAGTTTTATTGGTGACAAGCTTTGCCAGGATTCTCTGAATATATTTTCAAGCCGCAGACTTGATGTTAGTGTCCTGGGAAATGAGTTGTCCACATAAATCTGTAATATACAAATCATCAGCCTCTCTCACCCGCTGCCAAATCTCCCTTAATTGTATGACAAGAGATACATGTGAATAGTCGGTCCTTTCTCTAGTGTGGGGACCGAACGCTTGTCTTCGCTTGACAGACATAGGGCATCTTTTAATTACGACCGTCTTTATTATTTGCTTTAAAAGTACTCCATCCTTTAATTGTATAGAAAACGGTTAAACAAGAATCAGAGAGACAATGAAAAAACTACAACAATGCTATTTGCATGAATGAAGAAAATTAATACATACCCAGCTACAACCCCTTTGTAAACTCGCGGTCCCTAAGAAATGAGGAACATTAACCTAGGAAGCTTTGTCCTCATTTAAATGCTACATCACAAAACGTCTTGATTTCATTGATAAGGAATAGGGCTCCACCTACCTAATTTCAGGCGACCATACAAAGGGGCAGAACTGAAAGAAAAGCACCAAGGTGTCGGAATTGACTTCCCCAGATTTGCAATATGGGGCCTTAGACTTAAATTCAACCAAATTACATTACGGGTGATTGAAACTAGGGGAAGAACACAGAGTGGATATTTCACATTCAGCATTTTCAACCAGAGGAGGGTGGAGCTAAGTTAATGAAGAAATGCTCATGCCATCACCCCCTTTATGCTCACTTAAGCATATCCCGGATTGGACATGCCGCTGTCATCGAAAAAATAAATTCTCTGCTTCGGCCCCGCACGTTGCAGGAGCTACCGACCGCAGGTGTGATGCTCTGTGCAAGCAATTGAAACTATCTCGCCCTAAAGCAATGATTAAACCTCAAAATACCTGCTGATGTCTGAGCAGTAGAAGTCGTTTGCTCGAGTACATGATTGGTCCAAAGACCACAATCGATAACCCTCAGACCAAGATAATGAGAAAAAAAAACTACCTTGAACGGTTTGTCACAACTCAAACTTTTTTGGCAACATATTTTATTGGCAGTTTCATGACATTCACGGCACAAAATCAGTGACAAAACAGTGGGTAAAACATTCCAATCTCATAAAGAAGGTTGGGCATAGATAGTACAAAGCAGTGCACTACATAACAAACCAGTCAACACAACGATCCTCCCTCCCCCCACCCCAAAGCCTAGTCTGAATGTAGCAATCCTATCATCTACTCAAAGTAAGCAGCTGAATGGGTCGCTCGTCCCAGGGGACAACACTGTTACGTAAGGGGGAGGGGGGGAGGTGACTGTGTCCCACCATCTCCCTGGGCATTATGTGTGGAAGCAGCCTACGAGCCCTCTGCTTCAGACTGCAGCTCCTCTATTGGGGCCACCTCCGATGAGTATTGTCCCTTCTTGGCCACCCGGAGCAACGTCGCACCCTCACACTCTGACCATTTCCCTAGCTTCATCGTCCATTTAGTAATTTGCGGATCCGAGTGTTTTTGCAATTAATCGTGATCTTCTGTTTCGCAAGAATCAACGCTAGGTCTATAAACCCTGAGGTACCTTTGTGTTTAGCCGACCTCGGGAACATCCCCAAGAGGCAGGCCGCAGGCTCCGCATTAAGTGCGCGTTCCGTGACTTCCGTAATCAGGACCACCGCGCTCCCGTCCAGAGCCCCTCCACCTGAGAACAGCTCCATATCATATGGTACATGTCTGCGCCCAACTGGTTGCACATAAGGCACCGAGCCAGCTCCCGGGAAAAATGTGTTAATCCTTGCAAAGTGAGGTACGCTTTATGCAGGTAATAAAAATGAATCTATTTTAAACAAGCATTTGGGGAAATCCGGGGTATCTCAGCTAAGATCTTACCCAGTCCGTGTCCATGATAGGAGTGCTGACTTCGGCCGACCAGGTGTCTTTGAGGGCGGTAAGGAGAACGCTTGTGTCTGTCGGAAGGGCAGCATATAGGCCCGTGATTGCCCGGTATCTACCTGTACACAAGACATGGCATCCTTGTAGGGGAAAGGGGAGGCTCTTCCTGCCCCTGTCACCAGCACCACCACAGCAGCGCACTGACTGCGTCATGGAAGAGAAAGTGACACGCCAGCAAGTCGTAAGTTATCTGCATGTCCTCAACTCAAACAGACACTCGAGATAGTACCATGGGCCCATCGCAGAACCCTTTTTATATTTTAATAATTACTTGATCAACAACTGTCCACGTTTACTAAAGTGCTTAATGGAGGAGGGGCAATCCTCTTTAAGACAGAGCAGTAATTAATACATGACATAAGTAAATTGCGCACTTTGGTTTTTGAGGATGGCTACGGAGAATCCCGCCTCCGAATAGCCGTAGGTGATCGCTGCCCCGCCCCCTCTGGTGGAAGCCATTCAGTTGAGTCCGGATCGCGATGACAAGGAACGTGGTGAATGCCGTGTACTGAAGCGCCAAGAGAATACGGAGGACGCTGCCCGCTGCTCGAGACAGCTTCGCCAGTGCGCTGCACACGGGGAAACAAAAACGATAAAAAAAACACTGATGGCTATGGTCAGCTGAACGAATAAAGGCATTCTGGCGGTAAGAATCCGTGTACGTTTAGGGGCTGGGCTGTAAGTAACGAGGCACACGAGCCAGGACATATGTTATATACGTTGGGACTGAACGGCAAAAGTGCAGACGCTGTTTGTGGATAATGCTCAGCCGACAGAAACAAAGTAACTAAGAAACCAAATAAACTAAAATCGGAGCAGCCAGGGGCAGTGAGGAGGGCCAAGGCGGTAGTGCTGTGTTGTGCTGAGCTGACGGTGTATAACTAAGAGTGCTGGTTTAAAGAAAGAGAAGGAAAAAAAAAAAAAGGGGGAAATTATAAAAAAAAGAAGGAAGGAAAGAAGGAAGAAACCAAGGAGTAATTATGTAGCGGATGCCAGGAATGCTTAAAGCTGGAATTGTAGTGGTTTTACCTGATTTCACGCTCTTAGTGCTCGGTACAATCAAAATCAACTTGCAAAAAAGTGCTAAACCTGATTAATTAATTGGCCTCAGGAGATCTCAGGGGTCCAGGGATTTAGGATTCCTGGTATATGATTCTCACGATTTAAGAAATCAAAATAAGATGGGGAGACACCTGAGACAAGCTAATGCAATAGCTAAAGTGGACTCTACAACGGGGCTGAAAGGGAAAAAACGAATAATGCAAGCAAAGGGTGCAGTATCTTCTGCCAAAGCCCCCGCCTCAGCAAATGTTTCAGCTATGAATTCAAGCTTTGAAAGCTCCGTAGAAGACATCCCTGAGATGCAGTCCGAGTTACAGCCAAGGGGCGAGGACCCTACTCTCGTAACGGAAGGACCCAAAGATGGAGGAATGGGACAGACTTGTGAGTCAATGCCAGGGAGCGGGCAAAAAGCCGAGCTAAAAAATTGTAAAGATTATCCGTTGTTCATGAAAAAGAGGGCTCAGCTTACACCGGATCAAGATTTACTACATTTAAACACAGCATTGCCAATGTCACCTGAGGAGGATATTGCAACTAATTCCCTGGAAATAACACATGTCTCTCCATCTTCCCAGGTTTTAATCTCAGCCTTGGCTCACCCAGCTCCTCCTCAGCTAGTTCAAGAAGGTCAGCGGCAAGGATATGGAAGTGTACTGGTTTCATCTGACCAGCCGTTGCTCTTTGAACAATTGTCTTCTGCTAAAGCCCCAAACCAACAATTGGCGAACCGGCCTCAGTCCCAGGAAACATCTCGGACAGTAGGGGAGAGGCTAGGCCAAGTGGCCGACTTGGAGAGTAGGGGCTTGCAGGATGACTTCGAATGTCTGACTAGTGAAGCTAATACACAGCAGCTCGAGATAAAGACTTTGCTTAATCTCATATTGGATGAGATCAGGGCAATGAAGAAGTCTCAGGAGAATGAGATAGCCGCTCTTCATCTTCGTTTGGAGAAAATTGAAGAATCAGTTGCAGGTGTTCCCGCAAGATTTCAGGAAGCTGAACTCAGGATAGTTCATTTAGAGGACCAGATGAGTTCCATGATTCAGAAAATCAATTCAGCAGCCTCAGATAAAGCTGTACTCTAGAACAAGCTTGAAGAACTGGAAAACCATTCACGTCGATCCAATCTTCAGATCGTTGGAGTGCCCGAGGGCATTGAGGGAAGTAATACTCTCTCATGCGTTTAAACTTTTATCAAGCAGAAAGTGCTCCCAGATTTCACCGGAGACCTAACACTAACAAGGGTGCATCGGGTTCCGGCTCACTCCATTCCTAATTCTAAGTTCCCTCGTACAATTCTTACTAACTTTGCTGATTACAGAGTTAAGGAAAATATTTTGTCGAAAGCAATTCAGCAGAGACAGTTTTCCATCAACGAGGGGACTAAATGTCGAATGTTCCCTGATATGTCTGCTGTTGCGGCCCGCAGACGTAAGGAGTTCGTGAAGTTGCTGTATTTGTTTAAAGCTCAGGGGGCTCAGGCATCGATTGCACAGCAATCCAAGTTAAGGGTGTTGGCTAAGGGAAAGTTCCACATGTTCTCACGAATAGAGGAGGCACAAGATTTATTGAAAGAGATTTCCGCTGTAAAGTGAATTTGTGTTATTTATGATCATTTATGATGGGGTTCTTTCTCTTTTTCACAGTGTTAGGGGGAGGGGCAGATCACCCAGGGTGCAGGAACAGGGCACCCCTTTAGTGTAGGAGGGGGGGGAGATGTGGCTTGCGGGGCTCAAGGGGATGTCCACATTTCTGGGGTTGGGTTGTTGGGGTGGGAGTGAGGGTGGGGTAGGAGTAGGTATAGTAAAAAATGAACAGGAAAAATATAAAGTGGTTAGAATCATTTTACATGGGAACCTTGGGAGAGTTGGAGGAAGTCAAATAAAATGGGGCCAAAAATGCAGAATATAAAAATTGTCACTTGTAATGTCAACGGGCTACTTAATCCGCGCAAAAGTGGAGCTATTTTAAACTGGATAAGTGCCCTTTCGCCTGAAATTATATTTTTACAGGAGACACATTTCAGGACTAATACCCCAAAGATGTTACTACCAAAGAAATATCAGCAGGCATATTTTTCATCTACCAATGTGGCCGTCCGAGGAGTAGGTATTGTGTTATCTAATACTTATGATTGGCAAGTTAAGGAGGTTCGACGAGATGGGAGAGGCAGATGGCTTTGGGTGAAAGTTAATCTACAGGAAACAGTACTTGATTTGGTTAATTATTATGGTCCTATTGAGGATGATACGGAAGCACTTGGTCAAATAAATCAATTAGCGGTACAAATGGAAGGGATATTAATTTTGGGTGGGGACTTTAATTTTATTCAGAAGTTGTCATTAGACACATCTAATAAAACGAAGCGCCAACTTAAGCCCAAAACAGCAAAATTAATAAACAGTCTCTTAAAAGATTTCTCATTAACAGATTCCTGGAGACAGGGACATCCTAGTCTTTTACAATTCACCTGTTATTCGGCAAGATACAGATCAGCTTCCCGACCTGATTATTTCTTAATAGATAAATCGGTTGCCAATGGTCCGGCAGAGATACTGGCTAACTCTTTTTCAGATCATTCTTTAGTTTCATTCACATTGAGGTTAGATATATCCATAAAAAAGAGGGCTAGATGGCAATTCGATAAATCTTTATTACAAGATATCACTTGGATGACAGATACCAGAGGGTTTATTAAGGAGTTTTTTTGGCTTAATTTAGATACCGCCCCTTTGTTTATGGTTTGGGAGGCATTTAAAGCTACTCTTAGAGGCCAAATTATATCATATAAGGCAAGGTTAGGTAATCAAAGGAAACCAAAGATTTCGGAATTACAGACTGCCATTGAAGAGGCCAGATTAAAGGTAACTTTAACGGATACTCCAGAACCCATAAGAAAAGAACAACTGCAAGAATTAGTGAGAGTTAAGGAGAATTTGAAGGATTTTTTTCTATTAGAGGAAATAGCAGGGAGCAAGGCCTATCAACAAAAAGTATACGAGGAAAGCCAGCAGATTGGTAGATTCTTGGCTTGGTCTACGAAATGTCAAAAAGCTGCCCAAATAATTGCGCAAATTAAAAACTTGACAACTGGTATATTAGAAGATGATAATTCAGTAATTGCTGAGGTTTTTTTAGCATATTTTAATCAAATTTATGGAGAAACACAAGTTATAAATCAGGAAGAATTACTGAATTATTTTGAAGCATTAGAGCTACCAATACTGTCACAACAGCTTCAGGAAATATTAAATGGTCAGATAGGGATTTTAGAAATTCAATCTGTATTAAAAAGTATGCCTAACGCTAAGGCCAATGAAGTGGATGGGCTTCCTGTGGAAATATATAAGGCATTTCAAGAAGAATTATTACCTTTTTTAGTAGAACTTTTTAATCAAATTAAAGAAGGTATAGATATTCCCAAAAGTTTTAAGGAATCGGTGTTAGTCGTCTTTCTTAAAAAAGATAAAGACCCTACCAATCCCAGTTCTTACCGTCCTATTAGTCTGTTAAATACAGATTATAAACTGCTTATGAAAATCTGGGCTAGAAGGATAGCCCCCTGTGCAGAACAATTGGTTCATAGTGTCCAAAATGGTTTTATCCCAGGACGTTTGATGGCATCTAATACATATTATTTAGCTCAAGCCATTGATTATTTTTCTATTAATAAATCTAATGCGGTAATTATGATGATGGATGCCAAGAAGGCGTTTGATTTGGTAGATTGGAGGGCCTTATTTTTTATTTTGGAAAAGTTTGGTTTCCCGTTACAATTTGTACAAATGCTAAAAGAAATATATAGCCATGCAGAAGCTAAAATCATTATTAATGGTTTAGAAGCCGGTTAAATCAATATGAAGCGCGGCACACGTCAGGGATGCCCATTATCCCCTCTTCTGTTTTGATTGTTTATTGAGCCTCTAGCTGTCAGAGTTCGGGAAAGCTTGATTTTGCCTCCAATTGAGGGGATGGCAAAAATTAAGCTTTATGCGGATGACATTATTTTATATCTAAAAGCAGGCGCAACCAATATACAGAATGCTCTAGATGAAATTCAGAGGTTCACACAGGTGGGTGGATATAAGGTTAATCAAGCGAAAACCGAAATTTTAACTTTTAATGTGATTCCCTCAGATATTCCATCTTCCATTCAGTTAAAACCATCGCATCCAGTTAGATATTTGGGGATATATGTTACAAGTGACTTTGGGCAATTATTTCCCTTGAACTATATTAGTATGTTCACGAAAGTGAAAAAATTATTAGATAAATGGTCCTTGTTGCAATTATCTTTAATAGGGAGGATATCGATGGTTAAAATGTCGGTGCTCCCATTGTTTTTGTTTCTCTTTATTAATCTCCCTTTGAAAATTCCGAATTATTATTTTAAGGAGTTAGATCAAATAATTAGGAAGTTTGTCTGGAATAGTAAACATCCTCGGGTTAAAATGGCCACATTACAATTAGATGTTACATCAGGAGGATTGGCACTTCCACATTTCTCAACGTACTATCAGGCTTCTTTAGCTAACTTACTTTCTCAATTGGGTGAGGAAAAATCTGTTTACGACAATTTCTTGCTAAATAAAATGTTGAAGGAGAGTGCAATAAGACTCCCTGCGTTTTTACGTCTGGCGAAATTCCCCAAGAAATCCAGATATAAGGTAATATTGATTCTTGCCAAAAGAACACAGCTATTTTTTAAATCACAAGACATTCCGGCATTTCATGCATATACCTCTATACAGGATTCTGAAGTAGGTGGTCTGATATTGTCTAGAGGGCTCTATCGGGTCTGGCAAGAATCAGGTTTTGGACAGCTTGGGGATTTTTATAATTATGAAATATTAATCACCTGGGAAATGGTCCAAATGCGAATCACTACAATGACCACTGCTCTCTCTTTGAGTTTTTTACAGTTAGCCAATTTTCTTAAAACTAATTATTCAATGTTGGGCGAAACTCCACGCCAAATTGCTAAACAAATGGCAAACAGAATGTTGGGGGTCGGCTGCTGGTATCGCCTACTTCATCAAAAGGCCCACTCTGATGAGATTATTATGAAAGAGCTTAAAAAAATTTATTCTGAGACAGGCTGCAGGTTTAATGTTAAAGAATGGCAACAGCTCAGCGAGTTAGCAAATAAAGCACTCAGAGGGGCCAATTTTAAGAGAATGAATTTTTGTCAAGATGGTTGCTGTACTATACACCCCAGAGATTGTCCAACATGTTTCAAACATGCCCTAATCGATGTTTTAGATGTAGCAAACAGGGCGAGGGCGGATGGGTACATATATTTTATGATTGTAATAACTTACGACAATTTTGGCAAGGGGTTTTTTCTGAGATTTCTCTGATTTTATCTGTAATAATTGAGCCATCTGTCACCCTGGTGCTATTTGGTTCCTCAGGCAAGGTAAAAAGTTTAACAAAAAACCAGCAGTATTTTATATTAATTTCCATTGCTGTAGCCAGGTCACAGGTTGTCCAAAATTGGAGAACCAATAAACAATCTAGTACCGAGCATTGGTTCAATAAAATGGTTCGGACCTGCATATTCGAGGAGGCCTATGCCAAACGTGTAAGAGCAATTGTGAAATTTAGGGGTATTTGGAAAAATTTCTTACCTAATCTTTCCTAATTTTATATTGCACAATGCACTTTAAGTAATATTGGATTTTTTCGGGTTCTATTTAGGAAAAGTTCTGAAAACGCTACTCGGAGTGATTTGAGATATTTGTTGCTGCTAGACTTAAATGCACTTTAAAATTAGAATGTTCTCGATTATGATCATGTTAGTTTAAAATATAGATTAAGGGAGTATTTTTAGATAATGTGCAACTGGGAGAATGATGTTTTATATCAGACAGACTGAATTTATTATCAATTGATTGTGTAAAAAGATTCTCATGATAGCTATTATTTTTGTTGACTATCAAATTTCTCTTTGACATTGTTTCTAAAGTAATGGTTTCCTCGGCTAATTATCTGATTTTATATGTTTGGATTGATTTGTTATTTGGCTGACTATTTTTCCTGTTCTCAATAAAATATTTAAAAAAAAAAATAAGTAAATTGCACACTACAAATTCAGCTAGTTGAATAATTACATCATGAAGTTGACAGAGGTCATAAGTGAATAAGGTTTGCTGTCATAACCATGAATGACACTATAATTTACAGATTTTACGATGGATAATTTCAGGACAAATGTGTTCTCATGAAACTGGAGTTTAAGGAAGGGCTAAAGGCACAACTATTTCACAAATGTTGTGTTTCATTCACCTTTTCTGTAAAATGGTGTTTCAAGTTGCAATAGATGTTTCCATTTTGGCGAACGTTTTATATGGATGTGGCAGAAGAGGTTTTTCTTCTATAGAGAAAAACTAACAATGTGAGTGAATGAAAATAATCTTATAAAACTCAGTATTGAACCAGTTCTTTCTACCACCTACCCACCAACAGAAATGGTTTTGCCTGAAGCGTGAGCCATGGTGCACTTTAGAAATAGGAGGAACCCTAATCAATAAAGCTAGCATTGTCCCAAGCAACAATAAATAGTCACAGGAGTTAAAAATAAATGTACATAACCACAGCAAGATCACAACGGTTTAAATCAGTGTTGTGAACTGTGGTAACATTACATTAAATAGACCGTGTGCGCACTGGCTCAGTTATTCTAATCTGTAAAGTGATCGCAGCTAAAAAAAACTCATATGCCTGGCGAAAGTCAGAAATGTACACCATTGTGTTACTCCAACATTTTTAAGGAATCGCAAAGAATCTCAATTATTTCTGGAAATATGTGGCTCCCGGAGTCGACTGATCAAATCCATAAGTAAATCTTGCAGAAATGCACACTTGACCATGTAACATGTTTCTCCTCCACAGTCATGACATTTTGCCCTGTGGCGCAGCTCCTTCCCTAACACACACATGAAATACAGGGCTGTTCCCTTTACTTTTCCCGTCCACACCCTTGATAAGCACTTTGCCCTTAATTTAACAGGAATAGTTGCACATGTGTTAGGATAGAAAACTGTCCGCAAAATGTTAGTGAAATGCCCATAAAAAAACCACTAAATTTATGATGGCTGAAAATTGGCCATAGCAAAATAGTTTGTGATTTTCAAAGTGCATGTGTTTTTCGTGTTAATAAGTTACAATTAGGCGCACTAAAACGTTTGTGGAACTGGCCTAGAGATAATCAAGCAAGAGTATACAAATAAAGAGGATGAAGGAAAAAATGATGGCTCAAAAGATGATGGTAGAATAAAGTCTATGAAAGATGCTGGGCTCGTTACAAAGTACGTAGTTAAGAAACTTGAAGCAATCTCTTAGAGATCAGTTTATAGCTAGGGACTGGACAATGAAGAAGATATGCCCTGCTACAGCTAACTGCAGGAATCAGAACCCCAAGCTGTAGCATTGATAACAGATGATGACAACTTTAGTTTATTGAAGTTAGTGGTGCTTAGAGCAGAGGCAGACAAATGATTCTGTTGTGCATTTGAAGAATCGGCATTGCAATACAGTTTACAGACCTTGATGTAAGCACAGGGCAAAAAGAAATTATAATGGAAGAATGCCTAATCTAAATACACCACAAATGCAAAGAGAACCGTTGCCTGAAAATACATTATAAAACCGAGAATATTAGAACTGAACAAAAAAGGTACTGGGAAAGCAGGTACACGTATATTCAGTGCCTATAAGATCTAAGATTCAGACAAAAAATAAGTAGTTATTGTAAAAATATTAGGAACATCCAAAAGGAAAATGGAACAGAAATCTGAAATATACAATTATACATGGTGAAATCACGTCTCATGGTTATCAGTCTCCCGAGAGAAACCTGATTTATCCCTACATTCCGATAAGCTTCTGGAACGGTTACCAAAAGATATCTACTGGTTTATGGGTAGCGCACCAGGATGCTCAAGTTATCTACAACTTCTTAAAAGTATTGCTGGGAGGAGACGCTAAAGATCAATAGACCCAAACCTGGTTTCAGAGTATGCTATTCCCATTTTAAACTTGCTGCCCCGCTCAAAGATTCCAGAACATCAGGTAGTAATCCATTTTATAAAATCCCGAAATTGACGATCTACCTGATCCAACTCAGCTTTCAACCAGGAAGAGGCAAATAATTGATTCATGTTACAGCAGTGATCAATCTCAGGATAGTAGCAGACACAGAGAGTCTTGTAACATTTTGTTTAGCAGGTATTAAAGCCGCCATTGGCATCCTGGGTGACTGACTTGCTCTGCCTTTGATCGCATTATTTCTAGTTGGGTAAGCTGGGTCTCTTCAGCTTTTCTCTTATGAGCACCGATGTATGAAATGCGATTTATCAGGACTGCGCCACGTCCACATTCATTTGGCTGAAGAAAAATTCCCAAAAATCTACATCCTTGCGGCAGACAAAAACTCTTCACTGGCCTTACATCTGATCTGGACAACAGCACTAGACAACAGCACTGGTGGATTGTCCATAACCGATGTCCATGGCAAAAAAAAACAGTGGGTACATAGACCATGTAATGTAATGCAAGGTGGATTTGTAGCACGCTGCTTGACACCCGTGAGGGTATCCAGTCGCTGTCACTGTGAATAGTGGCTCTGAAAAACCATATAGTTTAGGTTGGATTTGTCAACCTCAAAATAATTATAGTAGAGATCGGCGTCGAAACAAGATGGCCACTCCCTGAAATCCTCTGCGGCACCGAGAACATTGCGGATCACGGAGGGACACTTAAAAGTTGTTATGCGGCGGTCCGGGAGCGGGAAAGACCGTCGGAAGCTCCCGGGAGCAGAGAGGCAAGTTTTTAGACCTTGAATCGGTCTAGTTGTTCTGTAACTTGTTTTTCTCCTCTGCTCCCGGGGCGCTCCGTGTCCCGGCTGCCATTTTGTGAGTTTGAAGCTCACAATTGCCTCAGTTGACGATGCACATGCACAGATTACTTGGCGGTTAGAAAACACAATTTTAAGGATGATGGGAACATTTTCCGGAATATACCC
Organism: Calotriton arnoldi; assembly: GCA_963921515.1. Classification (NCBI taxonomy): domain Eukaryota; kingdom Metazoa; phylum Chordata; class Amphibia; order Caudata; family Salamandridae; genus Calotriton; species Calotriton arnoldi. The sequence goes on from CAWUFW010002608.1 coordinate 877,088, forward strand.
ATCATTGAAAGACTTTTGCCTTCCTGACTTATTGGATACTGCCTTAATCTGGTGATGAAGAGTCTACCTTTTTCTTTTCTGCAGGATAATGTTTCAACTAGGAATGTGCTGCACATTAATAAATATTGTTGTATTATGAGGTTGTTGGAAGGCCCCGGGAGCGGAAAGGCTTTTTATCAAACCCTTATTTGATCTAAGCTGTCAGCTTGTGGAATTTCGTCCTCCGCTCCTCGAATGTTCGAGTTTCTGGCTGCCATTTTGTGAGCCAGGTAATTGTTATCACCTCAGGATTCAAAGCTCCATAATGCCTCCTCAGTATTAAGGCTTATTACCGCCACATTGGAAAGAATAGCTACATAGCTTTGATTCTCCTTCCATTCTATAGCTTTTCTTACACACTCAGAGATAAGCCTATTCTGTCTTATGAGGGTATATTGGTTCGCTTCGGCTGCAACTACTCCTCCTAATAGTTTTTTCTCTGGACTAGTTTTGTCCTTTGAGGAACATCCTATTGCATCCTCTATCTAAGAGATCCTTAATTAATATACAGAATCACCTCTGTCTGTTTCGAAAATGGATTCTGTGCATTCAAATAAATCCCAAGGACCTTCTGGTTCTAATGCTAACGGTCGCAAAGAGTCTGTCGGCAATACTAATAAAAGGGTTAAAAAGGAGCCTTCCTCTCCAAACAAATCACCTTTACCTTTGACCTTAGAGGATATAATGGACAAACTAAGAAATATTCGTCCATTCAAGGTGGGTACCACTGCAATGCTTCAAAGAATTGAAGAGAAATGGTCTGGTCTTAAGACTCACAGACGTTGAACAAAGGATTAGTGATGTTCAGGATGTTGTTGCCAAAGTGAATATTTTATCTAAAAAAGTTGCTCAATTGAAAAAAACAACTGAGGATTTGGAAAATCTAAAAAGACGTAACAACCTAAGAATCTATGGTATACCAGAAGGTTCTGAAGGCAATGACATGATTTCTTTTCTGAAGGTTCATATTCCACAAATAGTTGGCCTACTGAAATCTGCAGACCTTAATAACCAGAGAGCGCACAGGATAGGTCCTCTCAGTGCAGCGGCTTCAAACAGACCACGAGGAATCATTGCCTACTTTCTTTTATATTCTTATTTAATGGCGACCCCTGCTGCAGCCAAACAGCGTAAACAGATGCTTTGGTCTGGTCACAAAATCTTCTTTAGCCAAGATGTTTCAAAACCCAGAGCCAATCGCCGAAGAGTTTCTAGACCTCAGACCTATGCTCCGATCTATGAATGCTCGTTACGGCCTTATTCATCCGTGTTTTATCAAAGTAACATATAAGGACAGAACAATCACCTTCGAAGATCCTGCGGAGCTCAAGAACTTTATAATATGCACAAGGCAGATGATATGGAACTTAGTAAAACCTAATTGTTCTCTCCTTTTTTCCCCGCAGGTTCCCATTCATAACTTGTCTGACGTTGTTGTCTTTGTTCCCATCGTACATCAGTTCTGTTGTTCATGTTCCGCTTGGTTGCGTTGTCTTTCCAGTGTTTGGTAAGTCCCTTTGCGCTGTATTCGTTCAACTCATTTTTCATTAATATTGTCCTCCATTTTCTGTTAATATTTCAGTTATTTATTCTTGGTGTTGCTCAATGGAGTGGTGTCTGTCATTCTCGTCCCCCCCCTTTCATCTTTATTGTCTTTTCTTTTTGTGATCACTATGGATAAAGACCTCGGGCTTTTTGTCATCTTTTTTACATCTATATTTCAGAGGAGACAATGTTCTCCTTTTTTTCTTCTTATTACTCTCCCAACTCTCACCTCATTTCTTTTTCTTCTTTTTTCCCCTTCTTTTTTTCACTATATCACAGCGATCTTTTCTATTTGCAAGTTTGTTTCTGTGGTTTTCTACTATTCTGCACCTGGTCGGATCGGTCTTGGAAAGCTTGTTGGATACCTTGTTCACTTTTCTATCTCTTTCTTCATGTTCTCTCAACTCCTTTACTTTAATATCATTTCCGTGTTTGCTGTTTTTCATATATATTCGGTTTTGTATTGCTTTCTACCATTTTCGTCTTGGTTGATTGAGTCTTGTTTTATTTTAGGATTCATTTATGTCACGCTAAAAGTTTAACAATTTTAATTTTGAAATTCTCTTGCGTCTTTTCTCATGAGTAATTTAAGGGTCTCCGTAACCCGGTTAAAAAGCAAAGAGTTTTGACTCACTTATCAAAATTGAACTGTCAAATTGCTTTATTACAAGAAACGCATCATAAAGAACAAGACATAAATTCTATTAAGAAACAATAGGCTGGGAATATTTTTAGTGCCCCTGCTGTACATAACAAAAATGGCGTTCCTATATTGTTTCATAAGTTGTTAAATATTCAATTGCAAACGAATTCAAAGACGATGCTGGAAGGTGGCTTTTGTAATGTATATGGGCCAAACGGAGTGGATCTATTATTTTGGAATGACTTTTCTTCTATGTTGTTTTCCCATGCATCAGAAAACCTGATAGGTGGTGGTGATTGCAATCAACTTATGGACCCATTTTTAGATCGCAGATCACAGACCAAATTTGTCCCCACTAAAATGCATGGAGCCTTTCAGAAAGACATATCTGCTAGAGGGTTGGTCGATGTCTGGAGAGCTTCTCACCCTGATGTTTTGGAATTCACTTTCTTTTCTCCCGTCCATAGGTCCTATTCCAGAATAGATTATGTATTTTTTACCCAACATACACTTCAATTTTTAACACATGCAGAAATAGGATCAATTGTCATCTCAGATCATGCCCTCGTTATTGTAGATCTTGATTATCCCAACCCCATTTCCCCCAACCGTAGATGGAGATTTGACAACTCCCTTTTATTGGATCAACAGTTCACAGAACAATTCACAGTCTTTCTACAAAAATATTTCATAAACAATCTTCCTTCAGATACACAGATGTATATTATCTGGGATGCCTTTAAAGCAACCGCAAGAGGTTTTATAATAGACTTTGTAGCTAGAAAAAAGAAAAGACTTCTTAGAGATTCCAAGCAACTCTTAGAGCAGATTAAGCTTTTGGAGCACGAATATTTCTCCTCCAATGGCAAAGAAACATTATTTAAACTTATTAAGGCCAAACTGCAATACAACAAACAATCCTGGGACAACGCTTGTGATACCCTACTTCGTTTTAATGCAAAAATGTATGGAGTTCGAAACAAAACAGGTAAATTCTTGGTAAATCACCTTAAAATTAAAAAACAGAAATCTAAGATTGTTGCCATCACAGACTCAACTGGGGTCCGGCATATTAGTGACTCAAAAATTTTAGAATGTTTTTCGGATTATTATACAAGTTTATATACCCCTGAATCATCTCCCTCTATTGAACAAGTAGACACTTTTTTTCAATCAATTCCTAAAAACCCAGATAATAAGGTAGATTTATGTTCTCTAGATATTCCTTTATCTGATCAAGAACTATTAAATGCCATAAACCAACTCCCCAAAGATAAAACTCCTGGGCCTGATGGCTTTACTGTACGATTTTATTTACATTTTAGACATCTTTTAATTCCTAAGTCACTATTTTCTCGTTAATCATTGTTTGAGCACAGGACGTACACAAGGTTCTTTTACTCAGGCCATGCTCTGTTTACTCCCTAAGAAAGATAAGGATCTTTCTCAGTGTAGTAACTATAGACCTATCTCACTGATTAATATGGATTGTAAGAATTTTGCTAAATTATTGGCTTTCCGTATTAATTCCGTTAATCCTGACTTAGTTGGTATGTATCAGTCTGGTTTTGTGAAGGGAAGATCTATTTCAGACAACTCTAGAACCTTCCTTAACATTATTCACTTAGCTGCTAAACTTAATTCTCCCTTAGCCACTATAACGCTGGATGCCGAGAAGGCTTTCGATCGTGTGAATTGGGAATTTATGTTTGGTGCACTGAAATGGCATGGATTTAGCTCTCACTTTCTCCAATATATTAAGATATTATATTCCGAACCTTCTACTTCTATTTGGGTCAACGGTAAACAATCCAAATACTTCCCCCTTCACAGAGGTACTAGGCAGGGTTGCCCACTGTCTCTCCCGTTATTTATTTTATCATTAGAACCCTTTCTGGAAACAATTTGTCGATCTCCCACGTTTCCTGGTTTTGATTTAAAAAATCTGAATATAAAGTACACTGCGTATGCGGATGACATTTTATTATAAATATCCAACCCCACTACATCCCTGCCAGAATTCATTTCACTATTGAACACATACTCCGTTGTTTCAGGTTATAAACTGAATATTGATAAGTCAGAAGTCTTACCGCTGAATAAATATTGTCTTCCTCATATGTTCAAAGACTCTGGTTTCAAATAGAGCTCAAAAGGTATTAAATGTCTAGGCATCCTCTATTCTAATAATATTAAGGAAACTATTAAGATTAACCGCAATGAGATTATGACTAAAGTTAATGCACTAATATATGGAGGGTCCCCTCTATTTCTTTCCTGGTGGGGTAGGCTGGCTACAATCAAAATGATGTTGTTACCTATTGATAATTTTTATTAGTCAATGCTTCCTATATCTCTTCCGCATCATTTCTTTAAAATCATTAATCGTTCTTTAACAAACGCAAACCTCGAATTGCTTTAGCTCGTCTTCAGCAACCTAAAGATTCCGGTGGGGTTAATTTTCCTAACCGTAGAACATATCACTCAGCTTTCACATTGAAACATATTTAGGTTTCCCTTTCTGATAATCATGCAGACTCATCAACAGTTTGGGGGCAATTAGAGCATGCACAATTTTCTCCTTTTGCTTTCAAGGATGTGGTCCGTATCACCCAACCCCCAAAAGGTTTTATTTCCCCAATACTTACTCATTCTATAGCTATTACCAAACCTTTGGTCACCTCTTCAATTTCCACATCTGAAAATATTTTACAAACCCCACTGTGGTATAACACAAACATTAAATTAAATAATAGGGTTCTTGGGTGGAAAGAATGAATTAACAAGGGTATTATCGTCATCGGACAGTTATTTTCGAAGGGCTCTTTGCTAGATTTTTCTGAGATACAAGAAAAATACCACATATCTACCAAATATGCTTCTCATTTTCAATGCCTTAAACCTCTTCTTCTCCTCTACACTTCTCAACAAACTGCTACTGCTTCAGACATGCAACCTCCTCCTTCCGTAATAGATTTTTCCACCCACTTGAAGGCCTCCAACATATACAAATTATTGCTTGGCTCCTCTAAATTAAATACAAAGTCTAAAGTAGAGTTCATATGGGAATCAGATTTACATCAAGAATTTTCAGCCCACACTTGGAAATCGATATGGGCCAAGATTCATAACTCATCTTGCTCTGCAAGTACAACACAAACATTATATTATTTTTATAACAGATTACATATCACCCCCACAAGCTTACATAAATTTAAAATCTCCCCTACTACTAATTGTTGGTCCTGTGCTCATGATAATAGTGATCATTTACACGTTTTTTAATTGCCCTCGTGTTAAAACATTTTGGTTACAAGTCTGGTATAAATTGAACGACATTTTATCTGTGTCTTTCCAGTTTGATGTTATACACATCTTTTTGGGTAGTGCCTACCCCCTTTGGACTACTCAGCGTATGGTTGGGCAATTTGTTTACTTGATGTTTGCTTTAGCATTTCAAATAATCACATCTGATTGGAAAGATACAACTAAATTTCCTATATGGCTTGGTGGAACTGTTATGTCATCATCTTCATTTAAATCGAGCCCATGCCATCTCTCTTCCTTCAAAAATTAAAAAAGATTTATTATGGTCACCTCTTCATTTTTATCTAGATGCACGACTCAATCTGGTTCTAAAGTTTGTAACTACGAGCCTCCTTAAAATTAGAATTGTTTATTTATTATCCATTTATAGTGCCACATAGCTGTTAGCTATTCGCTTGTTTAACCTTGCAGTATATTATATTTTTACCTCTCCTTCCTTCTTCTCCCTTAGTCTTTGCCTTCTCTTTTTTTCTTTACTTTTCTTTCACTCTTATAAAACGATTAAAATGCACTTGTTATAGCATTACAGTTATGCATTTCAATTCAAATTTCTTATGTTCATAATCTATTATTATAGGATATGTTTAATTTGTTAAATTCTTATACGTTTATTATCTTCCTTCTATTATCAGAATGTTATTTGTCTGTTCATACATTCGCTTGGATTGTCCTTCAGATGTCTATTTTTATCTGATGTAATAGCCATCTGTTCCCTAATTTTCTTCAATAAAGCATTTTTAAACTAAAAAAAATAATAATTACAGTATCTGCTGCTTTCCGGTCTACCCATATAAAGTCCAGCATTTAGTACCCTTGATACTGCTGAGGACTGTCAATGCTACTGCTCTTTACTTGCACCCAAAAGAAGAGCTCACAGAAAACTAAATATGCAGAAGCTAGGATTTTTACCAAGACTCCTTGCCACCAGCACATGACACCAGTCCTCACATGCGTTAACTAAAATAAATTTTCGTGTATCTGACAAAGCTCACAATGTCATCACCTGGGATACTGGTAAACACATCCAGGAGAATCCCTTTGTCCTGTTGATCCTAAGCTACTAGTAACGCAAAACCAAAGGGGATGATGGACGGAGTGTTGAACATTGCAAGCAGTCACCCCCAGTCAACTGATCTGGGTTTAATCCATCATCATTCTTTAGCTCACTCCGCCACCCCATTTCAGACATGGCCATATGCAAATCAGTCTGACCCTGTGCCTCATGGGAACAGTCCAGCCCGAACTGCCAAGCCATGTCTTCTCTGGACCGGAAACAAGCATCCTGGGACCGGTTTCGGGCTCACAGCCCTCATCAGCCAGGCTATCTTGAATCCAGTGGCAAAGTGAGCAAGGGACCCACGTCTGGGCATACCCTGCCAACTTAGGGCGAACAATGCAAAACCAAAGGGGATGATGGACGGAGTGTTGAACATTGCAAGCACTCACCCCCAGTCAACTGATCTGGGTTTAATCCATCATCATTCTTTAGCTCACTCCGCCACCCCAGTTCAGACATGGCTATATGCAAATCAGTCTGACCCTGTGCCTCATGGGAACAGTCCAGCCCGAACTGCCAAGCCATGTCTTCCCTGGACCGGAAACAAGCATCCTGGGACCGGTTTCGGGCTCACAGCCCTCATCAGCCAGGCTATCTTGAATCCAGTGGCAAAGTGAGCAAGGGACCCACGTCTGGGCATACCCTGCCAACTTAGGGCGAACAATGCAAAACCAAAGGGGATGATGGACGGAGTGTTGAACATTGCAAGCACTCACCCCCAGTCAACTGATCTGGGTTTAATCCATCATCATTCTTTAGCTCACTCCGCCACCCCAGTTCAGACATGGCCATATGCAAATCAGTCTGACCCTGTGCCTCATGGGAACAGTCCAGCCCGAACTGCCAAGCCATGTCTTCCCTGGACCGGAAACAAGCATCCTGGGACCGGTTCGGGCTCACAGCCCTCATCAGCCAGGCTATTTTGAATCCAGTGGCAAAGTGAGCAAGGGACCCACGTCTGGGCATACCCTGCCAACTTAGGGCGAACAATGCAAAACCAAAGGGGATGATGGACGGAGTGTTGAACATTGCAAGCACTCACCCCCAGTCATCATCCCCTTTGGTTAAGCTACTAGTAACATCACAGCACAGCAGACAGAGAGGCAGACAAGCAGCGTGAAGCAATCATCTATCACATAGAATGACCTTCTCAACGAACATAATCTACTCGGACCTTTCTGTTCACTCAACAACTAGCACTTCTGACAATTTGTGACACAACAGTCAGTGCTGACTGGGCATCTAGGATGTATGTATGCACTGTGAGATATATGCAACTCCTTCACTCACAGAAATCAGTTCTGCTTAAGTTCACAAAGATGTCTTCTGCCAGAAAGAGAGCATCCTCTAAGTGATTCCTAGAAGCAGGTGTTCATGGACAAGGCATCTGTGATTCTGTAAAGCAGAAAGATCACCTTCAACTGCACCTGATGGAATAAAATACTACAACGCTGCCGATGGCAACAAAAAATGTGTAGTTTAGAAACTGAACATACCGCATGGAAGAAGCAGAACATAATACCTATTCAGAAGAAAAGCAACCCTGAGCTATCAATAGATAGATTCATTCTCTTGCAAGTTGGGTTAGCCAACAGGTGATAGGGAGATTACGCTTCAGGTATGAATCCATGTTAGTCAACATCTACATAGATCCCCTGACAGTGGTTTTAGAAGAGGTTCAGTGTGCTGCCTGACATTTAATCAGCTTACTTGGAGCAATTACCTTTAAAAACAAAAGAACAATACTCGAGTACAGTGATTAACAGTATTAGCATTTATTTATTTGTGCACGTTCGGTATAAACTATCCATGCGCTGCAATCAATGTACAATTCGACTTGCTGCAAGACTTTGAGTCCAACCTAATTGTGAGACTTCTTTGCAAAAGGGCAACTGACTTGAAGTTCAATCATTATTGGTTAAACATGCATTGCAGAATGGATTGTGCATTAGCCTGCAATCACAGGTGCTTCTTGCGTGAGGGCAGAGTTCATAAGCAATTTTACAAAATGATGAGGCCTAGCCATTAACTTTCCACTGGCCTGCAATGTGCAAGTAGCTAGAGTCAACATAGTATAAATAAATGATGAAACATATTTCAGTTCTCTATAGATGTGAAAAATAGATTTCTGCATGCACATTATAACGCAAAAAAGTAACAAAGAGCTTTAGTAACAATGTTGAATGCGAGGGATTACTAATGCTAACCGATACATTGGTTTCCTTTTCAATAGCTAGTTTTATTCTGGAAACCATACAATATATTATAACATTCATATGTATATTGGCAATTTTCCCCTACAGCCACTTGCTCCCCTACATGCCTAATTTTAGTCTCTCCATTTATTGCTTCAAATTCACCATTGCCATCTTTCCATCCTTTATGTACCTATATATCAAATTGGTCTTCGGCTCTGGGGTCATCATGTACTGTGCATGAGAGTTTGATATACTAGCCCTCTCTGTCAACCGTCTCGGTGGCAACTGGGTTTTTTCAAAGGGTTAGAGGCAACGCCATCATTTTACACAGTTCCTGCTGGTCCCAATGTTATGAGAAAGGGTTGTCAATAGAACAAGAGCCATGCTTTGTACTGATCCCTGTCAAAAGCCAACACAAGTTTCATATGGGAAAGCATGATAAGCAGAAATCTCCTCTCTCATTTTTCTTTCTCTCTTAACAAACACAAACTCCTCCAAGCAAAAATAAACATTCCCCCAAATACATACACCCTCACCATCTCATCTCTTTAAACCCCAAAGAAGGACATGTTTCCTCCTAGTGACCAAATGTACGGCACACACTATTCACAAGTTGTACTGTCAAATGTTATATATAAATCTGAGTTGATCTGATTTTTGGGGTGAATGTGGTAAGAACAAAGTCTAAATTTACAGACTAAGCCATGAATTAAGAGTAGCAAAAGGCAATTTCAGTTAAAAACCAACCTGCATCCGCTTTTCTTCCTCTTCCCTTTTTTTCCTTTGTTCTTCCTCCTGCTTTCGCTTTGCTTCAATCTCAACTTTGCTGATGAAGAGAAATCAATCGAGAAGATAAACAAGAGAAATTATTTCGAACTGTAAGAGCAATATTTGCAACATATTTCAGTCATTGCATTACATTAATTCATCTTTATTCATCACTCACAGCCGCCTCTCGTCCTCTTCCTTCTTGCGAATTGCCTCCTCTTCTTCACGTCTTTTCCTTTCTCTTTCCATTTCCTCCTGAATACGCTTTAGTCTTTCTGCTTCCTCCTCCTGTTGTTTCTTTTTCTGTAGGGCACTAAGAAGCTGTTCTGAACTTCTAACCAAGGAATCATGTTCCTTCTGTATCTGTTCCCTAGTCATTATTGTTGTCTGCAAGAGGATTAGAGGGAAAGGCAAATTACATCACATGGTTAACAAAGAAAACTTTCAAGTAATCTTAGCAACAAAATACATTGCTTTTATTAAACATGTACACCACTATATAAATACAACAACAAAAGATGTAAAGATCTTACAAAATGCTTGACTAATAGGAACTTAGAGCTCACCAGACCGTAACACACTATCTAATCTGATCAAGTAACGTGCCGCTGTGCTCTCAAGGGGTGTGGCGGGGAGGGAGGGAAATCACCCAACTTCCTAAGGTCAACAAAATGATAGAATAAATAGTAACCCAGCCTCAAGCAAATGCAAAAGATTCAAATGACAGTTCAATATGCAATCATTTAAGCGTCAGGTGTTCTTTAGTGGTTTTATTTTCAGCCTTCCAGCCACTCTCTTTTAGCCAACACGTGTTTCGTTTACAGGGCTGTAAATTGTCCAAAAAATGTATACTTCACTGCTTATCTCTTGAATGGAATTCCTGACCCAAAGTATATAATCAAACTAGTAACACCAATCCATTCAAGTGAATAAACTATCCACTTCCACTTCTGCGGTATGTACAATCACCTCTCTTGTCCGCCTTGCATATGCGGTATCCCTCAGGGAAATATATATTTGGATATACTACATATATGCAGGGTGGACAAGAGATACTCTGGGTCAGGAATTCCAACAAAGAGATACGGAGTGAAGTATCGATTTTTGACAATTTACAGCCCTTATGAATTCGTAGGGCGGGACGCCCTTTGCGACAAAACACGTGCTGGCTAAAAGATATAAAGATGTTCAGTACTATCCAAATGCCAGGTTAACTAACAAAAAAAAACTATTTTGCTCAACAAGTAAACAAACTCATTCTGTGCTTCCTCATCACCATCCATGGATAAACTCAATGGAAGAGCTAACATTGCATACTCGAAAGTGTGGCAGTGGAGTGAATAAAGTGATTTTTTTCAGAAGTACACTCCCTACCTAGAACTTTTCTGAATGGACTTTAAAAGCTCATTTTAGAATTACACTAGTTTTCTGTCAATACGAAAATGAACTAATCACAGTGTTTAGAAATGCTAGCCACTAAGCTAAGACAGTCTTTCTTATAAAGCCTATTGAAGACTGAGTAAATGAGTGGTCTAAACATTATACAAAACCTATGTGCTAGAAATTGCAGGCCAGATTCACAAATGTAAATGTACACTTTTGTATAAGTTTATTATTACCTTTAGGTATTCACAAACTACGTGTGGAGTTTTACGACTCCACACTCCCTATACTTATGTGTGCAGAGTTCTCCTCCCCAATTGCGGAGTGTCCCGGTGCGGAGAACTCCGCTCACATAAGAATAGGGAGTGCAGAGTCATAAAACTCCACACTTACTTTGTGAATTCCTAAAGAACAAGTTACTCACCTTCGGTAACGCCTTATCTGGTAGAGACAGGCTCTATCCGCAGATTCCTTACCTTGGAATTCTCCCCAGGTGCCAGACTGGATCCAGAAACATTTTCAGCAGGACGTCTGCGCGTTGCTAGAGGGCGTCATGCAGTTCGATAGCAACGTAGTCCACCGGATAGGATGACGACTGAGTCCATATAAGCCCACCCCGACGCGCTGACGTCAGTTTCTCCTGTGATAATTTTCCACACCAAAAAAGCAGAGCCACTTACAGAAACTGCCACAGGAAACAGTGTGCCAAAAAATGAGGCATCTTTGTGTCAAGTAATTATGAAATCCTAATGAAATGCAATCAATGCGAAGAAAGGGATCTTTTAGGGAAAAAGCAACAAATTCGCAGAAACGGGGAGGATGGAAGGGTCAGTTGGAAATCTGCAGGTATATCCTGTCTCTACCAGATAAGGTGTTACCGAAGGTAAGTAACTTATTTATCTGATAGAGACATCTAGCAACAGATTCCTTACCTTTGAATTAGATGCCAGAGCAATACCATCCCCGGAGAACAAGCTGCGAACTGATCCTACTAAAAGTCCCTGAATAGAACTAGCCGGTCTAGAATAAGAAAGAAGAGACCGGACAGTCTGAGTAAGGTAGGTGAGGAAGGCCATACACGTCACCATAAGAACTGTGGTAAAAACCACATGTAATTGAAGTCAGAAAGACATCGAAAGGCATGGGAATAGCATTACCCATGGCAGGTAAACAAAAATGTGTTGGAAGACAACAGGAAATATAAACAAAAAGACTACGCAGCTCCTATGGTGGGATACGAACCCATGGTTGGCCAGGGTTTGGGGAACCAGAGGCAACAGCTAATGACACTGAGCTATAGCTACTTGCCATGAGAAATCTACTATTGGTGCCAAACCTGCTCTGGAAAATACAGTCAAAAGGGATCCCAGATCCTATTCAGGATGGAGAAAGCATTGACCAATGCTGCAACAGAAATATTGTGAAGGCACAGCAACAACTATTGGTATAGAACCAACTTGTGTCCTGAGAAAAAACTCCCAGAGACAAGTGAACACCACTGGGATCACCTAAAAGTCTTAACCCTTAGAGGAAGAAAAGAAAAACAAGTGCATATGTAACGACCAGGTTAAGGTCACACCGCAACGTAAGGAAAGGTGCACGTACATAAGCATATACGCAAGCCCTTTCAGGAAGTGCATCACAACAAAAAACGTGCAAGATATACATATATATCGGCCAAAGACAGAAGCCATACCACTAGGATGCCTGAAATATATATTGGGACCGAGCTGAGTAACCAGCAACATAGTACTAATATAAGAAGATGGACAAAGTGAGGGACATAACACGCCCCAGCAAAAGGAATGATTGCAGGATCATTTAAAAACAATGCTATTTGACTGAACAGCCCACAATGAGGCCGCTGATTTCAGAAGCTTGAAAGAAGAGAGCAGGTGGAAAAAACCTCACTTGCATAGAAAAAAGAAGAGAAGGCAACAACGGGACCTACAAACATGTCAAGGTGAAATAGAGGCCAACGCATGGAAGGCGTAGAACAGATATTCAGCATGAACATCCAATTGAAAGTTATATCAGACAGAGCAGGACCTGGCTGAAGACTGGATCGAAAGGTAAAATACATAATCCTCTAGGGACAACAACCCACGAAAGAAGAAGAACCTATAGAAGAGCAACAAGTGTTGAGTATAGGAAAACATTGTCCCACAGGAAACAGAGGAAATCAATGTGCAGGAAGGTACAAGCAAAGCACACCTACAGCCTTTATTATACTAATGTATATGGAGGAAGAAAACTGAGCCACCTCTTGAAGGAAGGGAAGGACACAGCAAGAAGGGGGTATTCCCGTATGAAGAATAGAACCCCAGTAATAATGCAGACGCATAATAACTAACCCCAAAGGGCTAGAAACATCATGACACCCTGTAGAATAGAGTGTAAGGAACCGCCAGGAAGATTGCGTCCGAGGGGAACAACCAATACCCAATGCAATCTAATTCCAAGAAAAACTGAACTATAATGTGCAATGAACGTGCGAAAGCAACAAGGAATGCACTTTTAGATAGAAGATAGCCAGCAACACAGGAGAAGGCTACATGGCGGTGCCTTCAGAATAAATATTTAGGCACCTTGATGCCAAGGGTGATGCATGAACACTTGTAGGAGGTGTCCGTGTCATCAAAGGTAGAAGGCTTTGCCCGAAAGCAATAAATAAGTATCACCCATCCCTTGCAGAGAAGAGGCAGTTGAAGGGTAACAAGATTGGCAGTACAAGAGAACAGGGTCTTGGGCATGACCCGCACATATTATGAATGTGGTCAGGATGCCACAAACAAGGAAGACCAGCAGGGTACAAGAATGAAGGACAGCTTCTTTCTATAGAGAACACAAGAAGGAATCTGAACCCATGTACCACAGATGCCTGAGAGACCAGTGTCAAGAGCCCATCCTGCTGAGATAGAGCGAAAGGAGCTCGCTAAAGAAGTGAAGGATGCACCGATAAAGGAATGTCCTAGCTGGGAACACTGGCTAGACCAGTAACGGATGATGTACTGCAGGTCATGGGCTTTACCAATTGTCCCACTGCCCAGTTGGGAAATGAAAAGCCTCTCAGGAGAAGAAGAATAACACCAAAGCAGAAGAAGAAGTAATGATCCATGGATTGAGGCAAAGAGAAATGAGAGTCACCTTAAGGAAGTTCTCGGGCAAAGTGGTAAGTCATGTACAAGGGCTCCCAGGGAGTGAAAATTATAAGCTCCCTATAAGGGATATGAAAAGTAACAATCATATCAAATAATGCCCGTAAGGCATACAGAAGTTGCTCCACATAGAGCACGGAAAAAATTACCACATAGGTAACTATCTCATGAGCATGAAGCCCATCTCCAGCCAAAAAGAAAAACTCTGTTCCATCAGATGTAAAACCCATTTAGGGCAACAAAGAAAATACCTCCCATGTAGCGGGAGCTAAAAACTTGTCTTCGGCAGGCTTAAAAAATAATAATACCTCCACAAGGCAGAATCACCTGACTGGATGACACCAGAAGGTGGAATGATTCCTTTGAACCCAAAAGGAAAAGAACTGAAAGGGTAGGCCGTGGGAGGGAGGCTGAAACTTGCTCTCAACAGGAAGAAGCAATAGAACCCCACTCTGATATTGCCTCATCTTTAAAAAGAATCAAATATGAATGTCTCCCTTACTACCTGAGCAAGTGGGAGCTAAGGAGTAAGATGATATATAGGAAAGAACATAATTAAGAGTCTGTTCCACCCAGACTGTCCCTAAAGCACCGCAATGCAGAATCGGCATGTGTGCCGAACAGGCGGACTCCATCGAAGAGCATGTCCTCCAAAGTGGCTTGGACTGCTTCAGAAAATCCAGAGTTGGGTAGCCAGGCATGAAGGCGAAGTGCCACTGAATGAGCCATGTCTCGACCTACGGAGTCCGAGGTAGCCATGGTGCATCTTATTGCAAACTTAGCTGCTTCTTGCCCATCCTGGACTGTAGGCGAGTTATCCCGGGACTGCTCCGGAAGCAAAGGTAGCAGGCACACCACCGAAACCCACAACGAATGGAAAAATCAGCCCAGAATGCATGCAGTATTTATTTATCGCAATGCTGAGCTGGCTGAGTAGATGATGTTTCTACCACAAGTTTCCAACCTTCTTGACTCCCTGCCCGGTGAAACGTTAGGGAGGACACTGGGGACAGATTAGGCTGTAGCAGCCTGCACAGCGAAACTTCTTGAAATTGGGGAGAGGATGTAGCCTTACGGCTAGAGCGGTCGATGTCGAAGCTGGGGAACCGGGTTCGAGTCTCGGCAAAGACGCTCAACATCCTGTGATTCTGGGCCTTACTCTCCCCGTGCCTAACAAAAATATGAATGTGTCCTTGTGTAACGAAACTGGTGCTATATAAAGCGCTCTGATACCCGATATCTTTGGGTCTAGTTCGCGCTATATAAAACTCTAAAAAAAAAAAAAAATTTAAAAATTGGGTGCTGGAAAAGACAGGCCGGGTCTCCGGGAGCAGGCCGGTGTCTATGGGCTATGGACCGTTCCACAGGGGCCCCCATAGCGGGCTTAGTTCAAGCCCGTAATAAAATGACATACAGTGCTACACCATAGGGGAGCAGAGGCTCTACCCCTGTTTGGCCCTGATGAAGCACTTCTATCAAGGGGTCAGTGGCCACCTCCATAGAGGGGGCATGCAAGTCTAGGATCGCAGCGGCCCTCTTCAGCACATCAGCGAGGGAGTAACTCACCTCTGTAGCGAGAATGGGGAGGGAAAAAAAGGTCCGAAGCTAGAGAAGAGTCAAGGCCACCAGCCTCACCCAGCTGTGTCAGCCAACTATCCTCCAGAGGAGGCTGGACAGTCTCGTTCATGGGTTTCATAATCCGCAGCTCCTCTCCTTCACCTCAAAAAGCATGTTCCCTGTAGGAAAAACAGCAAGGGATTGTGTAGAAGGAGGAGGGAAGATGTCCGAGCCAGAAGGTAATACCGTCGCCGCGCCCAACGCCATTTAGCATTGGTGGGGCGCCGTGTCGGCGTTGGAAAGAGTGATCAGCACAGCGTTGAGTGGCACTGCTGACATCGCTGTCGGCTGACCGAACTCCAGCATCGCAGGTGAGAACCCCAAAGGGCTGTGCACCGGAGCTGATACAGATCCAACAACGAATCCAGAGAGCCTAACTGGAGCCGTGGGCGAACCCGCCGACATGGATGCCATGAGGACACCTGGCACCTCCTTAGGGCTCAAAAGCGCAACAGGGGAGGTGGAGGTCCAAAGATGACATGAAGGGAAGTACAGTACTCCCGCATCTGGAAAAGTGTCACCCTGGCTCCAGGGAAATCAGAGAGGTATGGAGTGGACCTCTTGCACTGACTCCTCAGCCCGAGGTTGGGAGAGGGAGTCGGAAACGTGGGCTTATGTGGCAAAGTCGGGAGATGCTGCTACTTTGACCATGTGCGTTTCGATGACTTACCCTGTGATGTCGAGGGTGATGGACGCCCTCAAGAACGGCTTCTGAAACGGCCTTGCGATCGCTCCAAGTACCATGAACGAGACAGACAATGACACGGGCCTCTGCCAGTCGTGCCGCCAGGATCTTCATGCGCTGTTCCCGCAATACCTTCGGGTGAAGGCAATGGGAGGAGCTACAATCCTCAGAGTTGTGGTGCTTCCCCTTGTTTATCCTGTGACAAAGGGTAAAAGTTCAGAAATTTACGGTCCTGGGACCAGCGTTGAATTAAGGACTGATGAAAAAATTTCTCCAGCACTCCGCCTGGAGTATGAAACCATAGGAGCTATAATAAGAGGTATTTGTGCATATTGTGCTTACCACAAAAGGGGAGAGGTTCTGTCATGATCTTGCTTTTCCTCTTTTTTTGCACCAACTTCTCCTCTGTAGATTCCACCCTTTTTCTGAACGATGCAAATGGCACATTATGCACTGGCACGTTCATTCAATCTCAAAAGGGTGTTGGTGACACAGAGAAAAAGAGGTGTCATATAAGTGTACCACCTGACTATGAGCACAACAGATTTGTTTTTAAACACAATCCGTTTTTTTCTATCTAATTTTCACTCAAATTTCCCTCTGATTCTCTCTGTTTGGTGAGTAGCAGACTTGATGAGGATCGACATCTTGGGTACCACTCTTTTACTTTTCTTTCGAGATGCACAATAAGTTTTTCTTGATAATTGATCACTGGTGACGGTTTTGTTGACGTTAACAGGTGGAAAGTATTCACTGTTTTTAAGAAAATATAATGGGGGCAATGAAATAAAGCTCCCGGGTCAAATAGATGATGCCATTTATTTTTCTCCATGCAACACTAGGCTCTTAGATCCCCTCATTTTCCACCTTTAAGAAAATTGGGAACTAAATGGTCCTGAAGAAGATGGAAGCAATTTTATTTTTTCCATTGAAACGTACGTCGACAGCGTGAGGCCCCAGTTATCAGCACAGCATTTGAGGGTTGATTTTTTCACCCCTAATATTTTCCATCTGTGCATGTAGTGTTGTACTGGGGGGTATGGATGAGAATGTGTGTAGCATGTGTCAGTGATAATAGTGTGAATCAGTGGAATGAGGTGTGAGTCTGGGGAAACTGGTTTTTGTTTTATGACTGGAAAGTGATTTTAGTACCCAACAAGTGAAATGTTGATGAATTTTTTGTACATATATATTGAAGATGGATCATGATCATTTAAAAAAAAATGTATAATTTTCTATATAAAAAATATTTTTTGTCTTTGTAATATTGTAATTGAGAAATAACGTTAAAAAAAAGTGAAAGAAATGTTACCAGGAAATGTTACAATGAGAATCATGATCTCTAATTAATGGTTTTTTTAACAATATGAATAATAAAAGAAATATGAAATATTGATTTATGTGTGGAGAAATTATGAGTTAATGACCCGTTTCTATGCTACAGGGTAGCTGGTATCAAAGGAATTAAGGTCACGTGGGAGGGTGCGTAGTTTTTTTGGTGCTCCCACGGGAACCACATACAAATAGTATGAGGGTCTGTGGCTGACATGAGACTTGCTCGGAAGCAATCCTCTCGTTTTAACTTACTAACGAATTACTAACAACGTGTTTGTGATTAATAATACGCATTTCCTTTACACGCGGGAGAAATTGAAGCTTGCCTATGTGTTTACTAACGGCAATAACATGAACGAAGGGCTAAGATGCATTCTAACACGGAATCTTTACTGCGCATGCGTCTGCTGCATCTACGTAGTATGACGAAGTAACGCTTGGAGGGAAATTCTGGCGCTTGCGCAAAGAACTATAAAATGGCCGCTTAAAAGCTCACATGCATGGCACCTGCTTGCTAAAATTAGAAAATAAGTTTTATACTAACGCAAATGCAGAAAGGGAATAATAAATGGTATGGGCTAGAGTAGAGGTTGGTGGTATACAGTGAAATCATTTATTTTTTAGAATAACATTTCTCCTTTTGACTTTATTATTAGTGCGTATTTGGGCCTGTCAAATTTGTCTAAGTCGAGCAGACTGACGTTGCGCGACGCATGCGCCCTGGTGTGGAAGTTCGAAAAGATGACTAAGGACTTGTCACGCGTCCAAGGTCGGCGAAGATATGCCCTGGGAACATGAGGGCGAAGAGTTCATATGAAGGAACTTATTCAAGAAAATTGTTACATTTGTATTAATAAAGTTTAAAGATGTATGGGAAAGGAAGGGCGGAATAAAAGTTTGAGGGGAGGAGTTTTGAAACAATGGTTTAAAGAAATAAATAAAATATAAGCATGGTGTGATGATCATACCCCCCCCCCCCCTCGCCTGTCCAATCAGAAGTTAGTATTCTGTAAAACTGAAACATTAATGGGTGGTACATGGTAATGAAAAGGTATAATTGAACCAGTTAGTTAGTTAGAGCTGCTGCCGGAGAGAGAGGTGAAAAATAAAAGAAGTATGGAGGGATAAATCATTCATTTATTTCCGTCTAAGGCACCATCAATTACCCTGACGATCTCAATAGTTTATATTGCTGCACATACTAATGATTCAATTAGATACACATACCATTGGGCAGGTCTCCGGCACATCAATAGATATTACATACATTAATCACATAAATACAAATAATAATACATATATAAATATCACAAAACAACAGACACATGTACATATACACAATATCTACAGTTCCCTAACGATTACACGTACTCGTGTACACTCAAAAATCTGAGTGATACACCAAGAGATAGTCCTCTTCGCACATGAGGTATCACACCTCTCTATCATTTAATTATGTGCGCATATAACATTTTAACCATGCTCAAACTGATTGGACTCCTCAATTATAGCTGTCGACGCGGTCGCGTTTCAGCCGTCAATTTCTTCCAGCTTCCTCAGGACAAGGGTACACAATATCTGGAATATTGTCTCAACTCTCGGGGTCAACACGACTCCGCTACACGGGGGGTATGCCTTCCATATTACCAAGTTCCATGGAGAATCTAGGAACCTGCAGTGGCTCCCACTCTTTTAATTGCCAATTGTTTCCTCAGGAGGTAAGCCGCTCCTTCGCCTTAATCCCTGCCGTAATCAAAAACGCCACTCAATCAAATCCTGTCTCTCGTAGCCATCGCGAGAGAGGAGCGAGCGGAAGCACCAGAAACAATTCGGAGCTTGGGATGCTGTTGGTGCTGGGGTGGTGCTGATGCTCTGAAATGCTGATTAAGAAAATCAAATGCAGAACCATCTACTTAATTTGGGTGGCTTAGAAAGAAGATTGCGGAAGAACCACAAGGAGGAAGAGAGTGTCAGAGAGGGGTGCGACGCAGTCGTCGGTATCTAGAGAGGTGAAGTATCCTGTCCTGAAGCCTTTGTCTCCTGATCTGTCCTGGGGACCCTTACCAGCCCTTTGGCCAGGGGGTTGGTCTTTACACCATACTTGGTAACTATAGATTCATCGTCTTGATAATTGCTCTTTTCTCTCTATCCTCTTCTTTCTGAGCATAGTTATTGTGTGGATCTGAATTGTTAATGTCTATTGAAACTTCATTGAATTTGGCACTCTTGCGAATGAGGGTGTTTGTACTGAAACGCTTCGAGATGGTTCACAACCAATTAATTTAGATAAAGATTTTTAAAGCTTACTGAGTCTGTGATTAATTTATTTTTAATCAAGAAATGTATAATAAGTCATGTTAATTATCATCATCAACTAGTTCCACCTAATTGGTCCATTGACCAGAGGAAAGAACTATTTGATCAGTGAAAGGTTTAGTTAGAGAAGAAATAACTAGATCTCGAGGTATGAAAATTATAAAACTATAAAGTTCCAGCGGTCTACTTGGTGATTAGTGCAAGAGAGTTATATGGGCCCAAGTGAGTCTATGGTAGTGGAGAATCTGTTGCTAGTGCGCCGCTGGATCAGTTTTCTGGTAGCAGAGCTATGGTTGTTAGTGACTAGTTTGGTGATAAGTATAGGTTATTGATTTTTGATTTATGTTTTAACAAAAGAGTTATCGTCCCGGGGAATGAATAGCAGGTGGTGATAGAAACCACACTGCAGTGAGGTTACTCGTCTGTTGGAATAACACTGAGAAGCTAGGAAGGGCTGGCCGTGTTAAAGTAGGGACTATTTTCTGTATAAAAGTGAGAGTGGTTGATAGCAAAGAGTTCGCTAGTGAAACTTTAGGCGTTATATCACCTATTAAGGGTAACCCTGAAGGAGTAGTAGGTTCTTCTAAGCTAGATTGACAGCAAAAGGAGTTCGCTGGTAAAACATCGGTCTCAAATTTCCCTAACGGGTGACACCGG
Source organism: Calotriton arnoldi (assembly GCA_963921515.1). NCBI lineage: Eukaryota > Metazoa > Chordata > Amphibia > Caudata > Salamandridae > Calotriton > Calotriton arnoldi. The sequence continues at coordinate 897,816 of CAWUFW010002608.1, forward strand.
AAAAGTAGCAGGTTCTCTGGAGCTTAGGTGAAGAGTAAGCGGAAGGTTTTACTCGCAGTGAAAAGAAATAAACTATCCTTTTGATTTAGTGGAACAGACAGAGTAGCGAATGTTTTTACGTTGTTAATAAGAAAGAAGTTTAAAGAGAATTTCGAGAAATAAAGTTTCGTATTACCTTGTAAAGGGAGGGTCAGTTGCTGGAGTGGCACTGACGTCACAGAGAGCCGCGCTGGGATTGGTAGATACAGCGGGTGTGTGACAGGGGGAGCTTTGTAAAGGAGGGGTGAGAAATCGCAGGAGTTGGACTGACATCACAAAGAGCCGCGCTGGGATTGGTAGACACAGCGGGCGGGTGACAAGAGCAGCATTGTAAAGGAGGGGTCAGTAGTGAGGAGCAGAACTGACGTCAGGATAAGACCGCGCTGACATTGGTCAGAGTTCGGGTGTGAGCCTGATTTGATTGGATAACCAGTTAAAAGCCGCGATAGGATTGGTGAAGAGAAGATTGTATGCAGGATTTTGATTTGACTGTAAGTGCAAGGCGTACAGGTAGAAAATTTCAAGGGTTTGCGGAATACAATTTCCTACACCGTTCTTCAAAGATGTATGGAGAGAAAAGAAAGATGTCATTTTTTAAGAAAATAAAGAATTTCTTTGTAAAGGATAAGCCTGTGTTGACTAGAGAGGGAATTCCTATTCCGCCACCGGAGACACCAGCATCTTTTATGATGATGGAAAGAGGATATCATACCTGCGTGTGGTTGGAAAACTGGATAGAGTACACGAAGGATGATAGTGTGTTAGCGTTTCATAAAGATGGTATGTTTAATGGGAGGATTCTTCAGAATTTGAGATTGAAAATGAATGATTTAGAACCTAGACCTAGGTTAACTCAATATGAGGCTTTGGAAGAATGGGAGACTGAGTCATATGAACGAGAGAAATGCAGAGGTGGGAGATATAGAGGATTCTTTCCCAGACACTTGCATGAGTCACGAGAAGGGCAGATGAAACAGTGGATGAGAGCTATGGTATTAGAAGGGTTATATCCAGTGTTGAGGGCTGAGGAACAATCTGGAGGAAAGTGTAAGGAGAAAACGGAACACAAACTCGGCGAGATATGGTGAATCAGATGATGAGTTGTTAGAGGATATTTTAATTAAAAATCCACCACCGTATCAAGAAGCAGCTAGTAAGGTTGTCACAAGTGCGCCAGTAATGGGAATACCATTAACTCCACAGATTTTACATGAGACATCATACAATAGAGTGTTGCAAGATAATGAAAGAGAAGCTTTGAATAAAACTAGGGAAGAACTAGTTCAAAAAATAAGTCAATTGAATTTAACTACTGAAGCTTTGACAGTACCAGTAACCATTGGTCCAGTAATCCCATTATATGGGGATAATAAGATTTGCCAGAAACCACAACTCGTGACAGTTCCATTAAGTAGTCCTAGAAAAGAAATAGTAATCACAGATGATCAGGTTAGTGAAAGTGAGTCAGTTATTTCATTAATGGATCTCCCTATTGTGAAACCTCATATGGAAACTCCAAAGAGAGTTACACCTATGAATTTGAGAGAAAGAAGACCTTTGGTTCCGGCTGGAACTGCAGGCGCAACAGTAGTCACCTCTGAAGAAATAGAAAGGTGGGCTCAGGAAAGAGATAATCAGAACCCAATACCAAAGATTTTAGATATCAGCAGACTGAAAGTGGAATTGGAAGAGATGATGACAGGATGTGTGGGTACAGAAAGATTAAATGTATACAATGATGAGGAATTATTGTTCCTATGTAAGAGTATAACTAGGAGAGCAAGAATATTTCATGAGAGACTAACTGAAGTTGCTTCAGAGATTGGAATAGACATAGGGAAATCAAAATTGTTACAAAAACACTATCGAGTGGATTTTACTGATAAAGATTTGGAAAGTGTGAATGCTTCGGGAAAAAGGCTACAGATAAAAAAATTAATGAACATTTTGCGAAAGTGGGGAGACATTGATAAATGGAGAATTAGATGGATAAGAAAGAAAGACGTGCAAGCGAGAGAAGCAGCAGCTGCATTTCCAGTAAGAGAATCAGGAAAAGTGGAAAAATTGTGTCCGATGAGAGAGGCTCTAGGAGGTGGATATGTTCATGTCCCTTGGAGTAGACAAGATATTTTATCATTTACAAATGATTTTCCAAAACTGAGAGAAAAACCAGTTGAGTGGTACAAACAGGTAGAGAGGTTTGTGAAGGTTTCAAAGGTGTTACTGAAAGACTTGGATGATCTATTTGATATAGTGGTACCCGCTGATTTATGGACAGAATGTAAGCTCACAATTGATTGGCCTAATGAGGAGTATCCTAGGGATGCAAAAACAGGAGCACCTTCAGAAGAGGTGATGAAAAAGTATCACCAAGTGATTACGTATTTAAAAGGGAAAATCCCTCCTAAAGAAACAGATTGGGTAAAAATAGTTAGAACAACACAGGAACCAAATGAATCTGTACATGCGTACTATAAACGGTTATTGCAGGTGTTCAAGCAGTATAGTGGTTTTGAGAATATTGGTGACAAAGATATGGGACATTTTGTGTATCGGTTTGTATATGGCTTGAAACCAGAAATCAGTCAGATGATACAGCAGCACATGTTGTGTTGGCAAAGTAAGACAGTGGATGAGATTCTAAAGTACGCGAAATATTGACGAGATGATATTGAGGCCAGGCGTAGGAAGCTAAAGGAGAAAATGATGTGGGCACAAGTAAAATTGGCAGAGCAGCAAGAAGAGAAAGCAAATGACCAGAATAATAATCAAGTGAAGGAACAGAGTCAGGATAATCAAGGAGCGAATGGTAATAAATTTAAGGGGCGAATGGACAGAGAAGAAGCGAAAAAGAAATTTCATTGTCATGCGTGCGGAAAGCTTGGACATTGGAAGAATGAGTGTAAGAGTACTCAGAATAATAAGAATAATAATGGGCCAAATCAAAATTTAATCCCACAGATGCAGAATGAACTATTTATGAATCAGCAGCAGCAGGTAGTTACTCCACAATATCAGGTGCCACCAGCTCCTATGCCAAATTTTGTGAACCATCAAAGTTTCAGTGCGAACACCGGATTTGAAGGAGAAAGTGGTAAGAGTAATAGAACAATTGCACAATATTTTCTACAGAATGATGAAGAACATTCAGATACCACACAATGACGGTGCCTGAGGGGGGAGGAAGAGGAGTGCGTGCTTGGCGCATCCTTGCCGGTAGATCAGTCAGGTCCATTTGTTGATGGGAAAGTAGAAGGTAAAGACATTACTTTCCTATTGGATACTGGCGCTACCAAGTCTACTGTGAGAACAGCAGACATCCCAAACCTACCCCTCTCGGGAGAGTCAATCCAAGTTGTAGGTGTATCTAACCAACAGATTAGAACCCCAATCATGAAACCAATGGAGGTGCACATTGGGAACTTCAAAGAAATGCATCGATTTGTAGTTTGCGATTCCAGTCCAGTAAATCTGTTGGGAAAAGATCTTTTGTGCAAGATGAATTGCACGACCTATTGTACACCGGATGGTGTTGCTTTCCAAACCCCCGATGAGGATGTTGTCTATAAGATGATGCAGGCCAAACAGGGAACAGAAGTAGATGAAATGTTTTCATTAATAACCGAGAATGAATTGCCAGAAGAATTAGGTACGACAGTTAATTCAGAAGTGTGGGATTTTACAGGAAAAGACATTGGGCTAATGAAGAATATAGACCCGTTAAAGTGACAGTGAAAGAAGGGGCAGTACAAAATGAGTCCAGAAGTAAAAGCAGGAATTATTCCAGAAATTGAACGAATGGTTAAGCAAGGTATTTTAAAAGAAGTGATGGGTAGTCCCTGTATTTCGCCAATAATGGGACTGAAAAAGCCTAGCGGAAAGTACAGAATAGTGCAAGACCTACGAAAAATAAATAAAATTGTAATTCCCTGTTGTCCAATTGTGCCAAATCCAGCAGTGATCCTTTATCAGATACCGTGGAATGCAGGATGGTTTACAGTAATTGATTTATGCCAAGCGTTCTTTTCTATTCCTTTGCACCCAGACAGCCAGTATCTTTTTACGTTTAAGTTTGAAGATCGTATTTACGCATGGTGTCGTGTTCCTCGGGGGTACACAGAGAGTCCTTCAATTTTTAATCAGATTTTGAAAAAATGGTTGGAATTGTTGATCATGCCTGGAAATTCTGTTCTGGTTCAGTACATTGATGACCTATTAGTGGCATCAAAAACACGAGAAGATTATGTCACAGATACAATTGCATTACTGAACCATTTGGCTGAAGGAGGACACAAGGTGTCTCCAGAAAAATTACAATTCTGTCGACAAGAAGTAAGATATTTAGGGCATAAAATAGAAAGAGGAGTTAGAAAAGTGACACCGGAAAGAATAAAAATACTCAAAGAAATGCAATTGCCACAGACTCAGAGAGAAATGAGAATGTTTCTGGGAGTGGTTGGATACTGTAGACAATGGATTAATGGATTTTCTATGTTAGCGAAACCATTGATACAGATGATATGGAAACGAGCAAAAGATCTGATTGATTAGAATGATGATTGCTTAGAGGCATTTGTGAAACTAAGAAATTGTTTGTGTGAGGCTCCTGCATTGGGCATGCCCGATTATTCAAAAGACTTTGCTTTGTTCTGTTGTGAAAGAGAACATTTTACACTTTCAGTTTTAGCACAGAGACATGGATTATGTAGAAGTCCAGTGGCATATTTTTCAGCCACATTGGACCCAGTTGCTTCAGCATTGCCTGGCTGCTTAAAGGTAGTAGCTGCTACGTGTATGAGTCTGGAGCAAAGTGAGTCAATAGTGATGGGACATCCGGTAAAGGTCTTTGTTCCACACTCGGTTGAGATTCTTTTGACAAGAACACAGCACCTCGCCCCTAGTCGTTTGACAAAGTACGAAAGAGTGATTTTGGGAGCTGAGAATGTGACTGTAATAAGATGTACGATTCTGAACCCAGCCACTCTATTGCCAGACCCCTATGATGAGGAAGTGAAAGATGAAAGTGATTATGATTGCTTGGACGTGACTGAGTTATGCACGAAGCCCCGCCCAGACATAAGAGAGACACCTTTGAAAGAGGCTGATCATGAGTTATTTGTAGACGGTTCCTGCCTTAGGACACAAGAAGGAGGACTAAGTGCTGCAAATGCTGTTTGTAAAATTTCTGGGGTAATTGAAGCATCCTGTTTACCTTGGGTCAAGTCTGCACAACTAGCTGAACTGATTGCCTTAACCATGGCATGTAAAAAGGGGAAAAATTGGAGAGTAACAATATTTACGGATAGCCAATATGGTTTCGGGATTGTGCATGACTTTGGCCAGCTTTGGATGCAAAGGGGATTTCTGACTTCCTCAGGATCTCCTATCAGAAACAGCAAAAATGTAAAAGATTTGTTGGAAGCATTACAATTGCCAAAAGAGATAGCAGTTGTAAAATGCGCTGCACATCAGTCAGGAAATGACTTTGTGACTGCTGGCAATAATTATGCTGATCAAGTGGCCAAATACTGTGCTAAAAATGCAGTAGCCATAAACAGAAAAATTGAAAAGGGTGAAACCAGATGCCAACTTATGTACTTCTCAGTACCAGAAACATGAGATGAGATTAGACAATTGCAGGAAGAAGTTGAGGAAAAGGAAAAAGAAATCTGGATAAAGGCAGCCTGTACCAAAAGACCACATGATGAGCTATGGGTGTATTTAGATGGAAGACCAGTCATGCAAGATTGTTTGCTTTCAAAAATGGCGAGAGTATACCATGGAGCAACACACATAGGGAGAGATTCAATGATCAGGCTATTCAGACAGAGTTGGTTTAATCCAAAGTTCAGGGTAGTCGCAGAGAGCCTTTGCCAAAGATGCTTAACCTGTCAACAGCAGAACCCAGGTAGAAAGACAGTGGTAAGCTGGGGAAAAATCGGAAAGGCAGAAGGACCCTTCGCCAGATTACAGTTAGATTTCATTGAATTACCTCCATGCAATGGATTGAAATACGTACTTGTCATAGTATGCCTTTTCTCAAGATGGGTGGAAGCCTACCCTACTAGAAGAAATGACAGTCTTACAGTTGCAAAATTGTTGCTGAGGGAGTTAGTGCCACGATTTGGTTTTCCGGTCACTTTGGAATCAGATAGAGGCCCTCATTTTAATAATGAAATAATTCGATTAATCTGTGCTGCATTTAATATTGAACAAAAACTGCACTGTGCTTATCGTCCAGAGGCTTCTGGAGTTGTTGAGCAAATGAATGGTAAAATCAAATCAAGATTGGGAAAGGTGTGTGCATCCACAAAACTGAAATGGCCAGATGCATTACCTCTTGTATTGATGGGTCTCAGAAGCATTCCAGACAGAAAAACAGGAATGAGCCCACATGAGGTTCTCATGGGAAGAGCCATGAGACAGGCATTTATTCCTGGAAATAAATCAATGAGTATATCTGATGATCTGGTATTGGACTATTGCAAAGGATTGGCTGAAATGATGCGTTCTATCTCTCACCAGGTTGGAGAAGACGCAGTTGAAAGACAGCCAGACCAAGCGCATGATTTCAATCCTGGAGATTGGGTGCTAGTGAAGAAACACGCAAGGAAATCGTGTCTAGCACCAAGGTGGGATGGGCCACGACAAGTCATACTAGTCACTACCACAGCAGTGAAGTGTGCAGGTCTGCCCACTTGGATTCATGCCAGCCATACCAGAAGAGTACCAAGATCATCAGATCAACAAGAACCACCACTGACTGAGCAGGCTGAAGCGTCAGGAGTTGTAATCTGTGAAATTGAAGAATCTAGAGTGATAGATTCTGAAAGACAACCATATGATGAACAGCCAGAGATAAGTCAGGAAGAATGGATCCCAGTGATTGAAATAATTGATGATGCTGTTGAAACCAGAAGAAGAACAGAACTGAAAAGACAGGAAAGTAGTCAGGAAGAGACAAGGGAAGAAGAACACACTCAGGCGAAAACAGAAAGTGACACAAACAAACCTGAGGAGGGAAAAAGAGAAGAACATGTTCAGGCGGAAGAAGAAAAGTTTGAAGTAAGACCTGAACAGGACCAGAGAGAGTTAGAAGAACCAGTTCAGGCAGAAGAAGAAAGGTTTGAAGTAAGACCTGAACAGGGTCAGATAGAATTAGAAGAACAAGCTCAGGAAGAAGTAGAACAAAATACGGTAGAACCTGAGCAAGAGGAAGCAAGAGAAGGTACAAGCACAGAAAACAGAGAAACAGAACAGGCTGTGTCTAAAATAAATGAAATAAAAAGAACCTTACAAAGAGATAAAGAAGGTGAACACGCAGTACAAATTAAAAGAGTCAGAAGGGGAGACAATTGGCCAACTGGAGTAAAGAAACTAAAATATCATCTGAGAAAATCTGAAAAGAAACCAGAGCAAGTGAACGAAATCACAAGTCAAACAAGACCTGAACAAACCTTAGCAAAAATAACTCGAAGAAGTCCAAGATTGAGAAATTTAAACAGGAGATACCAGGGTCCAGAGTGGACATACGTTATTCTCGAGGAATTTGAGTCCCTGGATCTGTCTGATGAGACAGAAGAGGTCCATATTGCACAAATTGATGAAAGCCAATTGAAACCTCCTTAGAACAAAAAGGGAAGGTTGAGACTGAAGAAGAGAAAGAAAGGAGAAAAGAGATTTTCACAGGAATAAAATGGCGGAAACTGAGGTTAGCGGGAAACCAAAATGTGGACTAAAAAGAAAGTGTTTTAGATTTTGTTTTGTAGTATTTTATTAGTAGCTTTAGGATGGTTATTCTTAACAGTAGGAGTACCTTTTATAATGAAAACAAGTGACAAGAATAACACAGATGCTAATGTTAAGGTGAATAGATTAAGAGAAACTGAAATAGAAAAAGGGGTAGAAGATGAAGCAAACTATCATAATGAATCAGACTATAATATGTCCTCTAATGTGTTTATTAAGTTGTTATTTCAATATGTTAGTACTATGGAGATTAATAACTGCTACGTGTGTATGAAGTTACCCTCATCAGTATCAGAAGGAATGACGTATCACCATATACCCTTAACCTATGGTGTGTCATGTAGTATTTTGTCAAGTTTATTTTATGCTGCAGGGAAACTTCAATATTTTTATTCAGATATAGATGTAGTATTTTCTGAATTACCTATTAGAAAGGATATGAATCCAGTAGCTAGTAGTAAAAATGCACAGTTTATGGGTGAACTTTTCATAACAATGAGTTCAATAGATTTAGTTCAGGCACACAAAGATAATCTAACATGTACATTAAGAAATGAAGAAAAAGACTTTTTGAATTTAGTAGAAGGAAGGAGACAGGATTTAATGAGGAAGGCAACTACACAGAAAATCCATGCACCTCAATGGGTTGGGAAGGAGGGAATCTATGCAAGTGGCAAGGCTCATGCTGCGATGTCCCTTGACTTTGTGAAAAGGGGAAAATTCTGCCTCCATAGATTAAAGACAGATTATAACAATAATTACATTGGTTCCAGTGAATGTGAACATAACTTCCTAATATTAGGAGGATGGGGACTAAAAGGGGGAACTGATCCTGTGATTCCAGGAGTGTATTATGTTTGTGGGAACAATGCCTATTATAGGTTACCTGCAAGATGGTACGGAAGCTGTTATTTTGGAATAGTTTTTCCAAAAATGTATCATGTAGATAAAATCAGTGGAACCAATGAAAATTCTAATGGACTAACACGTAGAAGAGCTAGTTTTTCTGAAATTGTAGGAGACATTTTTAGTGCACTGATACCCTCAGTTGGAGTCATTCTAAATTCACAGAAAATTTGTAAGTTATCAACCATAGTTGATCGTCTTTCTACAGACAATGCAGGAGGATTTCTAATGATTAACACAGAGATGGTTGCAATTAGATCCATGGTTTTACAGAACCGTCTTGCTCTTGATATATTGTTAGCAAAAGAAGGTGGAGTCTGTGGCATGTTGAAAGTTCAACATTGCTGCACTTATATTCCGGACAAGAGCAGAGAAATTAAAGGATATATTGAAAACATTATGGGAATGCATAAAGATTTGACCCAACTGGGGGTTGACAGTGTGTGGGGAAGACTAATGAAAAGTATAACATCAATAGGGAAATGGTTTGTTGATTTTGGGAAAAGTTTTCTAGGTCAAATAATAATACCATTAGTTATGATAATAACGATAGTGATGATAATAATAATTACATATAGATGTTGTAGAAAAGGTACGGAAGAAAAAGTACACATGGGAAGAAAAGGAAAGGGACAGACACAAAAGAGAAAATATGATGAAATACGCTTGGAAGAAATGAAAGGCAGATTATATAAGAAGATGCGAGATTTAGAAGGAAACGAAATCACTGATGAAAATTTGAGAGGTCAAATAGAGAAAACTGAGAAGTGTTAAAGTTGGTATCTGGGATGGATGGGAAATTTTGTGATGGCTTAATATGCCATCAGAGAGGGGATTGATGGAGCAAGGACTCGAACATGAGACTTGCTCGGAAGCAATCCTCTCATTTTAACTTACTAACGAATTACTAACAACGTGTTTGTGATTAATAATACGCATTTCCTTTACACGCGGGAGAAATTGAAGCTTGCGTATGTGTTTACTAACGGCAATAACATGAACGAAGGGCTAAGATGCATTCTAAAACGGAATCTTTACTGTGCATGCGTCTGCTGCATCTACGTAGTATGACGAAGTAACGCTTGGATGGAAATTCTGGCGCTTGCGCAAAGAACTATAAAATGGCCGCTTAAAAGCTCACATGCATGGCACCTGCTTGCTAAAATTAGAAAATAAGTTTTATACTAACGCAAATGCAGAAAGGGAAATAATAAATGATATGGGCTAGCGTAGAGGTTGGTGGTATACAGTGAAATCATTTATTTTGGAGAATAACATTTCCCCTTTTGACTTTATTATTAGTGCGTATTTGGGCCTGTCAAATTTGTCTAAGTCGAGCAGACTGACACTGCGCGACGCATGCGCCCTGGTGTGGAAGTTCGAAAAGATGACTAAGGACTTGTCACGCGTACAAGGTCGGCGAAGATGTGCCCTGGGAACATGAGGGTGAAGAGTTCATATGAAGGAACTTATTCAAGAAAATCGTTACATTTGTATTAATAAAGTTTAAAGATGTATGGGAAAGGAAGGGCGGAATAAAAGTTTGAGGGGAGGAGTTTTGAAACAATGGTTTAAAGAAATAAATGAAGTATAAGCATGGTGTGATGATCATACCCCCCCTCGCCTGTCCAATCAGAAGTTAGTATTCTGTAAAACTGAAACATTCATGGGTGGTACATGGTAATGAAAAGGTATAATTGAAGTAGCTAGTTAGTTAGTTAGAGCTGCTGCCGGAGAGAGAGGAGCGAGCGGAAGCACCAGAAACAATTCGGAGCTTGGGATGCTGTTGGTGCTGGGGCTGCTGATGCTCTGAAATGCTGATGAAGAAAATCGAATGCAGAACCATCTACTTAATTTGGGTGGGTTAGAAAGAAGATTGGAGAAGAACCACGAGGAGGAAGAGAGTGTCAGAGAGGGGTGCGACGCAGTCGTCGGTATCTAGAGAGGTGAAGTATCCTGTCCTGATTCCTGTCCTGAAGCCTTTGTCTCCTGATCTGTCCTGGGGACCCTTACCAGCCCTTTGGCCAGGGGGTTGGTCTTCACACCATACTTGGTAACTATAGATTCATCGTCTTGATAATTGCTCTTTTCTCTCTATCCTCTTCTTTCTGAGCATAGTTATTGTGTGGATCTGAATTGTTAATGTCTATTGAAACTTCATTGAATTTGGCACTCTTGCGAATGAGGGTGTTTGTACTGAAACGCTTTGAGATGGTTCACAACCAATTAATTTAGATAAAGATTTTTAAAGGTTACCGAGTCTGTGATTAATTTATTTTTAATCAAGAAATGTATAATGTCATGTTAATTATCACCATCAAATAGTTCCACCTAATTGGTCCATTGACCAGAGGAAAGAACTATTTGATCAGTGAAAGGTTTAGTTAGAGAAGAAACAACTAGATCTCGAGGTTATGAAAATGATAAAACTATAAAGTTCCAGCGGTCTACTTGGTGATTAGTGCAAGAGAGTTATATGGGCCCAGGTGAGTATATGGTAGTGGAGAATCTGTTGCTAGTGCGCCGCTGGATCAATAACATAACATAACAACATAGGACCCACAAAGACATGAGAAAAAAGAATGGGTATACTGTTATTTCGACAAAAATTGGGGAAACAGGACAAAAAACAGAGAAGGAACCGCTCCGTATCCGTGTTGGAAGCACGGAAAATAAGCAACTGATGTCAATGCATCATGGGGGGGCTTATATGGATCTCGTTGACGTCATATCCGGCGGACGTCATCACTACCGAGTAGCACAACGTCCTCTACAAAGCTCGCAGAGGTACTGGCGAAAATTTTTCAGGATCCAGTCTGGCGCCTGGGGAGAATTCAAAGGTTAGGAATGTGCGGCTAGATGTCTCTATCTGATAGTAGTAAACTTACACAAAAGTGTAAGTTTACCTATGTGGATCATGTCCTAGTAGTTTTTTAAATAATGCTCCCAACTATCCGATATTGAAAATGAATTTTCTTTAACAGTGACCAAAATCACGCCTGCACTATCAAGAAACCTATCACTGGCATAATGGCTACAATTGCAGGTGTGGATTTCAAGGAGATTTTTTTCATTATAGCATGATAGGATACTGGAACAATAAGGAGACTACAGCTTACCAGGTAACAAAGTGGGGGAAGAGGGTAATCTGCTCCAGAGAAAACACACTTGCACACCTAGTCATGACTCTAATAAAAGTATCATAAAGCACAGCCGAAAAAGCCTCTCTCTACAATAACCACAGGATTTAAAAAAACACAATCTATTAATTCAATTTGAAGCAGAGTAGTTTACACTAAGTTGATTACATGTTATCAGACTACCATGGAAGCTTTTAATTAGTAGGCAAAAAGCTAGATAAACTTTAGCAGCAGCCTGTACAGGGCCCATTATATAAGTTAAGCTGTAAGAGTGTGATGTCTCGAATCAAAGGGTGCATGTGTTTTGATGTTTTTTTTCTGTATCCTGAGGTGGTACTGTGAGAGCCATCATTAATTATTTCATTATCAGTTGCAAAGTCCAAGTTAGGCATTGTGGCAACTGGGTGCAATGAGGGGAAGGAGCTACCGGCCAAAGTGACTTCATCCAGCAAGTGGGATTCCTGAGCAATAAAAAATAGCTCCAGTTTGTTTTTGGGCCAAGCGATTTTCTACCATATAATCATAAACCATTGGAGAAGCTTGTGCGATCTTGAGGACGTAGCAGATGCACACAACAAGCTGATCTGCTATCTTCTACTTACGGATTTTGAAAATAACTGGTTATCACTGGCAAAAACCGGTAAAGTAATGCCATAAGACACCCACCAAGGGATTGCATACAAGCGTTGATTAGGAAGGGAAAATGAAAGGACTATGGAGGGAATGCCAACTACATGGGACTAAAACAGAGAACTTGAAGCCTTCTTGCTCTTATGGATTTTGGTTATTTACAAAAGAGCGTAGCCAGGCAAGAGAGACTCTAAATACCAACATCCCAGAACACAGGACACCAAGCATTTCCCAGTCCTCCGACGGGTACAAATAAACAAGGAAAGTTTGTTGTTAACAATCCTTTGCTAATCGTTTAATTGGAAAGGTACAATAAGACTGATGCAATATGTTTATATTCAGTTCTTTCTACCCATATTAAAATATCTTTGCTTTTAAGACTATGTGGCATGGGAGTGATAGAGTTCAACAAATTACACTGTAGAACAAATCATTTACTTTTGGTAATGCTCTTTGTGATCTAGCCTCAGATTCCTCACCTTGCGAATATCCCCAGTCACGAGACTGGATCCAGAAACTTAAAATGCAGTGCTCCTGTGTGCCAGCAGGTGGTGCCATGCAGCTCTGCACCAACTTCATTCTGCCACAGAGATAACAAATGGAGACACATATAAGCGCCACCCATGCGCGTTGATGTCAGTGTGTTTTGCAGCTTAGTCCGCACCCTCATACGTGTAGCCCATCAGCAACATGGTAGAACCACTATGCAGAATCCTAAAGTAGGATCCTTCCAGATAGAACAGGACACCACTTAACAGAATGGGGAGGTGGAAGCGAGCTGAAGAGTCTGTGGTTAGTTTTCCACTAGAAAAAGCGTTACTGAAGGTAAGTAACTTGTGCTTTTGATAGATCCTTCTAACTGCAGATTCCTCACCTTGTGAATAGATACCAAAGCAGTACCTCCAAAGTGGTAGGTCTATGTAATACTTTAGATGAAAAAGTCCTGCAGACCCAGTCTTCTCAGTTCTCTTCTGATCTTCCTCAGGTCCAGGAGTGTTCTGAAGTGGGTGCCTAGATATGTCACTTATTTCTGGCACGAGCTAGTTGGTGGGAATGGGGGCACCATACCCAATGGTGTAAAGGTTCCTGGGGCTAACCCTACACATTCTGTGCATTTTCAAAATGGCTGAAGTATTCAGCCACACTAAACATGGGCTCTGAGGGCTGGGGGATGTGCACGGGGAGTGTAATATGGTAATCCTAGTGTCCGCCAACATCTAACATTAAAATTCAGTTTGGGGTAGGTCCTGTACCCACAACAACCCCAGAGACAGACAACTGGTAACAAAAGCTGGGGTTTCAGCAACCAGACAGTGAATACACACACATTGTTTTGGCATCTTGTTTCTCTTCTTTGAAGTGCGCCCCAAATGGTATATGTAAACCAAGCAGACCTGTCAAACAGGCTTTGACACTATAATACCCACTGTGATTGGCGCCTGTCTGGCTGAGGGTACAAAAGAAGGGCTCTGCCCAAGTGTCTTCTAACATTTGCCTGTGCCAGGGGAAGCCTATTTGAAGTGTGCCCTAAATACCATATGAAAAACCCCAGGAGACCTCTCAAGCAGGATGTGACATTCAAATAGGATTTGGCACTTTAATGTCAAATAGGATCCTCACAGACCCAGTCTGCATATGCTATCAGGTTCAGATGGATAATCTCTGCCCATTGTTTACTCCTGGGAGTGACTTCACACCTCATGCACATCTATTCCAATGCTAATTACTGACTGGCAGAAGCGGGAGAGCAAAATGCTGATTTAACTTCCAAGGACTTCAGGCAGGGCAAAGGTAACTTTCTGAAAGTCCCCTTTCTAAAATATTTATTACAAACTTGACTTCACCAGTGAATTGGGCGTGTAATAAATGTTTATAAAAGCCCAAAAATGAAATTTGTAGCCATTTCCTAGCTGGAGGTAACATTTATTAAACTTAATATTGTATCCGGATGCTTCCTATGAAAAAGTCAATCTTGCTACAGCGAAAATAGCTTTTAAGGCCTTTCCACTGTAAGGACATGTTTAACATTAAACTTTTACATGTCCTACTTTTATACTCCATGCACCCTGCCTTATGGGCAATATGGCCTGCTTAGGTGTGAATTAATAATATTTAAAAGGAAGGCTTAGGCCTGTCAAAAAGGGGTGATTTTGAGCGATTGAATCTTTAGTTTTAGAACTGCACAGCCAGGTTACAATGGTAGGCCTGGAGTCATGTATGCACTGTCACTGGAGTGAATGGCACAATGGGTGCTGCAGTCCATTATGGACATTTAATTAGAGGCTCTGGGTACACTTGGTGCCATATACTAGTGGCTTATAGGTAAGCTAAATATGCCAATCAGGAGTATCTCAATTTTACCATGTGAAAGGAAGAGCATAAACACTATCACTGGTTAGCAGGGAAAAGTGAACAAAGTTCTACAGCCAGCAACAATATAGGATCAAGCAAAAAGTTATAAATCCATGCTGACAATGCAGAAAAGGCAGATTTCCTACAATGCTTCTCAGCCAATGTGTACCAGATCCTAATACAGAGGACAAGCCATTGTGATATGGTCCACTTTTTCCCTACTTTTTCTTTCCTTGCTCCAGAGAACCCCACAAACACTTGATCGTCCACTCCATGGTCCTTGATAAGATCGATGTAAAAGCTCAGCGCTCCTTTGGGTCAAAACAAAGGGACTAGGTGAAGCAAAGAATATCAGAAGGGAGACAGCTTGTCGGCATGAAAAGGCATCATTACCATTTTGTTTTCCCAGAGTTTTATATAGCGCAAACTTGACCCAAAGGTATCTGAGCGCTTTACATGAGACCGTTACAAACGGACACATTCCTTTTTTGTTAGGCACGGGGAGATTAAGTGATTTGCCCAGAATCACAGGATGTTGAGCGTCCCTGCTGAGACTCGAACCCGGTTTCCCAGCGTTGAGGTCGACCGCTCTAGCCGTAAGGCCACATCCTCTGCCAGGCCTCGGGTTCTCAACAGCAGTTTGTCTGGAAAAAAGGTTGTATAATGTGGCTGGACCCAGAGGGCCTGAAGCTCAATCAAATGAAGAGCTGATGCTATCACGGCCAGAAAGCCTGTTTTCAAGTTCAAGAGGCATAATGGACAACTGTGCATTGGCTCATAGAGGACACACATTGGCAAAGTGAGAACCAAATATAAATCCCACTTTGGATTCATAATGGGTGTTGGTGGAAACATGTATATATAGTCTTTAAGAAATCTCATCACAACAGGTGATTTGAACAAGGACGGCGGGTGCACAAAAGCAAAAAGTCCGAAAGAGCAAACAAGCAACCTTTAACAGTGCTCACTGCAAGTCCTTGTAGAGCCAAAGATAAAAAGGACAACTAGACATCCAACAGTTTGGCGTGCAAAAGATCTTTCTGTTGGGTGCTGTACAAAGCCACAAACCTATCCAAAGACCCGGCGTACTTCGATTTCATGGAGGGGCACCTGGCTATAAAGATCACATCAGTGACAATGAAAGGGAGATCAAAGGAGATCATCTGACATAGTTCAATCTCCATGCATGGAGATGAAGGTTACACAGACCTGGGTGCAAAACACTGCCCTGCTGTGACAGAAATTCCTCCCAAAGTGGCATCCTGATTGGAGGACAGATGCTCAAGTCCAGAAGATCCGGGTACCTCACTCTCCTGACCCAATCTGGAGGCACTAGTATGACTTGGGTTCAGTCATTCCTGATCATCTTCAGATCTCTGGACAGGAAAAGCAGCAGCGGTTAAGCATACAGGAGTCCTGTGCTGCACTCTAGGTGGAACGCGTCTTCAAGAGATAAACTTATTGCCGACCAAAGTGCACAGAACAGTTGACATTGATCATTCTCAGCAGGGTGAAGAGATCAAGCCAAGCTTCTCCACGTTGCTGGAAAATGCCCTGTGTCACCTTCGGGTACAGCTGTCAATTGTGATCCATTAAAAGTAAAAGTTGCCATTTGAGTGTGTTCACCAGCATTCAAAGATATAACTAGGTAGTTCATGACCAGGGAGCCTTGAAGCCTCAGCCAGGATGAGAGGCACAGAACCCCAGCCCGCCCTCCTTGTTGCAGTAGCACCTGGCGTTGGTACTGTCTGTGAGAACCTGCACAAGCCTTCCTTTTATAGTAGGCGTGAAGGCCATCAATGCCAAGTGAATCGCCTGCAAGTCCAGCAAATTGATGTAAGAAAGGTCTCCACCAGTACCAGGGTCCTCTGACCTCCACCATTCCTAGATGACCTTCTCAACCCAGTATTGAGGTGTTCATCACCACTGGCAGCCCAGGGTGATATAAGAGGTGTCTAGCACTGGTCTAATTGCGGTCAAGCAGGAACTACTGCAGATCTTTTGCAATCTCCTCTGAAACCTGGTTTGAATCTGTCAGATTCCCCTGGTGGTGAGTTATTTGAGATTTCATATCTCCATTGCAGAGCTCACATGTGCCACATAGCAAGGCCAAAGAACAGGCTGCAGGAGGCCAGTAGACTAAGAAGCCTCAGAGCCATCCTCAGTGAGACCAAAATCAGAGACTGAAACATCAGGATCATAATCCAAATGTGCTGGACTCAATGATCCAGAAGGAAGACCTGAAAGCTCACTGAATCAAGGATGGCTCCGATGAATGGAAGCCTTTGAAAAAAGGAAGCCTCTGCATAGGAGTTATGTTACCTTGGCAGGTTGTGTGAGAACTCAATGATGTGAGGAGGTCCGCCGTCGTCTGGAGGTAGTCCACGACTGACTGTGGCAAATGCGCCTTTAACAGCCAGTCATCAAGGTAGGGGAAGACTGTTATCCCGACCACAGTTCTTTCGCCCATCTGGTACCCAAGTTGTGGAATGCCCTCCCACTTGAAATCCGAGCTGCATCTAACGAAACCTCTCGAAAAAGCTGTGTAGGAGAGTAGGATCTGCCTCTTATGTTGCCCCCACTTTTTTTCTGATGTTTACACTGGTTTCTGGCTATAGTCTGGCTGGGACCCTGCCAATCAGGGCCCCAGCCTCTCTGTTCTCTCTAAACGACTTGGAGTGCACTCTAGGTGCACTAGTGATTGGATACTGTGGTACCTTATGAGTCCCTAGTATATGGTACCTTAGGTACCAAGGGCATAGGTACTTCACAGGCCTACCAGGGGCTGAAGCATGTATTATGCCACCCCTGGGAAGCAGACTAAATCTGACACCACAGGTCTGCTACTGCAGCCTGGGTAAGGTGGTGCATGCACCCCTTACTGTGATATAGGCTACCTATATCACTACATAGATACACACATATAAACCTATAAGTCACTCCTATGGCAGGCCTTATCAATCCTGAAGGCAGAGTGCTTGGTTCCTATGTGAGAGGGTGCCCCTGCATGAGCAGAGCCCCTCTGCAGCATTCGGAGACCCTTCTCTGAGGCTGTTTGTAGTGCAGCCTGACCATATACTCTTAAGCGCATTATAACCTCGCGTTAAATGCTAACTTTGGGATGGCTGCACGGAAACATGTCGTGTTTGGTGTCAAACATCTTGGAATACTACCCCCGCCAGTTCTGGCGGCGGGGGTAGCATTCCACCCTTCTAGAGGGATAGACATGTACCTACTGTGGAAACGCAGTAGAATCCTGAAGAGCCCTGGCATCACAAAATGGATGCCACCAGTCACAGACACTGGGCTGTCCTCCTGCTGATGACCGAAACTCGCAGTGGAGGAGGCCCAACAATAGGTATCCTGTCCCAAGGGGGTGTGACCACCTCCCAGACAGGGTTTAGTGTATTGGGGCTGAATGGGTGCACTCCTAGAGTGCTTTGAAGTCCTGCACTGGGGGAGCAGAAGGCTCCTCTGTGCATATGCCAGTTCAAACCAGCTCAGGGGCTACCTGCCCCTGCTCTGGCGCGAAACTGGACAAAGGGAAGTGGGTGTAGCCACCCCTCCCCTGACCCTCCCATAGGTGGGGTCATAGAGCTAGTCCCTCCCTTCTTTTTAGTATAAGAGGGGGAACCTGTGCATTGCAACCCAAATCTCCCTGGACGACGCTCTTAAGAAGAATCCTGGACCTTCGACGTTCCACTACCTCTGGAAGACTGAAGAATCTGCCTTGGAGTCAAGGAGTGACTCCCCTGCTTGGCAGGCACCAAAAACTACAACGACGGTCGCAAACTACACTGCTCCCGCCGGAGCCCGAAGTCCCTGCAGCCCAGGAAGAGGATTTCCTGACTTCTCCAAGGCCATCGTGAGTCCCCAGCGAAGCTGAGGCAAGTGGACCCCACGAGCGACGAGGAACCGCAGCACCTGGGTACCGTGCACTATTGTCGAGTGCAACCCCTTCACGACGTTCTACGAACTTGTGCTTTGGACCACGTGTGGTCCCAGCCTCTAGCAGAGATCCCTCCCGAATTCAGAGGCCTACACCGTCCCAAGTGACCGTGGGCCCCTGTTGAGTGGATCCTCCCGAGGCGTCTTAGCGATCCCTTGCCAGCCGGCTTGTGGGTCCCCAGAAGACTTTCCAACGAAACCAAAGGGCTCCCCTGGTTGCTCCAGGCCTGCCCTGACCTACCCTTGCTGGGAAAGTCCCCCAGACCTTGCTGGTCTGCACCATTGACTTTTTACGCTTTCCACGAGACTTGCTGCTACCAAGGCTTGTTGGCTCCAATCGAGTCGCCGACACCTCAGTAAGCTGCAGACGTCGTGGGACACACCGAATCCAGCTCCTGGTCATCATCGACGGCGCCTGGACCACGTGGTCGAAGAGTCAAGACACCCGTGAACGACCCGAAGCTGTCGGCGACGGTGGGCATTCATCTTCCTTGCCCAGAGTCACTGCCAAGTGACTGTGAACACTGTCCCCTCTGCTTTCAGGTCTTCCTCCTTCCGAATCCAGGCTTGGATTCCAACGGGTACTTCTTCTGTCATCGCAAGCAGCAAGTCTTCACTGGCTCCCATTGAAAACGACGCCGCGAACCGACACCAAAGGACACCTATGCACCTGGCTCCCCTGGGTGAGGTAACTTCAGCACTACGGTGCTCCTGTGGGTGTGGGCCCTAGAACTACTTACCCTGTAAGTGGCTTGCTTGCAGCTACCCTAGAAGTGCCCTAAAACTCCTAATTTCCCCGTGCGATTCTCGCACTGGCTCGTACAGGGCTCGCGTCTGTGTTAGACACATCACGTCCAACTCCCTTGTAACTCTATCAGTATCCGCGTCCTTCGACTCGTACTGACCGATCGGTGTGTTCGCCTCGAACACGCCAGGGACCTGTAACATTGATAACTCAATCGCGTTCTCTCGCATAGACTCGTACAGGACTCGCACCAGTGTCTGAACACCGCGTCCGTCCCCTGTGGGTCTCCTACAACTACCTGGGGTGGTTCTTTGGGGTCCCTCGATTCTATGGGCTCTAGACCACGGTCTAGCCAAGATAAGATTGTGATATTTACTTGTGCTAACTTATTCTGATAACACATTGACTTGTACATATGTTCCTGACTTCTAATCTCATAAAGAGATTAGTAGAGAGTTGTTTAGTAATAAATACATATATATTTGATATATATACCTGTGTGGTGTCTTTTCATTTGGTGATTCAAGAGATTGTGTGGTAAAACAAGCTGCTTTACATTCCTCCAAGACTTAGCCTGAAGGCTGCTCTCCACAGCTACCACTATGATAGCTTTCTATAAAGGTTGTCTTAAACCTACCTACCATAAGAGTCGAATTGTACTGGTGCAAGGTGTCCACTTTAACTAGTGAACAGCATATACCAGGCCAACTTCTCACAAGCTGAAAACCTGGCTATTTCCCCGCTAATTATGCGGTGGCTCAGCACTTCACTGGTAGAATTCTCCTTTAGTGCTGGGAAACCCTTGGGCAGCTATGCGCTCTACAAATCCCTTAAAATATAAAATAAAAATAAAGAAGACAGGAGGCAAACACTCATCAGCTTCATAAACACCAGATCATCACTGGTCCGGATGAAAAGAAGCATGGCAAACTGAAAATGCTAGTGACCCATCTTGAATAACAGGCAGTATCTGTGGGTCTGCAGGACAGGAATATGAAAATAGGCGTTCTGCAAGTCCAAAAATACCAGCCAGTTTCCAGTATTCGGGGCACATAGATCTTGGGCAAATGTCAGCATCTTGAATTTGTCCTTTCCTAAGAAGGCGTTGACACGGTGAAGATCCAGAATAGGATGAAAGCCTTTGCTCTTCCGGCACAAGGAAGTAGCTGAAATAACACCCAGTGCCACCTACAAAGTTTATTCCCTCTCTGTGGCACCTCTAGCCAAAAGTGCCTGCACTTTCTAACAAAAAATAGGCAGGTGGTTCTCCAAAAGCTGCCCCGAGGTAGGTGCGAGGAGCAGCAGGCTGAAAATGAATGCCAGCGACTATCCGTGTTTATAAAGATCGAGGGAACATTATTTTCCTTCATATTTCACTCTGTTTTCAATCATTGACAAGGACCTCAACAAGAATAAATACGTGTGGTGGGATCCCTAGTCAATCTTAAGTTCACTTTCCTCATCAATCTACACATTCATAAAAAACCTTCACCTTCATCCAAATTTCACTAACGGCATACTAGGTAAAAGGACTCCAGCAAAGAGCCCCCTAGAGGAGCCCGTTGGGCATAGCAGTGCCGGCCCAACGAGGAGCTGCCTGATGATGAAGCATGCCACCTTGTTTGGTGGGTGAGGGTTCTTGCTCCAAAATGTTAATATTTCCACCAACCTTTACTTCCCCTGGGTACACTAGTGGTGTTTACCTGGAGTGTAAACAGGAACAGCACATTCTGCATCTTTTTAATAGGAGCATGTATGCTGGAACATTAATTCTCCCTGTCCCTCTATTTGTTGATAATGGTAAATAAAAGTGACATATATTGATTATAACAGGCCTTTTAAGTCATCAGTGTAGAGTTACGGAATGCCCTAGTAGAGGGGGGAAAAGAACACATTTTCTTATTAAGTACATATACACTCTGGGAGTACTGCTTTGAATATCTGCAGTGCACAGAGGAAGGCTGATTTTCCTCGTCTGGAGAAGCATCTTTTTGGACTCTACACCCTCCTTTGAGAAAATGTCAGGCAGCAAGAAGGTAGGAAGCAAATGGGTCAAAACACAAAATCGTTGGGGGCGTGGCTTGGCAAGCCATCATGGCGGACGTGTGCTGAGCACGCTCCGTCCAGCCTCACAATTATCCTGAACATTATCCTGCTTCTCCGGCATTAAAGTGGGTCCCTGAGCCGCCCCGCTGCAATCGGACACCAACGATCTACCTCTGGGCCAGCCTCGACGTCGCAGGAGGTTCACAGATGGCAGTGCGGTGGTCGGAGGGGGACGCGACCTGCTGGAGGCGCGGCCTCGTGCTGAGCCGGGGAGTTGCCTGGTTCCCTTGCCGAGTTGAGGTGATGCTGCGGCGGCAGCGGAGGGGGTGAGCCAAGCGCTGGTGACTGCGGGAGCCCTAGCCGGTGCCTGTGGAGCGGGGCTCCTATTCTGATACTTGGCGGCCCCCTGTCCTCGTGCTGTCTGGCAGGGGTGCGGAGTGTCTCGGCAGCCAGATCGGGTCGCAGAGGTGAGGAGCTGCCGGGGGTGCGCGGCCGGCCGCCATCTTTGTGCTGCATACTCGCCCTGGCGGCTACCCTGACGGATCCTGGGGGTAAGGGGGGTCCTCCGAGATTTCCGGAGCCTCTCCTGTCTCTGCGGCCGGCTGAAGCCCGTGAGTGCCACCGTGCTGTCCAGGGGGGTGGCCTGACGGCGGCCTGCGCCCATCATCTCCTCCCCCCCCCCTCTCTGTGTTTGGGCCTGTAGGGGGGTCAGGGGTCGTGTCGGGCCGCAAGGGGGGGGAGCCTGCAGCATAGCCGTAGTACAGGGGTCCCGTGCGGCCTGCAGCGGAGGCGGGGAGACCTTGAGAGGCGGCCCATCGGGGCGTTGTTGTGCTTCCTCCCCCGTCCCCCACCAGCTATCGAGACATATCGGCCGGCGGTCGGCTGGACAGCGCAAAGGGACCTACCGGGGGCGGGCGGCCCTATTGTCTAGGGGCTGTCAACGGGGAGTGTTGAGTGGTTTGGCTGCCGCATCGGGCCGCGGGGTTGAGGCACTGTGGGGTGCGCCGCCTGGGTGTGCAGCCAGGTTGAGGTCAGCGCCCCCCAATTCCACCTTTGGGGCCCCGGCATCTCTTCTTCCTCCCCCCTCCCCCTTGGGGTGTATCCTCCGCGGGTTCGGCGGTCTTGTCGGGCCGCAGGGGGGGGGACCACGCATTGGAAGTGCCTCCCGGGAGCCCCGTGTGGCCGGCAGGAAGGGAGAGGGACTGTGGGACGGCCTGCCTACCTCCCGGTGGGGCCTAGACTCATTGCATGGCCAACTCCAACTCCCTCATTATCCACTGAGTGCGCTTGATTGACGGCCGGTCGGGCCGAGCGGGGTGCCCCTGCTGGGGGCAAGCCACGCATATCGACGACGTGCTGATCGAGCTCTGCCAGTGTTCCTATCCACACATTTGCTTGCAGAGAGGCTTGGAGCGGGCTGGGCGCCTGGTTCCCTTCCATCCTCATGCGGTGGCCCCGTGTTGGCAGTCTATCGGGCCGCAGGGACGGGTGACGGTAATCCTGGTGGCACCCTCGGTCTGATCTGCCACTCAGGGTCCGGCTGGGCCCTGGGCATGGTTGGGCGAGGGACCCCGGCTTCCTCTCGGATAGTGGTGCACCCTTCTTGGACGATGAGGACAAGACTACTAGGGCTGGGATTTATTACATTGTTCGTGTCTGCCTGACTGGGATATATACTGGCCCACCTGTTACGCGATATCTTGATCTCCAGTGTCCTCCCTGCCGGGGTCGGCGGCGGTGAGTGGGCCATCATGACGAGACAAGCCCGGCAGCGGCTCGACTAAGCAGAGCACAATTGATACATTTACGGGTCAGAGGATCCCAGCGGCAGCGCCGGGGTGTCTCAGAACGCTGTGCCAGATAATGCAGCCCTCATGGCCGCTATCACCCAATCCAGAGACGCTCTAGAGGCCAAGATCGGGGCGGCCGGCTCCGATGTAATGCGTCAAGACCTGAGGAACGCGGTCGCCCGCATCACGGAGACAGAGACGAGGATTTCGGGGGTGGAGGACGTGGTCGCCACGTTGCAGCAAAAGGTATCGTCCCTTGGGACCACACAACGGGGTCTGGCATCGAGGGTGGAGGATGCTGAGGGGAGAGCGCGGCGCAACAACCTGCGCTTCGTGGGCTTCCCGGAGGGCTGAGAGGATGGAAACATGGAGCGGTTCCTTACAGACGGGCTGGCTCCCCCGAGGAGCTATCGAAATGCTTTGTGGTAGAGCGTGCGCATAGGGCCCTGATGCAGAAGCCCCCACCGGGAGCCCGCCCGAGGCCTGTTATCGCCAAGCTTCTTAATTACCATGACAGGGACGTTATCCTGAAACAGGCACGGGCCCAGGAGCCGTTGTTCGGCAATTCGCGCATTCTGATCTTCCTGGACTATACGAAACAGGTGCAGCAACGGCGGCAGTCTTTCCTGGCCGCCAAGGCCCGTCTCCGCAAGCTCAAGCTTCACTACGCTTTGCTTTATCCAGCCAGGCTGTGTGTGGTATATCGGTCCCGCACCCATTTCTTTGATTCACCGGAGGAGGTGTTCCTATGGACGGACAAGGCGGTGCGGCTGCGTCCTCACTCGCCACCAGGAAGGGAGTCCGACTCCTCCTCGAGCGGGACTGCCCGGAGTCAACTCAAGCCGAGGGGAAGGGGTGGCAGGCGCTCCAAGTCCAGGCGTTGTTCCCAGTCTGGCGGTGCCTCGGCACGTGAGGGGTCCATATCCCGACAGCATGTTTCGGCTGACTAAGTACAGGATGACCATGTAATGTTTTAGTTCTGAACTACTTGCATCGACCGGAGAAGCGCATATGAAGGCCAGTCTCTCCGTGGGGCTCTGCAGAAGGAGAGAGGGCCAGCGGACGATGGGCTGTGAACTGGGGATCCATTGGCAGGTGAGGGGTGGCACCTCCTATTGGGGTCAGCCTGCTCTGCCTACTGCGACAGGTACTTCTCTGTTCTTGAGGTACAGGGTGGGGGGGAATTGTTGGGTTGCGTTTGGGGGGGTTCTGTTGGGTTGCTGCGCTGTCTACTAGTGTTCTGGAGTCTGTTAAAATGTATGGAGGATTATTGATAATGCCATTGACCTATATGGGACCTGCACAGGATAGGAATGTCTGACAGCACACTGGAGGTCTCTGGGCTCCTCCGGGTCCTCAGCTGGAATGTTAGGGGGGCTCTCGACAAGATCAAGCGAGGGGCTATTCTGCAGTCGGCCAAGCGTGCCCACGCAGACGTGTTGATGTTGCAGGAGACACACCTCATGGGGACTAAGGCATTGTGCTTCCAGCGCTTTGGATTTGCTCAGGTCTTTCACTCTGGGTTTGTGAGGGGATCCCGGGGGGGTCGCTATTTTAATACATCGCAGAGTTGCATATACACATGTCAAGACTTGGGGGGGACATGCAGGGCAGATATCTGTTCGTGCAGGGCATGGTGTGTTGAGATACCTTAGTCTTAGGGAGCGTCTATGCCCCCCCGCCTTTTTCCTGGGGGCTGGCGGAGAAAATCATGACCCTGTGGGCCGATATACCGGAGTGCCTAGCGGTCGTAGGAGGCGACTGGAATGATGTGATGGATATGGCCAGGGATCGATGGCGTTCCGGGGGTCAACTGGAGGTCCGACACCCTACTAAATTATATTCCTTAGCGACGAGCCTAGATTGGGTCGACCCCTGGCGCAGGTTGCATAGTACTACACAGGGCTACACCTATCTTTCGGCAGTTCATGACTCCTTCTCCCGCCTTGACTATTTATTTATTCCACGGATTTTCGACAGCAGGGTGATGGCGGCGGACATTCTCCCACGGGGACTTTCTGATCACTCACCAGTGGCCCTTACCATACGGGCCGGAGGGGCCCATGGGCCGTTCCGGTGGCGCCTCTCGGCCTGGAACCTCCAGAAGGAGGACTACAGGGAACAGATGGAGGACGCCATTGATCAATACTTGGCCGTTAACGTGGGTTCGGTTCGGGGGGCCGCGACTCTTTGGGAGGCTATGAAACCCACTATTCGTGGGGTGGATATCTCTTATTGTGTAGCATCCCAAAAATTGCGTAGAGAGACCCTGGTGCGGGCGGAGGCTGCTATCCTCGGGCTGGAGGCGCGCAGTGGGGAAGAGGGAGGGAGGCAGGTTCGCCGCCAATTGCTGCTGGCACAGCAGGAATGCTCTCATATCCTTTTAGATGAGGCTCGTCAGGCATGGTTGGCTACACGTAGCAGGATCTATCAGTGGGGCGACAAATCTGGTAAGCTGCTGCATAGATTATGTCAGGGTTCGCTCCGCCCCCAGGCGCTTCCGGGGGTTGTGGGGCCGGATGGGTTACCCTTGTCAGATGCGTCAGCCATTGCTAGTAGTTTCGCTGAGTATTATGCTATATTGTACGCCCCCACCGAATGCCTATCAGGGGAAGTCATCGGTCGCTTTTTAGACGACCTCCCGCCTAAGGCGCTCTCCGATGAAGCACGGGAGGAATTGGAGACCCCACTTACGGAGGAAGAACTGGGGGCGGCCTTGGCGGATCTGAATCCTGGCAAGGCTCCCGGCACGAATGGCTTTCCATGCAAATTCTACAACAAGCATTTGCAATGCAATAGGTCTCGCATTATTAAAGTTTGAGCTATTGGTGTTGCATTATTTAGCAATGCCAATAGCTCAAACTTTAATAATGCGAGACCTATTGCATTGCAAATGCTTGTTTCTATAGCACGGACATTATCCCAAAAGATGTTAGGTTAGAGTGCTTTACAGATATGGCAAAAATAGCTACCATTAATTCACTTAAAAACGAATACACAGCTATGCTACTATGTACAAAAACACATTTGCACTAAGTGGCTAGCTAAGATAATGAATATGCCGACTTGTGTTTGATGAGTTAAGTTATCTTCTTGAGGTCAGACCAAGTTTAAAGAAACAAACTTATGAGTAGATTTCAGTAGAGAATGGAAAAGGAAAATGAGAAAAGGTCCCAGAAAAAAAACATGAGTATAACAGTCCTTAAAAGAGGATGGAGAATGAGAAGGCCAGGAAGCAGTGACCTGGGTTGTCAGGAGGCTCGAGTTCCTGTATCATGCCTTGCTGGGTAGAGTTAGGATTTCATCAAAAGTCAAACTGAGAAATAAGGATCATTTTCAGGGAAGCTTTGTATGATGACAAGAAAGGATCCTTCCTTCCATATGTAGGTTGACATAGAGTTTATGGTTTTGGGAACCGATAGATCAGCTCAGCAAGAACAAAAAAAAGCAGTGGCAAAATCAATATGCCTTGTTTTTATGAGGTAAAGCATTCAAACCAGACAAGAAGAAATGCTGTGTAGGAGCTGGTGGTGGTGGTAAATGTGTGGTAATATCGGTGGTAGTGTTAATGATGACGGTGACAGTAATGGCAGTGGTGATAATTATATTGGCCCGGTAGCAAAAGTGTGTGTGTGTGGGGGGTGGGGGGGGGTGAGAATGCCTCACACTCGAGCCCAGACTTAAACAAAATAGGTCACTAAAGTAAAGGATATACAAAAAAAGGACTGATTTTCATAAACAATGCATGCATGAGCTACAGAATTGAATCTGAGATGACCGAGCGTATTTTTTAATATAAAAATGGCCCCTGATGTGTTGCAATGCAAGCCCTTCATATGGCTTGGACAGGTAACGAATTGGCCAACAGCGTGAGGTGAGAGAGTAATACTCCTATGGATTGTGACAAAGCCGATTATGCGTACTTCAAAGAATTAGTAACAAAGTCGACAGATAGCTATATTGTTAATCCATACCTAGCAAAAACTGACCTTAAATTCAGCAAGGACAGCTTAGTTTGATAGTAAACGTGAAAATGAGTAAGTTGGAAAAATTCTGTCAAATAAAAGTAAAAAAAAAAAAAAAGGAAAGACTACAGGAACAGATATGCGCAAACAAAGGCAAATACAGGACGGTGGCAGGTAGTAAGCTGTACAATCCTCCAGGGGGAGCTCCACTGCTGGTATTCTATTCAAGACTGGAAAGCACTAGGGACCCGAACGGCAACAAGTCGCAGATTATTCTTTCAAGTGCCTCCTACGACGACGGACAGACCCCCATAGACTCTAGGAGTCACGCCCTGTAAATGCAGTTTTCAGAAAAACCTAGGAAGGAGCCCAACTTTTGGAAAGTAGTAATTTCAGTGTAACAAACACAAACACTTGATTTTTTTACACCTTACTTTGTCCTACAACCTCCCACTGCAAAACTCCTTCCCAAGTAACACTGTCCGCGTTGTTAGCCGCTAAACACACAACAGACCAAGGTTTTCGCAACAAACAAAAAAACGCTTCTGTTCTACAACCAAACCGAGCAGATAATTCCTTGCACTTTCCTTATAAACATTTCGATAACCAGCAAGCCATCCTCTCATGGCCCATCAGCCAGCAGTTCATTCTTCTCCACAGCCCACCAGCCCGGGGATGTTTCACTCAGACAGCAGGACTACTCTCTCATTCACTAGCCATCAGACTGTTCTCTGGGCCTCCCAGCCAGTGGACCATTCGCGCAGCATACTAGTAAGCGGACAATTCTCTCAGAGCCCATCGGATAGTAAACCAGGGGGAGACCTCGCGAGTTAGAGGAGGACACTGCACTTAGAGCCTACAGGTGAATTGACCATTCACTTGCAGTAGGCAGGGTAGTTTATTAAGCTCGTAACGCTAAACAGCTAAAGAGAGGTGGTGGCCATACGGCCAGAACTACCGACTTTGGAGCTGGGGAACCAGGTTCGAGCCTCGGCTTAGCTTCCTGCGATTCCGGGCAAATCACAATCTCCCTGTGCCTACCGAAAAATGAATGTGTCCTTGTGTAACGTAGCTGGTGCAAATGTAAAGCGCTCCAATACCTTTGGGTCGTGTTCGCGCTATAAGAAAAAAATGAACGCGCGCCACAGCTAAGCACGTGGTTTCAATTATCGTGCCCGTGTTTGGGCACGATAATTGAAACCACGCGGCCTATTGGTGTCTATTACGCGCACCAAGCGCGTAATAGACACCAATAGGCCATGGGCAGAGCAATGTGCCCACCTCTGGCCAATTGCGTGCAGTCTTATATATAAAGATGCACGCAAAGGCCAATCGCGTAGCATAAAAGGAATCGCACACGCACGAGCGTGTGCGATTCCTAGGTCAGCCTCAATACCCCGTTTTCACCCACTAAATGTCTCGCGCTGCACAGTGCACCGCTAGGCGCGAGACCTAAAAAATACTTTCGGCAGTTGGGGCCCCATTATCGCAGGGTAGTGGAGGAGGCCAGGGACCGGGGGAGACTGCCCAGCGATTGGAGACATGCGGAGGTAGTAGTATTTCACAAGCCCGGGCAGACCACCCGAGCACCACGCCTCGTATCGCCCTATCTCTCTCCTGAATGTCGAGGCCAAGACAGTGGCCAAAGCTTTGGCAAATCGCCTCCTACCCCATGTAGCTTCGCTCGTACATCGGCACCAGGCCGGGTTTATGCCCCAACGCGCAACCCGTCACAATATTCGACGGGCACACGTAGCAGTAGCGACTGTCCGGGGGCTGGGGGAACGGGCAGCGCTCCTGCTGGCGGATATGGACAGGGCATTCGATTCTTTGAGCTGGGTCTATTTATTTGCACTCCTACGGAGGCTGAATTTCGGACCTCGTTTCCTATCATATTTAACCCTGTTATATACAGACCTAACAGCGTCAGTGCGAATCGCGGGCTTCGTCTCCTCTACCTTCCCTATCGGGCGAGGCACCAGGCAGGGGTGTCCATTGTCCCCCTATCTCTTTGCCTTAGCAATGGAGCCCTTGGCCGCTTGGGTGCGAATGGATGCTCAGGTGTCCGGTTTTGAATGGGCACACGGATTGTCTGATCGCATCGCTTTATACGCTGACGATGTGCTGTTCTTCCTTACCAGTCTGGATAGGACGGGCCCCCGGCTGCTGCATATTATGCAGATCTTTGGGGAAACCTCGGGTCTGTATATGAATCCTCGGAAATCCACCTTGTGGGTCTTGGGAGGCGGGGGCGTGCTTGGCTCCTGGGCTTCGTCGGTGCAAGTGGTACATGGGGGTTGAAATATTTTGGGGTATATCTATCTGAGTCTCCCGCCACGGCATGGGAGCACAACCTCGCACCAGTATGGGATTGTGTGCGTGCGGATATTAAGACCCACATGCCCCTGTCCATTTACGGCCGGTCAGCCATTTTTAAAATGGTGTCGCTCCTGCGCCTACTGTATCAACTGCAGAATTATCCCTATTCGACTCCTCCACGGTGGTTTCGTCAGGTGAACTCTGCCTTAGGTCAGTTCCTATGGGATGGTGGGGTGGTTAGGGTGACGATACGAACTTTTTTTTCAGTCCACGTATCGTGGGGGCTGGCAACCTCGGACGTTTGGTCTTATTATGTTGCATCGCATCTGCTCGTTTTAAATGAGTGGTGGTACGGGGACAGGGCAGACCCGGCTTATGCCGTCGAGCGGCACTGCATGGGTGACCACACCCTACACACTATTCTCTACTCTGCCCCGTTGAGACGCTCCCTACCGCCTGCTACGCGGATTGTTTTTCAAATCTGGAGCAGGCGCTACGGAGGATGGGCTGGTGGAACAGACTAACTCGGGAGACCCCACTATGGCATAATGGCCGCTTTCCGCAGCTGGCGACTCTTTCTGGGTTCCGCGACTGGGACAGTATTGGTATCTCCTCCCTGGGTGACGTCATGCGGGGTCCGGTCTTAAAGTCCTTTCAAGATGTCCAGAACGATTTTCAGATGCCTAAGACCCAATTTTTTAAATATTTACAATTCAGGCATGCTATCTCCCCCAGTTTGGAGGGTCTGGACTCGCTGCCGGAGTTCAGCCCGTGGAAGCCAAGGTGTTTATGGGGGACCTCCTCGACCATAAGATTTCCAAAATCTACCAGTCCCTGGTTACACACTGTTCCCCCTCGCTGCAGCGCTTAAGGGAGGCCTGGGAGGGTGATGTGGGTCAGCTGGAAGAGGTGGACTGGACAGAGGCTCTGGCCTCTCCACGAGGGGCGGCTATTGCGATGAGCCTGCGACTTATTCAATTTAAATACCTCCATTGAGTTTATTTTACCAGGGTCAGGCTCTGGAGGGCGGGCTTAGTGGCTTCCCCGGTGTGTCTCCGATGCAATCACGAGGATGGGACCCTGTTGCACACTGTATGGCATTGCACTGCATTAGCAAGGTTCTGGAGGGGGGTGCTGGCCTGTCTCTCTGAAGTGCTGGGGTGGGAGCTCCCCCATTCGCCGAAGCTAGTCCTCCTACATTTGATGGAAGGGATCGGGGGCAATATCTATAAGCGTCATCTCATGATCCTGGGTTTCACTTTGGCGAAGAGGGACATAGCGAGGGCATGGAAGGCGGCAGCTGCCCCCTCCGTCTCGGCCTGGAAAAACAGTATGGACTTCTGTATGGGCTTGGAGATCCCAATATTTGAGGCCAGGGGGTGTCCCCGGAAGCACTACAAGATCTGGAGGCGCTGGGCGGACTATCGAAGCCTGGGGCTTGAGCCGCCGCTGGGGGACCGGAGTCGAGACCCAGTGTGACTTCCATATCTCCTACTGCTCGTTTCTCCTGCTCTTTGTATCTACCTGCGATCTGTCTGCAACTCCTGGCGGAAATGGTTTCGTGGATGATGGGCTCTTATGTTGCTCAATGGCAGTCAGAGTCAGTGATAAGTTGCTCTAGAATGAGAAGACAGTGCGCTGGGGGGGGGGGGGTTGTTTTGAGGGTTTTGATTTTATTTGTATTGCCTTTCACATTTTTCTGTATTTTCCTGAAAAATGGTCAAATTCAATTGGTGTTTCTTACATGTGGCAGTTGTCTTTGGGGCACAGAGATCTGCGTCATATGTGTTATTTTGACAAATAAAATCGGTTTAAAAAAAAAAAAAAAACACAAAATTGTTCTGTGAACGCCCAGCTTATCAGTTCTGGAACCTCTACCCTGAATTTCTTCATAAATGCAGTGGCAGTCCGAGGCCCTTGGACAAGCAGCTAATCAATCACACACCTGTTGATTTATTGGGAAACAATCTCCCCAACTTTGGACCCAACACATTAACCCTTTTGGTGCTTGCGTCGGCCAATGGCACCAGGGATGTCTTTGGGGGGGTCGGCCCTCGTGATGATGGCTCGCCCCCCCCTCCGGGGGCACATTTTTAAATTAATTTACCTGGCTTTCACTGAGGGGCGCGATCGCCCCCTAAAAAATAAAGACTCTTTTTTTTTAAATGGCGGCGATATTGGCAGGGGGTCGGTCCTTCTGCTCAGTGGCCGACCCCCTGTGGGCATACATGCCAACATTTTAGAAGAGCAAAGTGGGAGAATGGGGCCTTGAATCGGGTTACTGTCATGTATGGGCTTAGCAAGTGTGCTGCTGCAGGATCGGACATTTGAAACGCAAATACACGTTTTTTCTTACCTTTCAGAAGCATGGAGTGAGTGCAATGGCAGGCAGAAAGAGGGTGATGCAAGTGTTGTGCACTGGCCTGCAGGAGCAGGTTGCTGGCAGTGCATACACCACGTTACACAATACCAAGCCCTGTCAGCTGACACCCCCGAGTAATCGGGTTTTTGCTTGAAGGAATCGGGAGGCGGGAGACTAGCCTTGAAATCGGAAGTCTCCCGCCTGAATCGGGAGGGTTGGCATGTCTGTCATGTCTGCCTGTGGGGGCAATTATGTACATAATTATGGGGGCCACAATCTGCTCCCAGGGGAGCCATAGGCATGCACATAACAAAGTGCATATAATGTAAAGAGGTTAGTGGGTTACTGCTTCTGTGCCAGCTTTATGTTTTTTTTGCCCAGTCTTTCATCATCTAATCTTGTGAAAAGGGTTCATTTGGGTAGAAAATAATTCTTATTATGAAAGAGAACCCCCAACGATGGTACGTTTTAAATTCTGGATTTGTGCTTTCCCAGAATAAGGGCTCAAACTATATTGCCTGCCAGTATAGATGGCATGTTACTGCTACAATACACCTTGTCCTGTCTGATGTAGCATATCCTATGTACTGTTGTCTCTGTGCAATGTGTGTGTGTGGCGTAAAAGTGCTCTGACACCGTACACTGGTGTGAGTGTTGCTATAAAACTAAATGAATCTGAGAGACAGTGGTTTTTGAGACTTGAGGGGCACTGTTAAATGGTGCTAGTGAGGGAATCCATGGCAGAGGTGGTCATTGGTGGGGCACCAGCAGACATTGTCGCACAGGGCGCCACTAGCGCTAATGCCGGCCCTGGAGTGAATGATATATATATATATATATATATATATGTACTCTTTGACTGCTGTTACCTCCTTTCTCGACTGGAGGGCTTCCTTTGTGCTATAATACGGCATGATTTTCATTTGGAATAGTAATGCGGCAATGTCGCTACGAAACCCTGGCCCACCTGGGGGGGTGTGTGGAGATATATATATATATATATATATATATATACACAAAGGCTGCCGCACTCCAGAGATTGGTTTCAGAGTTGCTTTATTTTCACCACGACTGGTGGTGGTGAAAATAAAGCAACTCTGAAACCTGTCTCTGGAGTGCGGCATCCTTTGTGTTTCTGAATTTAAATTTTAAATATCGTGTAAGGATTCTACCCGTTGCTGCCTGCACCAGGTATTGAGCGCGCTGACATTGGGAATTAATTGTTATATATATATATAAAAATATTTATTTACAGAGATATTTCTCAGTGCTGAAATTATGAGACTGTGAAAGAACTATAATGAGTCTCTTTGAAGTTACCTGAAAGGCAGTAAAGTGTGGTACTGCTGCAGAGTACAACATTTCTGCTAGATAGAGATATCTGACTTTTGTGTAGTGGCAGTTTTGACGCCATAAAGGGTATGCTGAAACGAACAGATCGGTATTATGTAGACAGCTAAGTGGATTAGTAAAGCCACGCAGTAGAAACACTTTGTAACAGACTAAATGTATGTGAGAGAGGGGCACGTTTGCAAGGATGGTAGTGGGCGCATCAAAGGAGGTCATAGTGTGCAATTGTAAAGCACACGTTCACCCGTAGGCATCTTGGCGCTAAAATGATGGTAGCACTGGCTCCCACCAGCGCTAAAAGACTGCAATTATGGGTATGTGGCAAGGTAAAGTAATACTGTGTCTTTTTTCTCTCTTTCTTAGTCTTTTTGGAGAGCGTACGGATTTCGCAAAGGTAAGGTGACTTCGTCATTATTGACTTAAACACTTCACTTACGCACACACCCACCTACACTTTAAAACCAACAACCTATCTGCCTTCTACGTAGGTTAGTGTTTTAAAAGGATAGTTTAGGCACTAGCAGAGATGGCATATCGTTGGATGAATGCTGCCCAGGCCCTAAATCTGGTTCTGGAGTCCAGCTCTGAGGCAGGATCAGAGACTGAGACAGCAGATACTGAGACAGCATCTGAGGGAGAGGACAATGGAGCCGAATCTGGGAGTGACTTTTCAGTCGGCGCAGTTCCATCCGATGACTCATCGTCCAGCGATTCTGAAGGAGACGATGTCAGTCGTGCTGTCCCTTTGCCAGCACAGTCTGTGCAGCAGGACACCCGTAACAGGTTAGAGCAACCCAGAGTGCAGGCACGTGCGGCCGCAAGCACAGACGGATTGCTGTCTTGGCAGCCTCCCAATTTAGTTCAGCCCCAAATTCCGCCTTTCACTGGTGACGCTGGATGTAAAGTAGATACGGCAAATTTTTTGCGAATTGACTACTTCCATCTCTTTTTTGGTGTTGACTTCCTAGACGAAATTGTGCAGCAAACAAATTTGCGTGCCGAACAATTTCTGAGGGAGCAAGGAGGCACTCTTGGGCCTCATTCTAGGGCGCGCAAGTGGACTCCCACTTCACTAGGGGAGTTGAAGATATTTTTGGGCCTCACACTTAAAATGGGGGTAGTGCATATACCAACCTTGCTATCCTACTGGTCTACTCGCACGGTTTGGTTAACCCCCATCTTTGCACCATACATGAGCAGAGATCGTTTTTTGCTATTGCAGCGCATGCTGCATTTCAATGACAATTCTGCTGCATTGCCCCGGGACCATCCAGACTATGACAGGTTGTTCAAAATTCAGCCTGTCGTGGAACATTTGTCTGCCAGGTTTCCAGAGGTTTATACTCCTGGAAAGAATATAGCCATTGATGAGTCCTTGATCTTGTATAAAGGGCGGCTGCTGTTTAGGCAGTACATTCCGAGCAAACGCGCTCGCTATGGCATCAAGCTGTACATGCTGTGTGAGAGCTCGACTGGCTATGTGTACAGCTTGAGAGTGTATACAGGGAAGGACACAACTCTTAACCCTGTAAGTTGCCCGCCCATGCTAGGGGTCACAGGAAAGATCGTATGGGAGCTTGTCCAGCCACTTCTTCACAAAGGTTATAACCTTTATGTGGACAATTTCTATACAGGAGTAGAGCTGTTCAGTGAGCTCTACAAAGCTGGCACCGTGGCTTGCGGTACAATTAGTTGTCGCCGCAAAGGATTCCCGCAGGAGCTTGTTTGCAAGAAGCTCCAGAAATCCCAGAGCACTGCGTTGCGTTCCAACGAACTGCTCGCAGTTAAGTTCTCAGATAGGCGTGATGTGTACATGCTCACTACAATTCATGCTGAGAGCACTTCCCCTGTCACGGTTTGGGGTCAGATGGCCGAAGTCCACAAGCCCACCTGTATACTTGATTACAACAAGTACATGGGCGGAGTGGACAAGAACGACCAGGTTCTTCAGCCATACAATGCGAGTCGTAAAACTCGCACTTGGTATAAGAAACTGTTTACGCACTTGATCCAGATGGCAACATACAATGCGTATGTTGTTTATCGTGAGACCACCACAGGAAGACTCATGTCTTTCCTTGACTTTCAGTTGTCTGTGATTGAAAGTCTTACTGCTACAGAAGCAGAAGCCTCCACTTCATGTGTTCTGAAGGACGTGGCAAGGCTGCAGGAGCGACACTTTGCAGATAAAATTCCTGCAACACCCAAAAAGGAGCGGCCATGTCGTCGTCGTAAAGTGTGCTCGATGCAGGGAAAGAGGCAGGAGACTCGTGTTTACTGTCCCCAGTGCCCAAGTAAGCCTGCCTTCTGTTTACCTACTTGCTTTATGTTGTATCACACTAAAGCAAAATACTGGGAAATTGACTGAGGTGGAGCTGCCAATAGGATAACCTTTCAATTGGTGTGAATGGATACCTACTGTCTGTGGGCCACTCCTTCACTACGCAAGCAGCTGCAGGATATTTCTTCCTCTACTTCATGAAATCATGGACTTCTCAACACCTTTATCTGCTTTCAGAACGTGGTAGTTGTTCTGTTCGCCAATTGACAAGTGCATTATAGTCCCCACGCTGCACATACTGGTGGACAGAACATATGCCACGTTGTCATGGAGTACCCGTGTTTCACATTCAACCGTTCTTCGTAGTTTATGATGTTCTCTTTAGGAAGTTTTTGAAAGTTTCCAGCATGTTTGCCTTAGTTTCAAAGGTAGATATGCTTGCTCAGCTCGAGAAATGTTTTTGCGGCATACTCGGGCACCCCCAACTTGCATCCACAAACTGGAAGGAGTTGGATAGAGCATTGTGAGAGCATTGATAGCTCGTGACAGAAATGTTCACTCAAGCTTCAAGTAGCTAGAGATGAAAGGCATTAGTATAGGGTCTCTTAACAATTGGACAGGGTTAGTCAGGACTCTGAGGACAGACACACGAACGGGTTAGAACAGCTTACGGTAGGTACGCTTTCCGAGGAATATTGCAAAGGTAGAAGGCAGATAGTAAAGGTAGTATAGATACACGTCCTGACTTCTTCTTCACCCATGGATTCAAATCCATTGCTGCCACACTCACACTGAATTTACTGTAGTACTTATGGGTCAATGCTGCTTGCCATGTTCATCCTCCATTAGAACTTAGTAGATGGTCAGTTTGCTGTATGATAAGTGCATTACAGTCACTGCACATAACGGTGGATTGGACATATGCTACGTTGTCACGGACTACCCTTGTTTCACATTCATCCGTTCATAGTTTATGATGTTATCTTTTGAAAATTTCCAGCATGTTTGCCTTAGTTTCAAAGGTAGATATGCTTGCTCAGCTCGAGAAATGTTTTTGCGGCATACTCGAGCACCCCCCAACTTGCATCCACAAACTGGAAGGAGTTGGATTTAGCATAGTGAGTGCACTACAGGTGCATGAAAGACATGTCTTCCTGAGCCTCATGTGGCTGTCATGGAAGTCATTAGTATAGGTTCACTGGGCATGAGTTCGGTAACGTTCTGGAAGAAGGAGGTGGAGACTTGACAGGTGGTAGAATATAGTCAAAGTCATTATGTCTTGTGGCATATGAATGTGATGGGCCCTTGCATGGCGGCAGTATGTTTGAGTGAGTGCAAGTGATATGGTTGTTTGGGCCCGTGGCTGGCGGTACGGAAGTCTTGTGTGTGGTGTGTGAATGGCGTGTGAATGGACCATAAAGTGGTTGGTGCCGTGATGTGGCTTTATGGCTCCCCTTCAGAAGGCTTGGCTTCAATAATTATATACTTTGATAAGTATTTGTGCTTTGAAGCCATCGTTTCTGGAGGTGCTAAAACCAACCTGTGTAAGTGGTGGATTAGCTTTATCAAATGAGTGTTAGATTTATATTTGTGTCGGTTTAATGGCCTTTTGTAAGATATTTTTTTTCCACAATGGGTAGCAGGGGACTTTCTGCCCTAGCTCAGTCGTCACCTAGGCAAACCTTTACATTTTTGAGTAGTAGACAAAGGGGGAAGTACAAGGGTGAATGACTTGCGTGGTTCTCACTGTTTTCTTTTACCCAACATGCCCTGCTAGCCTCATATTTTGTTGAAAAAAATCACTATTTCCACACATTTTTGTGTGGGAAAGTTGTGGCATCGCCGGGCAGACACGCATTTCCTACCACCCAGCGTTCCCCAAGGTCTCACGATAAAAATGGTGCCTCACTCGTGTGGGAGGCCCAAGTACCGCGACAGGCTAGGGCCCAAAGGTATTGAGGCGACATTAAAATTGCCTATCACAAAACAACCTGGTTTTGTGAGGGGTCACCTTGGTTTTGGCCCCGTGCTCGGCGGCCAGCTAGGAAACCTACCAAACCCACACATTTCTGAAAACTAGACACCCGGGGGTTCCAGGGAGGTATGGCTTGCGTGGATCCCCCAACGTTTCCTACCCAGAATCCCTGCAAACCTCGAATTTAGCTGAAAAAAATCACTTTTTCCACACATTTTTGTGTGGGAAAGTTGTGGCATCGCCGGGCAGACACGCATTTCCTACCACCCAGCGTTCCCCAAGGTCTCCCGATAAAAATGGTACCTCACTCGTGTGGGAGGCCCAAGTACCGCGACAGGCTAGGGCCCAAAACGTATTGAGGTGACATTAAAATTGCCTATCACAAAACAACCTGGTTTTGCAAGGGGGTCACCTCGGTTTTGGCTCCGTGCTCGGCGGCCAGCTAGGAAACCTATCAAACCCACATTTCTGAAAACTAGACACCCGGGGGTTTCAGGGAGGTATCGCTTGCGTGGATCCCCCAACGTTTTCTTACCCAGAATCCCTGCAAACCTCGAATTTAGCTGAAAAATCACTTTTTCCACACATTTTGTGTGGGAAAGTTGTGGCATCGCCGGGCAGACACGCATTTCCTACCACCCAGTGTTCCCCAGGTCTCCCGATAAAAATGGTACCTCACTCGTGTGGGAGGCCCAAGTACCCGCGACAGGCTAGGGCCCAAAAATTTTGTGATAGGCAATTTTGATGTTGCCTCAATACGTTTTTGGCCCTTGCCTGTCGCGGTACTTGGGCCTCCCACACGAGTGAGGCACCATTTTTATCGGGAGACCTTGGGGAACACTGGGTGGTAGGAAATGCGTGTCTGCCCGGCGATGCCACAACTTTCCCACACAAAAATGTGTGGAAAAAGTGATTTTTTCAGCTAAATTCGAGGTTTGCAGGGGATTTTGGGTAAGAAAACGTTGGGGGATCCACGCAAGCCATACCTCCCTGGAACCACCCGGGTGTCTTGTTTTCAGAAATGTGTGGGTTTGATAGGTTTCCTAGCTGGCCGCCGAGCAAGGGGCCAAAACCGAGGTGACCCCTTGCAAAACCAGGTTGTTTTGTGATAGGCAATTTTAATGTCACCTCAATACGTTTTGGGCCCTAGCCTGTCGCGGGTACTTGGGCCTCCCACACGAGTGAGGCACCATTTTTATCGGGAGACCTTGGGGAACACTGGGTGGTGGGAAATTCGTGGCTGCCCGGCGATGCCACAACTTTCCCACACAAAAATGTGTTGGAAAAGTGATTTTTTTCAGCTAAATTCGAGGTTTGCAGGGGATTCTGGGTAGGAAAACGTTGGGGGATCCACGCAAGCCATACCTCCCTGGAACCCCCCCGGGTGTCTAGTTTTCAGAAATGTGTGGGTTTGATAGGTTTCTGTAGCTGGCCGCCGAGCACGGGGCCAAAAACCGAGGTGACCCCCCTTGCAAAACCAGGTTGTTTTGTGATAGGCAATTTTAATGTCACCTCAATATGTTTTGGGCCCTAGCCTGTCGCGGGTACTTAGGCCTCCCACACAAGTGAGGTACCATTTTTATCGGAAGACTTGGGGAACGCGGGGTGGGTGGAATTTTGTGGATCCACGCAGATTCCAGAACTTTCCACCACAGAAATGTGAGGAAAATGTGGGTTTTTTGAACAATATTTTAGGTTTGCAAGGGATTCTGGGTAGCAGAACCTGGTGAGAGCCTGCCAAGTCACCCCATCCTGGATTCCCCGGGTGTCTAGTTTTAAAAAATGTATAGGTTTCCTAGGTTTCCCTAGGTGCCGGCAGAGCTAGGGTTCAAAATCTACAGCTAGGCACTTTGTTGAAAAAGGGTCCGTTTTCACTGCGAAAATGTGGTGTGTCCACGTTGCGTTTTGGGCCGTTTCCTGTCGCGGTACTTAGGCCTCCCACACAAGTGAGGTACCATTTTTCTCGGAAGACTTTGGGGAACGCGGGGTGGGTGGAATTTTGTGGATCCACGCAGATTCCAGAACTTTCCACCACAGAAATGTGAGGAAAATGTGGTTTTTTTTACAATATTTTAGGTTTGCAAGGGATTCTGGGTAGCATAACCTGGTGAGAGCCAGCCAAGTCACCCCATCCTGGAGTCCCCTGGGTGTCTAGTTTTCAAAAATGTATAGGTCTCCCTAGGTGCCGGCAGAGCTATGGTTCAAAATCTACAGCTAGGCACTTTGTTGAAAAAGGGTCCGTTTTCACTGTGAAAATGTGGTGTGTCCACGTTGCGTTTTGGGCCATTTCCTGTCGCGGGTACTTGGGCCTCCCACACAAGTGAGGTATCATTTTTATCGGAAGACTTTGGGGAACGCGGGGTGGGTGGAAATTTGTGGATCCATGCAGATTCCAGAACTTTCCACCACAGAAATGTGAGGAAAATGTGGTTTTTTGACAGTTTTTTAAGTTTGCAAGGGATTCTGGGTAACAGAACCTGGTGAGAGCCAGTCAAGTCACCCCATCCTGGATTCCCCTTGGTGTCTACTTTTCAAAAATGTATAGGTTTACTAGGTTTCCCTAGGTGCAGGCAGAGCTAGGGTTCAAAAACTACAGCTAAGCACTTTGCCAAATAAGGGTCATTTTTCACAGTGAAATTGAGGTGTGTCCACGTTGCGTTTTGCGCCGTTTCCTGACGCGGACACTAGGCCTACCCACACAAGTGAGGTACCATTTTTCTCGGAAGACTTTGGGGAACGCGGGGTGGGTAGAAATTTGTGGATCCACGCAGATTCCAGGACTTTCCACCACAGAAATGTGAGGAAAATGTGTTTTTTGGACAATTTTTTAGGTTTGCAAGGGATTCTGGGTAACAGAACCTGGTGAGAGGCAGTCAAGTCACCCCATCCTGGATTCCCCTGGGTGTCTAGTTTTCAAAAATGTATAGGTTTGCTAGGTTTCCCTAGATGCAGGCAGAGCTAGGATTCAAAAACTACAGCTAGGCACTTTGCCAAAAAAGGGTCATTTTTCACTGTGAAATTGGGGTGTGTCCACGTTGCGTTTTGCGCCATTTCCTGTCGCAGGCTCTAGGCCTACCCACACAAGTGAGGTACCATTTTTCTCGGAAGACTTTGGGGAACGCAGGGTGGGTTGAAATTTGTGTATCCACGCAGATTCCAGAACTTTCCACCACAGAAATGTAGGGAAAATGTGTTTTTTTGGACAATTTTTTAGGTTTGCAAGGGATTCTGGGTAACAGAACCTGGTGAGAAGCAGTGAAGTCACCCCATCCTGGATTCCCCTGGGTGTCTAGTTTTCAAACATGTATAGGTTTGCTAGGTTTCCCTAGGTGCCGGCAGAGCTTGGGTTCAAAAACTACAGCTAGGCACTTTGCCAAAAAAGGGTCATTTTTCACTGTGAAATTGTGGTGTGTCCACGTTGCGTTTTGCACCGTTTCCTGTCGCGGGCACTAGGCCTACCCACACAAGTGAGGTACCATTTTTCTCGGAAGACTTTGGGGAACGTGGGGTGGGTAGAAATTTGTGGATCCGCGCAGTTTACAGACCTTTCCACCACAGAAATGTGAGGAAAATGTGGTCTTTTTGACAATTTTTTAGGTTTGCAAGGGATTTTGGGTAACAGAACCTGGTGGGAGCCAGTCAAGTCACCCCATCCTGGATTCCCCTGGGTGTCTAGTTTTCAAAAACGTATAGGTTTGCTAGGTTTCCCTAGATGCCGGCAGAGCTAGGGTTCAAAAACTACAGCTAGGCACTTTGCCAAAAAAAGGGTCATTTTTCACTGTGAAATTGGGGTGTGCCCACGTTGCGTTTTGTGCCATTTCCTGTCGTGGGCACTAGGCCTACCCACACAAGTGAGGTACCATTTTACTCGGAAGACTTTGGGGAACGCGGGGTGGGTGGAAATTTGTGGATCCATGCAGATTCCAGAACTTTCCACCACAGAAATGTGAGGAAAATGTGTTTTTTTGGACAATTTTTTAGGCTTGCAAGGGATTCTGTCATAAGGTTTCTGCACATACACAGAGCTATGCACAGGAAAATGGGACCCCGGAATACAGTGGTTTGCCACCATATACCGTAGCACCCAAAAACCCCAACCCAACTAGCTTAGCATCCCATTAGCACCCAAGTACTAATGTTTGGACAACCCAGAACACGGTATCTTTATCTCAGGACTCGCAGAAGCAAGAACACTCTTTCGTCACTCACTCGTACTTGTCCACAAGGTGCGTAGGAAGAGACACTGGATAGGTTAAAATGTTTATTCCAACTTACGTGCTCTAATGTACAGTACACGTGTCAGCACTAATAGCATAATGCATACGACTAATATAAGCAGCATGGTTACAATTCCATAGAATACAAACGGGGAAAGCATTTCATAACTCAGTGGATAAATGTCTAAATAACATTACCACCCTCCCCGTGCAGTAAGATAGTTTATTATAATAATAATAGACCTCTGGGCTTTGACTAGCGAACCCCCATACCTCAGTCTCTAGATGCAGAATTACATCAGCAGGACATCATAGCTCTTCTCACTGAAAGGGATTTCTCCAAGTGTGTGTTAAGCGCTAGTAAACCACAGTATTAAAAGCATACCAAATTCTTCATGGCAATTGCACCTAATGTTATGTCTGGGTGCGCGAGACTGGCCATATCAGGAAGAACCAAAATACATTGTTATGCGACCTTGTACATGTTTGTGCAGACTGAGCCCAAAAAGGTGAACAACAGAAAATGCAGACAGTGCAAAAGAACTTGGCACGAGCAAAGGGCGTAGGAGGCCCGGCGCAGTGTAACGTGCGCAAAGAAAAGCAGCATGGAAGCCAGGCCTAGGCCAACATAACAAGGCAGGTAACAATCCACAAGACAATTCTGGGTAACAGAACCTGGTGAAAGCCAGTCAAGTCACCCCATCCTGGATTCCCCTGGGTGTCTAGTTTTAAAAAATGTATAGGTTTGCTAGGTTTCCCTGGTTGCCGGCAGAGCAAGGGTTCAAAAACTACAGCTAGGCACTTTGCAAAAAAAGGGTAATTTTTCATTGTGAAAATGTGGTGTGTTCACGTTGCGTTTTGAGCCGTTTCCTGTCGTGGGCACTATGCCTACCCACACAAGTGAGGTACCATTTTTATCGGGACACTCACGGTAATTCAGATTTGTAAAGCAACTGTTATTACCTATTGACTTTCGATGCATTTCTGCCTTCCAAATGAAAGACAATGTGTAAAAAGAAGTTATTTTGAAAAATGACCTATAATTCTCATGCTAATATGAGTATTACCAATTTCAGAAATGTGCAAATATCTACTGTTTCTAAACTCTATATTGTGTTCCCATTTCAGAAATACATAGGAGTCTTTCATACCGAATATTCCATGTATACATTTTCCCAGAATAATTGCTATATACCCGGTACATAATAAAAAACCATTGCAAGACGCTGCTCAGTTTTTGGCTCTGGGTTCATCGGGTTCTTGGTGAACCTACAAGTCCTATATATCCCCACAACCAGTAAGGTCCAGTGGATGTAACGGTATATTGCTTTCAAAGAGCAGTCATAATTAGAAGAAGTTACAGGTGAAAACGTTGACACAAAAGGCTGTTTTTTTCAACTAATTTTCAATTTTTCCTATATTTAACTGTTAGTTTCTATAAAGAAACCTTGATGGATTTACACAAATGACCCCTTGCTGAAATCAGCATTTTGTCTACTTTTCTAAAATGTATAGATTTCCAGGATCCATTATTGCTTTCATACCCATTTCTACCATTAACTGGAAGGAGGTTGAAAGCACAAAAAATAGCAAAAATAGGCTATGTCCCAGAAAAATGCCAAAACTGTGTAAAATGTTTTGGTTTTCTGACAAAAGTCTGTCATTCCCTAAAAGCTTGGAAAATGGAGATATCATCCCCACAAACCCTTTTTTGATACCATTTGCAGGGAAAAACCCAGACGCTTTCATATGCGGGACTTTTTTCCAATTTTTCCCCAAAACACCAAAATTTAGCTGTATTTTGGCTAAAATCTGGGACCCCTCCAGGGGAATCCACAAACCCTGGGTACCTTTAGAATCCCCATGATGTTGGAAGAAAAGGACGCAAATTTGGCGTGGATACCTTATGTGGTCAAAAAGTTACAGAGGCCTAATCGCGAACTACTACAAATAGCCAAAAAAGGGCTCAGCACTGGGGGGGAAAAAGCCCAGCAGTTAAGGGGTTAATTGCCCCAGGCTACTTGAAGGCAACCACAACAAGCAATGGGCAGTTGA
Organism: Calotriton arnoldi; assembly: GCA_963921515.1. Taxonomy (NCBI): domain Eukaryota; kingdom Metazoa; phylum Chordata; class Amphibia; order Caudata; family Salamandridae; genus Calotriton; species Calotriton arnoldi. The sequence goes on from CAWUFW010002608.1 coordinate 941,685, forward strand.
CATACATTAAGCTTTAAAATAAGTCCTAGCAGAAGTACCAATCTCTTCTGCACCACAGAAAGAATTCAAATTTCCAACCTCAGCCACAGACAAAACCTAGCCTCCAATTCTTATTCAGTCCCCACCACAAATACCATATGCCTTGAAATGTCCCACATTATGTTATATAGCTTATATGTTATGTTATATAGCTTATAGAGCGCACAGCTGCTCCAGCAAAGGGGCGTCCCGGCGCTAATAACAGTCAGAAGGAGAGGGCCACCAAAAGGCATAGGAACCTACAGTGAAGGGAAAAGATGAGTCTTGGTGGCCTTACGGAATGCCAAATAATTGTTTAGGCTGCGAATGGACAATGGGAGAGAGTTCCAAAGTTTGGCCGCCAGTGTGCAGAAAGCACGTCCCCCAGCCCGTGCTCTCCTCACCCTCGGAACTACCGCCAAGTGTTGGCCCATCGAAGGAAGTTGGCGGGGGGAATGTAGGGCGAGAGCAGGGTGGCCAAAATGGCCGGGGGAGAGGACTTCAGGATCTTAAAAGCAATGCACAGAGATTTGAATTCCACATGTCTGGCCACCGGCAACCAATGTAGTCGGCGAATGGCAACAGAGGTAGAACAAGTCCTCGGGAGGCCAAGGAGGATTCTGGCCGCCGCATTCTGGACTCTCTGTAATCTTAGGATCTCTGACTTGCTGGTACCCAAGTAGAGTGAGTTGGCGTAATCCAATCTCGACAGAATGGCAGCCTGAATGATAACCTGCCGAGTGGACGGGTCAAAATAACCTAGCAATGGTTTGAGCCCACGCAGAATACCCATGCAGGTCCCCGCCACTTTCTTGGTTTCTTGGTACATTACATCTACCACTGTATTTAGCAACAGGTAAAAGGGCCTAATTGCCACATGAAACATGCTTTAGAGAAAGACTGGTTAATCATTCACTTTGGTGTGTCAATCGGTGAACAACACAGTTGTCCTTTGGAGGGTCCACGTGGATGGCTAGAGACAGGCGTTGATGATCTGCCTCCAGGCAGCAGGGAACAAAATGATGACCTGTGTTGCATGGGTGGCTTTGTACTGCATCCAGCATCAATGTGCTCAGGAAATACAGGGTCTTGGCAGCAAAGGGTACTGTGCTTCCCGTCAACTTCTTTTAGTGGGTTGGAATACAGCTCCATTTCAATCTCCGGGAAAATGCCTGCCCTAAGTGTTTGGGGGAATTATGGCCTTCTTCCTTGCCATTCTCCTACAGGAGCTGTGGTGTAGACAGTCTTCCTAAAGTATGATGGCCACTGTCCCAATGTTTAAGTGAATGGGTATCCAATCCAATGGGTATCCAATCCAACCTTTTGGAGACTATAATTAGTAGTGCAAACGAGCAGGTGATGCACCCCTGGTAAGTCGAAGGCGAGGTCTTCTGTGCCTGTTTATGACTGGAATACGGCCAAAGCCAGACATTCAGGCCAAAGTTGTACAGCCTCTTCTAGATTAACATATCTTAAGGCCCAACTCATGAGCTAAGGAGTACCCAGGAGGAGGAACCTAGGTAAGTAAAATCATACACATAGAAGACAGAGGTTCCACTGAGAGAAAAAAATCTTTAACTATGTGCTGGACTTGGCCCTTTTTGCAGTGTCATCCCAAACCTTTTGCCTTCCTCCTGTATTTTTTCTGATCTGTTGTTGGTGGTTTTAGTGCTAAAGTGCATGTGCTCTCAATGGTAAACTTGGTAAGATTGGTCTACACCTGTTTGGCATATTTAATTTACCTATCAATCCCTTGCACAGTGGTATCTCATATACCAAGGGCCAGTAAATTAAATGCTACTGGTGGGCTTGCAGCGCTGCTTGCGCCACCCACCAAAGTAGCCTTTCAAAACTGTCTCAGGCCTCTGCCACTGCAGAGCCTGCGCGCGCAGTTCACTGCCGCTGTGACGTGGCACATAAAGTGGTTTCCACGTCTATGACTCCCCTTTTACTACATATCAGTCACCCCTAAGGTAGGCCCTAGCTAGCCCGATGGGCAGGGTGCGGTGTAGGTAAAAGGTAGGACATGTGACTTAACTGTGTGGCATGTCCTGGTAGTGACAAACAGCCTATTTGGTTTCTCACTGCTGTGAGGCTGCCCTCTCATAGGAGTGCATTGGGGATTCCCTGATATGTGCTTCAGTGGTAATTCCTGACATGAGAGGGGTAGCATGATCACGCTTGGTATGTTTGGAATAGTGGTAATAATTGCAGCGTTTTGTTCGCGGATTTATTATCACTATTTTAGAAATGACACTTTTAGAAGTAGGCATTTCTGTGTGCTATGTGTCTTTGTGGCTGTCTGTTGTGTATTGGCTGTCTGGCCTTGGAGTGACAGGGGCTGGGGAGGTGCAGTGGCTCCAGAGAGTCTGGGAGAGTCAGCGCTAGGCTGAATAGGCCTGCTCTGCCTTTGGAAAGTGGGAGGAGTAGCACCGGCACCTGAATAGGGCTGTGCCTGACCTCCACAAGGATGGCTCCGCCCCCCTGTGGTGTGTCTGGGGCCAGGGCTTACACTTACAATGGGGAGTGTGGGGTACTTTTTAAGTGCCCCCAGAACTGGTTCAAACTGGGTCCAGGGCCCTGTACCAGGGCAGAACAAAGACTTGGTGCACTATAAATATTGGGGCTGTGACCCCATGTCTTTTGAGCTTGCTTGGGAACTGGAACAGAAGATACTGCGAGAGGACTGCTTTGCGCCAGGAGGAAACGCCATCTGAGACTACCTGCTTACTGCTGGGTGGCTGAAGGGACTGCTATCCTGCTAGGGGACCCTGCGTGCTGGCCTGCCTGTGTCCTGTCCTCTGCCCCAGTGACCTCCGAGGGCTATGTGGCTGCCCTGTGGGATTTGGAATAGCATGTGGAGGGCGCTGTGTTCCTTACCCCTTTTCAGTTGTTTGAAAGGAAGCGCACGCTAAGCGCTTTTCTGCTACTGGCCTGGGCCTGCCTCTTTCACGTGCTTCCGGCCGCCCAAGGCACTGTGTTGTGGTGCCTGTCTGATCTGGAGCACCCTAGAGCGAGGGGAGCGCTTCCGTGTGTGTGGAGCACTCCCCCGTTTCAACCGAGCAGGTATTGGAGTCAGGAAGGGCTGTGTCGAGGCACCCGCTCCCGTGTAAACCAGACTGCAAACAGGGAGGCGGGGCCACTCAGCGTCGTGAGAGAAACGCCAGGAGGGCTAAAGACAAAGACGCGGGCCCCACAGCCGAGGCCCGCCACCCCTTGTTGTGCAGAACTTCCCCAGGGCCGAGAGAGTTGCCCCAGCGCTGGGGGAAGCCTCCACCATCATGCAGATCCTGCCCCGCCTACCGGGAATCCCGTAACGAACAGGGCGGGAGCCGGCGGCCCAGGTGAGAGCGTCCGCGCTCCTGGGCGATCCACAGCTCTCTGCCCTTGCTGGCAGGCGGGAGGCGGAGGCAGGTATGGCTGCTTGTGTTGCGGTGTGCCTATATTGTGTCCGGGGGCATTTTCGACAATTGGTGGCCCGCAGCTGCACCGCATGGACGCAGGCAGCAGCCTAAAGTCAAATTCGGCAGCAGGGGGGACCCAGCGAGGTCTCCTCAGTGATTCTTACCTGCGGTGGCCTTCCTCCCAAAGTCACCCCTGGGGTGGGCACCTACTGGTTGCATTTCTTGCCACCTGGTCGGTCCATAGGGGCCATACAGAAGCATAGGATTGCTTCCCGGAAAGACTACCGCAATTCCGGTTAGAGGAGCGCAGAGGCTCCCCTATCCTAATGGGAATACCTAAAATACCGCATGGCAGATAATAGGTGTGCAGAGGCGCTGTCTCCATGGGTTCCCTGCCACTGTAGGGGATTTACTCCAGGTGTTTAGGGTGATGTGGAGAGGGTAATGTTATAATTTTTGCATGATCAGGATAACAGGCATTCATCCAGAGGGTACACTATATGTACAGTGAAGTAATGGTGATTTTCTAGTGTGTCTCCTCTATAAATGTTTACTAGGATACACTGCTGAAAGTGATGTAGGGCAGGCCAGAGCAATTGCTTTCTAGCACCCACAAGGCTTTACCACTATGGGACAGAAGAACAATCTGCAGATATCTCACCCAGAAATGGTTCTGAAAATAGATAGGGGGAAATATCTAGTCACTAAAGATGCTAGCTGTCTTCAAACACAGGAGTATGTCTAATTCTCAGAAATTATATTAAAAATGCATCTAGTGAGTGTAGGATATTTCATAGAACCACTCATATTACATATTGAAAATGCACATGGTCAAGTATGGAACAAATTATTAGGGAAAGTTAACATGTTTCATTGCTGTACAGTTCAAGCAATTTCATCAGGACAGATAAAAGGATCATGTTCCCTAACTCGTGCGTCTGTAAAACATAAAAGATATATCTTATCTGTAGAGCTTGTTTTTTTAGAAGGACAAGCTATATAGAGACCAATCACTTGATGACACAGTATAAGGCCCTTATGCCCCAGTACCTTGACCCACAGAAAGGTAAGTATATCAGGTCAAACCGCAATCTTCAGTTCAGTACATAATTATGGCAGTGATATGGCAGATGAGGAAAAAAAGTATATATGCAAAGAGAATTCTTGTATTGCAAATATGTTTAGCCCAAATTCTCACATTAGATGCAAAAATATAAATCATGGCAAATACGAGGTGAGTCTGGATGAAGAGAAAACTTGTTAGGACTTGAAAAGGGGGTCAGCTTAGGAATTACTTTCGCGGGAATATTGTTCGAACCCACCATATAGCCTGTCGGTATTAGGACCTTGTTCAATGGGCATCTTAGAGTATTAGAGGCACCAGACTGGTAGGCCAGCCCTCAAAAGAAGCAAGACAACAACTGACCAAGGCCCAAGTCCATCTAAGAATAAGACAAAATTGGTGTGGCACCATGTGCTAATTTACAATTGGCATCAGGAGAGGCAAGTGACACAAAAGAAGATTTCTCTTGGGTTTCATGTTAATCAACCAATTAGTGTTATTTTGTCTTGGACTGTTCATAGAGGTTTAAAGAAGAATCATCTTCTGACTGTTCGCAGGGGTTTACAGAAGAATCATTTTCAGACTTGGGATTATTTCGGCATCAATACTCATTGTGACCCAGTTAGAACAGATTTTCATGAGTCTCAATGAGTGGGATGCCATCACCTCCTAGCACTGGAGTGACGAAGATGGTTTTCACCATAAGATAGGTGTCTGGACAAAAAATTTACATGGCCTTTGGAAAGAAAATTCTGCAGCATTGGCTGATATCTATTTGTGCCTCTACACGCTTATGCTTTAGGGGTACCGCAGTACACTTATGAGAAACACCACTGGGTTTATCCTACTAGGACTTAACAACTCTTGTGTAAAATGTTAGGCCTATAAGGCACATTAGTGACATGGCCAGTAGATTCACAGTGCAAAGGAACCTCAGTACCGGACCAATGGCTTGGGGTTGAAACGGTACCTCAAAGCATGCTTTACTGCTAGGCATATGACGCATCTCAGTGTGGGTGGTTCCAGCTGGCTTGTTGCAATACACAATAACACTTAAGATCAAATATCCCAGTAGGATTACTTGTGAAAATAAAGGGAAATTCATCTGACGTCAGTGTGGTTTCTTCTATTTTCTACCAACAAACGTTTTCCTCCTCCACAGGTCACTGAACTGAAAGCTGGAGGACAACTAAGATAAAGAGGTTCACAAGTTAAAGTGTTATAGAACATCACAAAATATACAGTCAACTAGGGGGTGTCCAGCAGCCCAGCAATACAGAAACAAAACATGCGGGTCACCTTCCAAAACGAGAGCTAAAAATTAACATTATAATTCAAATTAACTTGTCAAAACCATAGGCAGGAGAAAGGTGTGTATTCATGACATTGACAGCTAAGACAATCAAGTAGAGAAACACAAGCTGTTAAGTCATGTTGACTGGCTAACGGGAAGGAAATGGAGGAGGTGTTTGAGCCAATGGAGAGAGTCTTTAGAGCACAGGTGCTCAGATCTGGAAAAGTAACGTGTTCTGCATAACACTTCCTCACACTGTGATTCCCTGGGAATGCATTCCTCCCATTGCTTACCATTGGCTTTGTGGTTTGTAACTCACATTTGCTTGCTTTATATTTGCTGGCTCCATTTGTTTTAGGCTGTCCAGATTGAGTTTGTCTCTTCAGTTGCCCAAACCCTATTTACTGTACTCTTACACCAGTGCTCAATTTCTGTAAACTGGCCTTTACATCTTGTTCTTATCTTTTCGTATTTGCGTTTCATTCAAAGACAGAGGTCAAATGTCAGACTCTGTCTTCCAGGGAGCTTGGTGTTTACTTTTCTTTCTCTGACTTCAAAGTGAAAGGATTTACGTGACAATCATGCTGGCTACTGAGGATGTTCTTGAGGAAGGCTGTACGATGTTATTTTCTTTTCTAGCATACAACAAAGTTTAAATGTCTGAAAATGAACTCTGCAGATATTTCAGATTATATAAGATTTAGAAAAGCACAATTAAAGTAAATTTTTTGGTAATTCTGAAGTGTGGTGGAAACAAATATTTTAAAAGGATCAAAGGAAATAAATACACTAGATAACATTTCCACACATTATCGTTTGTGCACTGTATACTTTTATCAGTAAAACTGTAGGTCTGTGCAAATATAATGGTCATTTCAATTGAAGATGTGTGGTCTGTAATGGCAGTATGCTACCAAACCATGCATACTTCAATTTACCCCACTCCACTCTACACCACTCTGTGCCATTTCACGCTACACCTCTCTACTCTACACCACTCTACGCCAATGCACTCTACCCCACACTACTCTACTATGTACCACTCACTGTACAGCACTCCACTCTGTGCCACTCCACTCTATGGTACTCTAATCTGCAACACTGCACTCTATGCAGCTGCACCCTACACCAGTGCACGCTACTCTGTACCACTCCACTCTATGCCACTGGATTTATGCCAATCCACTCTCATCTACTCTGCACTCTACGCCATAGTACTCTACACCACTATACTCTGCCATGCACCACTCTACTCTATGTCACTGCACTCGGTGAACTGCACTCGGCACCACTGCACTCAGTGCCACTTCTCGCAGTGCCACACTACTTATCGCCGATCCACTTTACTCTGTGCCCCTGCACTTTACTCTGCATCACTGCACTTTACTATGTGCCACTGCACTCTTCGCTGCACCACTGCACTGTAAGCCAATGCACTCTAAGCCAATACACACACCACCACTTTACTCAAAACCAATTAACTCTATGCCAATCTACTCTGTGCCACTGCACTCTACGCCACTATACTCTGCTGTGCAACACTTACCCCTACTGCACTATATGCCATTGTACTTTATGTCACTGCATTTTACACCACTCTATTCTACTCTGCACCACTGTACTCCGCACCACTCGTCACTGCACCATATGCCACTGTACTCTACGCCACTCTACTATACACCACTGCACTCTACGACAGTCTACTCTAACACTGCACTTTATGCCACTGCACCCTACTCCGCACCACTCCACTCTACGCCACCCTACTCTACACTGCACTCTCTACCACCTAAATCTGCACCACTCTTCTCTGCATGACAGCACTCTATGCCACTGCACTCTACTCTGTACCACTCGGGAAACATCCTTAACAACGAAGTTTTTATAACGACTTACCTGAACAACGAATCCTGAACAACGACCAATCCTTAACAACGACAATTCTAAACCACGACTTTCCTAAACCACGAGTCTCTCCCCTCCCCTCCCCTCCGCTCCTCCTGACCTGACACGATCTTTGCCCCCTGGCATTCCCTCGGCAAAGCTATCATCAGGAAGACGGGCTCTGATGTGCGCGGGGAAGCAGCCAGCCCTCATCCTGATAGCTTGGTAATGCGTGGCACGTATATCTGTTCCTGTTACCAGCATCTTCAGTCATCTGAGCTAATAAAAAACAATTGAGTGGATCTCGTAATTTATGCAGATTGTTCGTAATTCGCCATCAAAGACACACACCAGATACAAACTGTCGGCCTGCTTGCCAAGAAGGTCAGGGCGCTGGAAGCAGAGCAATCATTGTGCATGATCTGTGCTTTGAACTGGCACAGGAGTGCCTGTCACCGGAGCATAATTGATAATTAGCCTCTGAAGTGCACTGAGACAGAGAGCAGGAGGGCAGAGGCCGCGGTTGGCTTTCCTGGTATTACAGAATACAGGGCGCCGACCAATCAATCACTTTGCCGTTTAACTGCATCACATTAAGCATTAGTAAAAAAAAACATGTCGATGCATACAAGTTTAAACTAAATTTAGATCTGTGCGGATGCAAATATTTTCCTAAGATAAAGTTTCCACTTGTGCAGCGTGTAGAGGAAGTTGGCTACACAAACTTTCTTCCCTGCAAGCGGAGCCACCCATAACACTCTCCATGGCTGTCCGTTCCAACCCGCCCTCCTCTCATCTGGTGAGGTGTGAACATTTTGGTTGTGTATTATTCCAAGTTGAAGTCTCCTACCTTCGTTCTTTTCCCGAATATACATCCCATTGGATGGGCTTTCAGCCTGCACAACTGCTGACAGTTAAACTGCGGCGACTTTGTTCTTTTTACCATAAACAATCTGGTGTCATTTAGAGGAGGGCAGAAATAAAGCATTTGCCAAAAATTGGCAGATGTCCCGTGCTGCGTTCCTAATGGTGCGACAGGTGCAGGTTCCATTAGTGATAAAACAGTTGCAGCAGACCTGCTGACACCGGAAGTAATGGAGCCGGAGGGGCCCCTTCTTTGATACTTTAGCTGCTGCCATCCGTTCAGTTTGGGGCCAGGGTCAGACGGGCATATTGGGCAATCTGGCAGTGCCAGATGGGTCAGTCTGACAAGTCAGTTTGTGGGTCGGATTTATGGCAGTGTGTGGGCTGCCTTCTTCTCATTAGTTCTTCTCAGTTGGTCATTTTGCTTCACACACAGAAGTATTGTTATTACAATAGTGCCATCTATTGGCCAGTCACGAGGTGTTTTTTTTCGTGGTTTAGGAACTCGTAAAAAAATGTAGTGGTTTGGCATTGCTCGTTGTTTAGCTTTCGTGGTTAAGGAATTCGTGGTTTAGGCAGTAGTTGTTTAATCATATATCCGTACCACTCTACTCTAAGCCACTCTGCACCACTTCCTTCTACTCGGAAACAATCTACTCTACGCCACAGCACTCTACGCCACTCCATTCCACTCTGCGCAATTCCACTATATGCTGCTGAAATCTGCCCTGTCCCACTCTATTCTACTCCACTGCACTCAATGCTCATGCACTCCACACCACTTTACCCAAAATCAATAGATTCCATGCCATTGCACTCTACACCTACATACTCTACTACACTGTACGCCACCATACTCTACTCGACGCACAAGTTACTAACTTGTGTAACGATATATCTGTAAGAGACAGTAGTTAGTGACAGATTCCTTACCTTAGAATATCCCCAGGCGTCAGGCTGGATCCGGAAAGTTTTTGCGTAGCAGTACCCTTGCGCGTCGGTAGGCGGCGTCGTGCGGCTCCGCGTCCATTGTCGGCGTCGTGATCGCCGGGATGACGTCGCGGGCAGTACTTAGACGCCGCCCCTGCGCGCTGACGTCAGTTCTGTACACGACTTTCCGTGCCAGGAACGCAGAGCCATGCAAGAAGCTGACATAGGTGTCTGAAAAATACTAGGGCCCTGAAAGGGATGTCCTTAACCCTAGAAATCAGTTCGCAGAACGGGGAGGATGGGTGGGCGGTAAGGAATCTGTCACTAACTACTGTCTCTTACAGATATATCGTTACACAAGTTAGTAACTTGTGCATCTGAAAGAGACAAGTTAGTGACAGATTCCTTACCTTAGAATAGATACCCCAGCAATACCAACCCCGGTGGTGGGTCTGCGAACAAAGATCAGACAAGGAAGTCCTGGAGGACAGAACGGCCAAAGAAGCCGTCCCTCCGGACCTGACTGTCAAGGCAGTAATGCTTTATAAACGTGTGCAGCGAGGCCCACGTAGCTGCCTGACAGATAACCGGCAGCGGAACACCGCGGCCGAAAGCCGTGGTAGCAGCCGTTGCCCTGGTGGAATGGGCACGCAGCCCAACAGGAGGCTCCTTCTTAGCCAAAGAATAGCAGGCCTTGATGCACAAGGTAACCCAGCGGGAGATGGTTCGTTTGTGCACCGCCCGACCTTTTTGGCGCCCACGTAGCCAACAAAGAGCTGGTCATCCACCCGGAAGTGTTTTGTGCGGTCGATATAGAAGGAGAGCGCACGTTTTGGGTCCAGACGGTGGAGCCTCTCTTCCTCTCTGGAAGGATGCGGAGGCGGAAAGAAGGTAGGCAAAGTGATGGTCTGCCCAATGTGGAAGGCAGTAACCACCTTTGGCAAGAAGGACGGACGCGTCCTAAGAACAACCTTGTCTGGATGGACAGACAGAAAGGGAGGTTTGCAGGATAGAGCCTGGAGCTCACTCACCTGCCGCGCAGAGGTGATGGCCACCAGAAAGGCTGTCTTCAGAGTTAGAAGACGAAGAGGACAGTTATGTAGAGGCTCAAAGGGAGCGCACATTAAAAAGGTAAGAACCAAGTTCAAGTCCCACTGAGGCATCACAAACGGAACAGGAGGGAAGAGGTGTGTAATGCCTTTTAAGAACCTGTTAACAACAGGGGACTTGAAAAGGGAGGGCTGATCAGGGAGCCTGGGGAAGGCCGAGATAGCACAAAGATAACCCTTGATGGTACCCAGGGCAGAACCCTGTTGGGCCAGAGAAAGAAGGAACAGAAGGACCTCAGAAAGAGGGGCAGAAAGGGGATTCACAGCCTTTGCTGTGCACCATGCCACAAATTTGTTCCACCTGCAGGCGTATACCACCTTAGTGGAGGGACGCCTGGCTGCCAGAATCACATCACAAACTTCGGGAGGCAAGTCGAAAGGAATCAACTGCCGCCGCTCAATCTCCACGCAAGCAGGTGTAGACTGGACAGGTTCGGGTGGAGGACCGTCCCCTGCTGCTGCGACAGAAGATCCTCCCGAAGAGGCAGACGGATCGGGGGATCTACGCTCATACTGAGTAGCTCGGGATACCAAACTCTTCGAGCCCAGTCCGGAGCCACAAGGATGACTTGGGCCCGGTCGTGCCGAATCTTCTTCAACACTCTGGGTAGAAGTGGTATAGGCGGAAAGGCGTACAACAGACCGCAACTCCACTCGCGACGAAAAGCGTCGCCGAGCGAGTGCCGCCTTGGAAATTCCAACGCGCAGAACTGATGACATTGCGCGTTCTCTTCGGTGGCGAACAGATCTAACCAAGGCTCTCCCCATTGCAGAAAGAGTCCTTGCGCCACTTCCGAGTGAAGACGCCATTCGTGATCCATCATGCACCTGCGGCTGAGTTCGTCCGCCCTGGCGTTCAGGGAACCTGCCAGGTGTTGAACCATCAGGAACATGCCCTGATGTTCCAGCCATGTCCAGAGGCGCAGAGCCTCCTGACAGAGGGTCCACGACCCCACCTTGCCCTGTTTGTTGCAGTACCACATGGCGGTGGTGTTGTCTGTGAACACCTGCACTACCTTCCCTTTGACAGAGGGAAGGAATGCCTTGAGTGCAAGTCGGATCGCCCGGAGCTCCAGAAGGTTGATATGGAGCCGGGACTCCGCCGGAGACCAGAGGCCTCTGATCTCCGCCTCTCCCATGTGACCGCCCCATCCCAGAAGGGACGCGTCCGTCACAACTGTGTGCTCTGGCTGGGGAAGGGAGAGGGATCTGCCCATGACCCATTGCCGGTTCGAGAGCCACCACTGCAACTGTATTGCAGTCCCCTCCGAGATCTGGACGTGATCGGACAGGTTGCCCTGGTGCTGCGCCCACTGGAACTTCAGGTCCCACTGCAGAGCCCGCATATGCCATCTGGCATGATTGACCAGCAGGATGCAGGAGGCCATGAGGCCCAGCAGCCTCAGGGTCATCCGTACTGAAACCCAGGATAAAGGCTGAAAGATCGGAATCATAGCCTGAATATCCCGGACTCGCCGTTCGGGAGGATAGGCCCGAAACTGCGTCGTGTCCAGAACTGCTCCGATGAAAAGGAGCTGTGGAGAAGGAATCAGATGCGACTTCGGCACATTGATGGAGAACCCCAGCGAGTGCAGGAGTTCGGCCGTAGTCTGCAAGTCCAACGATACCAACCAGTCTCCAGGGTCGAGGGCAGTCAAGACCTGAGCTAGGGTGAGCATCTTGAACTTCTCCTTCCGGAGGAAGCGATTGACGTTCCGGAGGTCCAAGATAGGACGCATGTCCTCCTTGTCCTTTTTGGGCACCAGGAAGTAGTGGGAGTAGCAACCACGTCCTACTTCTGGGGTCGGAACATGCTCGATGGCCCTCTTGGCCAAGAGGGCCGTGACTTCCTTCTGCAGAAGTACCAAGTGATCCCCTGACATGCGGTGGAATTGAGGTGGCATGGCTGGGGGGGTGGTCTCGAAGGGGAGGGAGTAGCCCCTTCGGACAATGTCCAAGACCCACCTGTCCGAGGTGATGGGACGCCAGTGGTGAAGGTGATGGCGGACCCTGCCCCCTACTGGCGTGCTGTGCACCTGAAAGGAGGGACTAGGAGGGCTTGGAGGCCGCGGACGGGTTGGAGGTGGTGGCCTGACCCGCACGCTGGTTGCCCGAACCGCCACGGCGGTATCCACGTCCTTGGCCACGCGAAGACGCCTGCTGCGCGGGCCGGTGGCTGGGCTGCTGACGTGACTGGGCGCCCCTTCCGTGGCCACGATAGGGGCGAAAAGCAGAAGTTAGCGGAGGGCGTGCAGTAGAAAGGCCCAGGGACTTGGCAGTAGCCCGTGAGTCCTTAAAACGCTCCAACGCATGGTCTGCTTTGGAACCAAAAAGACCGACTCCATCAAAGGGCATGTCCATGAGTGTATTCTGGACAACACCCGGAAAACCAGTGGTTCTCAGCCAGGCGTGGCGACGTAGCGCCACCGTCGTTGCAATAGATCTGCCCAGCGAGTCGGCGGTATCAAGGCCACAACGTATGGTGTATTTGGCCGCATCCCTACCTTCCGCAATGGCGCGGGTAAGCAGTGTCTGGACCTCCTCAGAACACTGGGGCAAAACAGTCGCCACCGAATCCCACAGGGAGTGGGTATATCGGCCCAAAAGACAAGCGGTGTTGATGGACCGCAAGCCAGCACTGGAGGAAGAAAAACCCTTCTTCCCAAATTGATCCAGGCGTTTGGATTCCCTATCCGGAGGGGCGGTAGGGAAGGCGGTTTGGGAAGCCGAGGCTTGGACAACCAAGCTCTCAGGAGTGGGGTGGACAGAGAGAAACAAGGGGTCGCCCGGAGCTGGGCGATGGCGTCGGGACACGTTCCTATCCACAGGAGCCCCTGTGTTGGGCTTGGACCAGGCGCCCAAAAGAACGTCAGTGAGTGCATCGTTGAACGGCAGCACAGTCTCCAAGGAGGAGGCTGCCGGCTGAAGCACTTCTGTCAAGAGATTAGTCTTGACCGCCACAGTAGGGAGTTGGAGATGTAAGGCTCCAGCTGCCCTACGCAACACCGTTGCAAAATTGGCTCCCTCCTCCGTAGCCACGGGAGGAGACAGCATGCCAGTGTCAGGGGAAGTATCTAGACCACTGGCATCCCCTAGTTCCTCTGCCCAGTCCTCATCATACTGACACTGTTATGCCAGAGGGTCCTCAGACCCCTCCCAGTCCTCCTCCGGTTCAAAATAAGGAGGAGGAGGGACATTTGGGACCCAAGGTCTCATCGGCGCCGGAACCGGCGTCGAGCGACATCGGTCCGGCTCCATGTCCGGAGCCGGAGAGTACAGGGGGACGACGCCGCACGGAGCCCCGGGCGGCGTCAGGAACGGCACCGGAGACATCGGCGCCGGCGGAGGCGTGGTCAGGTCGACCGGCGTTGATGGGGGTTGCGGTACCACCGGAGCCGGGATCGAGGCCGGGGCCGAAGCCGGAGCCGGGATCGAGGCTGGAGGCACGAGCGACGCTGGGACCGGAGTCGTCGGCGACGCCGGGGCAACCCCATCAGGGCCGCGGGGCCCGAAGGCGCACCGGAGGGACCTTGAGGCCCGAAGAGGCGGGCCATGGCCGACAGGAATTCCTGTATTTGGGCCGGATTCGCCCCCGAACCCGGGAAGGACGGGATTGCGGGGGCGACTCCACAGGCATGTCCGGGGCCGCGGGGACGGTGTCGGGAGGGGCCTCAGCCGAGTCGCGAGACCGGCGAGGCGAAGTCCTAGAGCGATGATGCTTTTTGGACTTCTTGTGTTTAGTCTTACCGGACGACGAAGACTTGGATCCTGACGACCGGCGAGGACTCCGCGACCGACCCCTCGACCTCTCACGCGACCGGGGCTTGGTGTGGCGCGGAGCCGACTGCCGGGCCTCGAGGAGCTTTCGAGACCGCTCTCGCAAAGCTTTCGGGTTTAGGGACCGGCAGTCGGAACACGACTTTGTGTCGTGGTCTCGCCCGAAACAGAAGAGACACTCCAGATGCGGGTCTGTGATGGACATCATCCGAGCACAGGCGTCGCAACGTTTAAAGCCGGGCATCCCTAACGACACCTTGGAGTCGATATGAAAAGAAACAGTGAAAAAATTCACCCAAAAAGTTAGTCAAAAAATGACTAGGGCACTGCTCTTCCCGGATCTGCGCTTGCTGGCGCGGAAAACGAAGAACTGATGTCAGCGCGCAGGGGCGGCGTCTAAGTACTGCCCGCGACGTCATCCCGGCGATCACGACGCCGACGACGGACGCGGAGCCGCACGACGCCGCCTACCGACGCGCAAGGGTACTGCTACGCAAAAACTTTCCGGATCCAGCCTGACGCCTGGGGATATTCTAAGGTAAGGAATCTGTCACTAACGTGTCTCTTTCAGATAACACTCTACACCATTGCACTATACACAACTTTACTCTGAACCACTGTACGCCACTGCACTCTAAAGAAAATGCAAACTACATCACTGTACTCCTCAACACTCTACTCTGCAACACTGCACTCTCCACCACAGAACTCTGCACCACTCTACTCTGTGCCACTGCACTCTATGCCACTGCACTCAATGCCACTGCACTCAATGCCACTGCACTCAATGCCACTGCACTCAATGCCACTGCACTCAATGCCACTGCACTCCACTGTGCACCACTGCACTCTATGATGCTGCACTCTACACCACTTCACTCTCCGCCTCTCCACACTACTTTGCACCACTCTACTCTATGCCAGTGCACTCTACCCCCAATGAGCACTGCGCTCGCCACTGCACTCTACACCACTCCACACCACTCCATTCTATGCCACTCTGCACCACTGCAGTCTATGCCACTGTACTCTACGCCTCTACACTCATTGCACTCTACCCTGCACCACTCCACTCTATGCCACTTCACTTTACTTTGAAACAGTCTACTCTATGCCACTCTACCCTACTCTGCACCCCCAACTGTACGCCACTGAACTCTACCCTGCACCACTCCACTTTACGTCACTTCACCCTACTCTGACTCAATCTACTCTATGCCACTGCACTCTATGCGACTCTACACCACTCCAATCTACACTGTACCACTCTATGCCACTCTACTCTGCACCACTATACTGCTCTCTATGCCACTTTACTATAAATCATTGCACTCTACGCCAATATCCTCAATACAACTTTACTCATAATCAATGCACTATATGCCACCTACTCTGCTTTACTGCACTCTACGCCACATCACTCTAGGCCACGCTACTCCACTCTACAAAACTCCACTCTATGACACTACACTCTACCACACTACACTCTGATGCTCTACTCCATCAACCCCACTCTTTGACACACTCCTCCACTCTATGCCACTCCACTCTACAACACTCTACACTCTATACCACTTACAACACTACTTCACTCTAAAACGCTTTACGGAACTCCCTCTATGCCACTTTACTCCATGCTGTTCTACAACACACTACTTTACTCTATATCCCTTCACTCCACTCTGACACTCTACTCCACTCCACGCCCTTCCACTCTATGACACTCTTGACCCTACACGACACTCCACAACACTCTACACCACTCCATGACACTCCACAACACTCTCCTTTACCCCACTAACTTTTAGCCATGTTGAACAGCAGCCATGCTGGTGTACAACATGACTAAAACATATTGCAAAACCAATAGATCTTGCATAGGTGAGACCTATTGGCTTTGCTAATGCTTGTATACATCACTGCTGGCAACCCTGCCTGATGCACCAAAGTGATCACTGTTGATAATCATGTACGGGGACAATAGACCAACAAACTTAATTCAGCACTAAAATACTGTAGACATTTCTCTAAACACGACACGTGAATTTTCTTTCATTCGAAATGTTTAGCAGAAAGTTTTATTGCAACAGTAAGCACCTTGCAGACAGTCGTCTGAAACGTAAGTCTTTACATTCTAAGCCCTCCGGAACCAGTCGGATAATTTGTGAATGCACGGCCCTGCCCCTTAAAACGATAGGAAAAAAACAGAAACTTCCAATAAAAACCGAGGTATTTGGAAAATTATCGGATGGGATAATTCGTGCGTACTTTTTTGGGGAGAATAACATGCGTAATCTACTGCCTACAGACCAACATCTACAAATCTTGATAAATACTGGTAATTTTCCCCTTATGAAATTTCGGCAGGTTTGACCTGTTGAAATTTAACAAAGGGTTACCTTGTAATTACATGGTGAAATAAACATTGCGACAGTTGTGAGCTATAAAGGAAATACCACTTCCTATTTTTCCCTTTCGTAAAAATTGTCATATCCATGCCTTTCAACTCACAGCCTGTGCCTTCACAATCATCACACCAGTGAAATGCAAAAGGGTGGATATATGGAGCACACCCAAAGTAGACCAGCCTCTTTACAGAGAAACCTAGACCTCAACATGCCCTGCTAGTTTCTATCCCGATCATTTAATTTTTGTTTTGCACTGGTGCCAGAAAGCTTACAAATCTATGTAACCTACTATTTACATGCTAATATCTTTTCTTTTATTTATTTATTTTTACTTGGGTCATCTATAAAGCGCAAACCTATCCATCAAAGGCAGCAATGCTCTGTGCATACCAACATAAGCAGTCAACATGTAACGATAGAAAGACATGTGGGTAATGACTGCAGTGAGTGGGCACAAAGACAGATTGCATCAGAAATAGAACATTACAATGGCTGAGCGGGGAAGACAGAACTGATACAGTCTAGGATGATGAATGGTTGTGGAGGTGAGGGTTTTCAGACCTTTCGGGTACTGCACAAAGTAGTGAGTATGTGGTGTAACAAAATGTTTTTCAGTGTCTCAGTCCATACACAGAGAATGTATATTGGCTTAAGCATTCTTTTGGATTTACAGCCTGGCCAGGGAGGCGATTCCTGGTAGTGGCAGCACCAACCATGAGTTTAACGGCAAGGTAGTCAGGTTTTCTCAAGTAGCATGCCTTATACATCATAAAACAAACTTTGAAGCATATGCTAGCAGTAGGAGGGAGTCAATGAACTTATTTTAAGGTAGAATTTTCTATGGTTGGTGTTTAAATGAGCTGCTAAGTGAAGAATGGCCTTGTTTTTTGTCAACAAGGATTCTGGTAGGCCAGTGAGCACAGCATTGCCTCCATCAATGTGTCATACAACAGGCGTGTGGACCAGGGAGGGGATGTAAGACAGGGAATGGCTCCTTTTTGCACAGTAATGTAAGCTGTGTCCATGTGCACTGTGCTATTTTCTAAACATGGCTCTTGAAGAAGAGAGAGGGGACAAACCAGGGCCTTAGCAGAGGCTGAGAGACTAGAAGATGAGCTATCTAATTTCATATTGTTAAGCTTCTCCTGAATAAGAGAATTGAAGTTTCCTACATAAACAAGGACATAATCAGTCGTTTTTGAGTTGAATTTCCGATATACTGCCAATATCAAGGTTTCAATTGCATCGAGGAAGGATGTAAGTTGATAGGTGCCTCTAGGCCACAACACCCAGTTATAGTTGGGTTTCATCAGCATATCTGTGGATAGTAAAGTCTTGTCGGCTCAGTAGGAAACCCATTCTCTTAATGAGTATGAGTAAATACCATGGGAGTGAATATAGATCCCTAAGGAAGCCAATGCATGAAAAGAATTGTCAGTTTCAGGAGGATTCAATCCACACAAATTACATTCAGCCCAAGAGATACGAGAAACACCAATAATTTGTGTGTGGTCATGCCAATAGTTTATTGGATTAGCAGGTGTTAATCATTCTTTTCTCAAATTGGCTGGCCGAGGGACAAAAGACAAAGAGAATGTTTTTCTCAATTGGCCACTACCGGTTTCCAAATCATAGGAGCTAAGAAAGTGTTGCTAATGAGTGCATGCTTTTCAAAGTATGATTTTTGTCAAAAGGTGCCCATCATGAAGGACCGATATTACTGAAAATAGTTTCTGATTCCCAAAGAAATAACTGTTAGGTACTCATTGGAATATATGACCAGTGTGCATTGAGTATCTTGTAGTGGTTTGAGACAAGCATTGCAAATAGCATAATCTTCATGAACACAGATTCATCCAAACAGGTCCATGTCCAAATAACCACTTTATTGTCTCACATACTGTAGATTCATTAAGAAGCATGGCGTTTAACCAGATCACCCAATTGTTAGCCTGGCTAAGCTTGTGTCACAGTGAAGTTCTTTTGGCTGTAAAGGTCTAGCTCCATATGCAGACAAGCAGGCATTCATGCAATGAGTTATCTCGATTTTACAGATGGACTGAGGTGCTAAAATACATTCATACATTTGTAATGAGCATGTTATTCTGTGTAAATACATCAGTGCCTTTTGTAAAACTGCCTCCAGTTCTTACAGGGACCTGAGCAAAAAGGCGGCCCAGCACCAAAAACATTGTGCTATATTTCCTAAACGACACTTAATGAATTTGTGAAGTAGTAGGTGCATGCAGACAACATGAGTAAAGGGACTGGTAGAGCAAACTCCAACATTCACCCAACCTTCTGGATTAATGAGCACATTTCTTTGAAGATTGCCTGAATGGAATAGCAAGGACAAATAAAGGATTTCATTCCTGCTCCAATAGCTGTGGTAGAAATGAAGTCTAAAACACCAACATAAATCCATTGCATTTTCATCCAAGTACAAGGGATGCATTGCATTGAGGGGACATATTTGTCCACTGTCTCCACTGTGCATTTTTCCTACACAAATCCTGAAGAACATCAGGATTCACACAGGGGAAGTGTGCCTGTCACAGCCCTGTCCCCAAACCAGAGGACACATTTTGTACATGGGTCCAATTGGTGTGTGCTGGTCAATTTAGTGCATGTGTGCACTTTGTGGTTGGAATGTAAATCTGATGATCACTACTTCTGCATTTGTATCCTATGAAACCTCAATAAAGATCATTAAAAAAATGTGTGCACTTTGTGACTTTTCAATCTGAATTGTATTATCAAACTTATCTGTACTCAATTTAACGCTCTCACAGGATGGAAGGCTGAGTCTGCCTTTCAGGGAGACTGTGTTAGCTCCAGAGGTACAATACAACCAGGCCTCTTACAACAATTCCTCTTTGAGCATGCAAAAGTACATTAGATATTATGAAAAAAAGGCTTCAAAATGACCATGTGAACCATATGTTAAGTAACATGTTATTGACCAATCTACCTACAAAAGATGTGTCCTGTAAACCAGAGAATTAGAAGGACTAAGCCAATCTTTAACTTGAAACCTTCGGACAATATCCAGCCAGTTTTTACATACCTTCAATCGCCTCCAGTATTAGCCAGTATTTATTTAAAGCTCTTTTAGATTAACAACAGGGAAATCTGGAAAAAGAGACCCACACATTCAGGTTGTGCAGAAGATCAATCTAAGGAAAGCTCCTTACTACTGTTAGCACCAATAACTTAATTACCATTTGATATGGAATTATAGTGCTAGGTCCAGAGCTATTGGATTCCTTATCAACCTGGTTCAAAGCATTGGCAATCACATATTTTCAGATACAAGTTGATGACCTTACTGTTTCAAAGTCTCTATCTCTCTCTCTCGCTCTCATTGGTCTGAGAACATAGCACTGTGGCTCAGATTCATAGCTGACCTCTTCGTGCTATGGAAGGGCCAGGAGGAGGAAGCCAATACATTTCTCACAGAAATAAATCAAAATCATCTAAATCTAAAATTCACAAGTAAAATCAGCCATACAACTATTGAATTCTTAGATGTGTTAATTCAGGAAAATGGAGACAAATTGGAAACCACCATATATAGAAAAACCATAGCCGGGAATACAATCTTGCATGCAGACAGTTTCCACCCTATCCCCCTAATCAAGAGCATCCCTTTTGGGGAATGCTATAGAGCCAGACGTATATGCTGTACAACTCAACAGTACGATGCGGCAGAGATGCAAATAAAGGAGCACTTCAAACTGCGAGGATATCCAGAAACTATACTTCGCACTGCAACACAGAGAGCACGCAAACATGAGAGAAATAGCCCTCTTTAATTAGTCCCAGTCAACCAAAAAGAAAAAAGATACAAAGCCAGCCTCATAGTTTTATCACCACGTGCAATCCTGAGCATGTGAGAATTCGGCAGGCTTACAGAAGCTCTGGCACCTCATTAAGGAAGTTCCTGTTATAGGGTCCCTAGTAACAAGTCTCCCCTAAATTACATACAGGAAGGCAGAGTCATTGCGGGATTACCTAGAAAGGAGTGAATTGGTTACAGATCAAGTTAGACCTACATGGCTCACCCAAAAAGAAGGATTTATAAATGTAAAGAATGTAAAGAATGTTAGAATCGTGAAGGCCTGACTGAACTCAAGATCCCCTTCAAGAAGACCATTAAGATTAGAGGTAACTTGACCTGCAAATCCAGGTTTGCGGTGCACATCCTCAAGTGCCCATGTAAAAAAGTTTAAGTGGGCAGCACAACACTACCTGTGCATAAACGCATTTTGCAACATATCAGTGTGATAAGTAATAACGATTGCAGGTACCCTGTAGCACGTCATTATGAGAAGGAACATCACAACAATCCAACCTATATGAAATACAGCTGTATAGCCCAAATCCCTAAGAGCAGGAGAGGGGGAGACAGACAAAGGGAACTTAGAAAACTTAAAACATATTTTATTCTCACATTGGATAGTAAAGAACCCAATGGGTTCAATGTGGATGAAGAGCTATACACTAGACCCGCCCATTCCACCCTTCTTTGCACACTCCCATGACGCTGCTTTCACATATGATACATTGAATTTGATCTGGTCAGGAACAAGTTACATCATTTCTTTACACTCCTTTTTCACTTTTAGTTATTTTATCACATAGGCATTCAGCAGTTTCTCTTAAAAGTGCTTAATAGAGAAAACAAATATAAATACTTTGCAGCTCTGCAGGATATTTATATAGGTTCATAGCAATACAATGTAGTATTTACCCACTTTGGATAATATAAATTGTATATACATGGAAATGTCTTGACATGGTTTCCCCACTTGGGGAATAAAAATGGAAGACTGTAATTTAATACAATTTAACATATGCTATGTTAGTAGTCATGTTAGTAGGCATGCATATCTACTGTATATTGACCCATGCTCATTAAGCAAGTACCCAAAATACCAAAAGCCCATGGCATTTTTGATGGTATTTTGCTTCTCGGAGTAAGTGTTCTGATAATGTAGCTAAAGTGGAAGAGTTGACATCACCATGTCCACCATTGTCTAGCAGTCACTTGAGTCCATCCCACAGCATTGAGTACACATTCCAAGACAGTCTGAATGGAAGTCTAGAACCAATACAAGGAGGTCACCAGGTACCCTAGTTTACAACATAAATTACAAGAGTATTTGCTATCACCAAACCTCCCTTTACATTTTTAATTATGTCACATTTATATAAATGATATACAGATTTTAGATACAAGTTATATAGATTTTGCAACAAACATACCTTTATCTTGGCCATCAGGACATCAATTGAGAGTTCCAAATCTTTGACCTGCTTGCTCATTTCTGCCTTTCCTTCCTTCAATGCATAAACAACCTCATTAAATTTACTGAGTCTCTTTTTCAATGTCTGTACCTTCACCAAGCCATTAATGCTGTAAAAAGTAGATTTTGCAGTATGTTAGTCTAGAAGCAATCCACTATTGTGTAGTGCACAAACTGTTTGTATGTCAAAAATAACTAATAAAATGGTTACTAAGACTTGAAAGGTTATATCCAAAACATCAAATCCGAAATAAAAAATATAATTATTGGGAAATCTAATTTGATTTCTGAAAATAAACAATAATGACATAAAACAATCAAAGTTTATTCTTCCTGGGGCTTTCTTTTAATAATGAAATAGGGAACGATTCCCTGTACTCTCTTTTCTTTCATGTATGTTAACATCACTCCACTTTCTCAGGCAAGTTTGCAGCCTCTATTTGTTTTCACAATTTTCGTTCTATTGTTTTCATTGGCACCCGGCACACATTCTCTTCATTCCAGGAACATCTATATATTGTGCATTTCTTCTTTAGGTGGCCTCTAGTGTCACTGAATGTTTTTTGGACAAAAGGAACACACTTTGCAGGTCTTGAATAATACAAGAGGAATCACCCTTAAAATATTTTGAAACTATGGGCATATTGGTATTTCAGCAGTCAACTCTTGAGTTTGAAACCACCTTTCTTTCTGATTTTTATATTGATTCTTTTCAGACCTACTCTTTATATAGTTCCCCCAGCTGGTCGAGTAGTGGATATATTTAATTTTCCTGTAGCGCTCACCCTTGTGGGATCCTGGAACTTGGTGATCTGCATCTGACTAACTTGGTAAAATCAGTTTCTACTCCTTGAGCCAGAATAAATGTTCACAAAGGTTTGGGCTGGATTAAAGATGTTGGGAAGGGTCTTTGGTACAAAGAATGTAATTTAATTCTGTTCTTTTAAGGTTTTCAGAGAGAAGGGCTAAAAATCATTCCATGTGCTTGCTATAGCCTTATTTAAACTGGAATAAAACCTTTTTTACAATTAGATTTGTTTTTTACAAAATAATCCCAAAACATTTATACTGTATATACCTGATAAGCAGGTGGTGCCAGCAGAGAGCCCCCGTCTTCCTGGTAGTCCTGGGACTTAGTCCATCAGGTGGGGAGTCTTTGTACCCTGGCCGATCTCCACAAAATAATTACACTGAGATTTTGAAACTGTATCCATTGTTTTCTCTATGGAATTGTCTTCAATCCTGAATTAAGGTCCACCAGACATTAAGTAGACATGAACAGCTTTATCCATTACTGCCATAGGACTGTGGTATCTAGAAATCCTACAGTCCTCAGTTAAGGACAGCAGAACACTCAACTCTTCCTTTAGAGCTCCAGAAAATTAACCAGGGTGTTAGAGGTAGTTTTTGAATCATTGCACTAAAGAATATGGGTCTTTGTGGATTACAAATATTGAAGCATCTATCAGTAACTTTTCGTGTACAACAAGAGCTTGCCAGAGTCTTTGCTAAGGGCTGTGAATAATCAGGGACGAGAAGCGATTCCCTTTAAACTTTTAATTTGGAGCACTTTTCATACGGATATTATAATTACATTTTACGACTGTCAACTGCGACAACAATTATTGTATAAAAACAATCATTGGTTACATAGAGGCTAAAAGATTGTACATCCTCATCTATACAAGTCTATTAAAGAAAGCGAGTATAGAGTCCAATCTCTATACACAATACTTGTTCACAGGTGATAAGGGTTTATTCAGGAAAGGGATAACATGTTTTTAGGATGTTTTGAAGTCTTCAGGGCTATTCTTCAACATTTAGGAATTTTCTATGGAGGCCATAGTAACACCCTTCATTGTAACACGTTTGGTCATCTTAGCGATCCGATTACTCATTTGCTTTTTTGGGGTCCAGTGATTTCACTTCCTGAAGATTTATTTAAAAAAAATACTGGTTGAAACCTAGTTGTAGCTAATTTTGAGGTCAACGTTCATCTTATACCTGAACTACAAACAAAAAAATTTGTTTCCACCAAGCCCAAAGAACGTCCCAGGTTCAGGTTTGCACAGAACTCTAAAGAAGAATATTTTGCTTCTCGAGTTTCAAAAATTCATGAGCTGAGATCAAACACCCCACCTTTCCTTCACCTAAGAAGCTTAAGCAAAGACTTGATCTAGGATAGGGTATTTTTCTGAGCTCTACACCCACAACAAACTAAAGTTCAAAACACCAAATAAAATATGGTTGTCACCACTTCACTAAAAGGTACCTTTACCTATCCACCAAGCTTCAGCGTGCACCTACTTCTAACCAGATGATGAAAACTGCTGCCTCTAGTGGGATAAGGCTGTAATTGCAATGCCTGACTGCTAAATGGTTCCATAAGGTCTACATACAAATTGCAGCACTCAGATTACAGACTTGTAGCTTACAATTGATCCCCAAATCCAAGAAACAAAAGCTATGTGGGTCAGCTGCCGCAATTAGCTCCCTTATTCTACATTTCTTGTTGTACAATGCACACAGCATAAGATCGGAGCATTAGAGGACAAGCTACCAGAGCTGAAGGAAAAAGGACAACAACCTCAGATTCTAGAGGAAAGATGGATAAACACCCCACACAAAAAACTGCTAGGTGCAAGACATACTGATTTCGATGCACAATAATGGAGGAATAAAAAGTAAACAAAGAACTGCTGACAGTAGGCACTAGCAGCTTCAAGTAAATAGCTTTCCAAGATGTATCCAATAACACCAGCAGTTAAAGTGGTACTCAAAGAAATTGAATTGGATTGAGCAAGGACCTGGTAATAAGTAGATACACCATTTTGTATGGCAAGCAATGCAGGTGACCGGTAGAGAAAACCTTGCCTACGCCAATTGTATCTGTTAAAGTAAGAACAGTCAGATGATCAATCAAACCTATGTCTAAGAGGCTTATGTGTGGCTTTCTATCCTTTAGTGCATTCAAGGTCAATCAGACAACTTGACATTTTGCAAAAGACTAAAAACATGTCTTTTTACACAGTCAGTGCCTCCTTTTTTATCTAGATGGGCTTTTATCTTTAGTGCCAAGAAACATTTTGACAGGCAATATTATGCTTTAGAAATATCCCAATAATATTACCACTATTAATTAAGAAACTGGTAAAATGCTAAAAGCAATGCTTCCTCACCATAATGTGGACATATAGACTTGAGGTAGGATTAGGTCTAATAAGAGGGGTAGCAAAACTTTACACAATCAATAAATGTAGATGAATAAGGGCTGAGTTGGTGCACAAAACAACATCAACTGTAGAGTATTTTCTATCTAAGAAAGGCAAATACAAGTAAAGATAAAAAAAACCTTCACAAAAGTAAGTCTATGATTCACACTTACCATACACATACAGAACATCTCTTGTAAAGCATAAGACTTTCTGGCTGAGGCTTTCTGAGACACACAGGCTGCAACCCAATGGTTCAAATCTTCAAATTCTAAATGTTTACAAGTTAAATAGTAGTTGATGCTGTAAAAAGTGGCACAACCTTATCTGCCACAGAAAATCACAAGAGGACAAGACTTTTAGGATCAAATTGGTTTGTCTCCATAAAGCACCATGGTGA
The DNA here is from genome assembly GCA_963921515.1 of Calotriton arnoldi. NCBI lineage: Eukaryota > Metazoa > Chordata > Amphibia > Caudata > Salamandridae > Calotriton > Calotriton arnoldi. The sequence continues at coordinate 967,357 of CAWUFW010002608.1, forward strand.
TTAGATACAGCGTTTTCTAAACACTATCATGCAGACTGCCACTATTTTTAACCAATCTTTGTTGTTTTGTAGGGCAGCAGGCCAGTTGAAACAAAATTGCAGACCAAAAGCACTTATAATCTCAGAAAAAAGCCTAAGGGCCCCGAATCCAGAGAACTGATCGATCTAGGAGGCTTTTGCTGTATGTAGAACAGATCTATGATTTTTTTCATTCACAAAAAACACAGGCCAGAGAAAGGTAATTTTTCTAAATGCTCTGATGTATGTCTTTGTAAAAAGCCTAGACCTGTGGATACGTCACAAGACCAAACTTATGGGCACAGTTTAGAAATAAGTGTAAAATTGCTTAGGTTTAGGTAGATAAAATAAATTGCAGCTCTTGACAATCCTTCTGTTCACAGGCAGGGAAATTATCAGCCATTTCAAAGAGCAATCAATATCTAGCACCACTAACCTTTGTACATCTGATGACGTGCCCTGATAATGAACAGTCATGTCCTTTTACCACAAACGTCTGAGCAACTTAATATAAGGTGCTGTCACTAAGGGTGATTATCAGTCAGTCTATCCTGAGAACCACAGTAAAAAATGAGCAAGAGTCCCTAGCATCAGAATTAAGAAAGTTGGATTTGCAAATTGAAAATCAAGCCATACGTCAACAGGGCCACAACAATGAGAAAAACTAACGTCATCTACTTGGACAATTACAGGCGTTAAAGTAAAACTAGGGTCCTGCCTAGCTTAATTTCGTATGTGGAATTAAAGTTTTTCTGTTGCAGAATACTTGGGCAAAAGTTGCAGGAGGCATTCAAGACAATGAGCAATGCAGGACATGATCAATGAGTAACAAACAATAAAAGTCTCTGGTGGCCTACCACTGCATGTGAAGGTGTATACTTTTAACCAAGCACTAGTAAAGATTACCAACTCCTAATGTAGACAAGAGGCCATTTTGAAGACCATGTTGAGTAGAGCTCAAAATGCCTGAAATGTGTATGTGCCTCAGGTCATTTAAAGGCTTTAAGGACATTCATAAAAAATCTGGTGCATATCAACATATGGTTAGAAAAGATTGATAAGACTAAGTACAGGCGGTCTGGAAAGTGATAATATTGTTCTGGCACCAGGTTAGAATGCACATTAAATATTGGCACAATTGCCATAGCTGCCTAAAACACAAAACACTCTAGCAAATGAGGCAAGGAGGAGTAAAGATGTACACCTGAAACCAAGGTAAGGCTTTGAATTGGTTTAGGGCTCAGGGATGTCAAATCTGAAAGCTCAAGTGTAAGTGATGAGCAGTCATTTATTAGTTCTCAGGAAAAGCTAGGAGTTGATGTTGAAATTATTTCAGCCCTAAAACTGTGGACTACAAAATTCCTCAAGCTTGGGAAGAAAAAGGTCATAAAGGAAAACGATCAGTAAAGCACACCAGCTGATATGATGTGGAGAAGGGGTATCCATCTTGTTGATCGGAAGACTAGACGGCCTCTGAGTTGCTCACACATGATAAAATGCCTGCCTGCTCGATTGAGAATATATAGCTACCCACCTCCTAATACAACATTTTAAATCCAGTTCTGTCAGGCCTGTGAAGCTGGCAGTGCAGGACCAGGCAGTCCACTCTTGTCTGAAAATGTATATATTTCTCTTTCATTCTTTCCCTATTTGTTTTTTTCTTCCTTTTTCCCATTCCTTCTGTCATTTTCTTTTGTTCGACTCCTTTTGTTGATTTTCTACCCTCTTACCTGCTTGTTTTTCTTTCTCCTTCTTTGTTTCTTTTCTTCCTATCTTTCTTTCTCTAACTTTCTCCTTCATTCTGTGTTCTCTAGTTTCTTTTTTTATCTCCCCTCGTCCTATGTTTTATCTTTCTCTACTTTATCCTTCCTTTTCTAACTGTTATCCTTTTTCTCTCCTCTTTTGTTACTTTCTTATTCATTCCTTCCTCACTTTCTTTTTTACACTTCCCCTTTCTTTATTTCTCGTTTATCTTTCTGTCTTGCTCCTTCCTTCTTTCTTCTGTTATTTAGCTATGTTTATTTAGAGGTATCTCATTATTTAGTTTTTTAATGACTTTTTTCTTTTTATCTTTTTTCTGTTTCATCTTTCTTGTGCTCCTTTCTTTATTTTGTCTCTTTCCTTTCAATCTTTCTTTTCTTTATCCTGTTCTCTCATTTTCTGTTTGTTTCTCCTTTTATTGTCATTCTCTACTCTCAATCTTCCTTATATTCTCTCGTTTTATCTCTTTATTTAACTTCCTTTCTTTTTCTCCCTCTCTTTTTTTCTGTTTCTACAAACTTTTCCAGAATTTTCTATTTCTGTTTCTTTCTCTTTACTTTTATGTTTCCCTCTCCTCACTTCTTTCTGCATTCCTCTTTTTGTTCCTCTCCTTTCTCTTTTTTCTTTCTTTTATTCCTCCATATTTTTCTTTCTTTTCTTTCTTCACTTCATTAAGGATGCTTTCCTCATGAGAGCAATCTATTCACACATTAATTTGCGTGTCATGATTATCTATCAAGTATATACTGTGTGTGGGGTAGAGGGGGGAAGGGATGTACTGCACAGCGACCTTTAGGTGTCGAGAAGTATGAATTCTGCATGTACCTTACAAATGTATTTTTGCCACTAGCCTTAGGCAAGAATGCAATTTATGTGGTTAAAAAATAACTTTCTGATTTCCTTGTTTAGGGACATCAACCAATGCACTACAGGGCAATAAGCCAGATAGTGGAAGTCTTTGGGACCCTGGCTTTCAAAATGAGAACAGTGTCATCTTATGTATTGCATGACAATAAGACCACAAGCCTGAACGTGAACCTCATCTCTTACACGCAAACCATAAACAAGAGCATATAGACAAAACTTTTTGTGTACAGCTCGTGCCGCTACTATTGTATGCTCAGTGAAGCAGGATTGGTATACTCTAGGAGCAGTTTAATTTACTTGGCCTTTGTGTTTCATTATCAAATTCCTATATTGAACGGTAACTCAGGAAGGTTTTTAATGATCAGAAGAAACTCTCACTACCCAAAATATTGGAGACACCTGGTCCACAATGTAAATTACGAAAGGCGGAACTACATGTAAAAATCAGCTTCAGGGCAAAAACAGAGGACATGAGCCTCTGCGGGCGTTATAAAGAAATGACTATACAGAAATAACTTGCCAATTTTGTATATATACAACTAGAAAAAGCCCTAAATATTCCACTACTCAATGTAAAAAGGCACTAGTTCTTACCAAGTAAATACTAACCCCAATATTATGGGGGACCACTTGTTTGAACATTTTGGAAATGTTTTCTTGGATCTTATAATTCTGGAAGTAGAAATATGAAGAACTGCAACTTTGCCAATGAACATTTAAGATCCTGACAAAGTAAATGGTTTAACTAAAAAATATAGACAGGGCAATCTACAGACCTGAATGCGAAAGAGGTATCAGACACCAAAATGATTATTCTGGAATGTGCTTTGACCATAAATAATGGTGAATATCAGCATTAAATAAAGATTTTTCAAGCTTTCTAGCATTACTGTAGCTGACTAACCTTTATGTAAGCACTAAAGTGGTACCAACATATAACATAACATGTGTATTTGTAAAGCGCACGTTCACCCACAAAGGGGCATCTTGGTGCTGCATAACAGATGTTTATTGTTAGCCGACTCAATGGTACTCATTTTATCGACCTCAGAAAGGATGAGTGGACCCGCCGGGATTTGAACCTGTGACCATGAGGTCGAACACAGGCCCCTGCAGTGGATGCATTAGTCCACTGAGCCACCAGACCCAACATATAATAAACAAGTAAGAACTAAGGGGCACATGCATCATTCTAAATACCGGTCGCAAAGGGGCAGATTCATAGAATCTGCCCCTTTGCGACTGGTATTTTTGCATTTGGGATGCATCAACCCAAATGCAAAATCGCAATTTAAGTAATCGCAAAATTTGCGATTACTTAAATTGCGAATGCATTTAGGGAAATCGCAAATTGCGATTTTCTAAATGCAATGCATGATGATTTTTTTTTTGTGATTTCGCAAACAGGAATTGCAAATTACCATCAATTCAAAGTTGATGGTAATTTGCGAAAACTTTGAAAAATGCACAAAAGTGCATTTTTCAAAGTTCCATGTTGCACACACACATGCCCTTGGGGCATGTGTGTGCGCAACTGTCTTGTGGTTTGTGGCCCCCTGGCCTGCCTGGATACGTTGGCATAGGCCTGTCTGCCATGAGGACTTTTGCGCACGTTACTCTTAAGCCGTTGTTCTGTCGCCCTCTGCTCCTGCCAAGTTATTTTACAACTGTCTGCATTTTCTGTTTCTCACCTTTTCTCCTGTTCCTTTTGGGCTCAGACTGAACAACAGTTACAAGGTCGAAAAACACGTCCCTGGTTCTTGCTGATATGGCCAGTCCCTCGCCCCTAGACATAACACTATGTACAGCTGCCATGGGGAAATTGGTGGGCTTTTATTATTGCGTTTTTCCCTCTTGAGAGGGACTTGAAGAAAACCTTTCCAGGGAGAAGAGCTGTGATCGTCTACTGATGTAGTGCTTGCATCTAGAGACTGAGGTATGGGGGTTCGCTTGTCAAAGCCCAGAGGTCTTCTATTGTTATAATAAAAAAGCTATTAGCACGGGGAGGGTGGTAAGGTCATTTAGCCCTCTATCCACTGCTTTATGAAATGCTTTCCCGTTAGTATTCTATGGAGTTGTAACTATGCTGATTATATTATTCTTATGCATTATGCTGATAGTACTGTCACGTGTACTGTATCTTAGAGCACGTATGTTGAAATAAACATTTTAACCTATACTGTGTCTCTTCTTACGCCGGTTGTGGACAGGTATGAGTGAGTGGCGAAAGGGTGTTCTTGCTACTGCGAGTCCTGAGAGAGAGAGAGATACCGTGTTCTGGGTTGTCTAATCATTGGTACATTGTTGCTAATGGGACGCTAAGGCTAGTTGGGTTGGGGTTTTAGGTGCTAAGGTTTATGTTTGGCTCACCACTATATTCCGAGGTCCTATTATCCTGTGCATAGCTCTGTGTGTGTGCAGAATCCCTATAACACAACATGTGGTCACATGCTAATTTCAGGGGTGCATCAGGGTGTCCTTTTGGCACCCTTGCAATTGCATGCACAATTTGCGAGTACTTATTTGGTACTCGCAAATTGTGCATGCAATTCCCATTCATTCCTATGGGCCCAATGAATGGGAAGCAATTCCTTAATTGCGAATCGCAATTTGCAATTCGCAATTAAGGAATATGTAGGAATCGCAAGAAATTTTGCGAAACCTACATGCATTGGCAATTGCGATTCCATATTTGCGATTCCTTAATAATCGCAATTATGGAATCGCAATTGCACACAATGATGCATGTGCCCCTAAGGGTCATATTGCCTAATAAGCCTAACTGACGTAGATTTGAAAAATGTTTCTACATTTTTTTTTTTTTTATATAGCACAAACTCGACCCAAAGATATCAGGGCGCTTTACATGAGCACCAGTAGTGTTCCAGAGGGACAAGTTCATTTTGTGAGGCACAGGGAGATTAAGTGATTTGCCCAGAATCACAGGATGTTCAGCGTCCCTGCCAAGACTCTAAACCAGTTCCCCAGCTTCCTACTGCTTTCAACTGCTCTAGCCATTAGGCCACATCCTCTACAGCTAATAATGACTTAATGAAGGGCAAGCAATACAGGAACTTGTGCAAGGAGCACTTAACTCACATTATTGTCTTCATGATACAGAACTCCAAAGAGATCCACATAAAAACACACACAACCGGACAAAGTGCATTTCTCTAACCAAACAGATTCCCGAAAAAATGGTGCAGTAAAATCAATGCAAATTTAAAAAGCACTTAAAAAAGTAAAAAAATTCTAAAGCAAAACATTTCATCAGGAGGATCATAAAGTGAATGCAGAGCTTTCGAGGCAGATCGTATAGATAGCTGTAAACATATAGGTCTCAACCATTTTCGACGATATAGTAAAGCGCCGGACAGACAAAGAGAATGTGGATCAAATCTTGAATACTATTTAGACATAAATCGCATACAGCAGAAGTTCCATACCATTTGGTCTTGAGGGAATTTACAGGAAGCATACCCAACCTCAGCAAGATCCAAAATTGTCTCACTCCATGAGATAAATTCCAGTTTATATAGGGTTGTGGTCTTTTTACTGAGATGGAACCTTCAATGCTTTGATATCTCCTTTTCTTGAGGAATGCCTCCCTATCCAGGCAAAAGCTTAGTGCACACGTGGTCTGCTTTAGGTTAACCTGTAATTTTGATATAGGTAATGTGAGCACCAGACTGGGGTCCAACTGAGATGATTAACGGCGTAGGAGAAATTTCTGTAGATTGAAGATTTTTCTTTTTTGTCTACCAGAATTCTTTTCCTCATAAGGTACCTTAGTGTGTCTTCATCACTCCTCTTTTGGTAGGCCAAGCTTACCACCCCTGCCAATCCCTGGACATAAGCACTTCTTAAGCCCATTTCCAGCCTCAGAGAAGCCACTGAAATTGCAGAGTTAGCTGAGGAAATACTTCTTAGCACTCGCCCTTCCATTGTAAATAAGAAGCCCTATTTGGCTACATTTATAGGCTCCAAAGCATAGAGCAGTGAGGCGGGAATCTTTGCTCGTTAAACCTCTAAGAGATAAGAACATTTTCTTCTACCAGTCACCCTATAAAGAGCACCCAATCCTTTAGCCTGAGACTGTGCTTTACTCAGGTTATTCTTAATGTTGGCCTTGTCGCTGAGGTTACTACACATTATCTTCCCTAGAAAGGTATAAGATTTTACTATTTCTAACTTTTGAGTAGCCAGGAGACATTAGTGTATTTGGGTTTCTTCTTACCATGGAAGCACATTATTTTACTTTTAGAGATGATGATCTTCAATTGATGTGCATTATCAAATTGCTGCAAAGCCTCCAGGTGACTATTTAGACCTTTGGGGGTAAGGTCCAAGATTATTATGTCGTCCGCGTATAATAAGCAGGCTATTGCTCTTCCATCAATCGTTGGGGTTATACCCTTACTCTGAAACAAGTGGGCAGAGAGGTCCATGATATATAGAGAAAAAAGTAACGGGGCTAAAAGGCACCCTTGTTTTAGACCATTTTGGGTTAGAATTTCCCTAGGGAGGCCCGGTCACCACTAGCAATACTCTACACCAGGTAGAGGAGTGGAGTGCAATCACTAGATCTAAGAGGGTGAACAGCATACCCAATCCGAAGAGCTTTCTCCACAGCAATGATCGATCTACTTTATAAAAGGCTGTGGAGAAGTTTATAAAAGCAGCTTAAATCACTCCACCTCTGATACATATTTCTCGTTAATCAACTGTAGGGATCTATATTATCAAGGGTTCCATGGTTTCGCCTGAACCCCGTTTGTTCAAGTGGTATGATTTTATTATCTTCCTCCCATTGATTTATTTGAGACAAAAGGCACTTTGCAAAAACTTTACCCACTGCATCCAGAAGGGCGATTTGGTGATAGTTTCCCGGCACATTACCATCTCTCTTCTTGAATAGCGGAACTATAATGCTTTCAGTATAGGAGGGGGGCCTCTCTTATTCTTGTAACAGCATTTAAAGACCGGGTGTAATAATTTGCTCCAAAGAGTTGCTTCCTGTTTTATAACCGAGATGGGGACTTCATCAGGGCCCATCGCGGCAGAGGTACGCATTCCTTGAACAGCAAGCTCAATTTCATCTACTGACAGAGTTATGGGTGTGAATACCTACATCTAGCTTGGAAGGAACATCCACCTCGCCAATTGCCACATGTAGGTTAGCAATAAAGTCAATCCAGCTAACTTCCTCAATGGGCGAAGGTAGAGATCTAACTCTTGACCACAGCTACTAAAATCCAAAAGGACCTCGTCCGTCCCTTAACCGCAACCTCTCGTAGATCGACCCATAGACGGTCACTCGCCTCGTTTTTTTTAGGCTAGCCTTTAATCAGCTCCTTTACCTAGAAATCTTCTCAGGTGAGTACAGCACATATTGTTTCCTGACTAGCATGTTTATTACTCTATTTAATAAGAGAATCAAAAGAGGGATAGGCTTAAAGTTGCCCTTGGGAGATTTTTGATTGGCCCTTATTACTATCTGCTTCATAAATGTATTAAAGCTGTCCAATACATCACCCGCCAAGGCATCCTGATTTACAATTGGAATTTCTAATTTACTCCTTAGGCCAGTAATCATTCTGTGGAGGAGGTCCCATCGAACATGGGATACATATTTAGCCCCAGGGAGAAGACCAACAGACAATTGTCACTAAGGACAGTATCCACTACCTTTAGATCACCTAACAAATAAAATGAAGTAACGCCAACCACCACAAAATCCAGGCTACCCCCTTCCCTCAGAGATTTATGCGTATATTGTGCTGGGGAATCCAAGGGTAATCTCCCATTTACAATAATACAATTGTTGCTTCTCAATTAATCATAAAACAATTTCCCCTTTTATTAGTTCTTATTTTTGCTGGAACGGTAATAGGGGGGATGTGCAAGGCCTCCTCTTTTTCATCATCACTCAATTGATCCAAATCAAGGTTAGATAATTTACAATATAGATCCCCTACCAATATTACATGTGGGACCTGTTGCTTACCTAAAGAGCTTTTAATAAAGGAGAAGACCTTGTGCAAGAGTGCGTCGTACAATGCAGCAAGTGGAGTATAAGCATTTACCAATAGGAGAGGTAGACCACCATGCTCCCCATCAAGGTCGAACAAAGTTACAGCCATAAATAGATTAGTGGGATCTCTGTAGCAAACATACTTCCACTTGAACCGGTTGGTCAGGAGAATTGCTACCCCCCTTTTGCGTGTCCCCTAGTAACGGGCGTAGCTTTACAATCTAGAATAAAATAGTCTTCACACAGAAGCTCTTCATCACACCAAGGGGCCGATTCCGATCTCGGCCGGTAGTGCTCCGAATCGGATTCGGATTTACCGGATCCGATTCGGAGCCCTGTTTCCCGACCGAATCGTACGCGGGTCCGGCCGAGCGAGTACGATGCAGGCACCCGCGAAATCTCCGACCGACTCGAACGCGGCTTCAACACGCTCCGACCGACTCGCATGGACACGACTCGCACCGCGCTATGGAGACGTTCCCGGCCGGGTAAGTACGATGCGCGCCGCGACCACTCCGATCGACTCGCGCCGTCCGGCTTGAAAAAGCTGTCGGAGCCGGACTTTGGGGGTCCGCGTCGGACCCCCCTGTACGCGTAGGCGCGCGAGTCGCACACAGGGGGGACCCATGGGTCCCCCCTACCTGTGCATGTACGCCGCAATGCGCATGGACGCGTACACGCTGTAGGGGGCGCCCTTGTTCGCCTCGCACCCATTGAGTCAATGGGAGCCCGCGTACGCGTCGTACGACCGGCTCCCATTGACTTCAATGGGAGTCCGACCGAATCGAGTCCGATGGCATGCGAACGCATCGTACTCGTTCGGTCGGACTGCTAGGGTCCGATTCGGTCGGAATTCTCTCCGGGTCCGGCTCGGTCGGAGAGAATGCCGGCCCGAATCGGAATCGGCTCCCAAGTCGCATCCACCTTTAGCGAGTTTAAGAACAGCAGATTCTCCCTACTATTTTTTATTCCTGCTACATTCCAGGAGACTATTTTTAGCTCATTGCTAATTACGGAGCAGCAATTGGTGACTAGACATGCAGGCACTATTTAAAACTCCAGGCAGCCAATTCCACCTTTGGGTTTCATCATTTACACAGTCCTCATTGACTTCTTTGGGTTACCTAAAAGACACCTGTCTACTGTTTTTACTTAGGCAGGCTTTCAGCCCCTGGGGGTTTATCAATAGTTTGTAATTTGGGGGAAAGAAGGGGACGCTACTCTGACTGAGATCCTGGCTTGCGTCCTGTCTACACCCTTCTTCGGGCGCTGGAAAAACATCAATACCTCTGCTTTGCAAACATTCACAATTTTGTAATATCAAATTCACAATCATTTTTGAGTAGAAAGTTACCCTTGCTTTAGTCCTTTGCCCCATATGTAACAAAGTAATCAAAGAAATGTCACTACTTTGGATTAATTTTGAGAGTCTTGATGTCTATAAAACACACCAGTAAAGAAGACCAGTTCAAGATTAATCTAAATCATAAAGTGGAATGAAATCTTATACACAAGCATCAACATCGCAGCAAGAGAAGTGTTTATCTTCTGGGTTGGGTGCTGTGGACAGACTTTTCTTCTTAGCTGAGTCCACAAACGGAGCAGCCGCTGGATTCAAAGAGAAAGAGATTGAGGATGACAGACCAGCCGGAGAGTGACATCATTGGCTCCACTGCATTCCTCTCACGTGGTGGGCTTGAAATTGTGTGCGATGGGCCCACCACAGGAGGGGCTGATTGAAGGTTTTGTATCAACCCTTCTGACCTTTGAGGAATGTCTACCCCATCAACAAAATGCAATTTTCTATGGCCCCTTTTTGCAATTTGACGATTAAGTCTTTTCTTCTCTCTCCATTTTTTTGTCTCACCTTTAGACTTAGGCTGGGTAAGAACCTGAGCCCCTACAAGTAGGTCCTGCTTAGAATTGGATTTTAAGATGGGGAACACTTACTGTTCTGTCTGTGTATTTTTCTCAGCAAGGCGAGGCCCTCACTTCAGGGTTAACCAGGTCAGAGTCAAAGATAAATCTCATGGAGAAAATGGGGCTTTCAACAATGTGGCCTTCTTTGGCGCTAACTTTGCAGTACAGTTTTCCTGCTTGACAGCCAAAGTCAGTTTGCATATGGGTCTCTTTGTGGATATCCTCTGCGTTTGTCGCTGAAATCACCTCCGTTGAGACCATTTGGCCAGACCCATGTAGACAATATTGTGTTACCTCTCCCTAGTCTTTTTTTCCCTTAATCAATTCCTATCACCGTGTCATGGATGGCGTCGGACACGCCTACAAATTTTTCCAGAGGGGCTAAAATAGAAGATAAGAGCCTTTCTAGGCAAAGTATTGTCACAGAGAATTTTTCCTCCTGATCCGTCAGTTACTTCCAAAACTGGCGTTGCTGATAGATGGGAGAGTAAAGGTGACTGGTTCGAAGGTGTACTACTTAAAAGTTGCAAGCCAGTGGGTACTGTCAGAGGGGGTGTGTCTGTGGGCTGTAAATTATACGACTTATCTTGAGCTCTGCACTTCCTGCCTAGCTCTAAATCTATATCTGGAAGCCTAAAGTCCTCATGCTTTATGCCGGTTACTTCTCCTTGAGGGGGACCTTCACATGGTTTTGCTGTTGAAATACCCTCTACACGGGGACTTATCCTAGGTGTATTCGAAATTAAGCATCTTGAGGAAGAGTGCTTAGGGGAATGAGAGAAATGTACCCATAGTAAGCAAGGTGCTTCTCTTTGAGATAAGTCCACGTGGGGCACTACTGTAGTCTTATCCTCCTCACACGGCTTAATAACCACAACTAGACTTGGCACACAAGAACTGTCAGGAAGAGTGGCCCCGTTTGGGCCCAACCTGGGGTTTACACTATCACTTCAGTTCTTCCTGAGTCGTCTTTTCTTTTCCCCAGAAGGAAAGGATTTGATTCTTGCAGTTTACAGCAATAGCAAAGGGGGCTCTATTTCACCATGGATTAGATTTAGTTTTGGTGGACGCCCTCCCAATCAGGCGACCCTCAATTTCCTGGAACCTCATTAGTACTATGAATGCCAGTATTACAGTCATGCTTTTTATGATGTCCCCCACTGCAGTTTGAACAGGGAAACACCCAGCACTCTCCTGATCAGGCCACTTTTGCCAACTGCCTGCTCTGTGCTCATGAGAGTACAGACTACTTTCCAGGCCACCGATGTAGGTGGGCACCTGTGAGCTTTAAGGACTGGAGCTAAGAAGTGGATATTGGACTTCCAAATGGAGGAAATGATCATCGGCCAGATCAAGAAGATGCTCAGTCACAAATGAGTTTCCCCACATGATGATATCAAAATATGGGCTTTACTGGGTGCTAACCATGCTCTTCCATTCCTCTATGGCTGGACACTGGTGTTTGAAGGGGATGGTCCCCTCTATTAAGGCTCTAAAGTGCAAGTGCGCTGAGAGTTGAAAATCTTAATTACATTTGCTGTGGGCAGTTGGGGAAGCAAAAGATTACCATTGTTCCTTTACCAGGCTGCTTTCACAGATAGCAGAGTGAAGAAATCGCTTGTCTGCTACAGGCGGGCAGGGGACACAACAGGCGCAGCACCAGTCAAGAGTAGCCTAAGAAGAGCTGCAAGTGCAGGACAGCTCACCCGGACACAAACTGCATCCAGTCTAGCTGGGCCGCTTACACATATACACGGACTCAACCTTTGCAGAGGGACTAAATCCACGGCACCGTCTCCTTCAATAACAAATCATCACTCACCGGCTTGCTGGCAAGTCTGCTGGATCGCAAGCTTCTCCCCTGCTCTGCGCCACATGAGAGGGGGTGGGGGAGGTAGACCACAGCTGCGGTGTCAAGCGTGGTCAGGCAGCGTCCGGCAGCATCCTGGAACATACTGAAGCTGCCTCAAGGGAGCCTCCAGGGTTTTTCTGCCACCCTCTGTGGCCCGCGGGCCATTCCGAAGGTGCCGCCGAGCAGGATTGGCAATGGCAACGCCAATGCCAAAGCGCCGAACAGTAACGCCGAGGCTTATGGCATGTGAGGACACAGCTGCTCCGCTTGGCAACCGCCACATGATTCCTAGCCCCGCCTCTCTGTGCAGCGTAATGTCTCCTCAAAGGAGCACTTAAAGATTCTCCGAAAGAGACCTGCTTTTTCTCAATAGGCATATAATTGAAAAATCCAGCTTTCAAAATAACTGGCCTCTTTTGTAGTTAAAGTGGAAATGCAGGTGATGAATACAAAAAGAAACCAACAACCAAGAAGAGCAACCATCATACGCCTCCATCTAAACACATCAACTAAAGTCTGGATTAGAATGGATGACCAGAAACGGGAACACAGTAACTAACACAATGCCTAAAATGGTTTGATTGCGGTCTCCAGCCGAGTTAAATATGTGTGTATGTATATATATATATATATATATATCCTGCTATGCTTGCAACAACAGGTATTGTTCAAAGAACTGATGAAAGTTCCAAATTCAACTTTAAGATTAAATCTGCCAAAAAAAACAGCTCATACAGAAATATCTTATTGCAAACCTACTGATACGCAGGGTGTCACTATTCTAAATCAAAAATACTTTTCACTTATTGAAGAATTGAGTTACCTAACTATACTAACTTCATTTCAAGCACATTTTTAAGGAAATTGATTGATGGTGGCTTTGGTTACTCCTAATTATTTTTTAAAGTAGGAATTTATTTATGTTTAATATTTTTGCAGTCTTACATTCTCTATAATTGTAGTCTATAATTATGAGGTCTATAATTTCACTGTATACCAAGTTCATGGACTCTCCAATGCACTGCTATATACATAAGTAAGTGCACCAAATCTAAATTGCCTGATAAGATTATACCCTCATTTGTATTCAGGACATACTACTTGAACCACAGCCTCTATAAAAATCGAATCCAAGATTCTTAATAAACAAAGATATTTCATGGTATATAAGCCTAGCTGAACATAGTAGCGTAGATTCTGGCCATACACCAAGGTAGGAATAGTAATGCTTGCTGATGTAGGCTTCAAGCAACTGCTACTCTATGGTTAACACCCATATTAGTGAAAGTAAGCTGACACAATGTTTATAGGAACAGCACACATGAAGCTCAGAGACACAGAAAGTTACCTGGAAGTCTTGAAAGGAATTGCTACAATTTTCCTTGAAGAACACCATCTTTTCCTTCCTAAGCAAGTTGCTGCACAAATATCACAAATGCTCTTATGGCTTTTGTTATCATTGCCAAGGTTAAATGGTGTAAGTTAAAATCAAGGCCATTTGGACATTCATTCACGTTGTCTAGAAAACAAGCATCTTGGGTCGCCAGAGCTCTGTGAAGATGAAGCTTACATTGCTGACATTCACACAGGGGAAGGAAGTAGCTCAACAGACAAAAACATTATCTTGCCAAATAAATCTCCTAAAATGTTTTAGAATCCTTGCCAGTAGAAGGGGAACATTTGGCTCAAGAGAAAATCACGTTTTGAGCTGTGAGAACCAAAGTGATGGAAATGTACTCTTCCTGCCGGGCATCCAGGGTTTTTGCCTTTTTATTGAACCCGAACTTTATTGGTTGTAGAAGTCTGTGCACTTTACTCCTGCTAACTGGTGGTAATGTGATTGTGTCCTTCCTTTCAAACCTGTTAAAATTGGTATACACCTGATTGGCACATTTAATTCACTTGTAAGTCCCTAGTTTCTAGTATATGACAACACCTGTACACAGGGCCTGCAATTTATATGCTACTAGTGTGCTGCAGCAATCATTATGTCATTCACTACAGTAGCAATGGCAAACATATCTGCAGACTTGTCACTGCAGCCTGGGTGTGCAGTTTTACACTGCCTTATTGACCTGGCAAAATAAAACTTTTTCCATGTCTAAACCTGCCTCTTTAATACTTATGAGTCACCCCTAAGGTAATCCCTAAACATCCATAGGGCAGGATGCATGGAATTTAAAAAGCAGGCCATGCATATCTAATGTTTTACATGTCCTGGCAGTGGAAAAAACTCCAAATTAGTTTTTTACTGAGGCAAAGCTGGCTCTCTCATAGGTTAACACTGGTTTATAGTATTACATTTAAGTTCTAAATTCAGTTTGGGAGTGGCTTGAAAAATGGTTCAAGGACTCATTGTAATAGTTATTTAAAATTCAACTTAATGGTCAAGTCAGATTTTATATTACTATTTTGGAAATGCAACTTTTTGAAAGTTGTCAATGTCCTGCCTAAAACCAAAAGGCTTTCCTGCAAGTGTCCAGCTATCAGGTGACCTTGATGGTTACCCTGTGATGCGATGCGTATTGTTCCCAGTAAATAGATAAAAGGCGCTGGGTGTGGGTACGGGGTCTCTTCTCTTAACAGAATGGTCTAGGGGCTGTACTCTGTCCCTTACTGAGCTGAAAAGCATGCCTACCTTGTCACTGGCAGATGAAGCTTACACCTAGGCCTGCCTCCATTTTTGTCTCTCTTGTCGGGCTGCCTCCAAACCCAGTGAGAGGGACTGACCACAACTGATTAAGTGGGTGGGCAAAGACGTGCCCTCCACCCACAGGCTGGGAAAAAAAGTGGACCCCACAGACCTCTCCTCAGAACCCTCCTGGACCTGTGAATAATCAGTCAAAAGACGACTGCCCTGCTATCTGAAGAACCTGAGAGGACTGGACCTACTTGCCTTAAACCCAAAACCCCAGCAGTGACTCAAAGGGTCATTTGGCTGACCTCCTGTTTGAGTTACAGGGACACAACAAGTTTCCAGAGGCCTCTCTCCCTGCAACTGCCCAGATGACCACTTCCAACTGGACCTGCCCTGGACCCTGTGGTTGGCCTCTGCTGAAGTGAGTCATGACCTCCAAATAGTGCCCCCATGTCCTGGACCCTTGGCTGGTCTTAAAGTGTACTCCTTCTGTCTCCAAACTGCAAGAAGATGGACTTATAAACTTTTTGCCATATTTCTGCCTGGAGAACTGACGGAAACCGGGATCACTGTCAAGGCCATAGCCATTGATGTTGAATCGCCAGTTGGCCTCAACTTGACGGTTTGCCCTTATGAAGGAGATCTGACTTTCAGTAAAGTTTCTAAATCCAAACTTAGAGGGCTTCACCAGGCTCGATGCGGAGCAGAATCCAATTGATCTTGAGGCCTTGGAGGGACAGACTTCATCCGAATGGAGCTTTCCCACCTTCGTTGACAACCAAAGCGGTTCCTCGTTCTTCAGTAACCTGCTGTTGTTGAGCACTGCTTCGGATCCACTTTGCAGTCTGCCTCGGTGACGACTCATCAATGATAACTTTTTCTGCTTAAACGTTTCCAAGTCAGAAGGTAAAATTTCCAGTGGAAAGAACCTGGTCCCTGTATCTGAACTGCGCTCAATTGCAGTAGACCTTAACTTTTGACTTTGATCCAGTGTAGCACAACCAGAAGGCCAGTTCTAACTTTAAAAAATCGTATCTCCAGTTCTACCTATTAAATTGTTGTCATTTTGTTTATTAAAATATTCTCTATTTTTCTAAATTGAGTTGGATTTTTCTTGTGTTGAGTTTTCACTGTATTACTGTTTGAGTGCTGCATAAATACTTTACACATTGCCTCTAAGTTAGGTCTGACTGGTTTGGGCCAAGCTACCAGAGGGTTACATATTTATTTAGGGACTTTAGTGGTTCATCCTGACAAGAATTGTGATTATTATTTGAGGTGGCTTCTCACTCCCCTCAACTAATACTTCCAATTTCTTACACAGAATACATAAAAGTCTTGTGCTGCAAAAGGAGAAAGCATTTTAGATAGGTGGAGAAATGCACTAGTCGAGATGCAAGAGTTTAAATACTACAAGACATGAACTCATGAGCCCTAGTCCGATTTAAAGCCCAAGGAGCTTGTGGAAATTATTATGTGAATGTAAAAGATTTAAAATATAGACATCCTCAAACGCTGGCTTGCACAAAAAGTGACTAGTGAAAAAGAACAAAGTCAGCAGTAAAGTGAAACTCTGCTTTCACCCACAGTGTCAATGCTGTCATTTGTCAACTTCCACAGGACTCTCCACTTTCAAGCCACCAATAACATTTACATATTGCAGATCGCGGAATCTGTCAGAACATTGGTCTCAGTTACTATTCCTGTATGGACAACATAGAAATCTTGCTTCCTGTCAGTGGGGCGTGCAAACGTTTTTATGTCATCTAGGAGACTGAAGAACTGGGCAGGTAATAGTGTTCTCAAGGTACAGTGGGTGGAGGCAGACATCCATCAGCAACCTTTGTACTTTCTCTTCTTCCTTCAGGAATTCTCTCTCGTCCTTCAGTAAATGTTTGCCTTTGCATAGACTGCTAAACACAAAGGACAATTTAAGGCAAAACCTAACCTACCACATTTGCCACATACATGAACATGCCGTTTTACTCATATCCTTCAGGAAAAAACTTTTAAAACCTTCTACTCCTCCGAATCATATCAGGAGAACACATATCACTGCTAATGACAATCCATCAAGATTTTAAGTATTTTGCCTCAGCTGGAGACTCCACTATTTTAAAAAAAAAAAGAAAAAAAGATAACAAAATCCATTGGATGAAATACGACATGAAAAAGACAAAGCAAAATTATATTCATAGTAAATTATAAAAGTGCATTCAAACGTAAGAGTAGTCTATTAACAATGAGAAACATGGTAAGTAGCTGAATACATTACCGTGGTTTGTGTTTTCTTTTGCACAGCCACATGCGAACAGTCTTCTGCATTTTAATACATGCACTTGTTCGATACTGGATTTTGTTTTTCACTGAAATATCAAATGCAGATTACTGATAAAAGATGCCTACTACAAAAGATGCATAATGATTAAGAAAAGACAAGGAATTATTAGGAAATACAGTAAGCAATAGCAGACGTACATAGGGTATTTATTTAAAAAACGTTTTTCAAATTCCTCAAACTTCTTAACCATAATGTATGATCTTAGAACACTCAGTTCACATTAACAAAAATGCAACAGGAAATTAGATCTTCCCAAAATACAAAATAAAGAACATGCAACATATTTGTGTGTTTCATGCGTTTACAGTCATAAGCATTGCTGAGAATAGCGTCTCTTAGCAACTGATCCCTAATGGTCACAGATTCTTCTGCCCTCAAGTATTTCTGCTGCAGGTGATTCTGCTCCAAGTCTCAGTGCTCCGGCCCTTAGGATATTTTGCTATCTTCTCCTTTCTCCAGCTCACCTTTTTCATCTGCTGCCCTTATGTCCTTGAAAGCTCAGAACACTAACAGGTGGGCAGCACGTTAGTGTCACCCACCACTCACTCAGAGAATCCAGGGAGGGGGAAAGAAAAAATCCCAATCTGGAAGTGGAAATGATAAAATACCCCCAGATGCTTCAGCTTAGAGTTAGCAAAGGTTGAAAAGAACAAGGGCCAGATGTACAACTCACCAATTTGCGAATTGCGTCGTATTTGCGACTCACAAATTGGGATGTATAACAGTGTCTCAGACACTGTTTGCGATTCCTAATGGGGTCGCAAATTGCATGCCTCATGAATATTAATGAGGCAGGCTCAATTTGCGACCCCATTGGGAATGGCTAGCACTCCCAGGGATGGTGGCCTGCTGGGGTCAGCAGACCACCATGTCTGGGACTGCTTTTAAATAAAGCAGTCTTTTCCTTTTTTAAATGCAGCCCGTTTTTCTTAAAGGAAAACGGGATGCATTTAAAAAAGAAAAAAGAAACTTTTCAGTTTCATTTTTTTAAGGGCATGCAGTGGTCCCTGGGGCCACTGCCTGCTCTTAAGAATATTTTCTCACATACTCACAAATGAGAAGGGGTCCCTTGGGCACCCCTCCCCCTTTGCAAGTGGTTTACCACCTCCTTGAAGTAGGTGGTAAACTGTGAGTGTTTTGCGGCAGCAAGGGGGTCGCAAAACAATTGTACATGGCATGGTGACTAGCTATTAGGAAGGGACACCCCTTCCTAATAGCAGGAGTTGCAAATGCTATTTTGCGAGTCAGTGACTCGCAAAATAGCATTTGTACATGCCATTACACTTTTTTGCAGGCGCAAACGGGAAGATCTCCTGTTTGCGGCCGCAAAAAAGGATCGTACATCTGGCCCCAGGTTACTTAGCTTCGGTAACACCTTATATGGTAAAGAGTCTATCTAGCTGCAGATTCCTTACCTTTGACTATCCCCAGGTATCAGACTACATCCGGAAGATTTTCGAGCAGTACCCCTGCGCGCCGTTAGGTGGTGTCGTTTGGCTCCACGTTGTCAGCATCGGAAGTGAGGTGCACGGTACCTATGTAGGCCCCACCTCAGCACGCTGAGATTAGTTACTTTCGTAACTTTCCACGGTAGGAGCACGGAGCAACAATGAGAACTGGCCACTGGTGTGGAAAAGACTCCGGCCCTGAAAGGGTGTTCCTTGCACCTGAACTGGTTCGCAGAGTGGGGAGGATGGGAGAAGCCATAATGAATCTACAGCTAGATAGAGTCTCTAACAGATAAGGCGTTACAAAAGGTAAGTAACTTGTTCATCTGATAAAGACTTCTAACTGCAGATTCTTTACCGTTTGAAGAGCTACCCAAGCAATACCTCTCTGGAGATTGGTCTACGGAGCCAATTAAACCAGAAAGTCCTGCAGGACCAAACGGGCAAAGTGCCTGTCAAGATGGACCTGACTGTCCAGGCAGTAATGTTTTGTGAATGTGTGCAGTGATGTCCACATCGCAGCCTGACCGATGTCCAGGAGAGGAACGGCGTGCGCTAACGCAGTGGTCGCAGTCTTGGCATTGGTGGAGTGAGCCTGCACGCCCTCAGGAGGTTGTATCTTGGCCAATGCGTAGCAGATCTTAATGCACAAGATGATCCATCGTGAGATGGTCCACTTTTGCACAGCCCTTCCTCCGACATAGCCGACGAAGAGTTGATCATCCACCCAGAACTCTTTTGTGCAGTCAAGATAGAACAACAACACTCTTTGGTATCTATTCATGTAACACATATGTCCTTCTACTGGAGAACTCATCCATTCTGATTCTCCATTTGACCAGTATAAGATGGCGGCCATCATCTCAGTAACACTGCTACTCGTGTAAAATAAACGTTCACTGTTTTGACGGGTTTAATTCGGAACATTCACATTTATCAAGCGGATTACCGCCAACCGGGTACCACACAGTAGATTCATAGTGGATACAAATTCCGCTGAATCGCCGTAGTGTTTTTACGTATATTACTCATTTCACAGCGGGAAATAACCTCTTTAAGATGAGGGCATCGCTTTAATGCCCAGGACAACATTACGTTACAAGCAAGGTAGTTATTAAGTATGGCGCTCGCACACAACGCGCATACACCACTCGCGGACCGAACTGGAAAGGACGATGCCTTACAGACCGCAGTAAAGTAAGTGAAACAGGCTCGTCTCTTGACTATGGCCCAAATCACATTGACATTAAAGTATTAGCGGGTAATGGACATAAAAGCCCGAACATATAACACACGCTTAATGTAGATTGAGAACTAGTAGAGTGCCTGACAATAATGCTTTATTTATTTATTTTTTGCTCAAATCACTTTGAAATTGCTAGCCTGTCACGGACCCAAGTGAAACAGGCTTTGTCTCGACCTTTGCCCAAATCGTCTTGACATTGAACCATTAGCATGTCACGGACCAGAAAGCCCGAACTAATAACAAATGCTCATAGTAGATTGAGTGCTAGTAGAGCGCTTGATAACTTAAGTGACACTGGTTTTAACGGACCCTCAAGCTCGACCTTTTAATAGATCGCGCGCCCCCGTCCAGATTAAAATTAGCTGAGCACCTTAACATAGTATTTGCCACTTTCTCCTGAAATGAATACCATGAGCCATTTTGTAAAGCAAAAACATCCTCAATTTTGAGACTTGGGGTACAACATATGTCAACATGCTACTCACCTAAACATCTACTTTCCAACATGCTGCTATGCATTTCACAGTACTATCTTTACACATTGATGTTATTATGTATAGTCCTATTTAAATATTTGACCCTATCGCTTATGCATTAAAGAGCAGTACTATTCAGCATTACTTAGGGGTAATGAAATAATAAACTGTAGGACGCTAGTCGTATGGAGAACAGTAATCTTAAGCAAACAGCTTTTTTAAGTTACTGTTTATACATGCATGTTGTAATTAATGTAATCAAATGAAATTGCACTTCTTATGTTATAGATTGTAAATGCCGAACGATTTTTGTGCCACAAGATTGATTTACCATGAGCAGCATTTGAATAACTTGATGTTATTTCAATATAAGGTACATAATACTTATGTAAATATTCTTGCCTTATGAACTGGGTTAATGGCACCAACTCACCTTCCTTTACTATTAGTATCACAACTAGGGGTGACTCTCTTATCAGTAACAATTAGTGACCCACAAGTCACTATTATTAGCTGTATTACGTCCCGAATGCTTGACGCATAATGCCAGCACCAGAATTATACTATATGCAAATTTCAGTATCTTACGTCTGTAAGCGCTTGCGTTACTTCTTAATTCCACTTTTTCTTTTAATTTTTCACACCTCCTTAATCACTGTCCTTTAGTAACATCACTGCTAGGACATGCAAATGTTATTGCATGGCATATAAATCACTATCATGACTTACCCACCTCAGATAGCCCTGGTGGCGAGTATGCATTTTCTTCTGTAAAAAGTATTACAGATGTTTTGTTTGATCCTATTTCAGACTTGAGAAAGCCCTGGTCTGACTGACACTATAGGGCAAAACACGTGTCGGCTGTTGAAGATCTTTTACTGTATCTCACTTTGCAATGAATACCGGATCTATAAAAAAATTAATGAATATATTTGAAACCATCGCCTGGACCTGCAAACTATATCTGTTAATGAAAGAACATTTTGAAATAGAGAAGGAGGTACTCACATACCCCTAAAGGTGGAGAGTGCGCAGGTTCGGGTGGATAACTCTCCCGTATTGCTGCGACAGGAGATCCTCTAGAATAGGCAGCCTGACTGGAGGATCAATGGTCATGGTCACAGCGTGGGATACCACTCCACGACCAATCCGGAGCCACAAGAATGACTTGGGCCCGGTCGTTCCTAATTATCTTGAGAACTCTGGGCAGGAGTGGTGTGGGTGGAAAGCCATACAGGTGTCCGGAGCTCCAATTGAGACAAAAACCATCTCCGACTGACAGTTGCCTTGGAAACTCCAGCACGCAAAACTACTGACATTGCGTGTTCTCGACGGTGGCCCACAGATCTAAACAAGGCTCTCCCCACTGCTGAAAAAAACCTTGCACCATCCCCGGATGGAGACACCATTTGTTATCTGCTAGGCATTGCCCGCCAGATGTTGAACCACCAGGGAAATGCCCGGACGCTCCAGCCATGTCCAGAGGAGCAGGGCCTCTTGACGCAGGGTCCACAACCCCACTGTGTCTTGTTTGTTGTAGTACCACATGACGGTGGTGTTCTCTGTGAACACCTGCACCAGACTTCCCCTGATCGAAGGAAGAAAGGCTTTCAGTGCCAAGCGAATCTCCCGGAGCTCCAACAGGCTGATGTGGAGCTCAGACCCCGCCAGAGACCAGAGTCCTCTGATCTCCACCTCTCCCAGATGGCCACCCCAGCTCAAAAGTGATGAATCTGTCACCACCATTAGATCTGGTTGGGGAAGGGAGAGGGGTCTACCACTGATCCAATTGTGGTTCGTTAGCCACCACTGCAGTTTTGCAGTTCCCTCTGAGATCTGGACCATGTCTGAGAGATTCCCCTCGTGCTGCGCGCACTGGGCCTTCAGGTCCCACTGCAGAGCCTGCATATGCCAATGGGCATGTGTTACCAGCAGGATGTAGGAGGCTATGAGGCCTAACAGTCTCAGTGTCATTCTCACTGAAAGCCAGGATAGAGGCTGAAACATAGGTATAATAGTCTGAATATCCTGGACTCGCCACCCTGTAGGATAGGCCCAAAACTGCACCATCTCCAGGACAGCTCTGATGAAAAGGAGCATCTGAGAGGGAGTCAGGTGTGACTTCTGCATGTTGATAGTAAACCCTAGCGAACACAGGAGGTTCGGCGCAGTCTTAAGGTGTGTGACAACTGCCTGGGGCAAGCCCGCCTTCAACAACCAGTAGTCGAGGTAAGGGAAGACTGAAATCCACGACCCCTGCAGATGAGCTGCGACCACCGCCATCACCTTGGTGAACACCTGAGGGGCGCTGGTAAGGCTGAAAAGTAGCATAGAAAAACGAAAGTGCTCTTGGCCCACTGTGAACCGCTGATAGCATCTGTGAGCCGGCACGACAGGAATTAGTAAATATGCGTCCTGCAAGTGCAACGCTACCATCTAGTCTCCCGGTTCTAGGGCAGACAAAACTTGGGCGAGCATGAACATTTTGAACTTCTCCTTTTTCAAGAAAAGCTTGCGGAGGCACAGATCTAGGATAGGATGTCGGCGGGAGGTCTTGGTCTCGCCGACGGCTCCACTCCAGATCCAGAGAGGGATCCTTGGGGCCTGACTGGCGCCGTGAGCAAACCTGCGAGCGTGAGCCCAGTAGGGGCTCCTCCCACGCCCGTAGGGCCTGAAGGCTCTCCAGAGGGGCTGGCCGCCCAAAGATGAGGCGCATAGCATCATAAAATTCTTTAAGTTGGACAAGGGTCGCTCTGGCTCTAGGAAAATTAGGCAATTGTGGAGCAGACCCAGGATTAGGCCCTGCCGACTTGTGGGGCCTTTAGTGCTGATGCTCCCTCATCTCGTCGAATGTCTATGATGGACGCGGGGAAGTCGAGGAGTGTATGGACTTCTTCGACTTCTTGTGCTTGCGGGACTGACCCGACTTCCCTGATGACTTTGAGTGCGACGAAGAACATCAGGAGGGGTTCTGTGGACAGTCCCAGTACCGTCCATGTGAACGGGACTTCGAGCGTTGCTGGGTGGACCAATTTTGGGCAGTGAGGACCTTGAGGGATTGCTTCCTCAAAAGCTTGGGGTGCATGGCGTGGCAATCCTCACGCACCTTGGAGTCGTGTCTCGGCTCCAGGCACCAGGCACCACAAACACACCAAGTGAGGGTCTGTCACCGACATTTGCCTATGACAGGCCCCATCACACCAAGAGTTAAAATCCCAAAAGGGTCAACAAAAAGTTGAAAAGATCAGTCAAAAAGCAAGTGAGGTGAAGCTCAATCCGGATCAGCGCTATCTGGCGCAGAAAGGAAAGAACGGACATCAGAGCACTGAGTTGGCGCTTATATAGGTACTGTGTACGTCACTTCCGGGTAGGGCGATGCAGGCGACGCGGAGCCGAACGACGCCACCTACCAGCAAGCATGAGTTCTGCTTGAATATCTTCTAGATCCAATATGACGCATGGTGACATTCAAAGGTAAGGAATCTGCAGCTAGAAGCCTCTATCAGATCACAGGATGGCCAACAAGAGGGAGAAGAGGGAGCGCAGAGGAATGAAAAGGAAATAAAAGGTAAATGGGTAGGGGTGGAAGTCAGGACAGGGACGCTTCAGATCATAGAGGACTGATTGTGTGAGCAGCATTAACTTCCTAGGTATTTGGATTAGCAGTAGTGAGAAGCAACAATTAATGTAATTTCCAATAGTTGGGAATTGCACTGAAATACTGCCTGTTTATGCCTTACTGAAGCTGTTGCTGTTCTCTTGCTTAGACCCATAGATTGTATTGTGTTGTAGCATTTGTATACAACTTTAAACCTCTGTCAAGATCACAGACCACGTTCTGGGAAGTAGGATAATAAATACCAACTTTACTATGCATAGCTTCAGCGTTATATTGTGGCCTCTATGAAAAGCACTGTGTGTCATGTGCATGCAGGAAAGAAGTGTTCTAACCATGTTTTGGTGAACATGTAGCTGTGAAGTCATGAAGTAATGCAGAAAGGTGTGATGCAGATAGAGTCATGCTTGCAAAGATGTACCTTGTGCCTAAGCTAGTTTTGTGATGTAACCGGTCTCTTGAACTCAAGGTGGTTGTTGCATCTTAATTCTCACTGATCAAGTTCCAGAGGTTGGTCCATCAGTAGCTACTGCCAATACTAGACATTCTAAAGAAAATAATAGTTAGGAGAAGGAATAGCAAGGAGTTGCCTGATATCAAAAGCAGAGACTCTTGAAAGACATGTCTTACCACTGGAACCCAGTGCAGATATAGAAGGTTATGAGGTCGTACATGCCTAGGTGTATGATAGGTCAGTGGTGGCAATATGGATTCCATGGAATCTGCAAATTATGAAGTTAGGGGCCAAAAGAAAGTTAGCTGCTGTAATCGAGGTACAATGGGACCAAGGTAATGGTGTCATACACCATGTGTGGGAACTCCAGATGTGAAAAGATGTGACACAGAGTTTGCATGGTGTAGAATTTACCTTTTGTCATTTGCCTGCATTTCTTCAAGAAGATTTTTTGCACAGAGAATACAAAGCTATGATTGATTTAAATGGGCTAAGGAATGTTTTCTTTACAGAATATCTTTCTGCCTCCTGTTGGCACCCGTAAATACACCAACTCCCAAACTTCTACCTTCACTGCTCATCTTTGTTGTTGCATCATTTTGTTTTTAACTAGAGACACTTTAGTGATTGTATGGAGCCCTGAGTCTTAAACACACAAGAATTCACTACCTCCTGACTCCTAGACGAATGGAGGTTCCAGCTAGTCCTAGCATAATTTTAGTGGCCCACAAATATGTTTTGTTTATACATGATGTTTTTGGTAATGCTTTGTGGTAAAACGTTTTTTTGGAAGCACTGATGTGCACAGTAGACTTGGTTATCCCCTTCCTTTGTTATTTTTCATATAGATAAAATTGCTAGCCCAGTTTTCCAAGATATCGGACCCAACAACTGACCCGGTCACATTATTAAGAATGTTATGCACAGACAATGGCAGCATAGTCCTGTTCCGTTAAACATTAACTAAGATACAGTGGCATTCTTCATGGCCGGCTAGATAGGGTGAGGAGAGTGATAGGTTTTCCGCCTTTGCTACTTTGCCCTCTCTCCTTTGCCCTATTGAATCATATGACTTTGGCCAAGGTTACGCATTAATAGTATCACAATCAGATCTTTTAAAACAATCAGGTTTCCACTCAGGCCGAGCTTCATACAGGAAGCATGCTACCCTGCACCCAAGGCACGCCCAACTGCCTGAGGAGGAGTTTGAGTTGATATCACGCATGTTTTTACACCATGGTAGTTTACTATGGAATCTTTACCACAAATACCTTCACCATGCATAACAATGTATTTAGATGTATCTAACCTTTAGCATGTTTTTTCCAATAATTGTTTAAGCACACAATAAAAAAATCATGTTAAAATATTAAGAATAAATGTAGTTTAGAAAATAATTACACTATATAAACACATTAATAAAATGAGACTTTTTTCCATTTTCAAAGTACTAAATGTAAATCCTCAACTTTAATTAAAAAGAACAGGAAAATTTGGAAATATGAATAAAAAGGTGCATTAAAAAATTCTATTTAACAGATTAAAAAAAATGGGACTAAAATAGAATTCAAAATGAGATGCATTTAATATTTTTACTCTATTTCAGAAACACAAGAAAACCACCTCGCCAAAAAAATCTAAAATCAAATGAAATTGAAGCCTGACAGAAAATTGGTTAAAAAAAAATCACCACATAGAAAATCGAAAAGGCCAACAAATCGAGCAATAAAATAAAACAGCAATAATTTTATTTCCTATTTTTATACATGTCAATATGAAAAACATAGTGGAGGCAAACTATTTTTTATCTAAAAGGGGAAATCCAATTTTCAAGCACAAGGGATACATTTATTGTAAGGAGAGTCAGACTGAACTGTCCATTGGTGAAAAAGTGTTGATTTACTTCTCAACTCATTGTAAAGGGATAGCAGTGCTCTTGGTGACTTTCTCGAATGTACAACTGAACATAACCACTCTGCCTCTGCAACAGAATTAGAAGTGAGAAAAAATGTTCAACAAATGAAGGCCTTAGGAGGCATCACTATTGAGCCATATAGTTAATTTCTAAGGGAAATGAACTTTATGTACATGTTTCTGGAGAAATGCCTAAAATTCAAAATTTAAAACAACGGCTTTACATAAAAAGGCAGGCATTTAATGTACATCCAAAGCAACCAAGTACTCTTAGTGACATTGATATTCCTCCCAAACTAACAGAAACCTACAATCATTGTTTCTCTATGATAACAAGAATCCTAAAAATACTATTATTTACACTGAATGTCTAGAAAATAGTGAAATATGGATGATCGATGAGGCGTTTAAAACAACTCCCCACCCATTTACCGAGATTTACACTATACATAGTAAATTAAATAATACCACATGCTTTACTGCCAGACAAACAATGATCAATTGATACTTTCTAAAAAAGAAACAATGAATAAAAGTCCTAGAAAAATAACTGCCTTCAAACATGCTATGATAACCACTATTAATAAACTTTATCCAGAAACAAAAATTCAAGTATTTTTTCATTTTTCCCAGGCATGTTGAGAAAATAAATTCAAAATAATCAGTAGCTGGGGACTACATGTTGACAGTAAACAACAATTTGAAGTAGAAAAAATTACCTGCTTTGTTTTCTACTTCTTGAACATGTAGATAAATACTACAATACTATTGTTCAATCTGACTACTTTTCACAAAATTGTACAAATTGGTACAGTTACAAAATTACTTTGAAGAGGCATGGACAGGTAATCTAAAAAAGTTAGATTGCATTTTTGTTTAGTGGCAGGCGAAGGCCTCATAGGATCTTTTCATCTCCCTACCATGAAGGATGCT
The DNA here is from genome assembly GCA_963921515.1 of Calotriton arnoldi. NCBI lineage: Eukaryota > Metazoa > Chordata > Amphibia > Caudata > Salamandridae > Calotriton > Calotriton arnoldi. The sequence goes on from CAWUFW010002608.1 coordinate 994,875, forward strand.
TTCCCTTTAGTCCTGATACAATATTATGTTAAATGGCCAGAATTAGGAATTGCTGAGAAGGTCACTACTGATTTAGTAATCAACTTCTTGGAAGATGTTTTCCGCAGGGAGGGGGTGCCTGAGTCTATAATGTGCAATTTACAAGTACAAACTCTTCAGAGTACCTCTACAGGTGTGGTATAAAACACAAAAAGACAGCCCTTTAATCGAGTGATCAAGGTTGCTATCCAATTACCAGTAAGTGGTAGAATCAATTAGAATAAAGCTCTAGAGACAACACTGTTATCCTATGTACTAATTCGGTTACAGGTTACTTTTCGTTTGCGCTATCAAGGGCATCTTGTTCCTTGCTTGTTGAAGCAGGTTGAGATTTTGGAAGGTGCTGGGAACTCCAACAGTTGTAACGTATGAGAGTTTGAAAAGGAGAGTTGCTTATTACAGGAGGGAGATGGGAGAACAAATGTGGGACAAGGGGCAGATCAGAGGATCATGCAGGAATCCAACAACGGGGGCATCAGCTTGCCTGGCAGATAAGGGACTTTTTTACATTAGATGGTCTAGTCCCATTAGGGTCAACGGACATCCTAAACAGGGCTGTCAATGTCAAAGGTGGGACTGTATAGAATTAACATGAAATTACTAACTCTGTGGTGATGCACCAGGGACTCTTGATCTTAGCATGGTGAGCAGTGACTTGGGATTTTGTTTAATATAGTTCCATCTAAATCAAATGGTTGGCACATTGAGTCCACAGAAGGGTGTTTGGGTCAAATATATATAATCAAGCGGAACATTCCAACCATAATGGAAAGAGTGCAGATCCTTTACGGCAAAAGCCACATGGGCCACCAGAAGCTTAAGTGCTGAACAGGGTGATTGTTGAGCAGAAGGAAGATTTTGAGGAACATGTTAGCACTCAATAGTGACCCAACATATTTAAGAATACCATACGAGTTCCAAGAAAATAATGTTTTAATCTCATGAGAATTTTCTGATTACAGGATTAACTTCTCAACCACTACCTAAAATGCTGCCATTCATGCATAATACCCATCAACACACAATCTACATTAATATCAGCATAATTTAGTGGGGAGGTTGAAAGACCTAACCTCTTTATGGAGACTGCCACTGGAAAAATCCACAAGCTGGCAGACAACTGTTTCTGCCAAATGTACAGGGGCTGGGGCATACCACATCATGCAAATCCAGGTAAATCCCCAGAAGCCAACAATGCAATAGTAGGAACATTCAAGCATGTGGTTAGTGAAAAGCAAAACACCAGACTCCTCTCCCAATAGTAGCACTGTCCTCTGATGAGATTTTTTATAAACAATGTGAATTGTATATATTTTGCATGGTTTGATGGTGATGGTCAAATACTGAATCATGAGAAACGTGCATATTTGAATACACTTTAATTATTGATGCATAGTGCAAACTGCAAATACCTACATTTTATCACAGAGAGTGCACACCACTGGACCTTTTTCCAACGACTGCAGATTAGCCAATGATTGACACGTCGAATAAGCTCTGCTAAATGATCTGGATCGGACTTCATAATTTGATCAAACTCTGCAAACTGAAGAATACAATCTAGTTTTACATCAGAGACAATAAATCATATTTACAGCATTGCATTAGTACAGAGTATAAAATATTGTCGGCATGAAGTTAAAATGTACATGCTTCAGTTTTTTACATAATCCTAGTGTGTTTTAAATATAAACTTTTGGGAAGTGAAAATGTACAAATCATAACATAGGAAATTCACCTTTTCATAGACTTTACTACCAGGAAATAAAGTGTTGATAGAATACCTCCTCATGTTTATACTTATGTTTTCCCACCATACTTTGCACTGTTTCTACCTTTTGCTGTGTAATTTCAAAGACGGTTTTCTAACATTTCTATACATAATTTGGAAAGATTCCATGTGCAAGATATCCTTATTTATTATGTTTTGTAAGTTATAAAGCAAACAAAAAGTTACGTAAAGGCTGTGTGCAAGCATAGTGTTAAATATTCAGAGCTTCAAATGATGGAAAAATATTGTAGCAGAACAGCTGAAAATCCTGGCAACATGTATGACTGGAAATACCTGTCATTGTAAGTGTAAGAATATTTATTGGGATCTTTTAAAAATAATGTTTATGCAGATTCAGACGCAAACCTGGCTGCACCCTTATATTTTACATGTTATTAATGTCTAATGCAGGTTTAGCAACCAAATGTATATTTCTAAAACACATGTTGACAGCTATAATGTTGCCATTTCTTCAAGACGCCATATACTACACTGTCCCAAAAGTCAGTTTGTCTAAATGGGACGTCCTCCACCAAGTTTGAGACAGATAGGTGATAGGATTGGAGGTGGATAATCTGCCCCAAAAGATACTACCCATTCCATATGATTTAACTGAACAAAATGTAAACAGAACCAGCCTATATTTGGCAGTCAGAGAGCATACTCTAAAATAACTTTGTTTCTGAAATACCTTTTAGTGGTTTGGGAACTTAACTAAATTCATGTACTACTAAGAATTTATAGAACAGAAATATTCTCAAAGTTGTATCATGTTTTCAATCAATTCATATCATAAGCTTTCAGGTTACTGCTGCAGGATTTATGGGAAGCAGCCACTTTGGGTGACTTGCAACTCAACAACCTTTAAACAAAGCTCAAAACACTCACACACCACAAACATGTCAAATGCATATCACATACACTCTCTAAGTCCCAATACGTGACCACACCAGATTTCCTGTTACACGTGAAATAATGTCAGCTTGTTACATATAAAACCATGTAATGAAAATACAGATTTATCCTGTTAAAAACATGTATGTGAGTAGAGCATGCTGTGTGAAAAACATATGACACAACGCAACATGGCAGGTTACTTTATTAGAATAATAATGCTTAATATGGGTTTGATTCAGTTAGGATAACTACGCCACATTACTGAAAGTGCTTGTTTAAATGTTGTGCAAGTGCATTGTTTTCTATTTTCTTTCAGAAAATCTTCAAAATTAAGCTTCAGCTACATGTCTTTCTCAGTATGTGTAATGTTTTGTTTCTCTAGCTTCTTTGGCTGAGGGGATGTGTTTAAACAGTTTGCAAGATCATTGAGTGAAAACCTCCATTGTTATGACTGTGTAGAAAAGTCTATTGTATTGCTTAATTTCTCTTGCTTCTGTATAGTAAAACTTATGATTTCCACTGTACAAGTAATATGATTAATGGCCAATGAAAATCATTTGGAAATAGTTGTTGTTTGGGGTGGTTGGGAAACGAACAGCTTGGTTTACTATGCAAGTAACATTTTAGTACCATCTCTTTATGTAATGTCATGCCATTAATCTGTGTGCTTCCGTTGTCTAAAACGCTATAAAAGATTTATAAACATTATGGGGCCTATTAGGATGACGGGCGGACTTTCGTCCGCCCGCCACCCTAGCGGTGCTGGGACCGGCCGCCAGTGGTGCGGCGGTCCCGCATAGGCGATTAGGATGCCACCGCCAACGTGGTGGTGGCATCCTCCATTCCCAGCATTGTGGCGGGCGGTGCGTACAGCACCGCCCGCCACAATGCTGGGAATGCACTGTGTGCATCGTCATGCACAAGGTGACAGGCACCGCGAGGTGCCTGCCACCATGTCCATGACAATGCAGGGGGTACCATAGGTACCCCCCATGTGCACCCCCCAGCCCCCCAACATCTTGGGGGCCCACAACGGGCCCCCGAAAGTGGAATCCACCTGGCTTTCCATGGCAGAGTCACCGTCATGGAAAGCCCTGCACCGCCGACCATCGTAATATGGATGGCAGTGCCTGCAAGGCACCGCCACCATATTGCAGGCCTTTTCAGCCCAGTAGGCAATCAGGCCGATTGCCTACCGGCGGAAAACCGGCGGACGGTCTTTCCGTCCACCTGGGACCCCACCGCCATCGTAATATGGCGGTGGGGAAATGTGCAGCGGGCGGTGGAAAATAGCGGGCGGATCGCCACCGCCATACGGGCGGTGGCGATCCGCCCGCTATCCTAATGACCCCCTATGTTGGGAAGAGTTCTACTAGTTACTTTAGAGAGAGCTAGTCATGGGTGATCCTTTTTGTATTTAGGGCTTATTACTTTTAATTGATTATTCACCAAGTGTGCTGCGGCTAATTAAGTTCTTAAGGCACTTCACATTTGCATTATTGATGAATTGGCTTATATTGTTTCTTCTAATTCTAACTAGCTTTTATTTCTGTAATAAGAATTTTGATATTTTAATAAATCTACAAAACGGAGAACTGAAAAGTCTAGGTGGTTGGGCGTTTGAATCGACCCTCTTTAAAGTTGAAAGCTTTTGGTGAAGAATGCGACAGGCAATAATTAATCAGATTAATTAGTAGCTAGTTAGACCCTAGAGTTGGGGATTTATGTGGATTGTTGATCCATGGACAGGCAGACTGTTTCAAGGTGAGGTGGTCTGGTGTTGAAGATTGGTGGAGAGGTGATATGGCGGTCCAGTCTGAAAGGTTGGATTGGTGAGTAAGACTGTGGTGATGTGGTGTGACTAGACTGGTGCTAGTGTTGTTGATGAGTGTGTCTGTGTTGTGTTATGGTATTTTATTTTGGGTTTTATATTGTGCATAAAACACAGCAGTATATTGCTGGTTGTTGGTATGATGAGAAGTGCTAAAATATTGTTGTGATTCATTTGTCTTGACACTATATCAGGATAACTAAGCGGCACTGCAAGCAACTGGAATGTGGGTGGAGAGTGAGTCAAGAAACCTCGGACAAGGATGTCTTCAAATCCACATTAAGGTGTGTTAGACTTCGCTTTTTCAGTGGGTTCACCCCCAGACTTTTTGCGTTTTGGCCCTACTGTTTTTGACCTTGTTTTTGTTGGTCTAGGAGTCTGGGCACTTTACCACTGCTATTCAATGCTAAAGTGCATATGCTCTCCAAGTAAATTGTGTATGGATTGGTATTTCCATGATTGGTTTATTTTATTTACTACTAAGTCCCTAGTAATGTGCACATGTGTGCCCAGGGTCAGTAAATCAAATGCTACTAGTGGGTCTGCAGCACTGATTGTGCCACCCACACCAGTAGCCTTTCAAAGGGGGTCTCAGACCTGCCACTGCTGTGTCTGAGCACAGTTTTTAACTGCCATGTGAACTGTGGACACCGCTTGTGGAGAACACAGAGCACCGTCCCGCTTCGCACCGCAGCCCTGGTCTCACTGACGACGACGCTCCAAGCTGACATCGAAGCAGCTGCTTGCACCGTGGTTTGGGGGCACTGCACGTCAGTTACATGACGCACCGCCCCGTCCCATACCGCCGCCTTGGCCCACCGACGCCAGCGCCATCGACTCTAGTTCATCAACTGACGCCGCTGCCTGCACCATGACCTGTGGGCCTCGCAAGCCGCATTGCCCCATCTCGCACCCCAGCCTTGGGTCTATTGACGACAGCGCTTTAAATTTTAAATAAGACGACGACGCTGCCTGCACCGTGACCTTTCAGCACCGCAATGAGCACCGCTCCCTTTTGCATGGCAGCCCTGGTCTCACCGACACTGCTGAACGACCATCACTGAGCCTCTGCCTGCATCGCGACCTGAGGGTACTGCATGTCGCACCGCTCCGCTTCACACTGCAGCCCCGACGCCTGCTGGTGCCGGCGCTCCTGACTTCAAACTCAAGGAGTTCGACCTGCAACATGTGTGACTTCAAGGGCCCGACGACTCCTGCACCGATTCCTGGAACCAACACCTGCCGACATCGCTCCTCCAGAGCTCACCGCAAGGTCCGACGTCATGCATCTCCAAAGGTACTGTTTTACAGGTGTCCCCGACACCGTAGCTGGCCCACGACACCGCGGTCGGCCAGAACTGTTGGATTTGTTAGCTCACGACGCCATGATAGCCCTGGATGGAGCTATCAACTTCAAGGAAATGTATATAAAGTCTATTTTTGCTTTATTGGTATTGTGGATTACTGTATGTTGGATTTGTTATCATTTTGGTCTTGTGTTACAGAAATAAATATTGGGTATTTTTCTAAAACCGGTGGTGTCTTTTTGTAGTGTTTTCACTGCATTACTGCTGATTATGTGCAAATGCTTTACACCCTGTCTCTGAGATAGTAAACAGACAGAATGTCAAGTTTTTTTTTCGACCTACAAGAATATTGAGTTTTAAATATCGAGGTACAAGAATATCGTGGTACAGAATATCGTGGTACAGAATATCGACAGTAAGGTAAGAAATATCGTTTTTTTTAATATCGCAGACAGTAATATCGTTTGTAAAAATATCGTTGTTAATAATATCGATATTTATATTAGTGTTCTGTATTTTAGTATGTTTGTTAAAAGTATGTGATGTAATTTTTTTGTATAAGTATAGCAATTTTTTTAATGTATGTGTTCAACTTTTAGCAATAAATAATTTTATGTTAATTAATTTTTGCGTATTGTAGTTCTGTAGCGGGTTGTGGGTTTATAGGGGAATAGGGTGGGAAGAAATGTAATTATAATAAAGTAATTATTAAGTTTCATTTATTACTATTAATAATTAAATTAATAATTAATTATTAATTGGTTAATCATTTTTATTAATAGATTAATTGATAATTGTAATAATTGAGTTATTTATTTTAGGAGCGGGTTGTGGGTTTATAGGGGAATAGGGTGGGAAGTAATTTAATTATAATAAAGTAATTTTTTATATTTATTTATTAGTATTTATAATTAATTTATTATTAATTACTTATTAATTGGTTATTAATTTTTATTAATTGATTAATTGATAATTAAAATATATTTTATTTTTAGGAGTGGGTTGTGGGTTTATAGGGGAATAGGGTGGGAAGTAATTTAATTATAGTAAAGTAATTATTTTTTTATGTATTAGTATTTATAATTAATTTATTATTTATTAATTATTAATGGATTATTAATTTTTTAATTATTAAATTGATAATTAAGTTAAAATGTTATTTTGTTAAGAAGTGGGTTGTAGGTTTATAGGGGAATAGGTTGGGAAGTAATTTAATTAAAATAAAGTAATTAATATTTTTTATTTATTAGAATTTATTTTATATTTCTATTTTATAGTGTTTGTGGTAATTTATTTAATAATATTTAATTATTGTTTGAAAAGTATAAATATTTAATTGGTAAATATGTTAATTCTGTCAAATTTGTATGGGTTCTCTGTATGTTTATAGTGGAATTTGATGTGAAGTAATTTATTTATAAATTATTAATACATATTTTTGGGATTATAATTATGTATTTGTAAAGATAGTTGTTTGTAAAATGTTGTTTAAAAACTTTTATAAATTAATGTTTGTATTTAATTTTTAGTATTCTTTAATATTTAATTATTTTTGTATCTTTTGGAATTTTGTAATATTTTGATATTTTTTTTTGTGTTAACAATTTTTGTATTGTAGTTGCTATTTTTTTATTTTTATTTTTTATTTAAATTTTTGAAATTATTAATTTTAACCCTTTGCTATCCAACACTTTCCCTCCTGTTGCACTCACTGGAGTGGGAATAGTAATTTTTACCCCTACGCTTTCCAACACTTTCCCTACTGTTGCACTCACTGGAGTGGGAATAGTAATTTTTACCCCTCTGCTATCCAACACTTTCCCTACTGTTACACTCAGTGGAGTGGGAATAGTAATTTTTACCTCTTCGGTATCCAAAACTTTATGTACTGTTTCACTCTTTGGAGTGGGAATAGTAATTTTTACCCCTACGCTATCCAACACTTTCCCTACTGTTGCACTCAGTGGAGTGGGAATAGTAATTTTTACCTCTTCGGTATCCAAAACTTTATCTACTGTTTCACTCTTTGCAGTGGGAATAGTAATTTTTACCCCTACGCTATCCAACACTTTCCTTACTGTTGCACTCACTGGAGTGGGAATAGTAATTTTTACCCCTAAGCTATCCAACACTTTCCCTACTGTTGCATTCATTGGAGTGGGAATAGTAATTTTTACCCCTACGTTATCCAACACTTTCCCTACTGTTGCATTCATTGGAGTGGGAATAGTAATTTTTACCCCTACGCTATCCAACCCTTTCCCTACTGTTGCACTCACTGGAGTGGGAATAGTAATTTTTACTACTACGCTATCCAACACTTTCCCTACTGTTGCACTCACTGGAGTGGGAATAGTAATTTTTACTCCTACTCTATCCAACACTTTCCCTACTGTTGCACTCACTGGAGTGGGAATAGTAATTTTTACCCCTACGCTATCCAACAGTTTCCCTACTGTTGCACTCACTGGAGTGGGAATAGTAATTTTTAACCCTCCGCTATCCAAAATTTTCCCTACTGTTGCACTCACTGGAGTGGGAATAGTAATTTTTATTCCTACGCTATCCAACACTTTCCCTACTGTTGCACTCTCTGGAGTGGGAATAGTAATTTTATCCTCTCCGCTATCCAATATTTTCTTTACTGTTTAAGTTAATGTAGTGTAAAATGTATTTTAAAAAATATATATATATTGTAATATTTTAGTTTATTATATATATATTTTATTTTTATGTTATTGGTGTATGTGTATATATATATGTATTTATATTTTTTAATATGTTTGTGACAAAATATAATTTATTAAAATAATTATTTATTAATATTAAGTAAATATATATATTATATTTGATATATATATCTATGTTTAATTTATTTTGAGATATGTATTAATTATAATTTTAAACATTTTCTAATAATTTTAACAATGTTTATTTTAATTACATGTATTTAATTTATATTACATTATTTTTTAAACATTAAAAAAAAACGATATTTTTAACAATGATATTTTTTTATCGATATTTTTTACTTACCATTATATAGATAGGACTTCGATATTCTGGACATCGATATTTCGGGTCCGATATTTTTGTCATCGATATTCTGGTCGTCGATATTCTGTCAGAGATTCCTCTGAGATAAGCCTGACTGCTTATGCCAAGCTACCAAGGGGGTGAGAGCAGGGGATATTTCAGAAGTGTATCTCCCTCATCATTACTAGAGTGGTGGATTCTGCCTGGCTTGGGTGCATACCCTACCCAGCCAGAAAACCCATTTCTAATAAGGTGCTACCATCAACAAATTTGCAACACCAAGAGGATGGCCCTAGCAAACCAGATCAATATCAGCACCAACAGCAACAAAGACATTTTCTCCATCATCAAGGATTTCACCATGCCAGCAGCCACCACAAGCAACTTCTTTGCCTCTCAGGAACTATGCAACAACCTCTCAGACTTCTTAAGCACAAAATTACAGCCATATACACCCATCGTGACCCCCACCAACCTCGCAGCCAGTCTACCAATTTCTGTCGGAGAACACACCTTGACCACATGGAACACAGTCACCACAAACAAGACTGCCACCACCAGGAAGTCCATCTACTCCCGGGCCCCATCAGACCCATGCCACCATCATGCCTTCAAAAAAGGGCTAACCCTCATCAACTAAACCCTCATGCCTATCCTAAATGCCTTCATCAACACAGCCACTTTTCCTAAAGCCTGGAAGCACGCAGCTGTCAACACCCTACAGAAGAAGCCCTCAGCAGACCTAGCCAATCTCTTGAACTACCAGCCAACATCACTCCTACCTTACCCAGCCAAGAACCTGGAAAAGGTGATCAACAGATGCTTCAAAGACCCACATAGTCAGGATTCAGACTCAACCACAGCACTGAGACAGCTCTCATCGCAGCAACAGATGACATCTATAGGATCCTAGACAGAGGAGAAACTGTGACCCTCATCCTTCTGGACCTCTCGGCAATGTTTGACACAGTCTCCCACCCCATCCTAATCAGAAGGCTACACAAGGCTGGCATTCAGGGACTGCCTTCCCTAGATCTGCTCATTTCTGAATGCAAGATCTCAGACAGTCATCCTAGCACCTTAATCTTCAGAAGCCAGAAAATGTATCTGCAGAGTACCTCAAGGCTCTTCAATAAGCCTTATCCTCTATCATCCACATGACCCCACTCGCCTACGTCATCTGCACCCACAAGATCAACATTCTCTCCTATGCCGACGGCACACAACTCATACTATCGCTCTCGACCAAATCCAAACACAAAGAACACATTGACTACCTGCATGTCCGAAGTGGCCACCTGGATGAAGGCGAACTGTCTCAAGCTGAACACTGACAAAACAGAAGTGGTGAACTTCGGAAAGGATGCCTCACCATGGGACTCGACCTGGTGGCCCACAGACTTAGGACCCACTGCCCCTCTATGCTCACACGCAGGAAACCTCACTTATAATCATCGACAATAAGCTAGACGTGTCTTCACCAGGTCAACACTGTCACCGTGTCCTGCTTCCAAACTCTGAGGGTGTTGAGAAAGATCTACAAGTGGCTGCCAAACAAGAAGAAAGACTGTCACCCAAGCACTCACCACCAGCCGACTGGTCAATGGAAACTTCCCTTATGCAGGAATTACCAAAGATCTGACGAGAAGACTGCAAACCATCCAAAACGCAGTAGTCAGACTTGTCTTCAACTTCCCACACAGAACCCACATTCCATCACACCTCGGGATCTACACTGGCTTTCAATATACAAGCGTGCACAGTTCAAGCTCTGCACCCACACATACAAAAACGGGCCCAACTTACCTGAACAGCCACATACACTCACACCAACCATCCAGGCACCTCCAGTCAACCTCCTCACACATTCACAAAAGCAGAACCGGAGATTGAGTCTTCTCTTAGATGGCCCCCAAAGCATGCAATGGCCTCCAACTTTACATCAAAGCCGACTACTCTCTTCTTAAATTCATCAAGAAGCTGAAGACGTGGCTCTTCGACTAATTCCTCTCCCCACCCCAAGGCTACCTCACAAACCTGGCTAGCGCCAGGATACTACCATGGGTGATAATGGGCTTTACAAATACACTTAACATAATATAACATAACATATGCATTTTATATGAAGATTTTGTATTTGGAGAACTTTTGAGTTAGGTAATAGCATCTGTGGAAGTTTAAGTTGAGTTTATGATTTCCTTAATGGTCTAGCTGTGAATAAGTACTAATTAGGAGAGGAACAGTGGTAGTTTATTTTGTCATAAGACAGACATAGACAATTGCAGGTTCATGTTAGGTTGCCGCTGGTCGAAACCTAGCTCGGTGTGTAATTGTGTAATGCCTTGAAGTAATACTGCTCGTGTTGAGTTTGGTTTCTGTACCGTTTACCTGTGCACATAGACACAGGTTTATTGTTTTTAATTTCAAGAATTTTTGTGTTTTGAAGAGATATTGTTTTGTGTTATGTTTGATCGCAAGGTATTTTGCGAAGCCTATTTGAATTTCCAATGAGTGCCTGTCTGGGTAAGTCTAAGTTGCTGGCAGAGGCACAGTTTCCACTGTCAGTTGGAAGTCCAGGCTATGAGATGCTTGTGAATGTTAGGATACATACTAGCTTATGGTTTAAGGAGTAGCACAAGACTACTGAAGTGAAATAAAGTCTACAAAGTCTGCAATTTCTTGAGAATGATACTTTTTAATTGAAGAAAAGCGCTTACTTCGGGTGTTGTTTGCTACAAGTCTACAGCCAAGACCTGATCAGTTTGAAGCACTGAATGAATAGGATACTAGAGCCAACATGAAGCATAACAAAGTTTCGAAGGGACAAGTTGGCAAAGCTGTTCATGATTGAATGGATTCTAAGTTGCGATTAAAGAAACAGGCATGGCATATTCCCCAAGTATCAGCTTTAAGCCCGACACTAGTTAACATCAATCAATCAATCATGGGTTTGTTGAGCGCGACTACTCACCGTAAGGGTCTCAATGCGCTGGGGGGGTGGGCGGGGGGGGAGGCGCAGGGTCCTGTCCATCAAAGAGGAGGTCTATCGAAGAGCCATGTTTTGAGGTCCCTTGTGAAGTTGGGGAGAGATGCCGTCTGTCTGAGATGGAGCGGGAGGGCGTTCCAGGCTCTGGCCGTGAGGAAGGAGAAGGAGCGGCCTCCCGATCTGGACTTCCTGGTGCGAGGGACCACGGCGTGGGAGAGCTGGGCTGATCGTATGGTCCTTTGGGGTGCGTGGAATGGGAGTCGGCTATTCAGGTATGCTGGTCCGGTGTTGTGGAGGGCTTTGTGTGCGTAGGTGAGAATCTTGAAGGTGATTCTTGCCTCGATGGGGAGCCATTGGAGTGTGCGAAGGTGCTGGGTGATGTGGCAGTGTCGTGGCAGGTTGAGGATTAGTCTGGCGGCGGCGTTCTGGATGTTTTGAAGTTTGCGGGTGAGGTTTTTGTTGATTCTGGCGTAGAGTGCGTTGCCGTAGTCAAGTCTGCTGGTGACGAGGGCGTGTGTGATGGTCTTTCTGTGTTCGAGGGGGATCCATTTGAAGGTCTTGCGTAGGAGGCGGAGGGTGTGGAAGCAGGAGGATGCGACGGAGTTGATCTGGAGATCCATTTGGAGTTCGGAGTCCAGGATGATTCTGAGGTTGCGTACGTGGTCCGTGGGGGTGGGCGGGCTTCCGAGGGCAGGGGGCCACCAGGTGTCGATCCAGGCGTCGGGGTGTGGGCCCATGATGAGTACTTCTGTTTTGTCCATGTTGAGTTGTAGATAGCTGCTCTTCATCCATTTGGCGACTGCTTCCATGCCTTCTTGAAAGTTGTGTTTGGCTGCATTGAGTTCGTTGGATAGGGAGAGGATGAGTTGGGTGTCGTCTGCATATGAAACAATGTTGAGTCCATGGGTTCTGATGATGGGGGCGAGCGGAGCCATGTAGATGTTGAACAACGTGGGGCTGAGGGAGGATCCTTGGGGGACTCCGCAGGTGGTCGGTGTGGGGTCCGAGAGGAAGGGAGGGAGTCTGACCCGCTGCGTTCTGCCAGAGATGAATGACCGGATCCAGTCGAGGGCCTTGACCCGGATCCCTGCGTCGTAAAGTCTGCGTGTTAGGGTGCGGTGAGAGACTGTGTCGAAGGCCGCTGAAAGGTCGAGGAGGATGAGGGATACTGTCTCTCCTCTGTCCAGGAGGGAGCGGATGTCGTCTGTTGTGGCGAGGAGGGAGGTTTCTATGCTGTGGTTCTTTCTGAAGCCGGATTGGGAGGAGTCGAGGATGTTGTGCTCTTCGATGAAGGAGGCGAGTTGGCTGTTGATGGCTTTCTCGATGACTTTCGCTGGGAACGGGAGCAGGGAGATGGGTATGTAGTTCTTGAGGTCGGTGGGGTCCGCCGAGGGTTTCTTCAGGAGGGGGTTGATCTCAGCGTGCTTCCAGGCATAGGGGAAGGAGGCGTTCGCGAGGGTGCGGTTGATGGTGTGGCAAAGCATGGGGGCGATGGTGTCGGCGGCTCTGTTGAAGATGTGGTGGGGGCAAAGGTCTGTGGGGGCCCCGGAGTGGATTGACTTCATCGTCTTCAGTGGTGAGGGCTGTCCAGCTGTCAATCGTTGGCTTCAAAGTGTCGGGGGTGGTTGGTGAGAGTTCTGTGTGTTGGCTGTCTTCGTCAAAATTGTCGTAAATGTTCTTGATTTTGTGGTGGAAGAAGGTGCTGAGTTTGTCGCAGAGGTCTTGTGAGGGAGGGATGTCTGTAGACTCGCTGATGGGTTGGGCGAACTCCTTGATGATGCTGAAGAGTTCTTTGCTGTTGTGTGCGTGCGTGGAGATTCTGTCTTTGATTGCTTTCTTTCTTGTATTTCTGATGAGTTGGTGGTGGGCGTTGGTGGCGGCTCTGAAGTTGTTGTGGGCTTCTGTAGATTTGGAGTTCCTCCAGGCCTTTTCGAGGCGGCGGCATGTGCGTCTGGACTCTCGGAGTTCGGTGGTGAACCAGCTGGCTTTCCTGGCGTGTGTGTTGTTGTTCATCTTGAGGGGGGCTATGGTGTTGGCGCAGTCGGAGATCCATCTGTGCAAGGTTCGGGCTGCGGTGTTGGGGTCGTCGTCATCTGCGATGGTTGGGGTCGAGTTGCCGAGTGACGTGGTGAGCTTGTCGTCGGTGATTTTAGTCCAATTTCTGCGTGGGAGCAGGTGCTGGGTTCTGTGGATGGTGGGTGTTCTGAAGGTGAAATGGATGCAGCAATGGTCTGTCCACGGGAGTTCAGTGGTGTGGCTGAAAGTGATGGAGTTTCCTGTGGTGAAGATGGGGTTGAGGGTGTGTCCTGCTGAGTGCGTGGGCTCAGTCACGATCTGGCGGAGTCCTATGTTGTGGAGGTTGTCCAGGAGGGATGTGGTGTTGGGGTCTTGTTGGTTGTCGAAGGTGGAAGTTGAGGTCTCCCAGCAAGGTGTAGTTGGTGGACGCGATGGCCTGCGAGGTGAGGCTGTCCGTGATGGAGTTGGTGAATGGTCCGCTAGGTCCGAGGGGTCGGTAGATGAGGGTTTCCCGGAGGGTGGTGGTAGGGCTGGCCTGTATCTTGAAGTGTAGGTGTTCCATCAGGTCTGTGGGCTCGTCGGAAAGTGTGCTCAGTCGGAGGGTGGATTTGTGGACGATGGCGATTCCCCCCCAGGGCGGGTGGGGTGGTCCTTCTGGGAGATCTTGTATCCTTGGGGAATGGAGATGGCGATGTCAGGTCCTGAGATGGTGTTGGTCCAGGTTTCAGTGACGAATGCGACGTCCGGGGTGGTGCTGTTGAGGAGGTCCCAGATTTCGGTGGCGTGTTTGTGGAGGGATCGGACGTTGAGGAGGATGCATTGCAGGGTCTTTGGTGCGGTTGCGTTGTTGCAGGCGGATTGTGCTGGATCCGTGGTCTTGGCGGTGCTGCAGGAGTGGCGGCAGCGGTGACAGCAGAAGGGTCCGTGGGTGTCTGCTGGTGATGCTTGCTTGCAGTTATTGTTGCGACCTGGGTTGAGTGCGTAGAGTGCTGCTGGGTTGTAGCATTGGCGGTTCGGAGGTCCAGGGTTCCTGGCGCTGGTCGCGTTCGGGTCGCGGACGGGCGCAGACAGGCTTGCCTTTGGCGCGCATTCAGCGCGCCCGCTGCGTGCGTCCACTGCACGCCCGTGCAGCGGCCGCCATCAAGTAGGGTTCAGGGAGGGCTGGACAGCTGGGAGGCGGGGAGGGGAAACTGGCTTGGGCTGGTGGCGCTGGGGGGAGGGGCCGCGGGGGCAGAAGCGGCGGAAAAAAATGGAAGAGAGGTGCACAGAATAAAGAGTAGAGTGAAAACAGAGTAAAAGTGAAAAGGAGGATGGAAAGTGATAGAAAGAGAGTGACAGTAAAAGGGTGAAAAACGAAGGTGAAAGGAAAGAGGTGAAAGGAAAAAGCAAGCAGAAAAACGGAGCGAGAGAAAGAGTGAGAGGTCCACTGGACCACCAGGGATGAGGCGCAGGTATAGCCTGCGGGTGGAGGAGGGCCTCGAACACCAACACTCGAGAGTGCAGGGGCTCAGGAGGGCCTCACTTGATGGTGGAGCTGCGAGGGTAGGAGAGCAATTTCACTGACAATAAGTCAGTGGTCTTGCTCCACTAACATCTACTTGGGCCCATTGGCTGACTTGGTGGAAAGTTGTGGCCTCATTTTATTTTCATACACAGATGACACGCAAATCATCTTCTCCCAGTCATCTGCTCAGAACCACAACTTTCAGGCCTTGAACTCCTGCTTGGGCCTGGCTGCTGAGTGGATGAACAACAAATCTCTTAAACTCAACAGAGACCAGACCGAGGTTCTGGTATTGGGAAAGAACCTGTCAATTTGGGGCCCACAACACTGGCCCGAAACCCTGTGCCCTCTTCTGGATCCAGCCCCAAGGTCAAGAACCATGGTGTCCTGCTGGACGATAAGCTGTTCATGAAGCTCCGGGGGACGAAAGTGGCCACTACCTGCTTTCCCATCCTGAAATCACCTGAAAATCATCTGGTTATTCCCGTTCTCGGCTCAAAGGATGGTTATTCACACACTTATTATGTCAAGACTGGATTAAGGCAAAGTGCTTTATCTGGGGACGGAAAAAGCCTCCATCAGACGGTTGCAAGGATGCTCTATAGACTCCCTAAATGTGCCTTGGCCTATCCTCCGGGAGATGATATGATATGATATATGATATTTGTAGAGCGCACAGCTACTCAACAAGAGTGTCCCGGCGCTTGAGAGCCTCGGAGCTAAAACTGTTGCGGACCCTGAAAGGGGAGAGTGGAAACCTTACGGTTGTTGCTGGAACAGCCAGGTTTTCAGCATCTTCCTAAAGGTGAGAGCCTCAGACACCTGTTTAAGAGTTACCGGTAAGATGTTCCAAACACGGGCCACCTGATCTTGGAAGGAACGACCTCCAGTTCGGGTGCGGGAAAACTTAGGGACAACCGCCTGATTCCGGAAGGATGACCTCAGAGTTCTGCAGGGGACATAATGTATAACTCTCCTTCTAAGATAGTGTGCACCTGTACCTTGCAAAGCCTTCAAGGCTACAACCAGGGCTTTAAAACATATTCTTTTTCGGAAGGGAAGCCAATGCAGCCCCTTCAGGTGGGGTGAGATCCGGGCCACATTCTGGACCACCTGAAGTCTGTTCAGAAGGTACTCCGGAAGGCCAAGGTATATGACATTGGCATAGTCCAGCCTAGAGATAAGGGCTTGGACCACAGTCTTCCTATGGGGAAGAAGCAGTAGGGGGAGAAATTTCTTAAGCATCCGCAGGAGGCCAAAATAGGATCCTGCGACTGACTGGATTTGGGCCTTCATGGACAGGGTATCATCCAACTTAACACCCAGGTTCTTCACTGTGTTAACCGAGGTGAGGGGAGGTGACATGTCTGATGGCCACCATTGTTTCCACTCGTCCCGGGATGGAGATCCGAAGAAGATAATCTCCGATTTCTCTGGGTTGCATTTAAGTTGAATCTCTCTGAGCCATGTGAAAACCCCAGTCAGGCATTTGTTGATGTTCTCCCCTGCAAAGTCTTCACCCTTTTCACTTGAAAATAGAAGCTGCGTGTCGTCCGCATAGGATATTATTGTCGCACCACAAGCTTCAGCCAAAGGAGCAAGGGGGGACATGTAAATATTCAAAAGTGTTGGGCTCAGAATGGAACCCTGGGGGACACCCACCTTCAGAGGAGGGATGGGGGCGGCAAAAGGAGGGGACCAGACCTCTTGGAATCTATCCTCCAAAAAGGAGGAGAACCACTTAAGTACCGTGCCACCCAGGCCGCACTCCTGTAATCTGTGCAGTAGTCGGTCGTGCGGCACGGTATCAAAAGCCGCGGAGAGATCCAGCAAGATCAACACCGCTTTCCCTCCTTTATCCAGCTTCTCCTTAATGGACTCAGAAAATTCAAGCAGCGCTGTCTGTGCTGAAATTAGATCTAAAGCCGGACTGGCTCTGGTGGAAAAGATTGTGAGTTTCCACATAGTCCGTGATGACTGAGTTCACATATTTCTCTAGTACTTTGGAGAAGAATGGGAGGAGCGAGATCGGTCTATAGTTGGATGCCACCGATGGATCGGCCGAGGGCTTTTTTAGTAGTGGTAACATTTTAGCTTTTTTACACCTGCTTGGCACTTCTTCAGCGAGGAGTTGAGGACAAACTTTGCAGCTGGATTAATAACCTCGGCCACCGTTGCTAACAGTTTGGCAGGGCAGGGGTCCATGGGGCAGCCTGATTTAAGGCCTTTCATAATCTCCAAGGATGTTTCCATTGGAATAGGGGGGAACTGTGTCAGCGATAGACCCTCAACGGGAGTGCCGGGTGTTGATATTTTGTGCTTCTTTCCTCCACCGGGAGGGTCTCCGCGAAGGAGTCTTGGATGGTTTTAATTTTGTCGTGGAAAAATGAGGCAAGTAGGCTAGTCCATCCCATGGTGGGAGTGAAAGGTCTGGCTGCAGCCTTCGGAGAGGAAAAATCTTTTAAAATGTTAAAAATTTCTAGATTCATTGGCATGTGGTGGAGAAGCGGATTCAGTTTAAAGCCTTGTGCTATGTGCAAAGAAGAAGATCGGGAGTTGGCCCCCATTACCTTCATGAACTTGCTAGACCACATCAACTGTCTCGTCCTGTACGCTCTAATAAGCTCTAGTGAACTCTCCCGGTGCGTTGTCCCTATAGCCAAACGCACACGCATGGGAGGCCGGTCCTTTGCATATTAGGGCCCCAAGCTGTTGAATGCCCTACCGGAACCCTTGAGAAGCTGTTCCTCTCTTATGACCTTTTGAAGACAGCTGAATAACTGGTTGTTTTGAGTCAGCGAGACCGGGACAGACCCGACCTGCCGTTTAAGCACCGGGAAACCCCAAGTGGGTAGCTGAGCGCTATACAAACTCTTTAATTATAATAATAATATTGAAGTGTTGGAAAATGTGGGTGCATTCCCTGTGATAGCGGAGGATCAGATAAAGGAGACATTAAAGGAGATTAGAAAGAAAAAGAGCAATTCATATATTCATGTATCTCGATGCATATTTTTCATTTACAAATGCGTGTTACATTTAGTATTAATTGGACATGTACAATATATAGCATTTACATTATGATATTCTGATAGCACATCAATTATTCATATATATTTATATAATTTAAAATATTTGATAGAATTTACTGAAGGTGCAACATGTTAATTCTTGCATTTTACAGGATTCAGCAAGAAGCCTGCCTTTTTCAAAATAACCAGATAAGTGTAATAAGGCTTCATAAAGATGTGTTAGGCAGAGAGGAATCTTCTACATCCTGGGAGACTTTGAGCGAACTGACGTGCAAAAATCATCACTGAAGGCCACTGTGTTCTCAGAGCCAGCCTGGCCTGCTCGTATCACTAGGGAACATCATTATTGAGACAGCTGAAAGCAGAAAACCAAAAAGGTTTGTTGTTCAGCTAAGGTACACAGAACAGACACCACCTCAAGAATTTCAGACGGGCACTTTTGGTGCTAAGAAAGCTTAATTAATTAGGGGTTAGAATGGAGGGGTTGGCGAGCAGAGCCTGAATCCATCATACAATCAAATGATCATATGAAATGCTGTCACAATGTTGCACTTCTTTTTAATATTAAGCTTATTAATTGTTTTTAGTACCGACATATTGTTTGCTTTTATAGTTACATCTGGACATATTATCTGCACTAGTTTAGGATGTTGATTTTAATAAAGTCTCAAAAATATATATTGTGGATTCTTGTGTGTGTCCATCCATGGTGAAAGAAGTTTGAAGCTCACTGAGAAGCAAATAATACCGCAAGTCTCACAGCACTAATGGATGCCCGAATGCATCACCCACATGGAATGTGAGGGTGGTTCATGGTTATAATCTACCTCGTTCCCTGTCTCCAGTTGCTAAACTGGCATCAACCGTGCTCTTAAGTGTCTGAGATACTGAAAACTGGGCCTTACTTTGCAGAAGATTGCAAAAACCATATCAGAGGCGTCAGAGATTTCGCTATGCCGCCCTGAGACATTGTGTCCTCCACACTGAGGTGAAACAGGCAGCCATTAGTGAGAGATTGCCTTTCGTATGTCTGCTGTCTAAATTAATAGGATCTGAAGGCATTGTTTCAAAAATATATGTGGTTCTTGTTTACTTCCTTTCCTTCCCTAGATGGCCATACATGTCATCATGGGAGAAGATTTTAAAAAGGTTGATAACCTCAGAGCAATGGGAGGTCTTAGGGGCAGACATAAATAAAAGTTTGATTTCTGTTAAAAATAGGGAAATACATTAAAATGTCATCTACAAATGGCATTACACACGTATGAGGCTCCACCACATGCGTTCATCTACAGGACATAAGTGCTGGAGAGGATGTGGTGGGAAGGGAAATACTATTCACATATGGTGGGAATGAGACGGAGTAGCAGGAGTTTAGGAAGCTGTAACGATAAGCCCCTTGGAACAATGGATCTTGTTGTTGGTTTGAGACCTACTGGATATAAATATATGAATGGTTCTGACGGGACCTCACAGGACAATGCCTGGGAGATGCTAAGTTGGACAATGCATTGAAAAAGATGGAACTCTTATAACTAACCCAATAGCATCCTAGGCTTTGAAACACTTTCGCTATGAAACACCTTTCTAGCAATGTCAGTGGAAATCACTTATACTTTGAGGGGGTGCAGGAGCCATTACTGGATTATTTGTCTCAAGGACTAGAAAATACAGTGTGCTTCTATTGTTGGAGAGCGATAAAGTTATTTCTTTGAAGTCTTGGGGAGGGAAGGAGAAATGGGCAGAATGGGAGGGAACCTACTGGCCTGCATGAAACCTAATGTTGGTTTATTAGGTGACTTTTTTTCTACAGTCAAAGTCGTCTTTTGAGAGAAAGTGTTGGGGAAGGAGGAGGGGCTGGCAAGTGCTTACAGTGAGTCTGTAACATTAAAAAGATATGAACGGGGGGGCGTGGCCAAGCCGAGCACCAAGATGGCCGCTTAAATCTGCGGCTCTGCCGGCCGAGTCCATAATCCGGCATTTATCCTGTACAAATCTGCCAAAAATCCTGTCGGCAGCGATCGCCCTGAATCGACGGTGCGTGCTACTTCTGTGGCGGTGTTTGCTCGAAGGGAGAGCGGAGCGGACACCGAGAAATCCGAACAACGCCAAGCGGGCCTGCAGCGGAGCTGCCGTGAGAGAGGCCCGGCTGCACTGAGGCGGAGCACGACGTGCAGCGAAGGAAGACGCCTGTGTATGCAGCGACTCCGGTGCCACCCAGAGACCAAACTGCGGCTGCCTTGGACATGCGGTGGTGTGGAGGGAGACACGAAACAATAGCGGCTGTAGACACATGCTGACCGCCGGCGGAATGTGCGGGTAGGTGGCGCTTGAGTGGCGGGAGACGCGAAGAAGGGAAAGACTGTGCCTGCGTTTACGCTGGGCCCTGACCGCGCTGTGTGCCACTGAAGACATAGGCGGCGGCGGTAATTAGACGTGCCGGCTGATCAGACAGGTCCGGATCACGTAGGGCGGAAAGCGGACACATGAAGGTGCGGACTCCCAAGGGGTGAAAAGTGACGAAGCACGGCCGTACAGCGCTGCAGACAGAAGCTTTGCCTGGGTGCCGGTGAGGGCTGATCATGTTGGCTGTGAGACTGCGAGAAGCTTCCTAAACGAGGGGCGGGCACTGTTGGCAGGTGGACAGTGTGAGGCTTCCAGACTGCACTTCTCTGCGCTAGCTGTGATACCTGCAAGTTGCATAGCCAGGAGGAGGGGCCCACGGAGGATACGAGGTAGGGGCTGATCCCTCTCACCGAAAAAAGCTGCTTCCATCCCGTTTGCCATACCTTGCCAGGCAGAGAGCCCGGCAACATCACAAAATGGGCAAAACGGATAATAAACAGTCAAAATTACCATTTGAGAAGCGGAGCACCAGGCAGGTGGATGGTGACCCTGCGACGCAGACACTGGTTCCAGAGACCCAACTGGAGCAAGATCCAGAGGATGATATCAGAACTATGTTTAGGGAACTGAAGGGCTGCTTAAAAGTTATTGATACCAAAATTGACTCCCTTGCGGCGCGGATGGACCAAGTCTCGAACAGGGTGGATAAACATGACTCGCGACTGACTGAACTAGAAACGCGAGTCTCGGATGGGGATGATCGCACCACGGAAACGCATGAACATCTTCTGCGCATGGATAAGGTGCTGGAAGTAATAAAAGCGCGAAACGAGGATTTGGAAGCGCGATCGAGAAGAAACAACATACGCATTATTGGGGTACCCGAATCCACGGCAATAACTAACATGGAAAAATATGTGGAGGCACTCTTTCTGGACCTGTTCGGTACGGACCTGTCCACCATGTTCCTGGTGGAGCGGGCTCATCGCACGCTTGGGCCGAGGCCGCCACCTGGTGCTACGCCACGACCCATACTGGCCAGGCTGCTTAACTATAGGGACAGAGACACGGTCCTCCACCTGGCGAGGGAGAGAGGGTCATTGCAGTATCAGAACAATGACATTTCGCTATATCCCAACTTTACTCAGGCTGTGCAGAATGCTAGAAGGGAGTTCCTTCCGGCCAAGCGGCTGCTACAACAAGCCGGACTAAAATATGCAATGTTATATCCAGCCAAGCTCAGAGTTCACACTAATGGGAAGCCCACGTTCTTTGCGGAAGCTGGTGCGGCACTGAAATTCGCTAAGCAGCAGGCGCGGCACAGTCGGGACAAAGCACAGGAAAAAGTCAGCTCGGCGCAAAGCCAGATGAGTGATAATGACTAAGAGGGCGAAAGGACCTATACGCTCGGTCACACTGCTGTTGAGGACTCCCGTAATGGCACATGTCCTTTACTGGTTTTTGGGCATGCGTTATTATAAAAATATACGTTTGGTATGGTAGACGAATTAGCTCGGCCACTCCGTTCCATCTGTGACGGAGGAGTTCGCCGGCAACCTCACGCCCCCCTGGGATAATTCCTCATTGTTAAATATGTTTGGGGTAGTAAGTTTCAAAGGGCGGGACACACGACATCTCAACCTGATTGGGGGTTGGAGTGGGTGGAGGTAGGGAGGGGTTCGTTTTTTGTTGTTTGTTGCACATTGCATAGCAATAAATGCTTAGATACAGACATGTCGGGATGGAGACAATCAGGTACACACCAGGACAGGGAACACACGAAGTGGGAACTACTGGTACATCACTATCTTTCACGGATCACAACACGCACGCCCTAGTCTGCAGTCTTTGATATGCTTGACATGGAATGTCAGGGGATTAAATGACCACAGGAAAATGCGCCTAGTACAAGCACATCTCACGAGACATTCGGCCGCGATATGCCTATTGCAGGAAACCCACCTAAGTGGTAGATCAGGGGACCGGCTGAAATCGGGTAGATGGAGTGAGGTATACACATCAGGTTACTCAAACTATTCAAGAGGGGTGGCCACGCTAATTAAAAAGGGTATTCCCTGGCGTACAATACAAGTGAGGAGTGACACGGAGGGACGTTATGTGCTGGTCCATGGGCTTCTTTTTAATCGTGAGGTCACGGTCGCGAATGTATATGGCCCTAATACTGACGACCCCTCCTTCTTTCAGGAGGTGTGGCATGCTATTAAAACACTGGGAGATGGATCCGTACTGTGGGGCGGAGATTTCAATACAGTAATATCCTTAAGCTTGGATAGGGAGGAGTGTCTCGCACACACCACCCGCAGGCCGCCGCGACACTGAAACACCTGATGGAGGATAACTGTCTCGTGGATACGTGGAGACACTTGCACCCAGACACCAGGGAAGGCACGTGCATTACACACCAACATAGTGCTTGGTCCCGATTGGATTTCTGGCTTACTACTCCTGATCTACATGCATGGACTATAGATGCGGCTCATAACGCTCGCACGATGTCTGACCATTCCCCAGTCACGCTGACACTGCAGATACCTGAGCCTTTTAGACAGCCTTTCTCGTGGCGCCTACCACAGGGGGCATTGCTTGATTCCGCATTCAGGGAGGAACTACACTCGCACATACAAGAATATTTTGAGAAAAACACTGGGTCTGTTGATTCGGAGGGGACCCTTTGGGAGGCATTTAAGGTGGTGGTGCGAGGGCACTGTATAGCGGGACAAAGTAGGGTACTAAGGGATATAAGAGGGTCTCTAGCACGTTTGGAACAGGAAATGCATGCACTAGAGCAGCAATACTATGCCACACCATCAGCTGCTCTTCTGGGACAAATTAGAGGTAAACTGACCTCTTATCAGGAAGAGGCAGATAGAGAGCTCAGGTTCTTGCATAAACACGCTACAGCGAGAGCGTATGGAGAGGGAGACAGACCGGGCAAAACTCTAGCGAATCTCCTGAGGCCGCCACGAGGGGCTGCATATATTGCGTCGCTCCGCGATGTAGCCGATAACATAGTCCATTCCCCACCGGAGATACTGAACGTTATGAGAGATTTTTATACTGACCTATACACATCCCGAACGGCCCCTTCGGAAGCACTGCTGGAGGACTACTTCGATTCTATAGCCTTAGTGTGGTTCAGTAATAACCACAGGGAATATCTAGATGCCCCATTTACAGTTGAGGAAGTGAAGAGGGTCATTGGTGGTATGCGGGCAGACAAGGCACCCGGGGCGGACGGCCTTACAGCACGATTTTACAAGGAATACTCTGAGGAGTTGGCCCCTCGCCTACTGGCGGTGTATCAGGAGGCATTGCAGGAGGGCATCCTCCCACAATCCATGAGGGAGGCGAACATAATTGCCCTTCTTAAACCCGATAAAAATCCACAATGGAGTGACTCGTACCGCCCCCTTTCTTTAATAAACCTGGACGCGAAGATCTTTGCGACATTACTGGCAAACAGGCTCCAGCCGCTGCTCCCCTTGATAGTCCTACCGGATCAGTCCGGTTTTGTGCCGGGAAGGGCGACTTCACACAATCTCCGAACACTCTTTGGCCTATTGCACTACCTGGCGCCTCACATACCCGCCGCGGCCGCGCTGTTAGATGCATCAAAGGCCTTCGATTCGCTGGAGTGGGGATTTCTGTTTCCCTTGCTCCACAGGATTGGCCTGAGCCCTCTCTTCATTAAATATGTGCAGCTACTGTACACCAGACCCACTGCGCGCTTGCGAATTAACGGACTGGTGTCCGAGCCGTTGAACATAACAAGAGGGACTAGACAGGGCTGCCCCTTGTCTCCGTTGCTGTTTGCAATAGCGACGGAGCCACTGGCGGCGCGACTGCGTCAACATCACGCGCACAGGGGCATTGGGTTTACAACTAGGGCACTTAATGTGTCCATGTATGCGGACGATATTACACTTTACATGACCCAGCCTAAAGAGAATTTGGCGCCTCTGACGAGGGAGGTAGTGAGATTTGGAGGGCTGTCGGGGGTAAACATAAACTGGGGCAAGTCGGTTGTTCTTCCGCTAACGCGCAGCACTCAGCCATTTGCCACAGAGTATCCCCTAGTCTGGGCCACTGGCCCAACTCGGTATCTGGGGGTCTGGATAAGCGCAGATATACAGGAACTGTGGAATGAGAATTATGGGAGGGTGGTGACATGGATTGAAGACAGGGTAAGACGGTGGAGGACTCTCCCCCTTTCCCTGGCGGGCAGGATTGCGATAGCGAAAATGGTAGTCTTACCCAAATTACTATATCTATTTGTAAATATACCTCTGCCTCTCCCGGTTCAATTTCTGAAGAAACTCCGATCTCTCACGGTTGATTTGGCATGGGCGGGGGGACAGCCACGGATCGCATGGGAAGTTTTGACGCTGCCGCAGAGTCAGGGGGGTATGGCGGCCCCGGACCTGGCCTTGTATGCATTCAGCGCTCAAGCGCAATATCTCCATTTCTGGGTACATCCCACGCCCTATCAGCCACACGTATCTATAGAGATAGACAGAGTGGCCCCGTTGCCGGTGTCAACAGCACTGTACCAACCATTTAAGAGACCTCGGGGAGAGATAGACACGGTACAGGTGCTGAGATGGGCCTGGGAGGGTCTACGTAAACGAGCACACCTTGGAGTGCTATATACACCCTCAATGCCTATCCTTAATAATCCCATGTTCCCTACACTAATGGACCGTAGTGCAAGAGAGCGCGCAGGTACACATGGCCTCCGGCTGGGCGGAGATCTCTACCCAAACGATGATTATTTAACTATACAGCAGATGTGTGGCCCGGAAGAGCCCACGGCGCTAGATCTGCTATTTTATTATCAACTGAGAGCGTCATGTAAACGTAACTTTCCTACGTTTCCGGCACCGCCTCCACCCTTGGACGCGCTGGAAAATATACTGGCGGTAGAATCAGGACGTAAGCTGATCACACGCATCTACAGACACACACAGAACACTGCACCGATAGTAGTTCCAACATCGAGGGTAGCCTGGGAAGAGGAGCTGGGTGCCCCCCTTACGGACGCACAATGGCAGCTAAGCTGTAGGCAACTGGAACAATTGTCGCCCAACTACCGCCTTAGACTGATCCATTTTAAGTTTTTGCATCGTCTGTACAGGACCCCCGTACATTTACACAGAATAGGCCTACGGGCGGATGACTGCTGCTGGAAGTGTGGCGTTCCTAGGGCGACTTTTCTCCACCTGGTATGGCACTGCAGGCATATAGCCAACTACTGGCTGGAGGTGCACCAACACATAAAGCAGATCACGGGGTTGGATCTCCCTTGTACACCACAGACGTCCCTGCTTGGGATCCTGGACATGATAGCCCCTAAGGTGCGCAGGCTGCCCGCAATACTGCTGTTGCTAGCAAAGCGACAATTAGCGCTACATTGGGGGGTGGCTAAAACACCAAGGTCCGACGACTGGATAAGGGATGCTACATACTGTAAGCTGCAACTGACAACTTACTGGGAGCTGCAGCCGGTTGGTTCAAGACCAAAAGACATCTGGGAACCATTTACGAGGTGGCTGGGTTCTCGGGTGGGGGAGGACTAAGAGAACGTAGGAGGGATTGATACTGGTTCATAGATTATAGCAGAGGCGAGAACGACCCTGGGGTGTGTGGGGGATCCCCGGAGCAACACTAAGTGTGCTAGGCTGCATCGAGTCTTACGCACATGGACTGACCAGGGATGTCGAAATGTGTCTGGAGTATACATGCAAAGAATTATGTCTCACCTGACTGTATCATGTGGGCACTGGCAATGTCTGTTTGTGTTTGTTCATGTTATAAAAATGCAAATAAAAAAAATAAAAAAAATAAAAGATATGAACGGGATGCATGGTAGTCACTTCTAAATTGTTTCAAAACTGATAAACATATGGAGAAAAAATATACTGAGTAGATTCCTATGGCGCACAACTGCAGTAAGATATAAAAGGATAAAGTATCCCGTCGTACATTATAAGGATATGTTGTGTCCTGTATAAATGAGGTGACGCAGAGAACAATAGATTATGTTATGTTATTTAGTTATTATATAGCGCATGTACACCAACAGGTCTCTTAGCGCTTAGGAAGAAGAAAAACAGCATCAGGGCGGGGTAGTCTCCATGGTACTAAGAAGGATTAGGTCATGTCTAGTGCTTCCCTGAAAAGAATGGTTTTTAGCTGTTTCCGGAAGGGAAGCAGACCATGTTCTTTACGGAGGGTGTCGGGCAGCTGGTTCCAGTGTTGTGGCAGAAGGACCGAGAAAGCTCGTCCTCCTTTGGAAGCAAAGTTACCCCGCGTGCAGACCATCTGGGCGGCTTCTGCTGAGCGGAGCGCCCGCCCAGGCACATATTTGATTAGGAGTTCCCTTATGTACCCTGGGACAATGCAGAGTCCCTTGAATTTCGCTCTTTGTTTGACAGGCAGCCAGTGCAGTTTGCGCAGCAAGGGAGTGGCATGAGTTCTTCTGGGCAGCCTGAAGATCAGCCTAGCTGCGTCATTCTGTACCACCTGTAGCTTATTCGTAAGTTTCAGGGGGAGCCCGACATAGAGCGCGTTGCCATAGTCAAGTCGCGAGACGATAGTTGGTGATACAATGGTCTTCAGAGATGAAACTGAGAGCAGTGGAACCAGTTTCCTCAGCTGTCTTAGAAGACCAATGCATGTGCCCACCACCGAGTTAACTTGGTTAGTCATAGAAAGCTCAGAGTCGATCTTAATTCCCAAGCTTTTTACAACTGGTGATGGGCTGGGACAGGCCCCCAGCTCTTGGGGCCAAAACAAGCCGCTCCATGGATTGTTTTTTACCGGAATTACTAGGACTTCGGTTTTATCTGGATTAATTTTTAGGGAGTTTGCAGTCATCCAGTTTATTGTGAACCT
Organism: Calotriton arnoldi; assembly: GCA_963921515.1. Lineage (NCBI taxonomy): Eukaryota > Metazoa > Chordata > Amphibia > Caudata > Salamandridae > Calotriton > Calotriton arnoldi. Next base: position 1,022,555 of record CAWUFW010002608.1, read on the forward strand.
GAGGATATTCTGGGCTGACTCTTGGGCGCGGACCGAGTTATCGATCCTCAGGATGAGCTGGGTATCATCCGCGTAATTGAAAACCCTGCATTCCATATTGGCTAGTGCGGCTACCAGGGGCTGCAGGTATATGTTGAAAAGGAGCGGGGACAGTGCGGAGCCCTGAGGGACCCCGCAGGAGATATTGCCCGTTTCCGATACATGATCGCCAAGTTGGACCCTCTGCGAACGTCCTGATAGGAAGGATTCTAACCAATTATAGGCGTGCCCCAGGATGCCCAGGTCCGACAGCCGGGTCAGTAATGTTGTGTGACTGACCGTATCGAACGCCGCAGAAAGATCTAAAAGAATCAGGGCGCTCGACTCTTTGTTATCGGCCTTCATCCTGAGATCGTCGAGTACAGATAGCATTACTAGCTCCGTACTATGGTGGGCTCTGAACCCAGCCTGGCGGGGTTGGAGTAGCTTGTGTTCTTCCAGGAACGCCGAGGTTGTTTTCAAGACATGTTGCTCCACAACCTTCGCCAGGAACGGGAGCTGAGAGATAGGTCTATAGTTTTTAAGCTCAGCCTTATCTGCTCCCGGTTTCTTTAATAGAGGAGTAACTCTAGCCTCCTTCAAGTTGGAGGGGACTTGACCAGTCGCCAGAGAGTTGTTCAGGAGGGTAAGAATCTGGCTGTCCAGGGCCGGAAGGGCCATCCGAAGGATTCTTGGCGGGCACGGATCGGCCGGGGAGCCTGATTTGGTACTATTTATCAGGGACATCAGAGATTCTGGGTTTAGTAGAGGGAGACTGGTGAGGAGCTGGCCAGGAGGGAGCAGGGGTGTAGACAGCTCCATGGGGCTCAGGGTGATGGGGGTTTTTCCAATCTCCAGGAGGATGTCTGTTACCTTCTGGAGAAAGAAAGTCTGTAGTGCATTACAGTCTGAGGGTGCTGCTGCATATTTTACATCAGACTTTTTACTGAGTTCATTTAGGATCTTAAAAGTTTCCTTTTGTTTGTTTGGAGCATCTGTTATGCGTGCCTCATAGTACTCAGCTTTCCTGGTTATAATGGATTTTTTATAGAGAGTGAGTGTGGCTTTGTAGGTAGCTAGCTCAGTGGGATCGTAGGCTTTCCGCCACCGTCTCTCGGCTTTGCGAAGGTTCTGTTTACTTTCCCTGAGTACCTCATTAAACCAGGGGGCCACCTTGCCTTTCAGTCTAGTTCTTTCTCTGCGTTCCGGTGCTATTTGATCAATGGCTGATTGCAGAGTATTACTAAGGGTTTGGCTTTCTATGTCAATATTGCCCTCCTCAAATTTAGATGCGGGTAGCCTCTGTAGTATGTCTACTAAATTGTCTGCCTGAATTTTATGCCAGCTCCGCACTCTCCTCCACTCAGGCGGATGTTGAGCAGGAGGACTATCCAACGGGACCCAGCAGGAGATTAATGAACGGTCAGACCAGGCACATGGTTGGATATTTATTAGCCTGTCAAGATGGTTGGATGACCAGACTAAATCTAGGGTGTGCCCTTTAATATGAGTGGGGCGATCCACCAATTGATGGAGCCCCAGATTAGACATTACCATGTCAACCTGCTTGGCCTGCAGCTCCCGTGGTTCCTTCTCCCAGTGGAAATTAAAATCTCCAACCACTATGAGTCTTTGATATCTTGTACTGAGATCAGACATAATCTCGGCAAAGTGGTCATTAAAACTAGGGGTTGCATCCGGGGGGCGGTAGACTGCCAGAAGGATGAGGCAGGATGATTTGGAAGTGATTTTGACTCCCAAAATATCCGTCTTATCCATGCTCTCTGCTATTATCTTGGTGGCCATGAGCCTGGTGTTGAAAAGAATCGCCACTCCCCCTCCTCTCCTGTAATCTTGCCTATTGTGCCAGAAGGCATCAACATTACCTGGCAGTGCAGCGATAATATCGGGGGCCGATGCGTCACCTATCCAGGTTTCTGTGAGTGCCAGTATGTCAATATCCCCCTCCTGGAGGAGCGCAAAGATCTCTAAATGGTGTTTCTGTAGAGATCTTGTGTTCAGAACAGCCACTTTTAAACCCGCGGGGTTCTCTGGAGTGATCATGGAATGAGGTGTTGGCCCCGGGATCGTGTGGGTGTCTGTCCCGGTATATCTCAAAAGGTGTTCCGATCTCAGTTTTGCGGTGACATAGGGGTTCAGCCCGTAGTTACCTGTGGCAAGTGACAGCAGTTTCCTTGCAGAGTATTGTTTAGTTGGACCAGGGCTTCTAGCCCCTAGACCCGGCTGGACGCGGACGGGCGCAGACGGGCTTGCCTTAGGCGCGCCTTTGGTGCGCAAGCGGCGCAACCGCTGCGCGTCCGCTCCAGCGTCCCAGTTAAGATGCCCCCTTCCGCCCACCAACTAATCAGCCCTGCTGAGCAGCAGCTGAAACTACCTCCCAGCACTAGACCGCGTTTGAGGAATACGGAAGTGCTCTAGCGTGGATTCGCGGCAAATCGTGGGAGCAGGTGAGCCCAAACCTAACTCTCCCCGTATTTCCCCGGCAAAGTACAATTAGGAATTAAAAACGGTATATTTAAAAGACTCTACTTCATAAAAACGATTGTATTCACATAAAAACGGTCATAGAGTCAGTCGAAGTTATATCTTTTAAAACCAGTTGTTACATCAATGCAAAGCGATTTTAGCAGCAGCTATAGCAGCAATGGGCAAGAAGCAGTTTTTATAACATAATGCAGTTCAGGCATACCATGAGAACCGCCCGAGTACCTTGGCGTGTCTCTCTTACTGTCCGCTGCGCGTCCGCTCCAGCGTCCCAGTTAAGCTGCCCCCTTCCGCCCACCAACCAATCAGCCCTGCTGAGCAGCAGCTGAAACTACCTCCCAGCACTAGACCGCGTTTGAGGAATACGGAAGTGCTCTAGCGTGGATTCGCGGCAAATCGTGGGAGCAGGTGAGCCCAAACCTAACTCTCCCCGTATTTCCCCGGCAAAGTACAATTAGGAATTAAAAACGGTATATTTAAAAGACTACTTCATAAAAACGACTGTATTCACATAAAAACGGTCATAGAGTCAGTCGAAGTTATATCTTTTAAAACCAGTTGTTACATCAATGCAAAGCGATTTTTGCAGCAGCTATAGCAGCAATGGGCAAGAAGCAGTTTTTATAACATAATGCAGTTCAGGCATACCATGAGAACCGCCCGAGTACACCTTGGTGTGTCTCTCTTACTGTCCGCTGCGCGTCCGCTCCAGCGTCCCAGTTAAGCTGCCCCCTTCCGCCCACCAACCAATCAGCCCTGCTGAGCAGCAGCTGAAACTACCTCCCAGCACTAGACCGCGTTTGAGGAATACGGAAGTGCTCTAGCGTGGATTCGCGGCAAATCGTGGGAGCAGGTGAGCCCAAACCTAACTCTCCCCGTATTTCCCCGGAAAAGTACAATTAGGAATTAAAAACGGAATTATGCTCCTTTGACTTGTCTTTTGGGGGGATTTCCAAGATCTACATAGCAAAAAAACACTACAGGGTTATTTGATTGGGCTCTGGTTCTTGCTAGATGAGAGATAACTATGCATCGGAAGGCAATTTGGGCTCCTAGAGTTGAAAAATGGAAGATGGAGTTGATTAGTAGGGCAGGCTATGAAAGCATTGTACTGACTTTATTCAGTACAATGAGGAAAGGAAGAGGATCAACTGATGGGGCTCAAGCATGAGATCTATTACTGGATTGTATAAAAGATCCTGACAAGGAAGATGTATCTGGGGAGGAAAATTAGTAGTACCTTTATGAAAACTCTGAAAATAGAAAACTAGAATAGTGAATATGTTGTTGCAAATACTAACAGCAAAATTATAGACGAAGGATAGAGTGTATGTAGTAACAAACTACGAGAGGTGAATAGATTATGATTTTATCGAATAGATACATGATGTGATAGGGACTGGGTGTTCAGAGATGGGGGGAAGGAATAGGTTAATGGGTTTTGGAACAATTGAGATTTTACTGTGCAATGTCTATTTTATCATAAATGCCAATAAAAATCTGTTTACAAAAAATATATACATTCAGCTTGAGGAATGCTATGAATCTTCATTTTAAAAGAATAAAACTGTTAGCCTGCAAAGACAAGCAGGACATCTCCAACCCTCAAGTCAAGACTATTTAGACCTCCCAAGCTCCTTCCTATCAAAGTATGATGTTTATTAAATGAGTCAAAAGTTTGGGAATTTAATTTGGATACTAAGGGGCTCATTATGGTGGCGGGCGGACATCAGTCCACCCGCCAACATAACAGCGATGGGACCGACCGCCAGACGTGCGGCGGTCCCACCGGCCCAATTAGGATGCGCCTGCCATACTGGCGGGCGCATCCTGTCCTTTTACCATTGTGGACGGTGCTGCTGGCTGCAGCACCGTCCGCAATGGTAAAAGGGCATGCACAGCATTTTCGCGCACCACGTGGCAGGCACCACGCAGTGCCTTCCACTTGGTGCAGGGAACAGCAGGGGGTACCATGGGTACCCCCCCAAGTGCACCCCCCCAGGGGGCCCGCAACGGGCCCCCCGATACCAATCCCCGCCAGCCTTTCCATGGCGGCATCGCCGCCAAGGAAAGGCCTTACAACCACCCACATCCTAATATGGCTGGCGGTGCCTGGTAGGCACCGCCACAATATTAGTGGCCCAGCACCGCCCGGCTGGCAATCTTAACGATTGCCGACCGGCGGAAAAGCGGCAGACAGGCTTTGCGTCCGCCGCGATACCCACCGTCATCATAATATGGCGGGGGTATGTCACGTTACGATGGCGTAACGGTCACCACCGCTGGCCCGGCGATCGTTACGCCATCGTAATGAGCCCCTAAGTTACTCTATTAGTCTGGGCACATCCGCAGAAAAATGGAGGGTCAAGCATGTAGGATTTATAATTAAGCTACACCGCCTTTAAAGGTTTTCCTACAAAACAGAGTCACATCCTTTTAGACCTTTTTTTGTATTAATATTTAGTCACACATTTTTATGGGTTTCACTTTAATAGAAACTATGTTTGGTAGAGAAAATTAAACTAAAGACTGGAATCATAAGTGACTACAGGATGGATTCCTCAAAATACATAAAAGACATGGCTAAGCACTACAAATAGCAGTTAGTAGGTGATTTGAAATAGTTGTTAGACCTGGCTTTTCCAGCGGGTTTATCCCCAAACATTTTGCTTTTTGGCCTCCTGTTTTGGACCCTGTTTTTGTTGGCTTTATGATTCTGGGAACTTTACCACTGCTGATCAGTGCTAAAGTGCATATGCTCTCCCTGTAAAATGTATTTATGGATTGGTGATTCCATGATTGGCACAATTGATTTACTGGTAAGTCCCTAGTACAGTGCACTGTGTGTGCCCAGGGCCTGTAAATCAAACGCTGCTGGTTGGCCTGCAGCACTGATTGTGCCACCCACATGAGCAGCCTGTAAATGTAACTCAGACCTGCCACTGCAGTGTCTGTACGCAGGTTGGTCCTGCGATGTCGACCTGGCAAGTGCACCCACTTGCCAGGCCCTAACCTTCCCTTTTCTTACAAGTATGACACCCCTAAGGTAGGCACAAGATTACCACATGGGCAGGAAGCAGTGTATGTGAAAGGTAGGACATGTACTGAGGTGTGTGACATGTCCTGATAGTGAAATACAGTGTATTTCGTTTTTCACTATTGAAAGGCTATCTGTCCCATAGGATAGAATAGGAGTTTATTTATAACATCTTATAAATATAACTTCCCATTGGGACAAGGTAGAAAGATGGAGTTTAGTATGCCTGAACTCAGGATATAAAGATGCATCTTTTAGTAAGGATGATTTTTATCTCCTGGGTTTGAAAATACTACTAATAGAAAGTGGGTATTTTCTTGCTTAGCCATCCAGTGTGCCTCTGCTAGGTTTGTGTATTGACTGTTTGGCTTTGGAGTGACAGTTGCTGTGGACATGCATTCTGTTAAGACAGGCACTTGTGAGGGGTGAGGTGTGTCCTGCCTTTCCAGGGTGAGTATGGGCTGGGCTGAATAGACCTGGGCTGCATTTAGAGTAGGGGGAGGAGATTTCTTTCACACCTGAATGGGTCTGGTCTGCCTTGGACAATACTGTCTCCACCTCCTGCCGGGCAGCTGCACCAGAGAGGACAGTACTGGTTTTGGATGGGAAAAGAGCTTCTCTGCCACCAGAGAACAAAGGAATTTGTGCTATAAAAAGTGGGGCCCAGACCCCAGACTCTTAGATAACTTGTGGACTTCAAGAGGAACCTCTGCCACGGAGAACCGCAGGAAGAAGCTGGAGGAAAAGTACTGACCCTTTGCTGTGTTCTGTCTCGGGTTGGCCAGCAGTAGCTGTTTCTGCCAAGGAGAGGAACTGTGTGTGTATACTGCTTGACAAAGTATCTCCAAGGGCTTGAGGTAGAGCTTGCCCCCTATTCAAGAAGTCTCAGGAACAGCAAAGACTTCACCACCCTTCTGGCACCGTCTCTGGAACCGCTGGTTTCAGTCGCGGCAGAAGAAAAGAGCAGCTGACCCGGTCACTGAGTCTGTCACTGGTTCTGTGTCCTGGAGGCACCGCAGAGGGCATCGCAGAGGACATCGCCGCACTTCGCACCGCATCCTGGGTCTCACCGACGCCGCTGGGCGACAGTCTCCGAGCTGTTTATGCCGGGTCTGGTGGCTCAGTGTACTAATGCATCCACTGCAGGGGCCTGTGTTCGACCTCATGGTCACAAGTTCGAATCCCGGCGGGTCCACTCAGCCTTTCATCCATTTGAGGTCGATAAAATGAGTACCATTGAGTTGGGTAACAATAAACATCTGTTATTCAGTGCCAAGATGCCCCGTTGCTGGGGTGAACGTGCGCTTTACAAATACACATGTTATGTTTATGTTATGTTATGTTATGTTGCTTGCACCGCGTCCTGTGGGCACCGCACTCGGCATCGCCTCATTTCACTCTGTCCGGATGTCACCGACACGGTCACTGCCCAACCCGAACATCGACCGGCTCCGTCGCCTGCACCGTGACCTGCCAGCACTGCATCGAGCACCGCCTCATTACGCATCGTAAACCTTGGACTCACCGATGCCGTTGGACGACCGCCACCGAGCCATGAGGGCACCGCATGCTGCACCGCATCCACTTCGTATCACAACCGCAACAGTTGCCCCGACCGACTCGTACCAACGGGATCGGCCGCAACAAGATAGATACTGTCTACGAGTCTGTCGATGCTTTAGCTGGCCCGTACCGACGCGGTTGGCTGGAACTGTTAGACTCTGTTTTTTTCAGCATCGCGGTAGCCCCGGACAGAGCTACCGACTCAGAAGAACTGTGTTTTTGAGATATTTCTGCAATTTAAAAGGTTATCTTGCAAAGTAACTATTTTTACAGTATTGTATGTTGGATTTTTGTCGTATTTGGTCTTGTTGGTTTAGATAAAATTTTGCTTATTTTTCTAGACTGGTGTGGTGTCTATTTGTAGTGTTTTCACTGTGTTACTGTATGCATGCACAAAATGCTTTACGCCCTGCCTCTGAGATAAGCCTGCCTGCTTGTGCCAAGCTACCAAGGGAGTGAGCAGGGGTTATTTTAGAAGTGTATCCCCTTACCCTGACTAGGAAGAAGGTTCCCTATTTGGACAAAGGTGCAAACCATTTCCAACACGAGACCCCCATTTCTAACAGGAGTTTCAAGAAATACAGTAACTCTCCAACAGATTAGTAAAACTTTGCACTGCAGAAGGGTACACCTCATCCTTCATGGACTGGTTTGGGTAAATAAACAGCTGCAGAAACAAGCACTAGTAAAACATATAGACCTCACCTATAACCTAACCTTTTGACTTTGCACTTAATTGCTGCTGGTGCTGAACTGAAAAAAATGGCCGACCTCATATCATGATATGTATGTACAATGCATCACTGCACATGCACAAATTTGCATCATGATGCTGCTTCGTTCATTTTAATTAACTTAATCACTTGTTCCAACTTCAAAAAACAACAACATGATGGAGGGAATGCTTGAATTAATCTCAGCCACTGGCAAACACTTGGAGCTGCATCCCAAACCATCGTTCTTTGGCCACCATGCAACCTCAGCTTGGACCCAGCCATATGCAAATCATTCTTGAACCTGCTCCTCATAGGAATTGTCCAGCCCGAAATGCCATGTCAGGTCCTCCCTAAAACTGAATACAAGCAACTCAGGACAGGTTTCGCACTTAATAGGGCACGTCAGCCAGGTACAGCTAAGTTCCAGTGGCACAGTAAGCCCGGGACCCGTGTCTGGGCACATTAGTTGCACTTAGGGAGTCAACTGCAACAACAAGGTGATCAGAGGGAATGCTGGAATTAATCTCAGCCACTCCCAATCGCTCGAACTGCAACCCCCAATCCATCGTTTTTTGTCCACCATGCCATCTCAGTCTGGACCCAGCCATATGCATATCAGTCTTGACCCTACTCCTCATAAGAACAATCCAGCCCAAACTGCCAGGCCAGGTCCTCCCTGAAATAGAATACATGCAACTCAGGATGGGTTTCGCCCTTATTAGGGCTTGTCAGCAAAGTATAGCTTGGTTCTAGTAGCTTGGTTTATTTATGATGGCCTTCATGGCTAGTCCCAATGCAATAAGGTATACGTGTGAATGTGTCATCATGCCAACCATGATCCAGCAGTAAAGTAAAAATTGCATATAAAAAGCGTGCAAGTGCAATAGTGATTTTTAGAGGAAGGCGTTGCCCAGTAGCATTTTGCTGCTGCCAAGCCCATCAGAATTTTTTTTTTTTTAATGTAAAGAAAAATGGAATGGGGAGAAGCAGACGAGTAACTGAGGTGTTGAGGAGAGGAAGAGGGTGATCAAGTCAATGCTGCAGAGGGTAATAAGCAACACGTGGGAGGGAGCACAATTTCAGGTCCAGGGTTTAGAAAAAAACCGGATCTGAGCAGAATGAGTGGAGGTGGAAGCAATGGACAAGCAGGGGTTGGAGAAGCAACACAGAACATGGGGCAGGGAAGAAGCACAACCGAAGACAGCAAGAAAACGTATGCACCATGGAGTGCTTGAATGTCAGCAGTGGACCGTACAACTCATCTAATCAGAAGGAGAGTAAAGAAGCTATTCTCCAGGTAAGGGACAAAGACAAAAAAAGGAATGAAAGCCACTGAATGAGAAGCAAGCTAGTGAGACTGACAAGAATGCCAACCAATGATACAAAAGGGCTCACCGAAAGCTAACTAAGTATTGGCATAGTCCACATATGTTTTTTGACAACATAAACCCAAACCTATCTGTCGGCGAAACCCAATGTTGAAGACAAAAGTAAAAAGTGTCTGAATGGAGAGAATAGAAATAAACAAGAGTAAAACTCCCCCTTATCTCCTGACTAAATATGAAGTGCAAAAGAGACAGCATGTGATGCTAACTTAGAAGGGTCACCATGTGTATATGACGACAGATTTCAGGGGGGAAGTTGGCTGAAGTGGAAGGTTAACCAGCAAATTACCTGGGACCCTCAGCTTTAGTGATCAGTAAATCAACTGATTAGAGTCTGTCCAAATGCACAATTCCAAACTACCCGGTTTTATTGCTGCAAAGGCTTCAAAAGCTGAAAGTAGAAACCCCTCTTATGTATTTGCTGCTCTTCATTCCACTGCTTGAGTTTAGAGGAAAGAGCTTTTTATTTTTCTAAGGCTTGTGGGTTGATCACCTGTCATCTTAGTGTGCGGTCTGTGTGTTCCCATACTAGAAAGGCCATTTTGGTCACTGCACGCTCTGTTATCTGTCTTTCCACAGGCATGTGCAGACCACCCATGACCTATTTAGGGACAGCTGCAGCACCAAAGGCAAGCTCACCAAATGCAAGCCCGCTGTGCCTCGTTCAGGCACAGGACCAGGAAAGCTGTCAGTTTTGCCCCCCAGGAAAGCAGAGAACATATCTTAGCTCTCTGCACCACTCCCCTGAATAATCTTTCACCACCCTGACTTTTTCCCTCCTAATTTGGAATTTCTCAAAATACCCAAAGTCAATACTTATACTTCTACCTCCTCCGAACATCAAGCTTTTTCATCTCCTTACTGTGTTCCTTCCATGTCGATCATTAACTACAGAGTGTGCTTCAGTCTCAGATTATTGAATTAAGCATCTTGATTGCATTTGGACTGTGGCAGTTGGTCTGCAGCAATTTTGAAAACTATCCTAACTAGATCAACCTTTTCTTTATAGGTCTGATCAAGGATTCAGAAAGCTTTCATTTGATGATAGCTGACAGACCAAACCTTTCCATCACGACATTACTTATATATAAACAAGTTATGGGTTTTCTAACTTCCCCACTTTTTTTCATGCTGAAAACTATCAAGAAAATCATTCTTTATTACCCAGTTCTTTTAGGTCACATTATTGTAATATGCTCTTTCTAGGACTGCCTGGCTATATTTCCAATGGACTACAACTGGTTTAGAATGAGGCTGCCTAAATAATTCTTGGTCTGAGGTGAAAGGTTTAATACATATTTCAGGTAGAGCACGATAGAAAGTAAAGAGCTCTAGCGGGACAACAAATTGATTACCAGCTAAAGACTACTGTTATGGTTACACACTGAGTGAGACGCAGTGCAACAGCAGGATGCGTTCAGCACTGTCGAATAAATTAACAATTGAATGTCTAGCCATGATAGAAAGGCCGGATTTAAGACATAACTTAGCATTTTCATTATGTTGAATTTGTACGCTTCGATAAGAATTTAATTGTGTTGTCGGCAATGTAGATTACCAGTAAGCGGTAGGCGTGGTATTAGCAGGAGGTGTTCGAGCGCGGCCATGAAATCTTTTTGATACATTTTTATCAAGCTAGTACTTCTTTTTTATTGCAGTTACCTGACTATGGGTTTTCCCGTGGATGGAATAGTCACTTTGTTTTAAATTGAAGTAAGCTCTCGGATGGGTTAAAGAGAAACTGTCACTCTACTGATTATACTGTGCGAATTCAGGAGTATTAAATGTTTTCTCTGTGAGTTTGGTTGTACATTATATAGAATGGATCAATGAGAAACATTAGGGTTGAAATACTTTATTTGGTGCGTCTTTAATCTCACGTTTGCACTCGTTATGTTGTATCACATGTTCAACACCTAATTTCAAATGGAAATACATTTATAGTATATTCAAGTTTCCTAATACACAGCCCAAACCTTCAACCATAAAGAAAAGACCATTCTGCCATTCAGAAGATGGCTGTTATGTTCATGTGCTCACTGACCGTCCTCCTGCTCTCCCATCTCATTTGCCCATGCGCCTTCTGATTTGCACCCAGGCCCAGAAGAGAGACCCTTCGCGCATGCTCCTTCAGAATGTTGCTGCTGAACGTTCTAATTGATACACACGACAAACCCTCCCGAGATTCTGCACTCAGCACTCGCGATCGCTTTAGTCGAGATCTGGGAAAATACTGGGCTGCGTCACGATGACAGTCTCAGATCAGAGAGACACCTAGAAGGTCGAAATAAACAAGCTTCTTTTTCCACAGATGACATTCGTTTTGAGCAGTCAGAGATTTCACAGTATGTTATTGGGGGCAGTAGACACTTCATTTTCACTGGACATATTTGAAGTGCATAGCTTCCAAGTGTTAATTGTGCACAGTATGTGTGACATTTCCAGGAATGCAGTGTGCCTATGCATGCTATTTCAGTGCTTTACGTGTGATGCTTTAAAAAATAATTCAATCCAAAAATCCAATTCATACACCTGAAAGAATTCCAAGTACTCAGTGAAAACTGGAGAGCTTCCCTGCTCTTGTCAGGGCAAGGAAGCATTACACAAATTATCCTTTTGGAGTAGAAACTTACTGAAGATTGGAGAAAGTGTCTTAAGCCTTGCAAAGGTATGGAAAGTGCTGTAGAAATAACAATACAACACAATACTTTCCAGAAAGCTATTATTCCAGTTGCACTCAATTTTGGTTTAGACGAGGTGATTTTAAAATCCATAAAGAGCCAAGATACTCAAGTGCCAAACCTAGTAATAGTATTGAAATGCCTTCCAAAAACATTTGGAGTTATTAAAATAAATCATTTTACATTTAGAGCATTTAGACATCATTCACATCTTCTTACCTATTTCAAACAGCAGTTTATTATGTGTCATCCTACACATCAATAGATTTTAGGTTATGGTTACACGATTTAGACAGCAAGACTAAATAAGCCCCTAGCTACTGATGGCAGATTAGAAATCTCAGCCTGCCTTAGTTTGCCCAAGTGCCTACCTAATGGAACACTTCAAACAATACTGGGGAACAACTGCATTTCTGCTCTTATCGCATAATTGATCTCCTATATACCTTTTTAAAGGATTAATAGCAGGATCCTCAGAACTGATGATGAAATTAAATTCCATACATCTATGTCCTCTCTATGAAGATCGTTCTTATGTTACCCCTTAATCACATCCGATATGTCATACTTAAAAATGTCATCTAAAATAGCTCATTGAAATATGATTACCTCCTCTACAATACAAAATCCCTCTAAAAGATATTAATATGTGTGATCTCTCCATGAGGAAACAAAGAAGTGTGAAGAAAGTTTTATATATATATATATATACACACACACACACACACACACACACACACACATTCAGAAATTTACTTTGTGGAATAAATGTTAGCTGGTCCTATAATAAAATATTGTCCTCCTATTAGAAAATGTGTGCTATAATTCAAGTGCATGAAAAGGACCTTCAGCACTCAAACGGTTAGCATCAGAAACTGAATATGTAATTTGATCATTCATGAAGGATTAAATTATTCTAAGGCCATCGCAATGAATTAACGATTGGAGCCACTTACCTTGCCAGGTCTGAAAAAGACCTTTGTTAACCCAAATTTGTAGTCATTCTCACTTAAGCCCAATGCTTTGAACAAAGCCTGTAACATAAAACAGAGATATTAATCAGTCACATTGCAAACCACAAAAACATCTTCAAAGCTAAAAATATACCTCTGAAATATCAATAGTTTTAATCAGCATGAAGAGAAAAATTAATGTTACAGTCAATTAATTTTGGCACTCATTAAATAAATTCCTACCTTGCAGAAGAGTCTTGGATCCAGCCGAGTCAGCTTAGCAGGCATATACTTTTTATACATGTTGTACAGTTCATGAAATGAGGCTCGTGATGGGAACCCACCCTGCATCAAGTCCAAAACAGATACCATGCCTAAAAAATAAATGACATATTGTCAGGCAAAATGTAATTCAGAAACAAATATGAAGCTCAGTTTGAGAAGTGAGCTGTACACACTTTTGGGCAAATTAGAATGTGTTGCAAAACTACTGAAAACACACAAGTAACTGATCTTAAAAACTGGTATACTACTTCCTTATACAGTCCCCTTACAGTTTTTACTAACATTTGGGTGGATGTAGGCAAAGGTCCCGAAACAAGTTACGCCAGTTGAAAAGATTCTCCAAGGCCAAATGCCAAAACCTGGCCCAAGTATCACAGTCAAAAAGTAGTAATTGACACCGATTTGTTGAGAACATTACATTGTCTTTCCAATGTATCTCCAGTACAGTCTACCCCGCAGCACAAATCTAGTCATCAAAGAACATTTAAAGTTATAAGTAGCCTGGTCTGGTTTAATAGCTAATTTCCAAATAATGTTAATACAAAACATGATCTGTTTGTTGATAACTTCTTGCTCCATACCAGGGAAACAACTGTCTCTAGTAGAAAAAGGTATATGGTTGAAGCAACCTTCTAGTAAAGATTGAATCACATCATGGCATTCGTACAACGTGGCATAAGAAAGATGTACCTGATATTGAAGGAGTTCTGAAATGAAGCACAACATTTGTGTGCTTAAAATTAACAGAAAGTGGCAATCTTCTTTACTTATGCATACACAGGATAAAAAAAAAAGCTGAGACCTAGGTCTGTGTTGCATTTGGTTTTGGTGGTCATGGTCCGTTGACGTAGTGTTTGGGAAATGAGAACAGAAACAGCACCTATATCACCTAGACACCAATGATAAAAGTGTATTTTCTTTTATTTTAATTTTTTATAATGCACACAACCCAGCTCTGAGGGGTAAATGAGTGCTGTGCAATCACACTACACGAAATAATGATAGTAAATCTTAAAAACTATGTGCCAATGATTAGCTGTCATCGAAAGAGCAAAGAAATGTGATGTAGAATATCTTCTACTGGCTAAGTAATACATGATGGGTATTGACTTTTCGTTGGATTTACAGCATTCTAAAAATGAACCCAAAATACTGTATTTGGGTGAAACAATGGAATTCCGAACACTTTTGGCTTCAGAATGTAACTGTAATTGGGCACCCTTTTATCTTAGGAACTTTCACTTTATGTCAATCAAACCAACAGTTACTTTCAAAATGTGGTGTTTGTTGTACAACTGTTTAAACGGCTGTTGCCCCGATTACTTGGCATAAAACAGCATGAAAAATACAATTTGTAACAGACATCCAGTTTAAGTCTACTTAAAATTGACAGTATGGTGCCACACAGGGAAGAGAAACCAGGGTTTCCACAGATGTCTGTTTGCATGTCTTTTGTACGAAGTGTTGTTATTGTAGCAGAACCGAAATAAGGTGGTGAGCTGATAAGAGCAGTGCCAGAGGGTGGTAAAGGATTGCAGTGGCGAGCCTACATTTCATGCTGACCGCCCCCCACCCCCTCCCCCATCTGGAAGTAGAGGCCTGGATCGACCTTCCCGGGAAGAACCTACTTAAAATTGGTAATACATACTGTCATGTAATCATATGGACTCCTAATCCACACACATTTAGGAGGTTATGTTTGCATCTTAAAGTTTAGGTAGGTTATTGATAATGTTTGAAATTACAGATCATCATCCCAGGCTATGAAAACCACTTTTCGAGTTGATAACAGATATTGTAAAATGAGGTGTGTCTTTTGTAGTTACTCTCAAAACTAGTTCAGTTATTCAAAAACATTTAAATCTACATGTGGTTACCAAATCAAAGAGTTTAGAGGAAGAGAAGATCATCAATTTTCGGTCCATGGACTTAACCAATGAAGCCAACTGACCAGCAAATCAGGAATGCACCCTCTTTACTTGGATTTTATAATTAAGAGAATAGCTGTGCCACTCCATATTCGACTGGTACATAATTCTTTTATCACATTTCAACTGATTACTTTTAAAAAATTCCAGAGACCCCGTTTGTGTTTAACTTTCTAAAGGCTTTAAAGCACAAGTTACTAACTTGTGTAACGATATATCTGTAAGAGACAGTAGTTAGTGACAGATTCCTTACCTTAGAATATCCCCAGGCGTCAGGCTGGATCCGGAAAGTTTTTTGCGTAGCAGTACCCTTGCGCGTCGGTAGGCGGCGTCGTGCGGCTCCGCGTCCGTCGTCGGCGTCGTGATCGCGGCCAGTACTTAGGCGCCGCCCCTGACGTCAGTTCTGTACACGACTTTCCGCGCCAGGAACGCAGAGCCATGCAAGAAGCTGACATAGGTGTCTGAAAAATACTAGGGCCCTGAAAGGGATGTCCTTAACCCTAGAAATCAGTTCGCAGAACGGGGAGGATGGGTGGGCGGTAAGGAATCTGTCACTAACTACTGTCTCTTACAGATATATCGTTACACAAGTTAGTAACTTGTGCATCTGAAAGAGACACGTTAGTGACAGATTCCTTACCTTAGAATAGATACCCCAGCAATACCAACCCCGGTGGTGGGTCTGCGAACAAAGATCAGACAAGGAAGTCCTGGAGGACAGAACGGCCAAAGAAGCCGTCCCTCCGGACCCGACTGTCAAGGCAGTAATGCTTTGTAAACGTGTGCAGCGAGGCCCACGTAGCTGCCTGACAGATAACCGGCAGCGGAACACCGCGGCCCAAGGCAGTGGTAGCAGCCGTTGCCCTGGTGGAATGGGCACGCAGCCCAACAGGAGGCTCCTTCTTAGCCAAAGAATAGCAGGTCTTGATGCACAAGGTAACCTAGCGGGAGATGGTCCTCTTGTGCACCGCCCGACCTTTTTTGGCGCCCACGTAGCCAACAAAGAGCTGGTCATCCACCCGGAAGTGTTTTGTGCGGTCAATATAGAAGGAGAGCGCACATTTTGGGTCCAGACGGTGGAGCCTCTCTTCCTCTCTGGAAGGATGCGGAGGCGGAAAGAAGGTGGGCAAAGTGATGGTCTGCCCAATGTGGAAAGCAGTAACCACCTTTGGCAAGAAGGACGGACGCGTCCGAAGAACAACCTTGTCTGGATGAACAGACAGAAAGGGAGGTTTGCAAGATAGAGCCTGGAGCTCACTCACCCGCCGAGCGGAGGTGATGGCCACCAGAAAGGCTGTCTTCAGAGTCAGAAGACGAAGAGGACAGTTATGTAGAGGCTCAAAGGGAGCGCACATTAAAAGGTAAGAACCAAGTTCAAGTCCCACTGAGGCATCACAAACGGAACAGGAGGGAAGAGGTGAGTAATGCCTTTTAAGAACCTGTTAACAACAGGGGACTTGAAAAGGGAGGGCTGATCAGGGAGCCTGAGGAAGGCCGAGATAGCACAAAGATAACCCTTGATGGTACCCAGGGCAGAACCCTGTTGGGCCAGAGAGAGAAGGAACAGAAGGACCTCAGAAAGAGGGGCAGAAAGGGGGTTCACAGCCTTTGCTGTGCACCATGCCACAAATTTGTTCCACCTGCAGGCGTATACCACCTTAGTGGAGGGACGCCTGGCTGCCAGAATCACATCACAAACTTCGGGAGGCAAGTCGAAAGGAATCAACTGCCGCCGCTCAATCTCCACGCAAGCAGGTGTAGACTGGACAGGTTCGGGTGGAGGACCGTCCCCTGCTGCTGCGACAGAAGATCCTCCCGAAGAGGCAGACGGATCGGGGGATCTACGCTCATATTGAGTAGCTCAGGATACCAAACTCTTCGAGCCCAGTCCGGAGCCACAAGAATGACTTGGGCCCGGTCGTGCCGAATCTTCTTCAACACTCTGGGTAGAAGTGGTATAGGCGGAAAGGCGTACAATAGACCGCAACTCCACTCGTGACGAAGAGCGTCGCCGAGCGAGTGCCGCCTTGGAAATTCCAACGCGCAGAACTGATGACATTGCGCGTTCTCTTCGGTGGCGAATAGATCTAACCAAGGCTCTCCCCACCGTAGAAAGAGTCCTTGCGCCACTTCCGAGTGAAGACGCCATTCGTGATCCATCATGCACCTGCGGCTGAGTTCGTCCGCCCTGGCGTTCAGGGAACCTGCCAGGTGTTGAACCATCAGGAACATGCCCTGATGTTCCAGCCATGTCCAGAGGCGCAGAGCCTCCTGACAAAGGGTCCACGACCCCACCCCGCCTTGTTTGTTGCAGTACCACATGGCGGTGGTGTTGTCTGTGAACACCTGCACTACCTTCCCTTTGACAGAGGGAAGGAATGCCTTGAGTGCAAGTCGGATCGCCCGGAGCTCCAGAAGGTTGATATGGAGCCGGGACTCCGCCGGAGACCAGAGGCCTCTGATCTCCGCCTCTCCCATGTGACCGCCCCATCCCAGAAGGGACGCGTCCGTCACAACTGTGTGCTCTGGCTGGGGAAGGGAGAGGGATCTGCCCATGACCCATTGCCGGTTCGAGAGCCACCACTGCAACTGTTTTGCAGTCCCCTCCGAGATCTGGACGTGATCGGACAGGTTGCCCTGGTGCTGCGCCCACTGGAACTTCAGGTCCCACTGCAGAGCCCGCATATGCCATCTGGCATGATTGACCAGCAGGATGCAGGAGGCCATGAGGCCCAGCAGCCTCAGGGTCATCCGTACCGAAACCCAGGATAAAGGCTGAAAGATCGGAATCATAGCCTGAATATCCCGGACTCGCCGTTCGGGAGGATAGGCCCGAAACTGCGTCGTGTCCAGAACTGCTCCGATGAAAAGGAGCTGTGGAGAAGGAATCAGATGCGACTTCGGCACATTGATGGAGAACCCCAGCGAGTGCAGGAGTTCGGCCGTAGTCTGGAGGTGGGAGACGACTGCCTGGGACGAGCCCGCCTTCAGCAGCCAGTCGTCGAGGTAGGGGAAGACTGAAACCCCTGCCCGGCGCAGATGAGCTGCGACCACCGCCATCACTTTCGTGAACACCCGAGGGGCACTGGTAAGGCCAAAGGGAGCACGGTGAACTGAAAATGCTCGGGGCCTACCGTGAACCGAAGGTAACGCCGGTGGGCCGGCAGGACGGGGATGTGGAAATATGCGTCCTGCAAGTCCAACGCTACCAACCAGTCTCCAGGGTCGAGGGCAGTCAAGACCTGAGCTAGGGTGAGCATCTTCAACTTCTCCTTCCGGAGGAAGCGATTGACGTTCCGGAGGTCCAAGATAGGACGCATGTCCTCCTTGTCCTTTTGGGCACCAGGAAGTAGTGGGAGTAGCAACCACGCCCTACTTCTGGGGTCGGAACATGCTCGATGGCCCTCTTGGCCAAGAGGGCCGTGACTTCCTTCTGCAGAAGTACCAAGTGATCCCCTGACATGCGGTGGAATTGAGGTGGCATGGCTGGGGGGGTGGACTCGAAGGGGAGGGAGTAGCCCCTTCGGACAATGTCCAAGACCCACCTGTCCGTGGTGATGGCACGCCAGTGGGGAAGGTGATGGCGGACCCTGCCCCCTACTGGCGTGCTGTGCACCTGAAAGGAGGGACTAGGAGGGTTTGGAGGCCGCGGACGGGTTGGAGGTGGTGGCCTGACCCGCACGCTGGTTGCCCGATCCGCCACGGCGGAATCCACGTCCTCGGCCACGCGAAGACGCCTGCTGCGCGGGCCGGTGGCTGGGCTGCTGACGTGAAGGGCGCCCCTACCGTGGCCACGATAGGGGCGAAAAGCAGAAGTCAGCGGAGGGCGTGTAGCAGAAAGGCCCAGGGACTTGGCAGTAGCCCGTGAGTCCTTAAAGCGCTCCAACGCATGGTCTGCTTTGGACCCAAAAGACCGACTCCATCAAAGGGCATGTCCATGAGAGTATTCTGGACATCCCCTGAAAAACCAGTGGTTCTCAGCCAGGCGTGGCGTCGCAGCGCCACCGTCGTTGCAATAGACCTGCCTAGCGAGTCGGCGGTATCAAGGCCACATCGTATCGTGTATTTGGCCGCATCCCTTCCTTCCGCAATGGCGCGGGAAAGCAGTGTCTGGACCTCCTCAGAACACTGGGGCAAAACATTCGCCACCGAATCCCACAAGGAGTGGGTATATCGGCCCAAAAGACAAGCGGTGTTGATGGACCGCAAGCCAGCACTGGAGGAAGAAAACCCTTCTTCCCAAATTGATCCAGGCGTTTGGATTCCCTATCCGGAGGGGCGGTAGGGAAGGCGGTTTGGGAAGCGGAGGCTTGGACAACCAAGCTCTCAGGAGTGGGGTGGACAGAGAGAAACAGGGGGTCGCCCGGAGCTGGGCGATGGCGTCGGGACACGTTCCTATCCACAGGAGCCCCTGTGTTGGGCTTGGACCAGGCGCCCAAAAGAACGTCAGTGAGGGCGTCGTTAAACGGCAGCACAGTCTCCGTAGAGGAGGCTGCCGGCTGAAGCACCTCTGTCAAGAGATTAGTCTTGACCGCCACAGTAGGGAGTTGGAGATGTAAGGCTCCAGCCGCCCTACGCAACACCGTTGCAAAATTGGCTCCCTCCTCCGTAGCCACGGGAGGAGACAGCATGCCAGTGTCAGGGAAGTATCTAGACCACTGGCATCCCCTAGACCCTCTGTCCAGTCCTCATCGTACTGACACTGTTGTGCCAGAGGGTCATCAGACCCCTCCCAGTCCTCCTGGTCCTCCTCTGGTTCAAAATAAGGGGGAGGAGGGACATTTGGGACCCAAGGTCTCATCGGCGTCGGAACCGGCGTCGAGCGACGTCGGTCCGGGTCCATGTCCGGAGCCGGAGCCGGAAGGAACTGGGGGACGACGCCGCCCGGAGCCCCAGGCGGCGTCGAGAACGGCACCGGAGACATCGGCGCTGGCGTAGGTGTCGTTAGGTCGACCGGCATCGATGGGGGTTGTGGAGCCGGGATCGAGGCCGAGGCCGGGGCCGGAGCCGGGATCGAGGCTGGAGGCACGGGCGACGCCGGGGCCGGAGCCGTCGGCGACGCCGGAGCAACCCTATCAGGGCCCGCGGGGCCCGAAGGCGCACCAGAGGGACCTGGAGGCCCGAAGAGGCGGGCCATGGCCGACAGGAATTCCTGTACTTGGGCCGGATCCGCCCCCGAACCCGGGAAGGACGGGTATTGCGGGGGCGACTCCACAGGCATGTCCGGGGGGGCGGGGACGGTGCCGGGAGGGGCCTCAGCCGAGTCGCAAGACCGGCGAGGCGAAGTCCTAGAGCGACGATGCTTCTTGGACTTTTTGTGTTTGGACTTACCGGACGAAGAAGACTTCGATGCCGACGACCGGTGTGGACTCCGCGATCGACCCCTGGACCTCTCACGCGACCGGGGCTTGCGCGGAGCCGAATGCCGGGCCTCTAGGAGCTTTCGAGACCGCTCTCGCAAAGCTTTCGGGTTGAGGGCCCGGCAGTCGGAACAAGACTTTGTGTCGTGGCCTCGGCCGAGGCAGAAGAGACACTCCCGATGCGGGTCTGTGATGGACATCATCCGAGCACAGGCGCCGCAACGTTTAAACCCGGGCATCCCTACGACACCTTGAAGTCGATTGAAGAAAAACAGTGAAAAATTCACCAAAAAAGTTTGGTCAAAAAATGACCAGGGCACTGCTCTTCCCGGATCTGCGCTTGCTGGCGCGGAAAAAGAAGAACTGACGTCAGCGCGCAGGGGCGGCGCCTAAGTACTGCCCGCGACGTCATCCCGGCGATTACGACGCCCGACGACGGACGCGGAGCCGCACGACGCCGCCTACCGACGCGCAAGGGTACTGCTACGCAAAAAACTTTCCGGATCCAGCCTGACGCCTGGGGATATTCTAAGGTAAGGAATCTGTCACTAACGTGTCTCTTTCAGATATACTGTTATGAGTATACAGTTATAGTAGTCCAATACTATTGTTCAGTGCTTAATCGATAACATGAATGTGCTTCACCCAAAGCTTATCTTATAAAGTTACTACTGCACAAAGTCACTACCAGGGTTGCTCGCCTTCACTGCAGGCGCCACACACCACTGTCCACAGACTGGGAAAAGGGAAGGGCAAAGGGGTACAGAGTGCATTATCGTTAGGGAAACAAAGCAAACACAAGGAGATGATGGACGGAGCGCTGAAACTTTTCAGACACTCACCCCCAGTCACAGATCTGGATTGAATCCATCATCATTCTTTAGCTCACTTCGCCACCTCAGTTCAGACCCAGCTATATGCAAATCAGTCTTGACCCTGTGCCTCATGTGAACAGTCCAGCCCGAACTGCCAAGCCAGATCTTCCCTGAACCGGAAACAAGCATCCTAGGACCGGTTTCTGGGTAACACCCTTCATCAGCCAGGCTAGCTTGAATCCAGTGACAAAGTGTGCAAGGGACCCACATCTGGGCATACCCTGCCAACTTAGGGCAAACAAAGCAAACAAAAGGAGATGATGGACGGAGCGCTGAAACTTTTCAGACTCTCACCCCCAGTCACAGATCTGGGTTGAGTCTATCATCATTCTTTAGCTCACTTCGCCAACTCAGTTCAGACCCAGCTATATGCAAATCAGTCTTGATACAAGCTGGAATGGCATGGTGAGCAAAAAAATAATGGATTTAGGCCCAGATTTCTGTATTGGGGTGAATGTATGACATTGTTCTGCATTCTGTCCAACAACTGTTCTTTTTGCAATTGTCACCCCGAGTGGGACGGGTATGCCCAGACGTGGGTCCAGTGCTCTCCATGCCACTGGAGTCCAGCTATCCTGGCTGATGAAGGGTGAAACCCCGAAACCGGTCCTAGGATGCTTGTTTTCAGTCCAGTGAGGACCTGGCTTGGCAGTTCGGGCTGGACTGTTCCCATGAGGCACAGGGTGAAGACTGATTTGCACATGGCTGGGTTCAAACTGGAATGGCATGGTTAGCGAAAAAACGATGGATTTAGGCCCAGATCTCTGTACTGGGTGAATGTATGACATTGTTCTGCATTCTGTCCATCAACTGTTTTTTTTGCATTTGTCACCCCAAGTGAGACGGGTATGCCCAGACGTGGGTCCAGTGCTCTCCATGCCACTGGAGTCAAGCTATCCTGGCTGATGAGGGGTGAAACCCCGAAACCAGTCCTAGGATGCTTGTTTCCAGTCCAGGGAGCACCTGGCTTGGAAGTTCGGGCTGGACTGTTCCCATGAGGCACAGAGTCAAGACTGATTTGCGTATGACTGAGTCAAACTGGAATGGCATGGTGAGCAAAAAAACGATGGATTTAGGCCCAGATCTCTGTACAGGGGTGTTAGACCTGGCATATCTTGGCGTGATTACCCCTGACTTTTTGCCTCTACCTCCTTTGCTTTTAGATGCTTTGGGTACTTTGCCACTGCTGATCAGTGTCAAAGTACAAGTGTTCCCTGTGTAAAGTGTAATGGTAATTGGTTGGCCATGATTGGTATGTTGCCTTACTAGTAAAGTCCCTAGTGATGTGCACTGTGTGCGCCAGGGCTAGTAATGCAAAGGTGCGCGGAGAAGGGAACTCAGGCCTGCAGTGTAGGGCCTGCGCGCAGTTTGCTAAATTAGCATGTTGTCCTGACAAGTGCAACCACTTGTCAGGCCTTACTTTCCCTTTTGCGTACACAGTGGCCACCCCTGTGGTAGGTCCTGGGTAACCCCTGGGCAGGGTGCAGTGTAAGTAAAAGGCAGGACATATACTGAGGTGTGTGTTATGTCCTGACAGTGAAAAACACTCCATTTCGTTTTTCACTGGTGAAAGGCCATCCTGCCCATAGGACAGAATGGGGGAGGCTGGGTATTGTGTTTGTTAGCCTAGTTTCCCATAAGTTTAAAATGGAGAGGTGAAGTTTAGTATGTATGAACTCACAGTGTAATAACACATCTTTCTATGAAAGTAGTTTTGTCACTGTGTTCAGAAACCACTCTTTTAGAAAGTGGCTGAGTTTGTGCTTTAAGCATTTCTGTGTGTATCTGCTGAATGTGGATTGACTGTCTGGATCTGAGAGAGGTGCTGGAGGAGGTCTTGACCCAGGGAGGGGTTGAGATGGCACCAGGCTGACCTGCATCTGGAGAGTAGGCGAGGAAAAGCACCGGGAGGTGAAGAGGCCTGGGTTGCGGCTATAAAACAATTGACCCATCTACTGCTGAGTGATTAAGGATCCAGACCCCCAGTATCAAAGGGAGAAAGGTGACACTGGGAGGGAGACACCCAGAACTGATTTAGGCAGGGGTCAGGGACCCCTGAGCACAACGAACTTCAAAGACATTTAGGGGTATAACTATGAGAGCTCAGACCCCTGAACGTTGGAATAGAAATGGATTGAGACTGAAAAGGATTGGACCCATTTCGTGGTCAAGAGGAACCTCTGCTAAGGAAGGAACAACTGAAGAGACTGCTGGGAAGGACCAACCCTTGCTTCATGATCTGGGGCTGGTCTGCAGTTAGCTGTTTTAATCAAGGAAGAGGCTGTTGGGACTGTGCTTTGTGCGCTGGGTCCCCCTGCTTGAAGAAGACTGTGTTTTGTGCTGTGTCTTGTTACCCCAAGGGCCCGAGGTGAGCTGGCTCCCTGTTTGGAAACACAGGAACATAAAAGTTTCCGGAGAAGTTTCAAGCGACGCGGTGGGCGCGTGTTGTGGCAGCTTGAGACCCTCGGAAGGTGTGCCCTGTGATCTTGGACACACGGAGGAGAAGTGAGACTCGGGCGCGCAGGGTGCGTGTCGGGGTGCGGCTGAAGGCGTTGGTGAAGAGCGCCTGGATATCGGGGCACCGAAGTTGGAGTAAGTCGCAGTGAAGTAGTGTGCGTGCTTTGGTGCAACCTGGGACTGTGGAGGTGATCGGCTGATCATCATGTGCACCGGAAGAAAGTGAGTCTCTGCAGCGCGATGTGCGTGTCTTGATGCCAACTGAGACCGCAGGAAAGAGTGCCTGGTGAGCGTGCACTCGGAGTCGACTTGAAGTCCCATCAGTGTTGTGTGTGGCTTCGTGCTAGAGGAGACCCGGAGGGTGCTGTGGTGAACGTGCACCCGGAGTAACTAATCTCACGCGTGGGGTACGTGTGCCCTGAGGCCGCCTGAGACCTTCCTTACAGTCGCGGCCCGGACCTGCAGCCCCGGAGGAGCTGAGCTGCCAGGCCGAGCAGCTGAGCCCCATTGAGAAAGTTCTACACGGAA
The DNA here is from genome assembly GCA_963921515.1 of Calotriton arnoldi. Lineage (NCBI taxonomy): Eukaryota > Metazoa > Chordata > Amphibia > Caudata > Salamandridae > Calotriton > Calotriton arnoldi. Next base: position 1,046,846 of record CAWUFW010002608.1, read on the forward strand.
GGCCCAGTTCGCTGAAGGAGGAGAGGAGAGTGGGGTCGCGCCCACAGGTAACGTGGATCACTGCGTGGGCGGGGCGCAGGCTCGGAGGGACACTCTCTCGGCCTCTCAGTCCTTCTGGTGGCGTGAGCCTTTGCTTCGGCTCAGATTGGGGTCCGTAGTGCATTCAGGAGTGGCAGTACTGGGGCCATAGTGAGAGCTGTACTTTATATCATCGTTGATACGTGTGGGGGGCAACTGTTATCGAAGAGGCTGACTGTCGTAATACACATTGCCAATATTGCTGCTAACGAACTGCCGGACTGTCTTATGACGCCTGACATTATTTCTGCATAAAGAAGTACACGATTGTAGCGCTACGCATTGCATTATTTCTCCATTGCAAAGTACAGGATTGTAGCGGACCGCATTGCATTATTTCTTTATTGCAAAGTACATGATTGTAGATACGCATTGCATTATTCCTTAATTGCAAAGTACATGATTGTAGCGGTGCGCATTGCATTATTTCTTCATTGCAAAGTACGTGATTGGGGTGTGACGCATTGCATTATTCCTTCAGTGCGCAGTACATGATTGTAGCGGTACGCATTGCATTATTTCTCCCATTGCAAGGTACCGGGGTGTATCGTTACGCATTGTATTATTTCTCCTTTGCCCAGCACAGGATTGTATCGTTACGCAGCGCACTATTGTTTGTCCATTGCAACGTGTGTGATTCTAGCATTGCGACCAACATAGCATTTTGAAAGCGGTGGTTGGGATTTGAACCTACCAGCCAGCCGGAACGAATATTACCCTTTATTACATGTTGGCTTATGTATCGTATGGTCTGATCGTATATCTTTTTACATAAAGTATACTCGTTTTATCAAACTCGTGTGGAGTCCATTTGTGGTGTCACCAGTGGGTTGTTGTTGAGTGTGGTTCCACATACTGTACACTCGTGCCTTGGAGATAGGCCTGGCTGCTCGTGCCAAGCTACTAAGGGGGTGAGCAGTGCTATCTCAAACGGTGTCCTTACTTGGCCTAGCGTTGAGTGAGGAGTCCCGGGTCTCGCATTTGGTGACAGTGGTGCGGGACGGGGACTCCGGCTTCCAACATTTGGTGGCAGCGGTGGGATACGATCCTAACGTAATTGAAACGCGTGTGTGCAAAACCACTCACAGTAATTGGTGTACATCATAAATTGGTCGCAGACCACGACGCAACAACATATTGTTTTGAATTGTTGGTTCTACTGTTGAGTAACCTTTAAACCACACATCATGTCTCAGGAGGGGAGCCAGATAGCCGGTGAGGCTGCGGCTGCAGAATTAGAGTTTAACATTGAGGCATTGTTTACCTACAAGGTTGATCAGTTGAGGAAATTCTGCAGAGCTTTGGGATGTCCCATGAAGGGTAGCGCCAAGAAGGAGGAGCTGCAAGTGGCCTTGAGGGCCTGGTGGGAAGCCAAAGAGGCTCAGGAGGCGGGTGATGTTAAGGTGGATGAGGATGACCCAGGGAAGGATTTGGTCCACAAGATTTGCGCCAGTGGAGGGACCAGCCGCAGGGGCTGGTAGTAGCCATTCAGGGAGGAGTTTTTCACCAGAGGAGTTGGAGGAAAACCAAAGGGTCAGACTGCATGAGTTGGAGGTGTTAAAACTTAAAACTCAAGCAGAGGAGAGCAGGAACGCTCTCGCGTTGGAAGAGAAACGGATTATCTTCGCTCATGAGTTAAGCATGAGGGAACTGGACATTAAGGGTAGACAAGCCGAGCCCAGTTCGAATGGTGGCAGCGCACCACCAGTGCCAGTAGGGAAGGTGTACATTCCCAAGGATTTAGTGCGAGATTACCAGAGGGGTGATGACATTTATGCGTGGTTCACGGCATATGAGATCTCACTAAGGATGAATGAGGTGCCTGAAAAGCATTGGGGGCGGGCCTATGGAAACACTTTGAGGCTTCGGGGAGGGACGTTCTATCACCTTTAGAGAGGGCGGGAACCCTGACCTACGCCAACATGAGGGAGGCTTTATGCCTCCAGTATGGGCTCACTCCTGAACAATACCGGCAGAAGTTCATGACCTCCAAGAAACTAGAATCCCGTACTTGGGTAGAATGTGTGAATGAGTACACACGGGCACTGGATGGTTGGATGCTGGGCAGCAAGATCAATGATTTTAAGGGCTTATGCAATTTAATCAGTTGGGAGCACTTGAGTAGTCTGTGTTCCAGAGTTGCGCCAGCATCTATTGGATAGTAAGCTGACTGATCCCAGAAAGCTTGCTGAGGAGGCGGACCACTGGACTAGTACCCGGGTCCACAAGGGGATTGGGAGTACCACTGCCAAGAGTATGCAGGGTCCCCCGCCAAAGGTGGGGGAGGACAAGGGTAACCACAAGGAGTCCTCTAAAGGGCCCCAAGGTAGTTCCCCCAAGAAAGGGTCTCAGTCCCCCAAGGCCAAGAGGGCCTGGGCCTTCAAGGGCAAGAAGGAGCCCCGAGGTCCTCCTATGTGTTACTTCTGTAAATAAGTGGGTCATATTTCCCCTAAATGCCCCAAAAAGTCATCTGCACCCACTGGTGCTCCAACACCTGGTTTAGCGAGTGTAGCGTTGGGGGAGGAATGGAGTCCTTTGAATGGGGAGGAGCAAGCAGTTATGACCCTGGTCTCCTTAGGAGATCGAGAGATGGTCCAGGAAATCCCTCTGCCTGAGTACACTAAAAAGTACAGGCAGTGGGTGACCATCAATGGACGGAGGGTGGAGGCTCTGAGAGACACCGGAGCCAGTTTGACATCTGTCAGGTGTCAGTGGGTGTCTGAAGAGCAGGTAATTCCCGATGTGCTTCACCCTGTAATGTCAGCAGACAATTCAGTGCGCCTCTGCAAGGTGGCGCTGGTTCCCTTTGAATGGGGAGGGGTCTCAGGTTCCTTGAAGGTTGTTGTAAGTCCGTCCATGCCTGTAGACTGTCTGCTAGGGAATGACCTGGAGAGTTCCTCCTGGAAGGAGGTGGAGCGCCAGGCGCATTTGGAGATGTTGGGTCTACCTGAGTGGGCGTGTGTGACCACTCGGTCTATGGTAGCCAGTAAAGGTATTAAAGAGAACCTGGGGCCTGAAACAGTGGCCCAGGTGCCTGCCAGGAAGAGAAGAGGCAGGGGGCGCGGGAAACCGGCCCCCACAGTTCCCACGGTCCAGGAGGAGGCACCCTTTGAGGGGGATGCCCTGGAGCCTACTGGGGAACAAGTGGCTGAACTGGGGGACCTACCCGGGCTGACCGAATGGCAGCAGGAAGGGGGGCCCTCCAGGAGGAATTCTGTGAGGAACAGAAGAAGTGCCCTTCTCTTGTAGGTTTGCGGCAGCAGGCAACAAACCAGGCAGCAGGTGATCAGTCGGGATCACACTTGATTTACTGGGAGAACGATCTGCTGTATAGTGAGCCAAAGGTGGCTGAGCCTGGGTCAGCCTGGGCGCTGGTGGTACCCCAGCGCTTCACAGCCTTCCTATTGGGGTTGGCTCATGATGTACCTTTGGCGGGACATTTGGGGCAGGACAAGACCTTTGAGCGGCTTGTCACCCACTTTTACTGGCCCCAGATGCGCAAGAGTTCTGATACTCATTGCAGGACCTGTCAGACTTGTCAGGCGAGTGGTAAGAGTGGAAGGAAGCGAAAGGCTCCCCTCCAACCTTTCCCTGTAGTCAGCACACCCTTTGCGAGGGTGGGCATTGACATTGTGGGGCCTCTGGATCCCAAGAACGCCATGGGCAACAGGTTCATCCTGGTCTTGGTGGACCATGCCACCCGGTACCCGGAAGCCATCCCTCTCCGGACGGTGACAGCCGCCGTGGTGGGCCGTGCACTGATGGGGATTTTCTCCCATGTGGGGTTCCCCAGAGAGGTGGTGTCCGACAGGGGTACTAATTTCATATCGAGGTATATGAAATCTCTGTGGAAAGAGTGCGGTGTAACTTATAAGTTCACCACACCTTACCACCCCCAGGGTAATGGTCTGGTTGAGAGGTTTAACCGGATCTTGAAGGGCATGATTATGGGTCTGGAGGAACCCATGAGGCGTAAGTGGGACGTCCTCTTGCCATGCTTGCTGTTTGCATATAGGGAGGTGCCACAGAAGTCATTGGGGTTCAGTCCCTTTGAGCTCCTGTATGGGCACCCGGTCAGAGGACCCCTGAGTTTGGTGAAGGAGGGCTGGGAGAAGGCTCCTAGTAAACCCCCCCAGGATGTATACAGCTACATGCTGGCCTTCAGGAACCAAACTAGGCGTTTCAGGCAGCTCACCTAGGCGACCCTGGAAGCCAGCCAGGAGGATATGAAACGGTGGTACGACCAGAATGCCACTCTGGTCGAGTTTCAACCTGGGCAGAAAGTGTGGGTGATGGCGCCAGTGGAGCCTTGTGCTCTCCAGGACAAGTGGAATGGGCCTTATGAGGTGGTGAAGCGCAGGAGCGAAGTGACCTACCTGGTGGACTTACGGTCTCCTAGGAATCCTTTGAGGGTTCTCCATGTGAACCGCCTCAAACCACACTTTGAGAGGTCTGAGGTGACCATGCTCTTGGCTACAGATGACGGGCGGAAGAGGAGAGTGAACCTCTTCCTGACCTCCTGTCAGCCAAGGAGAAGGATGGGTCAGTGGTTGGGGTGTACCTCTCGTCTACCCTGACCCCGGAACAGCAGAGGGACTGTCGCCAGGTATTGGGTCTGTTCTCCCTGACCCCAGGAGTCACCCATTGGTGCGTCCATGATGTGGACACTGGAGACAGTCTGCATGTAAAACAAAAATTTTACAGGGTAGCTGATAAGGTCAGGGCCAGCATCAAGGAGGAGGTTTCCAAGATGCTGGTGCTAGGGGGGATTGAGCCATCAAGCAGCCCCTGGGCCAGCCCAGTGGTCCTTGTGCCAAAAGCTGCTGTGCCGGGTGCCACTCCCGAACTTCGGTTCTGTGTGGATTACCGTGGGCTCAATGCGGTCACTAAGAGTGACGCGCACCCCATCCCCAGAACTGATGAGCTCGTGGATCGGCTGTGAGCTGCCCGGTACCTCAGTACATTTGATTTGACATCTGGGTACTGGCAGATTGCCTTGACCGAGGGGGCCAAGGAGAGGTCAGCGTTCTCAACGCCAGAGGGGCACTACCAGTTCAGGGTTATGCCCTTTGGGTTGAAGAACGCCCCTGCCACCTTCTAGAGACTGGTTAACCAGGTGCTGAGCGGGCTGGAGGAATTCAGCGCCGCTTACCTGGACGACAATGCAGTGTTCAGCTCTGGTTGGGAGGAACATTTGCAACACCTCTGTGAAGTATTGAAGGCCTTGCAGAGGGCGGGCCTAACTATCAAGGCAAGTAAGTGCCAGATAGGGCAGGGTTCCGTGGTGTACTTGGGACACCTGGTGGGGAGCGGCCAGGTGGAGCCCCTACAGGCAAAGATTGATACCATCCTGGCTTGGGAACCCCCCCCCCCAAGACCCAGACAGGAGTGAGGGCCTTTCTAGGACTCACTGGGTATTACAGACGGTTCGTGAAGGGGTATGGCACCCTCGTTGCCCCCTTGACAGAACTGACGTCCAAGAAACAGCCCAAGAAGGTGGTCTGGACTGATGCCTGCCAGACCGCCTTTGATGCCCTGAAAACTGCCATGTGCACCGCCCCCGTGTTACGGGCGCCGGATTTCTCCAGAGAGTTTATAGTGCACACATCCACGCCCCCCCAGGGGGCACGCCCCACAGTTTGAAGACCGCTGCCCTAAAGGGTATGATCATGGGACTCCCAGAAAAGCCGACGTGAAAATGGGATGCCTTACTACCTTGTCTTCTCTTTGCCTTCAGAGGGGGGTGGGCTACAGCCCATTTTAACTTCTGTTTTGACATTGTTAGGGGCCCACTGTGTCTGATTCAGGAGGGATGGGAGCAGCCTCTCAAACCCCTGAAGCATGACATAGAGGACTATGTACTTGGCTTGCGTTCTCGTATGGCTGAGTACATGAAGAATGCCAGCAAAAAAACGATGGATTTAGGCCCAGATCTTTGTACTGGGGTGAATGTATGACATTGTTCTGCATTCTGTCCATCAATTGTTGTTTTTGCATTTGTCACCCAGAGTGGGACGGGTATGCCCAGACGTGGGTCCCGTGCTCTCCATGCCACTGGAGTCAAGCTATCCTGGCTGATGAGGGCTGAAAGCCCGAAACTAGTCCTAGGATGCTTGTTTCCAGTCCAGGGAGGACCTTGCCTGGCAGTTCGGGCTCGACTGTTCCCATTGGGCGCAGGGTCAAGACTGATTTGCATATGGATGGGTCCAAACTGGAATGGCATGGTGAGCAAAAAAACGATGGATTTAGGCCCAGATCTTTGTACTGGGGTGAATGTATGACATTGTTCTGCATTCTGTCCATCAATTGTTGTTTTTGCATTTGTCACCCAGAGTGGGACGGGTATGCCCAGACGTGGGTCCCGTGCTCTCCATGCCACTGGAGTCAAGCTATCCTGGCTGATGAGGGCTGAAAGCCCGAAACCGGTCCTAGGATGCTTGTTTCCAGTCCAGGGAGGACCTGGCCTGGCAGTTCGGGCTGGAATGTTCCCATTGGGTGCAGGGTCAAGACTGATTTGCATATGGCTGGGTCCAAACTGGAATGGCATGGTGAGCAAAAAACGATGGATTTAGGCCCAGATCTTTGTACTGGGGTGAATGTATGACATTGTTCTGCATTCTGTCCATCAATTGTTGTTTTTGCATTTGTCACCCCGAGTGGGACGGGTATGCCCAGACGTGGGTCCCGTGCTCTCCATGCCACTGGAGTCAAGCTATCCTGGCTGATGAGGGCTGAAAGCCCGAAACCAGTCCTAGGATGCTTGTTTCCAGTCCAGGGAGGACCTTGCCTGGCAGTTCGGGCTCGACTGTTCCCATTGGGCGCAGGATCAAGACTGATTTGCATATGGCTGGGTCCAAACTGGAATGGCATGGTGAGCAAAAAAACGATGGATTTAGGCCCAGATCTTTGTACTGGGGTGAATGTATGACATTGTTCTGCATTCTGTCCATCAATTGTTGTTTTTGCATTTGTCACCCAGAGTGGGACGGGTATGCCCAGACGTGGGTCCCGTGCTCTCCATGCCACTGGAGTCAAGCTATCCTGGCTGATGAGGGCTGAAAGCCCGAAACCGGTCCTAGGATGCTTGTTTCCGGTCCAGGGAGGACCTGGCCTGGCAGTTCGGGCTGGAATGTTCCCATTGGGCGCAGGGTCAAGACTGATTTGCATATGGCTGGGTCCAAACTGGAATGGCTTGGTGAGCAAAAAAACGATGGATTTAGGCCCAGATCTTTGTACTGGGGTGAATGTATGACATTGTTCTGCATTCTGTCCATCAATTGTTGTTTTTGCATTTGTCACCCCGAGTGGGACGGGTATGCCCAGACGTGGGTCCCGTGCTCTCCATGCCACTGGAGTCAAGCTATCCTGGCTGATGAGGGCTGAAAGCCCGAATCCAGACCTAGGATGCTTGTTTCCAGTCCAGGGAGGACCTTGCCTGGCAGTTCGGGCTCGACTGTTCCCATTGGGCGCAGGGTCAAGACTGATTTGCATATGGCTGGGTCCAAACTGGAATGGCATGGTGAGCAAAAAAACGATGGATTTAGGCCCAGATCTTTGTACTGGGGTGAATGTATGACATTGTTCTGCATTCTGTCCATCAATTGTTGTTTTTGCATTTGACAGATGCTTCAGAGCATGGGGTGGGAGCAGTACTCTCCCAATTGAACAATGAGGGCTTGGACCAACCCGTAGCTTTCATTAGCAGAAGGCTACTTCCCAGGGAACAGAGGTGGAGTGCAATTGAAAGGGAGGCTTTTGCTGTGGTCTGGGCGCTGAAGAAGCTGCGGCCCTACTTGTTTGGGACCCACTTCTTGGTTCAGACCGACCACCGGCCCCTCAGATGGTTGATGCAGATGAGGGGTGAGAACCCAAAGCTGTTGAGGTGGTCCATCTCCCTACAGGGGATGGACTTCACAGTGGAACACCGTCCGGGAACAGAACACGCCAATGCTGATGGTCTGTCCAGATTTTTCCGCCTTAGTGATGAGAACTCCAATGAGGGTGGGTAGTTCCCCCCACTTTTCAGCTGGAGGGGACGCGTGTTAGACCTGGCATATCTTGGCATGATTACCCCTGACTTTTTGCCTCTACCTCCTTTGCTTTTAGATGCTTTGGGTACTTTGCCACTGCTGATCAGTGTCAAAGTACAAGTGTTCCCTGTGTAAAGTGTAATGGTAATTGGTTGGCCATGATTGGTATGTTGCCTTACTAGTAAAGTCCCTAGTGATGTGCACTGTGTGTGACAGGGCTAGTAATGCAAAGGTGCGCGGAGAAGGAACTCAGGCCTGCAGTGTAGGGCCTGCGCGCAGTTTGCTAAATTAGCATGTTGTCCTGGCAAGTGCAACCACTTGTCAGGCCTTACTTTCCCTTTTGCGTACACAGTGGGCACCCCTGTGGTAGGTCCCGGGTAACCCCTGGGCAGGGTGCAGTGTAAGTAAAAGGCAGGACATATACTGAGGTGTGTGTTATGTCCTGACAGTGAAAAACACTCCATTTCGTTTTTCACTGGTGAAAGGCCATCCTGCCCATAGGACAGAATGGGGGAGGCTGGGTATTGTGTTTGTTAGCCTAGTTTCCCATAAGTTTAAAATGGTGAGGTGAAGTTTAGTATGTATGAACTCACAGTGTCATAACACATCTTTCTATGAAAGTGGTTTTGTCACTGTGTGTTCAGAAACCACTCTTTTAGAAAGTGGCTGAGTTTGTGCTTTAAGCATTTCTGTGTGTCTCTGCTGAATGTGGATTGACTGTCTGGATCTGAGAGGGGAGCTGGGGGAGGTCTTGACCCAGGGAGGGGTTGAGATGGCACCAGGCTGACCTGCAACTGGAGAGTAGGCGAGGAAAAGCACCGGGAGGTGAAGAGGCCTGGGTTGCGGCTATAAAACAATTGACCCATCTACTGCTGAGTGATTAAGGATCCAGACCCCCAGTATCAAAGGGAGAAAGGTGACACTGGGAGGGAGACACCCAGAACTGATTTAGGCAGGGGTCAGGGACCCCTGAGCACAACGAACTTCAAAGACATTTATGGGTATAACTATGAGAGCTGAGACCCCTGAACGTTGGAATAGAAATAGATTGAGACTGAAAAGGCTTGGAATCATTTTGTGGTCAAGAGGAACCTCTGCTAAGGAAGGAACAACTGAAGAGACTGCTGGGAAGGACCAACCCTTGCTTCGTGATCTGGGGCTGGTCTGCAGTTAGCTATTTTAACCAAGGAAGAGGCTGTTGGGACTGTGCTTTGTGCGCTGGGTCCCCCTGCTTGAAGACTGTGCTTTGTGCTGTGTCTTGTTACCCCAAGGGCCCGAGGTGAGCTGGCTCCCTGTTTGGAAACACAGGAACATAAAAGTTTCCGGAGAAGTTTCAAGCGACGCGGTGGGCGCGTGTTGTGGCAGCTTGAGACCCTCGGAAGGTGTGCCCTGTGATCTTGGACACACGGAGAAGTGAGACTCGGGCGCACAGGGTGCGTGTCGGGGTGCACCGGAGGTGCTGGTGAAGAGCGCCTGGTCATCGAGTGCACCGGAGGAGAAGTGAGACTCGGACACAGTGAGCGTGTCGGGGTGCGGCCGAAGGCATTGGTGAAGAGCGCCTGGATATCGGGGCACCGAAGTTGGAGTAAGTCGCAGTGAAGTAGTGTGCGTGCTTTGGTGCAACCTGGGACTGTGGAGGTGATCGGCTGATCATCGTGTGCACCGGAAGAAAGTGAGTCTCTGCAGCGCGGTGTGCGTGTCTTGGTGCCAACTGAGACCGCAGGAAGGAGTGCCTGGTGAGCGTGCACTCGGAGTCGACGTGAAGTCCCATCAGTGTTGTGTGTGTGGCTTCGTGCCAGAGGAGACCCGGAGGGTGCTGTGGTGAACGTGCACCCTGAGTAACGTAATCTCAGGGGCGTGGGGTACGTGCGGCCGCCTGAGACCTTCCTAACAGTCGCCGCCCGGACCGGCAGCCCCGGAGGGGCTGAGCTGCCAGGCTGAGGCGCTGAGCCCCATTGAGAAAGTTCTACACGGAAGGCCCAGTTCGCTGAAGGAGGAGAGGAGAGTGGGGTCGCGCCCCCAGGTAACGTGGATCACTGCCTGGGCGGGGCACGGGCTCGGAGGGACACTCTCTCGGCCTCTCAGTCCTTCTGGCGGCGCGAGCCTTTGCTTCGGCTCAGATTGGGGCCCGTACTGCATTCAGGAGTGGCAGTACTGGGGCCAGAGTGAGAAGCTGTACTTGTTATCGAAGAGTCTGACTGTTGTAATACACATTGCCAATACTGCTGCTAACGAACTGACGGACTGTCTTATGACGCCTGACATTATTTCTGCATAACGAAGTACACGATTGTAGCACTACACATTGCATTATTTCTCCATTGCAAAGTACAGGATTGTAGCGGCCTGCATTGCATTATTCCTTAATTGCAAAGTACATGATTGTAGCGGTGCGCATTACATTATTTCTTCATTGCAAAGTACGTGATTGGGGTGTGACGCATTGCATTATTCCTTCAGTGCGCAGTACATGATTGTAGCAGTACGCATTGCATTATTTCTCCCATTGCAAGGTACCGGGGTGTATCGTTATGCATTGTATTATTTCTCCTTTGCCCAGCACAGGATTGTATCGTTACGCAGCACATTATTGTTTGTCCATTGCAACGTGTGTGATTCTAGCATTGCGACCAGCATAGCATTTTGAAAGCGGTGGTTGGGATTTGAACCTACCAGCCAGCCGGAACGAATATTACCCTTTATTACATGTTGGCTTATGTATCGTGTGGTCTGATCGTATATCTTTTTACATAAAGTATACTCGTTTTATCAAACTCGTGTGGAGTCCATTTGTGGTGTCACCAGTGGGTTGTTGTGTGTGTGGTTGCACATACTGTACACTCGTGCCTTGGAGATGGGCCTGGCTGCTCGTGCCAAGCTACTAAGGGAGTGAGCAGGGCTATCTCAAACGGTGTCCTTACTTGGCCTAGCGTTGAGTGAGGAGTCCCGGGTCTCGAATTTGGTGACAGTGGTGCGGGACGGGGACTCCGGCTTCCAACATGAGGTGAATGTATGACATTGTTCTGCATTCTGTCCATTAACTGTTCTTTTTGCATTTATTGTTAGGGAAGACATCATTATGTTCATATTAAACTACTTCGTATTTTACGTGACAAATATGAAACACAATTGAGGAAAATATGGTCTGAAACCTTACGTATATCAAATCGAGATATACTTGTCAACAAAAGGTCTGGAACTCAACCCTAAAGCAACGTTTATTAAAAATAGAGCACAGCATTTCCTACAATAAACATCTTGCTCAGTTGCTCCTCCAAGCAATACATTTTAGAAAATCAATCATAAGTGAAGTTGCCTTTTCGACCTTGGTTCTCACCTCACAGAAACATTTTGTATTCATTACATTATGAATTTTAGAGTGAAGTTTTCTAAACTGTATTTTGCAAACAGGAATATTGTGGAAGAACAGCATTGCAAGCCTTTCACTGTAGTGCATTTGAATGGAATTTTTAAGAGTAAGGTTAAAGATGGTGAAAAATGTCTAATTAAAATGAGTTTACTTTGTCCAAATGAGTGACATTTATTTCCAAAATGGGTGATGCTTGTAGGAGTCACTCATTTCATTGTTCGGTTACAAATACATTATTGCTGATGTTCTGTATGTTTTTCTGACAGTTATGTCGCTTGTTAAGTTGAACGCCATCTGCTTTTTATAATTATTTTAGGTTGTACAACTGCTAACATAAGTAAAGGTTTGCAAAGCTATCTTGCTGTGCTTACAAACATAACAATCTCTTGAAAACTTTATAAAACTAAACGGAAACACCAACACTTGTCAGAAGTCTGCTACTGTGCCACAAAGGGCATGCATTGATTGGTTGTTACCTAGAACTAATAATCTGCTACGAACTACAGCACAATTTTGAAATTTGATGAATTCTTTATTCAGCTCTTGATACAGAAATGGGTAGCAAGATTAATTGTGCTGCTAAATTGTGGCAACTGTCGCTAAACATCGCCACTAACTGTGCTTGGCTCTTGGATGATAACCCTTTTTAACTATATATTAATTTTATTTGTTTTAAGTAGTTTACAATATTTAAGCAACTTTAGAAGTCTGCAAGCAATACACATTGGTTGTTACCACTTCTAATCTAGAAGTCAGGTTTGAGAAACAACACGTCCTTAATTGACAATGTCCAAACTCACATCAAGACCTGCTTGTATGCTTCAGCTTTCTGCATCTGTTTCTCTAAATGATGCTTACCCTTCTACTGCTTCAGCTCCCTCAAGAATAAACCTAATAATGTTATAAAATGACGTCTTGATCATTTATCATGCAAACTATCTTTAATTCTCTTAGCTGGGTTAGAGGGATTTGCTACAATATTAAAGTACAAATATTGACTGTCCTTAATCTCATGAACATCCCATTAATAGTATTTAGTCTTCATTTCCTGGGTACATGTAATGCCATTTAACTAAGAACTTACAAGTAAATGTTATGTGCCAATTGGGTGTAAGCCGATTTCACCACGTTTAAAGGAGAGAGCACAAGCACTTTAGCAATGGTTAGCAGTGGTAAAGTGCAAAGAGTCCTAAAGCCACCAAAAACGGGTTAAAAAAACAGGAGTGCGAAGTTTGGGGATGACCCTGCAGAAAGGGCTAAGTCCAACGGCTGACATTTGCGCTTGTATGTTCGAACCATGTATGCATCTACCACGCATGCCTTTACAACGCGGTCGAAACCACAAATGCATACAACGCATTACTTTACCACACGATTCGTTACAACTCCAGTCTGCGCAACAATAGGACTTAAAAGTCCATCAGTCCAACAACGCTTTCTTTAAGGTAAGTCGTTGTTACCACTTGTGTGGTAAAGGAATGCGTAGAAAAGTGGATGACTGCAAAAGAGCCTCCTTAGTCTAAAAGTTGCCCGAGTTCTTTACTCATGACCAAACGTGCAGTTTCAGTGCTATGCTGAGGTCTGAACCCCATCTGAGTGGAGTGGAGGAGTTTGTTAGATTCCAGGAAAAGGGAGAGATGTTGACTAACATGTTGTTCCATGAGCTTAGACACTCCCGGCAGTAGGGAGATAGGTCTATACTTTTCCAGACACAAAGGGTCTAGGCTTGGCTTTTTCAGTAGCGGCTTTACCACTTCGTGTTTCCATTGCTGGGGAACAGAACCAGAAGACAGCAATAGATTCAGTGTTTCTAGCAGGACAGGAAAGATGCTCTCTGAGCCATGTTCTAAAATACAGAGGGGGGCTGGGTCAAGGGGGAACCTGACCTAACTAGGCTAAATAAAGCCAAAAGCTGGTTGGGGGTGATGGCAGGAGAGGCCGAAAGGCCTTGTTCTGGGCAACCCACAGGTTGACTGCCTGTAGGCACTTCAGTCTCCTTTGTCCTGTCAGGAAAGGAGGAAATATCTATGATTCTCTTTAAAAAGAAGGAGGCCACTTTGTTGCAGCAAGCAACCATCGGTTCTGGAAGTCTGTTTTAACCTCCACAAGCAATTTCAGATTTTGAAAAATTTCTATGGTTGATTTGAAGACCTTCTCTATTTTGGTGGTGTAATAAGAGGCTTGTGTGGTTTTGATCTCAGAATGATAATTCCTGACTGCATCCCTATACTCAAGCTTACTAGGTTTGTCATAGTATTGCCTTAATTTTCTCTCTAGTCTTTTGCACATCTTCTTAAGTGATAACAGGTGAGGGGTAAACCAAGGAGATTGTTTACTTTGCTGTACACTTCTACGCATCTTCACCAGAATGACATGGTCCAGGGAGTTGTTAATCTAATTTAAAAATTTGGAATTTGCTACAGGTATATGCTCACCTAAATCTGTCTTGGACCTACTGAGGATGTCTTTCAAGTCCTCACTGTCTAATTTGGACCAGCAGCTGTCCTTCCTCATAGTCCAAAATGGACCACTAGTAGAGGAGGGAGGATACAAGGTAATTGTAATCACATAGTGGTCTGACCATATAACTCGTAAGGGTTGTAGTACCTGTAGATTGGGATGTTGCTAAATACCAGATCAATAGTATGCCCTGTCTCATGGGTCAGGCCCCTGGCCTTCTGTTCAAACTGTAGGGAGGCAAGGCCCTGAAGTAGGCTATTGGAGGCACCACTAGTGGAGTCCTCAGCATGGATGTTAAAATCTCCCAGCAAGGAGAAAATGGTGTTATTGAGAGCCAAGTCTGCGACTATATCAGGGAGTGTATTGAGGAAAAAAGTAGGAGAGCCGAGTGGCCTATAAAGCAGAGCCCCAGAAAAGGTAAAAGTCGGTGTAAGATTGCGAAAGACAAACATTTGCAATCCTGAAGAGTAGAAGGAGTGAAAACGTCCCACAAATTGTCTTTCAGAATAATAGCGATCCCTCCCACCTCCCTTGTTTTTGCGATTTCGCAGAGAGATAAGGTATCCTGGGGCATGGTTTGGATTTTGTCAGGCTCGGAACCCTCATGTAGCCATGTCTCCGTAAGAAACAGGATGTCTGACCTGTTATCCTGGATAAAAGAGAAGACATCAAGTCTGTGGCAGCCCAAAGAACTACAGTTAATCAGGAACAGACGCAACCCTGTCTGCTCTTCGGACCCCTCAATCTGCCTAAGGAGAGGCTGAGGGTCAAACGTGCATGTTTTACAGAACAGCTCCGAGGCGTTGGGATCTATTGCATGAAGGCAGGAGCTATTTACACTAGCCTGCAGGGTCCGTAGTTGTGTGGATGTGTAGCTGATGGTTTTTTGTACCAAACGGGCATGGGTCCTGGCCCCTGGTCCAACCCGGGCACGGACGGGTGCAGACGGACTTGCCTTTGGCATGCCAGTGGTGCGTCCACACCACGGTCATCATCTTATAGAAGCCGTGCTAAAAAGCAACCAAAGTGCCTACCAAGATGGCGACTCTAGTTTGCTAAGGCCTGAAGTGCAATAGTGCACAAAATGGTTCCGACTTGTTCCCCCCAGGGCACACGGAGTCAATTCAGTCACCTTAGGCGATTATACATAAAACTGATTTTGATTGTCGCACCACAGCAAGCCCGCTAACCGATTGTGAAAGCCTTGCCTTTGCAATTCGTATTTCCTACGTCTGTACATTTTCGGGGATTTTGATCTATCGACCCCCAGGACCCCTCAATCAATTTAATAAAGCACTCCTTGAGACAGCAGCCAATCTGGCTAGTGCCAGCGCTAACTTCACGCTGCTAGGGGACTCAAACCTCCATATTGAGGACATCCTACAAACAGATGTATGTGAGTTAACTGACGGTTTAGGTACGTTCCAACTTATGTAAAAAGTAAGGGGCCCCACCCACACCAAAGGCCACTTACTGGACCCCATTTTCTCCAACTTCGAGAATCTCTCAGCCGGAGACCCCATTAGGCTGCCTTGGTCTGACCATTTTTTAATTCCTCTCACCTGGGTTCTGCAAGCTACTTCCACAGCAACCATGGGAAATAGGGAATACTCACGTACATGGTCCAAATTACCAATTGAGTCATGGGTATCGGCTCTGGAAAATTCCAGACCTACCTCTGACCCTGATCCTGTCAAAGCGTACAACAAATTTAACAACTGGGTGGAATCATCACTGAATACTGTCCTCCCAAATAAAAGGACATACAACAAGGCAGAAACCAAGCGAAACCCGTGGTACTCCTCGAAACTCCGTGAACTTAAGAAGATTTGTAAGAGAGCTGAAAGGACATGGAGGAAGGATTTTTCTGCCAATCAAACTAATCTATAGAGAGGCCATAAAAACCTATAAATCTGAAATATAATCGGCCCAAACTTTATACTACGAAGAGAAAATTTTAGCAGCTGCTAATTTCCCACGCGGAATTTTTCGCATAGCTAAGGGATTGCTTACCATCCCCTCCCCCGCATCGTTTCTGAAAACATTTTAGCGAGCTGTAATGCCATGGCAGAATTCTTCTCCAGTAAAATCCAAACCATTTATTCCTCTTTCCCTCAAATAACAACTCAATTAAATATTGGAGAGCAGGAGAACTTGGACAAAGTGAGAGCTGGCATAATGGAGGAAATTCCTCCACTTAACCCGTCCACTTTGCTAGAGATCATGAGCAAACTGAAATCTGGTTCCCCCTTGACCCTGCCCCTCCCAATATCTTAAATCTGGCCTCTGAAACCCTATCTCCAGTAATCCTCAACTTGATTAATGCCTCCTTTTCCTCAGGGATGGTCCCCCCACTGTGGAAACGGGCTATGGTTAAAGCCCTTTTGAAAAAACCAACCCTGGAACCGGAGGTGTGGAGCAATTATCGCCCTATCTCCTTGCTGCCCGCTATCAGTAAGATTGCTGAGAAACATGTGAACTCTGTACTGTCTTCCTTCTTGGAGAATAATAATTGTCTCCACCCCTCCCAGATGGGGTTCAGACCTCAACAGGGTACTGAGACGGCTCTCCTGGTGGTAGTGGAAGAGGCTAGAAAGATCTTAGACGCCGGAGGCTGTGTGGCCATTATTCTTTTGGACCTGAGCACGGCCTTCGACACGGTCAATTATCAGCTGCTGATAAAAAGGCTAAGTGAGGTGGGAATTGCCGGGACCATGCTTAACTGGCTGCAGTCGTTCTTAGAAGATCGATTCTTTGAAGTTTTTGAAGACGGAATTTCCTCTACGCCTATACCTCTTAACTGTAGGGTTCCCCAGGGTCTTCCCTGAGCCCCACACTTTTTAACGTTTATTTGAGGCCTTTGGCAGAGGTGGTGCTACCTTTTGGAATCCAGATCGTCACTTATGCTGATGACACCCAGTTGGTTGTTTCTTTCAACCAACGGGACTCTACCTGCGCTGGTCTCGCCCTCTGTTTGGACAAAGTATCAAGATGGATGGAAGACTCATTCTTGAAACTTAATGGGTCAAAAACTGAGCTAATGCTCCTAGGGAATAAAGAAATGGTAAATATTGGGCTACTCTGGCCTAGCTCTCTTGGTCCCACCCCCCTCCCTAAAGACCAAATAAAGAGTCTGGGTGTTTGGCTCGACCGGAACCTTGATTTTAAAGAGCAATGGCATAAAGTAGCAGCAAGCTGCTATGGGATCCTGCGTATGATCCGTAAAGTGCTCCCACTACTTCCTTTCCCTGCAAGTAGAGTTTTAGTTCAGGCCCTCATCCTGTCCCGTCTTGACTATGCTAATGTCCTATATCTCGGAGCCCCCTGCGCCTCGATAAGGAAGCTACAAATTGTTCAAAACTGCGCTGCGTGCATGATTATGAACATCCCAAAGCGCTCCGCGGCTAAACCAGCTTTAGCATCCTTACACTGGCTTCCTATTCGTGAGCGTACTCAGTTCAAAGCATTATGCATAGCACACAGGGCACTCTCAGGTAAGGGATCTTTGGCTATTCAGTCCCTTGTCCAACTGTACCGCCCAAATAGGGTCCTGAGGTCGGAAACCAAACACCTTCTGTCAACACCAAGAATAATGAGAGCACGCAGTGGTGGCCGCCTCTTCACTTATAATGTGGCTGAAATCTGGAACAGTCTGCCCCTGCAGATCCGTGCCCAACCTAACTACCTTATTTTCCGGAGACAGATTAAAACATTACTCTTTCCTTAAATTATGGCTCATAGTTCAGTGTGTACGCAGGCAATAGCGCGGGATGCCTATGGGTAACCAGGCGCTTTAGAAATACTGTTTCATTCATTCACTTTGCAGCAAATTCAATTCCCCATAATAAAATCAACACTTTTAAAACTTAAAAAAAAAACTCCCAGCATCAAAAGCAGCGCACAAGCAGGGTCAAGGTTCAGGGCGCCACTATCGTCATGTTATAGAGGCGGTGAGAAAAAGCAACTAGAGCACCTAACAAGATGGCGACTTTAGTTTGCTAAGGCCTAAAGTGCAACAGTGCAAAAAATGGTTCCCACTTGTTCCCCCAGGGCCCACAGAGTCAATTCAGTCGCTTTGCAGCAAAAAATTAAATGGAATTCCCCACAATAAAATCAACACTGTAAAACTTCCCCAGGATCAAGAGCAGCGTACCAGCAGGGTCGCGGTTCAGAGCTGTGCCCGTTAGATGGACATTATAGCATAATTGCTTCCCTGGGAACATAATCCCATCAATACACTGTTGTATCCTGGGTGCACAGTAGTACAATTCTTGCAAGAGCTAAAAAGGTAGCCCTAAACTGAGACTTATGCGTATCAGAGGGACTCTGCTAGTGGGCTAGCGCTACTGCAATGCATTTGCTTAAACAAAACACAAAGGCTAAATGTCTGAACTCAAGAGATGACCCCAAAATAATCAGGCACTGCTTGGAAAAATCAATTTTTAGCACTTGTTTGAAGCAAGAGCTTTCAGGCTTTATTAAAATTAGGAAGATAATGATGGCTCAGATTTGCTTATAAAAGAAAGTGTCTGTCGACACTAAATAAAAGGGGCTTCACACAATCTACCTTGACGAGAAATGACCATGAATTCTTACCTTTAGATGAAAGAAAGACCTAAACAAATAGTAGTCTAATTGTACCTGCATTGCATGTATTCTATGTAGTAGCCAAACAAACACAGTTTGAGAAAATATAAATCTCAAATGAATAGAACACACCAGATTGTAGAGTGGGCAAAGTGGATAATTAATCACTTATAAACTATCCAGGGTTAAGCCACAAAAGGGTAAATAGTCCCACTAAATATTTAACCAGGCCAGGAAAACACCTAAATATACACAAGATACAGAGTGACTGAACAATTACAGTATCAAAAAATCAACCTTTAAAAGAAAGCATCAAAGAAGAAAAAAATCCCTTGAAAACCTTGGAGTCACTAGTTGATTGAGCTGCAAAATAAATTAACATTATTATTATACCTACTGAGAAACCCTTTGCATTTATCTAACGAAAGTTCATGAAGATGTACAGTGAAAATAATAAACTTGTTAACAACCTAACAATGTTCATTACCTGAGCACTGTAGTTGGGACAGAATCTGAGCCCCTTCAAAATGGTGACTGGTCATCTTTAAATTAGGCTTGATGCAGCGAATGAAGCTGGATCCCTATTAGAAAGGCAGTAAAGCAAATATTCCATAAAATTTTCGCTTCATAACTTTAAGGAAATAAAGCATTTTTGTAATTACAAGATACACTGAATATACAATGACTTATGAAATAACCTCAAAAATATTGACATTAGCATGCACCTGCATAGATCATCATACATTGATTCTGAAAATTTAAGTTCATCATCTGTGCCTGTGATCAACACGGCCACAAATAAAATATCAAAATATCTCATTAATCTAGAAGCAACTAATTCTCAATGAAGTGCAATAATTTACTGGCTCTGGATCAATTTAATTCCTTTGTAAAAGGCTGTTTTTTTATTAATGGTAGAGTAATCAATCCTATCATTAGATTTAAAAAAACATGTTCACAAAGCTAACCGAGGTCAAACTCTCTTGTTCCCTTCTGCATGCGCTGCTTTATTTTCACAAATTCTGTCCTTATTCAGATTCTTCCTTTTGACAGCTGCCCAACCTTGTTCCAGTGCTATTGAACAACAGGCCATCTTTTCTCTAATGCAAACTTGAACTAACAGTTTGTGTTGTACTGTATTCGGACCACTTTAGCCGCTTGGGAACCCACTCCAACCCTCCACCAACACCCTACATATTCCCTGTGGGAGTAAACTATGGCAGAGTTCTCAGCCCACCTGCTCTTTCTAGTTCACATTTTAGGTAGTCTAAAGCCCTTTGAAAAGCCATCCCCCAATCTCTCCGCATTCACTCTCTCAGAATAGTAGACCAACCATTCCCTCAGCAGTTCCAATCTAATCAAAGTATGTCCCTTTTCCTATGTTTTCCATTTGACCTTCTCTAGATCCTGGTTGCACGTGCTGCCACTTCTCATCATCCCTTAATATTATATAACCTTCTGGCACCCATCACAGTATTCATTCTTAAATTTGCACTCCACCCCAAGAAACTTGGTTCGTCAGTCACGTTATTTGCTTAACTGCTTGCCCTAATCCCTAGAAACTATAAAGCAGCAGCAAATATGGCTCTAAAAGATGTGGCACAGGACTTCGCAAAGAGAAGTAGCAGCTCTGGAAATCAACCTTCACTTCTGAAATTAGACTCAACAGTAATCTCCTATGAAAACTATTGGAAAAAAGAGCAGATATCCATAATTGAATAGGTCTTCTTTAGGTATTCACATCTGGAAAATGTAAGCCTTTCAAATCATTTATATTCACGTTTTTATAGAAGGGTACACTAACCATATCTGACCAAAGGAAAAGTACAAGGAGATAGGAAAGTCAAATGTTGGATCTTGTTTCTTTATCACCAATCAATGCTAATCTCACAATGGGATGGTGGGAGAAAGTGACTGCATTGAATGATGACAATGAAAGGTTTGTGGAAAAGCTCATTATATGGCTTAAGTAGATTGATGACCCGTTCATCATATGGGAATGGTTCCAAGGAAGAATCAACCATTATTCAGGAAAGGAAATGTCAACCCATAAAATGTAAGATTCACCTATGAGTGCAGCAGTAACATAGTGACATTCTTGGATACATTTATCCCTATTGAGGATAGCAAGGCTGCGGAGGGATTGTCGTAAAATAAGGATTAGGAGGGTTTTCTTGTTTATGTGTGGTTGTTTTGAAAGAGTATACTAAAGTCACATATAAACAGGGTGTGCTGTAAATGTTATAACCAAAGGCTTCATCCAATAATTTTTATCCTTCTGGTTAACGTATGTGTTCTCTTGCTTGAGGTTGACGGTTAGGATGTTAAGACCTGCCTTTTAATCCCTTCTTCTCCACTACTGGTCTGGGTAAGCGGTCGCCACTGACGCCCCTCAAGAGAATATCCAGGTAAGTGAAAAGAAAACATAAAGGAAATGGGAACCAAGTTTTCTGCTCTCTTGAGTTATGGCAGGCGTGTCTGCAAATGTCGGGGCAACCGCCACTCCTCTGACCAGTTTTGTTCGTCCTCTGTCTCTTCATTTGTGGCATCGGGCAGTTTCTTCAGCCGCTCCGGAGTCCCAAGGACATCCCTTTTTCTCCTTCTTGCCACTCCTTTATTCCGTTCTGCTCCTCAACATCTTCCTCTTGGCTTTCTCTGCCCATTCTCCCTGAGCCAGTAGAACTTATCTAATATCGCATTGTCTGTTTTTTCCTGTCCAAAATGACTGCCTAGCAAATGCCTATGTGCTAAAAATAGGACCTGGGACCAAGAGCTGTATGGGTTGTGCCCCCCTTTCAATGCAATAATCAGTCCTTCTTAAAGAATTGTGGACCTACTTCCTGTCCTTGGGGACGCCCCTTTTCCCCCCCATTTGCTGCTCCTTTATTTCGTTCTGGTCCTCTGCATCTTCCTCATGGCTTTCTCTCCCCGTTCTCCACCTACAGGTTTCAGATGCTCTTTTCTTTGGCATAGATCCTCCCCTTCCTTCCTGTATATGGTAGTCCTGTGTCAATGTTGATTTTTTTTGTCTACATGTTATCCACTCCCCTTTTCCTAACTGTTCCTTCCTCTCTTTCTAGGTGCCGGCAACATCTAGCAGTGGTCCTCCCATGATCCCCGCCCGACCTACCAGGTAAGTGTTGTTTCGTGTTCCTGCCCTCCTCACAAAGATACAAATGGTCCATCATAAAACTCCAGCAACAAACAGCATTTTGCATGCTACTATTTGCCATTATGAAAAATTGAAATGAATATCCCTGATGACAAATTACTAAGACTGAAGAGGAACTTTTCAACAGAGGTTGAATTCCACAGGCACAGTGTGGAACTGATGAGCACATTTAGGGCCAGGGGTTATTCTGAAAACATTTCCATGGTGGAAGGCTAAAAGCAAGACTTGAACTTCAATCAAACAAGAAAAAGAAAACAAATTATGACAACTTAGGAATGATTATCACTTTCATGAAAGAGTACAAGCAAATAAAACGCATCCGTCAAAGACACTGGAATTGCAATAGGAGGACCCAGATTTAAAACATCTTTTACAACTACAGCCAGTACCACATATAGCAAGGGGAAGCCACTCAGCAACATATTGTGTACAGGCACTTCAGAAGGGAACGGCAAACCATATGGCTAAATGTCGCCCTGAAAGGATTCAAATGATGAAACAATTGTAATGCTTGCACTTAACGCCAAACCAACAAAACCTTTCTAATGGGAAAATGGAAAGAAACAGGGAATCAAAACTTGACTTGTGGAGCGACTACACTGTCTATGCCACTGAATGTCCATGCAAACTCAATTATATTTGCAGCACACACTTTACATTAATAATAGATCTTCGAGCACATCGGTGCAATTAGGAATTGTGACTTCTGCATCATAGCAAAACACTTTAACAAAATGCATAATAATGATGAGGAACTGCAGGAATTGTACGCAATTGACAAGGTTGCAAAAGATGAGAGGGGAGGAGATTCTGTGAGGAAATTTTGTCAACTTGAATCAAAGTAGATCATAAGAGGTGGTTTGGTGGCTTCTAATGGACTCAATGTAGATGAAGACTTCTTTGTACATTTGGAATAAAATTTGATAAGGGAGACTTTAGCATAATTGCTTGAAAATAATTAATTAGAAACACTGCTTCTTTAGAAATTAAGAGTACAGTTGCCTGTTGATAGCCTGAATGAAAAACATATGGTTCAAGACAAATGACCAGCATCATGAATCATCTTGTGCATTTAATCTAATTACACAAAACGTAATAAGAGCGGTATCACGGCCCACTAGAGGGCAACAATGCCATACTTATTATAAAGAAACAAGCATGAATCATGAATGGACAGCAATTAAGCTGCCTACGATTCCTGCGAATTAACAAAATCAACTACTGTTTGTACAGCAGACAAAGAATGCACTGTAGAATGTATGTGGCAGCTTCACCTGTAAGTGTGGTGAAACAAGTACCGATGTTGAAAGGATGACAGATAAAGCTCACAGAACCTAGCTCAGTTATGTGCTGGCATTACCAATGAAAGTGCAACATGTAGATGAAAAAGCAACTCCTAATGAAGCAAACTTATATAATCTTACACAAGCTGCTGCTTTCACATGATGCATCCTTTTGTGTAAATACTCTTTATACTAATGTTTATAAAAGATGTGAATGTGTACATTTAGACCATAATTGCAATTGTTTCTTACGAGGTGTGCAATTGTGCACATACACTTATAACTCTGATTTGACAATGTTAGTTTTGCATGTGATCCTTAACCAAAATGTAATTCGACACACATTCTGGCATCAACTACGTTTTGTTTATCATAGACTGTTACTTAATCAGACATGATTATAAATAACAATATGTTGCACAGTCTTTAATCCATTTTCTCATGCAACGTTTTAGAATTTATCTATTTACATTGAAACAATGATGCAAATAAATAACAGTTTCCAAGAGTCATATTAATGGGCACACATTAAAATATAAAACAATAAATAATCTTTGTAAATACTCACAGTACTACGCAATTTTTCAAGCAGCAAATTTAGCTGGGTCTGTAAAACAAAAAATGTTAATTCAGTATTCGAAAAGAGATGAAAGTTGAAATACATGTTATTGAAATTTCACAAAGGATATACTACAAAGCATGCAACAGATAAAACGGAAAGCATTAGTAGGATTCTGCCTTTGTTTCATAGACAACAGTACTGTGTATATAAAAACATGCAGCTGCAGGCAAGCCTCAGAATTGTAGAAACAGATCACACAGACTGATAAACAAGATGGGAAACCAGATAAAACCATGGGGACCATGTCCCAGATAAAGCACAGGACTAAATCAAACAATAAGACCCAGAAGATCACTGTAAATGTGCCTGCAACAAACCAGGTGCACGTGTTTAAGGTAATGTAATAAGCTCTACACTTCTAGCACTAAACGCTTCCCACTCTAATGATGTGGTGATGTTACCATAAGGACACTGTTCCATGTACCATACCACAGCCAATGTTTATTAGAGACCAATCCTATACTGAACATGGTATTTGCAGGGTCTTTAAAGTTTTCTGTTGTAGACTTAAGAATTACCGTTCACACAGACATCAATGGTCTTTTTGAAATAAAGTGCTCAATGAGAAATTAGCCTTCCTTTCCTTCCAACTGCACAGTAAGCCCATGTCGCAGCAGAGCCTATATCTGTATTACGTCTGGTAAAACTAGGTTTAATCGGTGGTGATATTTTAATTGTGGATGTCCAAAGCTTCAACATCCGATTCTATCGGCCATATCTTCTAGGTGTCATCTTTTTCCTCAACCTCAGGTTGTTCTTCTTCCTGCTCCACCTCTTCCTCTGAATCTGTGTTTGGAGGTTGTGGAGGTAAAAAAACATATGTGATGTTTTTATTTTTTGAATTTTGGCATTGGAAAACTGTTTATGTTTTCTAAATGGCCTCCTCAAATGTCTGTTTTATTTTTTTCAAAGATCTTCAAGTGAAAGGGAAGCTTGTGGTTATGATGGTGTTGCTTGTGGTGCAAGGTACCCGGCGTTTAGGTCATGTGTATCCTCTTTTCCATAACAATCTCTCACACTGGTTCTTCTAATGAAAGAGATCTCTGCAAAGGCTGGCTTACATTTTCACAGATGCAATCTTTGAGACTGATCAGCTGATTCATCCTGACCAGCTCTGCAGTTCAAGAGTGTCTTTCTTTCTGAGTACGAGTCGGTTTCAGAGTTGAAGTACATCATCTAATTTCTACTTCTAGATTCTGAGCCTGATATCCTGTACGTGATTCTCATTCTGATGTTGGTCAGGTTGCTGGACGTAATCCTCTTTTTGAACCACATATGCATCTTGAAGTCAATAACCTTTTGAAGCTCCTTTCATATCTTGGAGTTAATCCACATTGAGTGGTCGATAGGCCTTTTAGTTCACAGTTTCGGGTCAGTTGCAGAAGCAAGTTTCAGAGTGAACGTGCAAGTATTCAATGCAGGCTTAGAGGATGAGCTAGGTGCTGTGT
The DNA here is from genome assembly GCA_963921515.1 of Calotriton arnoldi. Classification (NCBI taxonomy): domain Eukaryota; kingdom Metazoa; phylum Chordata; class Amphibia; order Caudata; family Salamandridae; genus Calotriton; species Calotriton arnoldi. The sequence continues at coordinate 1,071,896 of CAWUFW010002608.1, forward strand.
CTATCACCATCACTCGCTTCTTTGGGGTACTTGGAGCACAAGAGTCACCTGTATCTGATTACTCTGGAGGTGGGCTCTGATTCTCCTCATCCAAATTAAATAGTGCAGAGGTCTGTATTGCCCTTCACCCTAATTTTGTTTTACTTTTTTTGTAATTCTTTTGACCCCACTACATAGACTAAACTATGCCTTGTTCTTCATTTGAGTGTAATGTACTTAATGGCTATCCCTAGAACTGTAATTGTTTCTTGCACATAAAGAACTCTATAGGTGAGGCATTAAGTCTTGGCCCTTTGTAAGCAAAGATTACAGACACTTTGCAGGCATATCTAAAGGAAAGGGGTGTTATGTGAGGGCAAAGTTTAAATGGTATTTTTTCTTCTTCCACCCCCATGAATCATTTTTATACATCCTGGTGTGCCCTATCGCAAAATTACTGCCCGGCATCTAAATATTCCCTAGAATTGTAAATATTTTTTCAATATCTTCTCTCTGTACTTTCACACCAAATCAGTTTTGCCAAATACGCTGTACTGGATACAAACCCAAAGGCAGTAAAAAAATTAATTAAGGCAGATACTCTGTCCCTGTGTGTTGTGGGCTTCAGGACACATGATCACAACTCATATCTCACAAGCTAGAAATCAAACTTTCACTTCAAATAAAAACAAGTCATAATATTCTCAACACAACACCAGATGGCAGGAGAATAATCAGAATATGACTACTCCTAAAGAAAGGTATGTTTAAGTAGAATTGGACGATGTTCTGTACATGTATTTTGTTTTGCAATGTTTTACATTGATATTTGAGTATGTGACTAAAAGCACACGATAATTTGCACTGTTACTTTTCACAAATAAGAAACCAAACTCCTTAGTCTTCTATAGACATCTCCTATGGACAAAATTGTCATTTGGGGGGTTATTGACCTGTCCTTGCTTCACTTCATCCAAAAGCTTACATGTGGCTCAAAGAAAAGACGGGTCCTCTGAACACTTTTAAATACATGTTCAATTGATTAATTTGTGGCAGTGGTGGACACCAGCACTCATTGTTGAGGACTGGGATTAATGGTCATCATTAGACTTCGACCCAAAGCAAGGAGGAGGAAGAGAAAAGTAGCAGAGTAGTGACAAAAGGAGACTGCAGGTACAAACTATAATTTTCAAAAGTGAGAAAGAAGCAGGAAATGTAGCACAGTGGAAGACACATTTACAAGGTGGTATGAAGGTTAGTCTTGGAATTTGGCAACTCAGGCATTCAGAAGCAGTGGGTCTCTAAGAGAACTGTGAGGTTCTGTACTTAGATTATTACAAACAATGCACTTCTTTTAACAATAACTTTAACTAATCCTCAATCTATTGTTTGAGTACTGGCAGTTCACAGATTCCAATCTTGGTCCACTAAGTCACTCAAAACTCATCAGTATTTTTCTAATGGTCGGACTGCATACCCTTGTGTGAGGCTATAACCCTAGTTAATTCGGAGTCAATCTAAATCACTTTGCAAATTGCGTTTTTCAAACAAATCTTGGTGTTTAGTTTGTACATCAATCTCAATGTCAATTCATTCTCAACAATATTTCAACTGTACTGTTACAACTCAGTGCATTTTGGTGTTACCTGCAACTTCTTTGTACGCTAATACACTAATAATAAAAGTAAAAAAGGAAATCTTGATCTGTAAATTATACTTATAACATTCAACCTATTAGCACTTCTAAGCCTCTTCCATTTTCTCTAAACCTCCAACAGCACTGTCCACATTCTTCACGTCCCTGGTCATGATGAGAGTCTGATTCGTTTCCATTCCTAATGGGATCACATGCTTCTTCTAATACAAACCCTCTGGGCACTCTTCTATTTCAAATGTAATTCCTTTGATTCCTTAAGCCCCATTTGATTTAAAGAACCAAGAGTCTCACTCTGAGTTAATTTTCTTCTTTACAGACCTTACTGATTAAAGTTATATTGCACTTTCAGAAAGTGTCTCACAACCGAAGACTTCACATTCTGTTGCCAGATATCCAAGTGAAACTCCATCTTTCTAACTTTGACAACTGTTTCAGTTAAAGCCTACATCAAAAGCTTGCATAGGGTGATTTGCATAAAACATCATGCTGCACTGCATGTTCAGAGTTGTCACAATTGTATCTTTTTCCCATAATATGGATGTGTAATGTGTCCTCATTTCAATATACTTGTGCAATTAACGTAATGTAAATGTGGAAAACTTTTCACACTCTGAGTTAAAGTCAGTGTACACCATAACATTTGATTTTCTTCCTACATGTCATTGATTTTGTTATTGTTGGTTTGACCCTTTCTCATAAATGAGTTTTTTTGTTTAAAGAATTCTTCTAATTCCTCATCCTGGTCAATGATTTTCCAATTTTTATTTCTTATACATTTATTTGCATACTTAAATTTAGAAACCTTTGAAACAATAATAAGTTGTTGGATCTTGTTTCTTTTCTGTGTACTGTTGCAACTTATCTCATGTTGTTCCTTGTAACTGAATTTCAATCTTTCTCAAAGATATGTTGTATGCCTGTTCGGAAATCTACAAAATATTATGCCACACTAGAGCACATAGAAGATCCTGTTATCTGAAGACAATTTCTCTCTCCATTAAAAATAGTTATATGCAAAAATGCTCTTCAAAAGCTGTACTAGAAATGTTTTTCTTGCCTCAGTCCAGCTACTTTGTAACAATATCTGTTCTTTACCTTCTAGACATTCCTGATGCAGTATGTTACTGTCAAGACTTGACTCATCCACCACACAAAAAAGCCTACTAGCTTTGCTAGTCGGTCTGATTAGTACCTCAAATTCTTGAGACTTTCTGGGAGCATAAATACAACTGGAGATGTCAGTTTAACTTTTATAAGACAATGTTAACTTTTTCAGTAATTTACCCTTCTTCATGTGCAACAACCCTTTAAATCAACATTACCTATTTCAAAGTTGGAAGCTCACTTAGGGGCCTATTAGGATGGCGGGCGGACTTCAGTCCGCCCGCCACTCTTGCGGTAATGGGACCGGCCGCCAGACATGCGGCGGTCCCGCCACCCTAATTATGATGCGACCACCACCGCGGCGGTCGCATCTGGCGATTTAACATTGCGGCGGGTGCTGCTGGCTGCAGCACCCGCCACAATGGTGAAATGCCATGTTGTGCATTTCCATGCACAACGTGGCAGGCACTGCGCGGTGCCTGCCACCTTGTGCATGGACATGCAGGGGGGGTACCATAGGTACCCCCAAGTACACCCCCTCACCCCCCCCGGGGGCCCGCAACGGGCCCCCAAAGCAAATCCCCGCCAGCCTTTCCATGGCGGCATCGCCGCCATGGAAAGGCCTTCAAATCCTCACATCCTAATATGGCTGGCGGTGCCTGCTAGGCACCGCCACCATATTTGGAGCCCTGCTCCGCCCGGCCAGCAATCAAAGATTGCCGACCGGCGGAAAAGCTGTGGACGCACTTTGCGTCCGCCGCAATACGCACCGCCATCGTAATATGGCGGTGGGTAATTCACGTTACGATGGCGTAACGGTCGCCACCGCCGGCCCGGCGGTGGCTAACGTTACGCCATCGTAATGACCCCCTTAGTGGCAACTATGTAGTTTATTCATGCAGATGTTAGTCCACCTTGAGCTTGTACAGAGATGTATCACACAGAGTGCTACCCTTGTCTGTTTTTTCACAGATATGATTTTGCTGATATGGCTCGCTATGCTCTCCAAGAAATATTTTGTCTCTGTGTTATTTCCAGATTTGAAAGAATATGTTAGGAGCTAAAATATGGAAAAGCAATGAGACTATATGGGGCAAGTTAGAAATGCAATATCTAAGTGGTTTCGTAAAGGAAGGAATTGGATGTGGTAAAAAACCTACCAGCGTTTGGAAATTATGTCACACTCACAACAAACTGCACTAACCATCTGACTTGCTAAAAATCCTGTCAATTACAAATTAATATTTTTGCCATAAAGATGAGATACAAAACAAGATTTTGCCTTTAAAGCATTTAAATCTCAACACTGCTATATGCTGGGGCAGTTTTGAAACAGAATGAAAATTCTACACGCGATGTTTCAAAATATAACTGTTTACAATCTCAACAAATCTTCTGCTAAGACTTACGAGAGGCTAGAACTGGGTTTTTACTGTTGTATCTATTCTTAATTGAAGAAGGTCATTGCAAACACATCATGAAGTTCATAGTAGTGACCTGGAAACGCTGGCTCAGAAGGAAAGAGGTGAAATCCTCATTTCAAATCAATGCAAGATAAATATGCTGTTGGCAAGTATTATGGGCAATATTCACCGTAACATGTTTAAAAAGTCCTAAAAAGTCACGGACAACTTATTATTTTTAGGTTACTCATAATTTGCTTGCTGGACTTCAGTTAACATCATATGTTCCAGACGTTTATAAAGAACTTTCATTGCAGAACTACTGAGGATCTAATAGGACAATTAAAGATGAATTACACAAAGATTATGAGTTTTTTGCTGGCGATTTTAGAAGAGCTTGACCTCAATTTATTAATCCCTCAAGGATATGCAGATTGTATGGACAAGCAGCTAAAATATGGCACAATTTTTGGTAATATGTTTTACTTTGAGAAATCACAGGTAAAATGTATTCATTCCTTTGTCCAGGTAAGGGGTAAGATTGCTGGCTTCAATTCTGCTCATGTTAAGCAAAATTCATACAGCTGATGGTGACCACGTTAATCAACAATGTATTTCATTCTTTACAACTATTAGCTAAGTGTAGTGACTAATGTTTCTTAATGTTTGTATTTAAGGGACAAGTGCAGTATACATGTATGCTAATGTATCTATCAAATCCTCTAGTTAGGCACTAACTTAAATATTGTTTTGTATTCTGGAAAGCAGTGTTACACAAGTATTTACCAATACATTTAGGTATTTTTTCATGGAACCCTGGTGACAGCCCCTCAATCTAATAATTTTTATGCCTGGCTACAGGCAGCTGTAGCTGTTCAGTAAAACCTCTAGCAACAAGTACACACAAACACAACACACACACACACATACTGAAAGGGGCTTTGAATCAGCCATTAGCTTGTTTGGGTGAGCCCCCTTCAGACATTGGCCTCCTTGGTTGCCCATCATATTTTAGTATCAGTCCTCTAATTATACAGACGTATACATTTTCTTTTGCGGCTTTAGATTCAATTGGTGACAATCAATTTTTTGGGAGGTTTTTACTTTGGGAAAAGGTGAGATAATATATTTTTATTTTATTTAAAGGCAGAGCACCAGTTGCAGTTCCTTTTCTGATCATGTTAAACAACTGGCCTTTGAGATTCAGACTACCAGGAGCCCTCTCTTGCCAGGGGATACTGCTACTACATGGTGTAAGACTGTAGTAGAAGCAGATCGGCAGCGCAGTGTACAATGACCTTCCAGCCAAATGAGCACCCACCTAGGGAGCAACTTCCTTAAACACAAGAGTTCTTTCACAAGATAGGGAATCGGAAGAAAAACCAAATCTTACTTCAGATTGCATCTCAGATGCCCTGAAACTAGCTTGGATCAACCCAGGCTCAAGAAACCTTACAATGATGCCAGAGTTCCGCCATGTTTTCCAACAGCAGCGTTCCTCCCTTTCATGGCTACAATTATGGAAGCCATCAAGACATATTAACTGCATCTATTTCTTAACAATTACTATATCCTTAACTTCTTTCAATATGGCTTCTTGCGCTTCAATGAGGCACAAACTGCCCTGGTACCAGTGGAGGATCATCTTCTCCAAAGTATGAATACTATTGACTGTGTGCTTCTTATCTTTCTCAATTTTCCTGCTTTTCACATGCTGAATCAAGAATGATTATGCATCTTCTGAAGTAATCTTGCTCACATTTTCTGTAGCATACTTTAGAGCTGAAGACTTCTGCCACGGTTGTCTAGTCTTCATGGAAGATTTTTATTCTTCTTCAAGCCCTTGGATATAACTTCCATATCCACTGCAAGGACACACAGTTTCACAATGGCCTCTCAAGGACAGTTTCTAACCAAACTGCACATGCTGTATTTACTCACCAGTCAATTCAGGACTGGATAAACAAATACCCACAGAAAGAAACCGGGCAAATAAAAGTTGAAGAGGAAACTGGGTTAATCAGCACTATAATGAAGTAATGGTTTCTTCTCAAGAGAATATATAGTACATAAAGAATATTCGACAAACACTACCGCAAGTGTACATAATGATGGAGCTAGAGTACAATTATCTTCCACAGTGTAGAATTCAGTGGGACATTAGATTAGAGCACATGGTGTTGTGAAGAACAAAACACTAATGAAGTGGTCCGTGTAGAAGAACAAATTACTTGTCTTTGGTTGCAATCTTTCTGGTGGAAACTCTATCTACCCTCAGATTCTCACTTCTTGAATAATGTCAGGTGCCAGACATGATGGGGAAACTGTCAGAGCTCTCCTGATCTATTAAGTGGTACCACTGCTCCATCCCAGCTCCAGTATCCACCCGAATATGGAGCCACATAAGATACTACCCCAAGCCCTGATGTCAGTTCTTCTTTTCTTATTTCCACACTATGGTGTGCATTAAAATATATTTAAAACCTATTATGAAAAATGTATGACTATTCTTCAAAACAGAGTCGCTGGAGGGATCAGTAAGAAATATGCAACTAGACAGTGTATCCACCACTAACATCGTTACCTAGAAAAGTAACTTCTTGTTCTGATGTACATGCCTAATTACACATTCCTCACTTCTTGAATCAATACCAAAGCATTACCTCTAAGGTGGTGGGTCTGATAAAGGAGTCAAACCAAGAAGTCCTACAGCACCGATCTGGCAGTATGGGCATTTTAGCAGACTTTGGAGTAGACTATAATGTGCACTGATAACTAGGCCGCAACCTAGCAAATGAGAAGGTGACATTAACAATATGACACAACAATGCAAATACATACATTACACTGTATTGTTGTGTTGGCATGATTTTTCACATTCACTCTGACATCATTGCCTTACTGTTTTGATTTTGCTAGCAACAGCTACGTCTTCATATCGATGGAGATATAACAAAAGGGAATGAGTTGCACTTGCTATCAATGTATTTAGGCTGATATGTTGGTTTGTGTGTATATAGCTGTGGCAGGTTCCCTGTTATGAACACGTATGGGCCACGCGGATTTTCTTGTCTACCGAGCGGTCCTTTGTTGATTTATTTGCGAATGTGTATTTGTCCAGTTTCCATGCTATAAGACCTATAGAGCACATACAAATCACTTTGATGATTGCATCGCACAGCTTTGACTCTTGATTAACGCATGAGGAACCTCTGAGAGGATCTGCATGTCAGCACTTCACATACTATACATGTTGAATCCTATAATTAGTGGTTAGACAGTTTCTCAACACACGTAAGGAAGGATAAGGGAATGAGCAACCCCTCACTCACACACACCTTAGCAACGATGCCTTGGCTAATCGCATTGAGTTATTATTCCACAATCTTGCTTAAGCGTGTTCCTCTCTTCAGGGTCTAACACATGCAGTGCCCTTTATCTTTGATGATGCACATTCCCTCCAAGACCAACAGATTAACAAGTCAGGTGCACTCCGATAAGACTGTAGGCATTATATAGTTTTCCACACAATGCTAGTCAAACTGACAGTTCTTCTCACTGTCTTCTTGCTACCTGTTTTCTGTCCTGAGGAAGACCCCATTTGAACTGGGGTTGAAACGTCAAAACGTTTTAGCCTCAGTCACTCATTTGATATTGGGCTTTGTATGACCCTGAACTAATATATGTTTGGATGTTGAGTTAGCTATTTGTACATAACAGTTTGTGCACTTTATTAATATTTGTTCACTATTTTCACGTGCACTGCAGCTGCACCAGGAGCACCTATTCTTTGAACAGTCAATCAATGCAATATAATTCATATAAAACGTGTAATTTGTTTCTTATTGATTGCTACTGGGGATCATGTGTTGCACTCACTGAGGCTCGCCTACACTACAAACAATTCTAAATTAATATGAATGGAATACTGTTTTCTTGGAAATATCCAACTACACAAGTTCCTAGGAATAGTGGGCTTGCCCTACTTCTTTCAGAATCTCAGCCGCTGGCACTAGTTCTACCACACGTTTGATTAACAGTGAAAAAAACATTCTGCTGCTCAGTAGCTGAGCAAGTGGGTAATGGGCCCAATCACAAGGAAGGAAATGAGTCCCCTGACTGCTGACTGAAGTTTTAAATACAGGAATAATCACAGTTCAGTGGGTGCTGCAGGATGCATTCATGAACTTCCCAGAAGGCTGAGAAATGAGACTGAATAGATGAAGGGGAGGCCTGGAAGGGAAGGGTGTAGACTGTGTGAATAATATGCAAGACCTAGTAAGTCCATGGTGATGGACTTCCCTAGTTCAAAGTGGTAGGAAACCTTTTCCCCACAGACTGCACATCTTCTTTCAAGGGTGGACTTAAGCTGTTTAGTTGGACGTGAAAAGTAGGATGATGGCAGCTGACCTCTAGCCCTTGGCTCCACCACACTCTCAATACTGCTGAAAAAACTTATTTGGAGGCACAGTGGGCTGTGATGGCGGGCATCTCCAAAAGGAACAGTTCTGAAATGTGCGGTACAGTTGTGCCAGGAAGTGCAGGGGCAAAGACTGCGCTGTGGTCTGCCCTGGTTTAAAGCACTTCAGAGCCAGTCAGCCTTGGCACCAAAGAGACGTGAGACATCAAAGATCGTGTCCATTAAAGATTGCTGGATGCCTCCAGAGAAGCTGGTGGAGTCCATCTGGATATGGCAGTGGATGGCAACCTTGGAGCCCATACCAAGCCCAGGGCAACCCAGTCAATGGTGTCCAGACAAGAGCGAAGGATTTGTTTAGCTGCGTATTGCCTGTCATGCAGAATTATGAGCATTCTGTTGTGAATTTAACACTGTGGTCTACCACCGTAAAACTAGACAGTACTATTATAAATAGCAGTCTAGTGATATCTTAATGAGTGCACTGGTCAAAGAAGACCATGTGAGCAGTACAACAATGTAATCATCTTGAATCTGGCATACTGCCAAAGGAAACCGAGTAGCAGGATAGTCAATAAATGGTAGTGATTCTCTAGAAGTCCACAGAAAAAGTCTCATATCCAGGACAATGTAAAATCAGATATCATTCGAAATTCCTAATGGCAATTCTGATATACAAATTCATGTAACATTATTTAAATGTAATGATAAAATGAAAATACATATATTAAATTTATTTTTCATCCTATAGTTATGATATTTTTCCTTCAAACGACACCAGTAGAGGAATTCAGAAAGTCAGCCAGAAGATTGCTGTGTTTCTTGTTTATTTGAAACAAGTAAATTATCGGACATTCAAACTAAAGTCAAACTTGTAAATTGAAAAGTCACATTAGCAAACACATGCTGAAAGCAGGAGGATTAAACAAGCAATGAGCAGGATGAGCGCTCTGCTTTAACATCTAACAGCCTACATTAAACAACCTACACAAAAGACATGAGTTTACCTGCAGCCATTGGCTGGCACCTATTTTCGTTTCAACTCCTCTACAGGGTTCATGAGCAGGAGTTACTCATCAATTACTAAGATGGGAATTGAGGAGAGAGCAGGAAACAGGTGGTAAGAAAAAGGCTTGCAGTTCAGCTTTATAGCAAGTAAAAGAAAGGAAAAATGTGGAGAACTATTAGGCTCAATGGTGAAAGCACAGAGAAGAAAGCACTAATACAATACAGGATTGTACCTTGAATTTGTTGCCCACACTGATGAAGCCAAGTTTTCCAGCTTTTTGTTTGGTGTCTTTGTGGTTGTTTGCGGATTCAAATAATTCTCGAACAAATTTGTCCTTGGACTCACATATAAGAGATTCCAGTGACATGTGCAAAGCATCGTTGTTTTTCTCAACAAACTGGGTCTGTAAATGTAAAGATAGGATGGTTTTTGTAAGCTGTGAAGCACTTTGTATAAAACTTCACAACTGACTACGCATTTGTTTAATCCAAAGAACTGTCTGCAGTCATGAAACCCAGAATATAAAAAAAAATTAAACATAGAAAAATTTGTGCATAGTGAAATTTGCTTCAAATGAAGAGGGCACTGGTGCTCGTGTTCGGAGACATTACAACGAGGAAAATATTCTGGGAATGCAAATATACGTCAACTCAAATAAAAAGATTTTGCAACATGTCATATACATTTGTTTTTTGGCTGCTTGATGCCTTAATTTAGGTGGACACTTAGAAAAGTAGAAAGAAGAGAGGTACCAAAAATTAACTTAGGGGTCGGCTGTCTGTATGCTGAGGTTGCTCATGCTGTTGAATCCCACAGCAGACTCTGCAATAGCAGATCACTTGCCTTTGATTTCTTAGCATGTATGGGAGTAGAATTCCCTCCAATATTAGTTATCTTTTCCCATTAGGTGCAACAGAGGAGTCAGAGTTTGTTTGGGGAAATTCACATCTGCGACTTTTCTCATACACTCTGGAATTACCCAATGATGTTTTTTATTCACATGAAAGTGCCTGGTGTGCATACCGCTCGATTTGGTCAACTTCATTCATGAGTGAACATAAAATAACCAAATGTATCTAAAGTTATCACCTTGTGGTGATGCTCTAGATGTGGAACACTGTTTGCCAAGTTAAATAGTTCAATCACTACCTCAAACTCAATTCCTTGCACAAAACTATATTCTTGACGTTTTCCTGCTCATAGTTTGCATTTACCTTACATTTAAGACTTTGGACCTTATTACGATAACAGTCGGTCAGACCGCCGCCCGCTATTGCGGTGGTCAGGAGACTGGCCAACAATCAGGCGACGGTCTGACCGCCACATTTCGATACGACAGCCGTGCAGGCGGTCGGAAAGTGCACCGTATCAAGGAGGCTTGTATTTCAAGCTCAGGTCACTCAAAATTTTGCATCACATCTTGAAATTAGGAAAGATAGGTAAGCTGCTGCTAACTTTCTTTTTTGGACTAAGGTCTATGTCCTGGTCCTGCCCATTCTAGATAGCTGAGATGCTAACTTTAATGGGTTGTACGTCGAATTAGTCCAGCTTAAAACTGTTCTAACATCTACTTACTAGTTTGAGGTTGGAACCCAGAGATCTTTGCTCACATCACCCACAGACTATTTAGTTTACACTTGTTGCCTCTTTATTTCCAAATTCAATGCAAGCTATTTGTAGCATTTAAAGAGGGCTGCCTTTTACCAGCCATTTTATCTGGCTGGGAAGGTTCAGGTATCCAGTGGGTTCAGCGTAAGGCACAGTGCAAATTCCAGTTGCCTCATCATCCTCCTGTTCAGGGAAAACTCTCCTAACAACTCTGTAGACTGCAGATCATCACTTCATGCGTTTATATTCCTTTGGAGGGAAACAGTGTCACGGGGCGGGAACGGACCGGGACAACCCGGACCCTCACAGAGACTGGTGGGAGGTGCAGGACGTCACCACCCCGTTTGCTTTTTCATCGCAGGAGGACTGGGCCGGCTCTGCCTCCTCGGACACTGCGGAAAGGAGACGTAGCCCCTTTAACTGGGACCATACGGACGAAGATCCCGCCCCTACTGATGACGACGCAACCCTCCGTCCAACAAGAGAGGGCTGGAACAGGAAGACGGGGTGCGTTGACACCGGAGGCGGAACCGGAGAGAGCGGAGCAGCGGAGAGCAGAGAGGAGTACGGTGAGCGGAAGACCAGGAGAGAGACGGCTTACTCTGGACGAGCGGAGGGAGAACGGGAAACAGCGAGAGAGCCAGGAGGCCACCGGATTCACGAGTCGCCCAGCCACGCTCCAGGAGGAGCGTGGCTAAAACAGGTACGGAGTCGTTTCGCGGGCTGGGTAGGGAGGCGGGAGGCGTCTGAGGACTAGTGGCGCTGACTCCTTACCGGCCATCAAAGAGGAAACTGAATCCCCGACCCCCGCACTTGCACTCCTCCTCTTCTAGTGTGTGTCACGATTGGGAAGCGGACGGGTGTCCCCTCACTCCCTCTCCCTGACGAAGTACGTATTATCACGAGCACTTACCCCCTGTTACAATCTTCTTTCCTTCTGGGTGTCCTGAGCAACATCCCTTGGCCGGACGTTCCGGAATCGGAAGCGGAAGACCTGGACTACGGCTGGAAAGAACCCCCCTCCTCCCGAGAAGACGGAAGAAGGGGACAAGAGACGACCGGGAGACCTAGGACCGACCTTGTACCTCATCCCCCTTACAGACTGAACTTTGCGCGCAGACGCCTCCTCTCAAAAATAAAACCTTCCCTACCACCACCCTGTCTCTTGCTCCTCCTTCCTGAAACCTCACAACTGGTGGAGAATGCAGGCAGTGAAGCGCCCATCAGCATACATATGATGGAGGCATTAATACAGCACCTGATCAAGGGCCAAGAGAAGCTCGAATGGGCCGTCGAGCGCCAAATGTCCTCGGCCCAGGCGGACCGCGAAACATTCCGGGATACCATAGCTGCCCAAATGGACGGTATGCACAAGCTGGCAACGGACCAGGTGGCGAGCCCGGTACGGGAGGTGCGGGGCACACCTCATGCCCCGTCGGGGATCGCCTTGCAGAAATACACAGCAGGGGAAGATCCCGACGCCTTCCTGTCCAACTTCGAGCGAGTGGCAAGAGCCTGCGGATGGCCAGTAGACAAGTGGCCATTCTTTCTGGCCCCTCTACTCACGGGTGAGGCGCAAGCCGCTACCAAGTGGCGAACCCCGCCGGGGACACTTCGTATGGAGAAATAAAAGGCATCATACTCGACCACCTCGGTCTGGATGCGGAGGCATACAGGGTGCGATTCCGCAAGAGAGAGGAGCACCCGGGGAGAACCCCAAGACCCTCTTTTACAGACTAAAAACGGCGGCCAACAAGTGGTTAACCCCAGGCCTTAGCAACAAAGACGAGATAATGGAAAAAATATATCTAGAACAATATTTGGATGCGCTGCCATACAATACACAGAAATGGCTACGGCAACACTCCCGTTTGACAGCCGCACAGGCCATAGAGATGGCTTCGACGTACGCACGAGCCCAACCCAAGGGGACTGTATACGAGGCAGAGAGGACCCGCCAACCTCCCCTACGCCCGGAAAGAAAATACCGACCGCTGCAGGACCCAGGAAAGCCCCGGCAAGCAAAGACAGAGATACCAAACATCAAAGGACCCCAGTGCTTTGAGTGCGGGGACTGGGGCCACATAGCCAGGGTCTGCCCTCGGAGGAAACCAGCGGACGAACCCATGGAGGTGGGGTACCTCCCCAGTTCCATCATGTGTACGGCCGAAATGGGGACGGCCTTTCATGTAAGTGTACAGGTGAACGGTAAGAAGCTCAAGGCCCTTCTCGACTCAGGCTGCAAACAATCAGTCATCCAAAGGGGTATGTTAACCCCGACCTGGTGATACCTGATACTACCGTACATATCCGATGTGTACATGGGGATGTTAAACCCTATCCCATAGCGCTCATTCCCATCATCCACACAGACGGGGTACACAGAGAGATCAAGGTGGGGGTGTTAGAAGGGCTTCCTGAAGACCTAATCATTGGGACTGACAACCCGGAGTTCCTTAACCTTTTCCAGGATGTCCTTCGGGCAGAGCGGAAAAAGAAGGAAGGTGATGACAGCCGGAGAAATCCGATACCGGCTCTCACTACCCCGGAGCCGTGGCTCCTAGACCGTAGTTTCAAGTTTGCCCAGGCCAACGACGCCAGCCTTTACAACGCCTGGGAACAGGACCATAGCACACAAGACGCCAACCACCCTGTATATCCCCGGTTCATTATTAAGGAAGGGCTGCTATACCGACAGGCGTCCCCCAGTGATCCCCAGCAACTGCTGGTCCCTCAATCCTTCCGGGACCAAATAACTTTCTTTTCACATTCCCACCTTACAGCAGGACACATAGGGGCGGAAAAGACCACACAGAACGTCCTCCGTCATTTCTTTTGGCCAGGGATATATAAGGACATAAAGACACACTGCCAGGCCTGTGATATATGTCAGAAAAGGAACACCCATAGGCCACCAGCAGTACCCCTACAATCCCTCCCCATTATAGGTAATCCCTTCGAGAGGGTGGGGATGGACTTGATTGGCCCACTACCATGCACGAAAAGAGGGAACGCCTACGTATTAGTAATAGTGGACTACGCAACCAGGTTTCCGGAGGCGTTTCCACTCCGCGCCCCCACGAGCCGCAACATAGCCGAAAAGTTTCTGGAGTTGTTTTCCAGGGTGGGCTTCCCGAAAGAGGTACTAACAGACCAAGGAACACCCTTCGTTTCCCGTCTGATGAACGAGGTTTGTAGGACCCTCAACGTACGACAGATCAAGACCTCGGTATACCACCCACAGACGGATGGACTCGTAGAGCGTTACAATGGGACACTGAAGGCCACGCTCAAGAAAATGTTGGAGGTCAACGGTAAAGAATGGGACCAGCTGTTGCCTTTGGCATTGTATGTAATAAGAGGCCAAGTACAAAGCAGCCATGGCTGTTCAGCATTCGAGATGCTGTACGGAAGACAACCGCGGTCCCTTCTTGAGATGACGAAGGAGGCCTGGGAGAGGGAAGAGACAATCGAGAACCGGGGAATGCTGGAATACACACAAGGTCTGAAAGCCAAAATAGGAAAGCTACGAGACCTAGCGTATACCCACCTAGCAAAGAAACAGGAACAACAAACCCACTACTATAACCGTGGGAAGAGATGGAGGACTCTAGGGATAGACGATTGGGCGCTGGTGTTACTTCCCACCTCGACGAAGAAATTTCAGACGGAATGGAAAGGCCCGTTTAAGGTTGTAGCAGTCATAGGCAAAACCACTTATAGACTGCAGATCACCCGGACCCGCACCCAGACGTACCATATAAATTTACTGAAGAAATGGTTGGGACCCCTTCCCACGGCCTCGAACCTCACGGTACCCACGTTTACTCACAAACATACCACCGTGGGCGAGCTGGTTGTCAATGAAGACCTCACCCAAAGAGATAAGAGGGAGCTGGAGGAAGCCCTACAAGCTTTTCTTTCGGTCTTTTCCGACGCCCCGGGTAAAACACATCTGGCAGAACACCGGATTGAGACCCCAACCGGGAAGACTATAAAACAGAAGCCTTACCGGATCCCTGCGGCCAGAAGGAAAGCCATACAGAAAGAAGTACAGGACATGTTACAGATGGGAGTGATAAGGCCATCAAGGAGCGAGTGGTCGTCACCGATTGTCATGGTACCAAAACCAGACGGCAGTACCCGTTTCTGTATGGACTTCCGGGCCCTCAACACCATCTCGTCCTTCGATGCGTACCCCATACCTCGAATAGACGAGCTCATAGAAAAACTGGGAGAGGCCACATACATCACCACGTTAGATCTAACCAAAGGTTACTGGCAAGTGCCCTTACGGGAGGAGGATAGAAAGAAGACGGCCTTTTCTACACCAGACGGGCTCTACGAGTTCACAGTCCTCCCATTCGGGCTACACGGGGCCCCCGCGACCTTTCAGCGGCTCATGAACACGGTCCTGCAACACCACCACTCCTTCTCGTCAGCATATCTAGACGACATCGTGGTCTTCAGCCCCGACTGGAATTCCCACCTGAAACACCTCCACTCTATCCTACAGGCCCTAAAAGAAGCCGGGTTACATGTGAACGCGAAAAAGTCCCGGGTGGGATATCAAAAAGTGAAATACCTCGGCTACGTGCTAGGGCATGGATTGATCGCCCCACAAATAGAAAAGGTCAGAGCCATTTCCAATACCCCCTTTCCCGCCTCCAAACGAGACCTAAGAGCCTTTCTCGGCCTGACTGGATACTATAGGCGTTTTATACCCCATTTTTCTGACGTGGCCTCCCCTTTGACTGATATACTACAGAAGCAGGTGAAACCACAGGTCCTGTTACATCCCACCGAATCCATGAGATAGGCGTTTCATACCTTGAAAAAAGCCATAACCACTAGCCCCGTCCTGACCTCCCCGGACTTCACCCGGCCCTTTCTCCTGCATACTGACGCATCGAATCAGGGTATAGGCGCGGTCCTCTCACAGACGAACCCCGAAGGGATAGAGCACCCCATAGTGTACATAAGCAGGAAACTGTTCCCCAGGGAGGTACGATACCCCACCATTGAGCGGGAGTGCCTGGCAGTGAAATGGGCCATAGAGAAATTACGGTATTACCTGGAGGGACACCAGTTCACTCTGTACACGGACCATGCACCCCTACAATGGATGAGCCGCAACATTGCCCATAACCCCAGGGTTCTCCGTTGGTTTCTCTCCCTCCAGCCCTATTCGTTCACTGTACAACATAGGAGAGGGATAGACAATGGCAATGCCGACTACCTGTCTAGGGTATTCCCTCTCCCCGATCGGGAGAATTCAGGGGTGGAGGAGTGTCACGGGGCAGGAACGGACCGGGACAACCCGGACCCTCACAGAGACTGGTGGGAGGTGCAGGACGTCACCACCCCGTTTGCTTTTTCATCGCAGGAGGACTGGGCCGGCTCTGCCTCCTCGGACACTCCGGAAAGGAGACGTAGCCCCTTTAACTGGGACCATACGGACGAAGATCCCGCCCCTACTGATGACGACGCAACCCTCCGTCCAACAAGAGAGGGCTGGAACAGGAAGACGGGGTGCGTTGACACCGGAGGCGGAACCGGAGAGAGCGGAGCAGCGGAGAGCAGAGAGGAGTACGGTGAGCGGAGGACCAGGAGAGAGACGGCTTACTCTGGACGAGCGGAGGGAGAACGGGAAACAGCGAGAGAGCCAGGAGGCCACCGGATTCACGAGTCGCCCAGCCACGCTCCAGGAGGAGCGTGGCTAAAGCAGGTACGGAGTCGTTTCGCGGGCTGGGTAGGGAGGCGGGAGGCGTCTGAGGACTAGTGGCGCTGACTCCTTACCGGCCATCAAAGAGGAAACTGAATCCCCGACCCCCGCACTTGCACTCCTCCTCTTCTAGTGTGTGTCACGATTGGGAAGCGGACGGGTGTCCCCTCACTCCTCTCCCTGACGAAGTACGTATTATCACGAGCACTTACCCCCTGTTACAATCTTCTTTCCTTCTGGGTGTCCTGAGCAACATCCCTTGGCCGGACGTTCCGGAATCGGAAGCGGAAGACCTGGACTACGGCTGGAAAGAACCCCCCTCCTCCCGAGAAGACGGAAGAAGGGGACAAGAGACGACCGGGAGACCTAGGACCGACCTTGTACCTCATCCCCCTTACAGACTGAACTTTGCGCGCAGACGCCTCCTCTCAAAAATAAAACCTTCCCTACCACCACCCTGTCTCCCGCTCCTCCTTCCTGAAACCTCACAACTGGTGGAGAATGCAGGCAGTGAAGCGCCCATCAGCATACATATGATGGAGGCATTAATACAGCACCTGATCAAGGGCCAAGAGAAGCTCGAATGGGCCGTCGAGCGCCAAATGTCCTCGGCCCAGGCGGACCGCGAAACATTCCGGGATACCATAGCTGCCCAAATGGACGGTATGCACAAGCTGGCAACGGACCAGGTGGCGAGCCCGGTACGGGAGGTGCGGGGCACACCTCATGCCCCGTCGGGGATCGCCTTGCAGAAATACACAG
This sequence comes from Calotriton arnoldi, assembly GCA_963921515.1. Taxonomy (NCBI): domain Eukaryota; kingdom Metazoa; phylum Chordata; class Amphibia; order Caudata; family Salamandridae; genus Calotriton; species Calotriton arnoldi. Next base: position 1,089,560 of record CAWUFW010002608.1, read on the forward strand.
CAGGGGAAGATCCCGACGCCTTCCTGTCCAACTTCGAGCGAGTGGCAAGAGCCTGCGGATGGCCAGTAGACAAGTGGCCATTCTTTCTGGCCCCTCTACTCACGGGTGAGGCGCAAGCCGCTTACCAAGTGGCGAACCCCGCCGGGGACACTTCGTATGGAGAAATAAAAGGCATCATACTCGACCACCTCGGTCTGGATGCGGAGGCATACAGGGTGCGATTCCGCAAAGAGAGAGGAGCACCCGGGGAGAACCCCAAGACCCTCTTTTACAGACTAAAAACGGCGGCCAACAAGTGGTTAACCCCAGGCCTTAGCAACAAAGACGAGATAATGGAAAAAATATATCTAGAACAATATTTGGATGCGCTGCCATACAATACACAGAAATGGCTACGGCAACACTCCCGTTTGACAGCCGCACAGGCCATAGAGATGGCTTCGACGTACGCACGAGCCCAACCCAAGGGGACTGTATACGAGGCAGAGAGGACCCGCCAACCTCCCCTACGCCCGGAAAGAAAATACCGACCGCTGCAGGACCCAGGAAAGCCCCGGCAAGCAAAGACAGAGATACCAAACATCAAAGGACCCCAGTGCTTTGAGTGCGGGGACTGGGGCCACATAGCCAGGGTCTGCCCTCGGAGGAAACCAGCGGACGAACCCATGGAGGTGGGGTACCTCCCCAGTTCCATCATGTATACGGCCGAAATGGGGAAGGCCTTTCATGTAAGTGTACAGGTGAACGGTAAGAAGCTCAAGGCCCTTCTCGACTCAGGCTGCAAACAATCAGTCATCCAAAGGGGTATGTTAACCCCGACCTGGTGATACCTGATACTACCGTACATATCCGATGTGTACATGGGGATGTTAAACCCTATCCCATAGCGCTCATTCCCATCATCCACACAGACGGGGTACACAGAGAGATCAAGGTGGGGGTGTTAGAAGGGCTTCCTGAAGACCTAATCATTGGGACTGACAACCCGGAGTTCCTTAACCTTTTCCAGGATGTCCTTCGGGCAGAGCGGAAAAGAAGGAAGGTGATGACAGCCGGAGAAATCCGATACCGGCTCTCACTACCCCGGAGCCGTGGCTCCTAGACCGTAGTTTCAAGTTTGCCCAGGCCAACGACGCCAGCCTTTACAACGCCTGGGAACAGGACCATAGCACACAAGACGCCAACCACCCTGTATATCCCCGGTTCATTATTAAGGAAGGGCTGCTATACCGACAGGCGTCCCCAGTGATCCCCAGCAACTGCTGGTCCCTCAATCCTTCCGGGACCAAATAACTTTCTTTTCACATTCCCACCTTACAGCAGGACACATAGGGGCGGAAAAGACCACACAGAACGTCCTCCGTCATTTCTTTTGGCCAGGGATATATAAGGACATAAAGACACACTGCCAGGCCTGTGATATATGTCAGAAAAGGAACACCCATAGGCCACCAGCAGTACCCCTACAATCCCTCCCCATTATAGGTAATCCCTTCGAGAGGGTGGGGATGGACTTGATTGGCCCACTACCGTGCACGAAAAGAGGGAACGCCTACGTATTAGTAATAGTGGACTACGCAACCAGGTTTCCGGAGGCGTTTCCACTCCGCGCCCCCACGAGCCGCAACATAGCCGAAAAGTTTCTGGAATTGTTTTCCAGGGTGGGCTTCCCGAAAGAGGTACTAACAGACCAAGGAACACCCTTCGTTTCCCGTCTGATGAACGAGGTTTGTAGGACCCTCAACGTACGACAGATCAAGACCTCGGTATACCACCCACAGACGGATGGACTCGTAGAGCGTTACAATGGGACACTGAAGGCCACGCTCAAGAAAATGTTGGAGGTCAACGGTAAAGAATGGGACCAGCTGTTGCCTTTGGCATTGTATGTAATAAGAGGCCAAGTACAAAGCAGCCTTGGCTGTTCAGCATTCGAGATGCTGTACGGAAGACAACCGCGGTCCCTTCTTGAGATGACGAAGGAGGCCTGGGAGAGGGAAGAGACAATCGAGAACCGGGAATGCTGGAATACACACAAGGTCTGAAAGCCAAAATAGGAAAGCTACGAGACCTAGCGTATACCCACCTAGCAAAGAAACAGGAACAACAAACCCACTACTATAACCGTGGGAAGAGATGGAGGACTCTAGGGATAGACGATTGGGCGCTGGTGTTACTTCCCACCTCGACGAAGAAATTTCAGACGGAATGGAAAGGCCCGTTTAAGGTTGTAGCAGTCATAGGCAAAACCACTTATAGACTGCAGATCACCCGGACCCGCACCCAGACGTACCATATAAATTTACTGAAGAAATGGTTGGGACCCCTTCCCACGGCCTCGAACCTCACGGTACCCACGTTTACTCACAAACATACCACCGTGGGCGAGCTGGTTGTCAATGAAGACCTCACCCAAAGAGATAAGAGGGAGCTGGAGGAAGCCCTACAAGCTTTTCTTTCGGTCTTTTCCGACGCCCGGGTAAAACACATCTGGCAGAACACCGGATTGAGACCCCAACCGGGAAGACTATAAAACAGAAGCCTTACCGGATCCCTGCGGCCAGAAGGAAAGCCATACAGAAAGAAGTACAGGACATGTTACAGATGGGAGTGATAAGGCCATCAAGGAGCGAGTGGTCGTCACCGATTGTCATGGTACCAAAACCAGACGGCAGTACCCGTTTCTGTATGGACTTCCGGGCCCTCAACACCATCTCGTCCTTCGATGCGTACCCCATACCTCGAATAGACGAGCTCATAGAAAAACTGGGAGAGGCCACATACATCACCACGTTGGATCTAACCAAAGGTTACTGGCAAGTGCCCTTACGGGAGGAGGATAGAAAGAAGACGGCCTTTTCTACACCAGACGGGCTCTACGAGTTCACAGTCCTCCCATTCGGGCTACACGGGGCCCCCGCGACCTTTCAGCGGCTCATGAACACGGTCCTGCAACACCACCACTCCTTCTCGTCAGCATATCTAGACGACATCGTGGTCTTCAGCCCCGACTGGAATTCCCACCTGAAACACCTCCACTCTCATCCTACAGGCCCTAAAAGAAGCCGGGTTACATGTGAACGCGAAAAAGTCCCGGGTGGGATATCAAAAAGTGAAATACCTCGGCTACGTGCTAGGGCATGGATTGATCGCCCCACAAATAGAAAAGGTCAGAGCCATTTCCAATACCCCCTTTCCCGCCTCCAAACGAGACCTAAGAGCCTTTCTCGGCCTGACTGGATACTATAGGCGTTTTATACCCCATTTTTCTGACGTGGCCTCCCCTTTGACTGATATACTACAGAAGCAGGTGAAACCACAGGTCCTGTTACATCCCACCGAATCCATGAGACAGGCGTTTCATACCTTGAAAAAAGCCATAACCACTAGCCCCGTCCTGACCTCCCCGGACTTCACCCGGCCCTTTCTCCTGCATACTGACGCATCGAATCAGGGGTATAGGCGCGGTCCTCTCACAGACGAACCCCGAAGGGATAGAGCACCCCATAGTGTACATAAGCAGGAAACTGTTCCCCAGGGAGGTACGATACCCCACCATTGAGCGGGAGTGCCTGGCAGTGAAATGGGCCATAGAGAAATTACGGTATTACCTGGAGGGACACCAGTTCACTCTGTACACGGACCATGCACCCCTACAATGGATGAGCCGCAACATTGCCCATAACCCCAGGGTTCTCCGTTGGTTTCTCTCCCTCCAGCCCTATTCGTTCACTGTACAACATAGGAGAGGGATAGACAATGGCAATGCCGACTACCTGTCTAGGGTATTCCCTCTCCCCGATCGGGAGAATTCAGGGGTGGAGGAGTGTCACGGGGCAGGAACGGACCGGGACAACCCGGACCCTCACAGAGACTGGTGGGAGGTGCAGGACGTCACCACCCCGTTTGCTTTTTCATCGCAGGAGGACTGGGCCGGCTCTGCCTCCTCGGACACTGCGGAAAGGAGACGTAGCCCCTTTAACTGGGACCATACGGACGAAGATCCCGCCCCTACTGATGATGACGCAACCCTCCGTCCAACAAGAGAGGGCTGGAACAGGAAGACGGGGTGCGTTGACACCGGAGGCGGAACCGGAGAGAGCGGAGCAGCGGAGAGCAGAGAGGAGTACGGTGAGCGGAGGACCAGGAGAGAGACGGCTTACTCTGGACGAGCGGAGGGAGAACGGGAAACAGCGAGAGAGCCAGGAGGCCACCGGATTCACGAGTCGCCCAGCCACGCTCCAGGAGGAGCGTGGCTAAAACAGGTACGGAGTCGTTTCGCGGGCTGGGTAGGGAGGCGGGAGGCGTCTGAGGACTAGTGGCGCTGACTCCTTACCGGCCATCAAAGAGGAAACTGAATCCCCGACCCCGCACTTGCACTCCTCCTCTTCTAGTGTGTGTCACGATTGGGAAGCGGACGGGTGTCCCCTCACTCCCTCTCCCTGACGAAGTACGTATTATCACGAGCACTTACCCCTGTTACAATCTTCTTTCCTTCTGGGTGTCCTGAGCAACATCCCTTGGCCGGACGTTCCGGAATCGGAAGCGGAAGACCTGGACTACGGCTGGAAAGAACCCCCTCCTCCCGAGAAGACGGAAGAAGGGGACAAGAGACGACCGGGAGACCTAGGACCGACCTTGTACCTCATCCCCCTTACAGACTGAACTTTGCGCGCAGACGCCTCCTCTCAAAAATAAAACCTTCCCTACCACCACCCTGTCTCCCGCTCCTCCTTCCTGAAACCTCACAAACATGTTAGCCACACTTTCGTTTAGGAAGGTCTTAAAACTCACATTTTTCTTTTGGCCTTGCTTGAAGACCGTTATTAGTTCTGTTATTTTAGTTTCATATGTGTATCATTGCAGTTTCCTATACGTTTCCCTGGAAAGGTGGAGCGGATACGTTTCCCTGGAAAGGTGGAGCGGTTTGTCCTTGCTCTTTGTTCTTCCCTTCTCTTTCTCCCATTTGATATTGGAAGTTTGCATAACTTTATTTATTTTATTTGTCTTCTGTGCTCTTCTTTTGTGTTAATTATTTTTAAACTTCTGTTCAGCAGCATCTTGCCCATGGGTTAAGTTGCACTTGAAAAGGTCAAAATAAATAAACAAATTCACTTAAAAAATCTAAGTCTTTGGACAATAAAATATTGCACATATAAATATACATACCGTTTCATAGCAGACAGCTCCGGCAAAATGTCGGACAATAAAGCCTTCATCATCTCGAATATTCCTGTGAACAGTAAGTTTAGACTTCCTGGGAATCTGAAATTAGAATTAAAATATCAACTGACAATCATGAATGGAAAGAAATGAAGATGGCATTAATAAATTGAGTTTTTTTTCATCAGAAGCCTCAAACTCATGGTAGAATAAGTTAAGAGATGCAGCTACTTTGGAAGCTGACAGACTGCTGCAAAGCAATTTAGTCCTGAATGTTGTTTTAAAAAGGTAGAGTGGACTTTTTCCAATAATATCTTAAGCTCCAAGCAGCAATGTCTGAGCTATTGATGACTTTAAGCTGGGAAGACCTTTTCCCATGAGGCACAGGGTCAAGACTGATTTGCATATGGCTGGGTTCAAACTAGAATGGCATGGTGAGCAAAAAAACGATGGATTTAGGCCCAGATCTCTGTACTGGGGTGAACGTATGACATTGTTCTGCATTCTGTCCATCAACTGTTGTTTTTGCATTTGTCACCCCGAGTGGGACGGGTATGCCCAGACGTGGGTCCCGTGCTCTCCATGCCACTGGAATCAAGCGATCCTGGCTGAAGAGGGGTGAAACCCTGAAACCTGTCCTAGGATGCTTGTTTCCAGTCCAGGGAGGACCTGGCTTGGCAGTTCGGGCTGGACTGTTCCCATGAGGCACAGGGTCAAGACTGATTTGCATATGGCTGGGTTCAAACTGGAATGGCATGGTGAGCAAAAAAACGATGGATTTAGGCCCAGATCTCTGTACTGGGGTGAATGTATGACATTGTTCTGCATTCTGTCCATCAACTGTTGTTTTTGCTTTTGCCATGAGCAGCAAAGTTTTTTTTTTTTATTAAAGCGCTAAAACCAGTAGTGAGCATTATACAAAATGCAAGTATTTAGTCTCACAAGCCTGCTTGCCAAAAAGTTGATGTTGGCTACAGAGAGGCTGTATCTAATTGATGGGACATTTTAAGGTAAAGGACTAGCAAATCATTTCATGTTGTCTTGAAAAAAAACATAGGAACGCAGGAGGTGCAAGGACTTAAGATTGTTGGTTTGATAATTAATTTACACACTGAAAGCAAGGATTTGATATATGTAAATCAATGTTTACTATGCAAATCAAAATACATCGGTATTTTCACAAATATCTAAGTATACTTACACATCTTTAGTTCTAATGATAATTTCTATGGTAGCATTGAAAAAACCTTGTGTGTCTAGAATATATATGGGACATATTCCTCAAACTGGTGAACAATGACTTTTGGGGTCTAAAAATAGCATAGATGGTCAGCCTAGAAACATGTTCATCTGTAAAGTGGATTCTGAACTCAACTGCAAATTATTTTCATTAGTTATTGTTTATTGGGTGGGTAAAAAAGAAACATTACCATCTTCTTGTGGGAAATTCCATTGAAAACTCTTTTGGGTATACAAATGGGTCATAGTGTCAAACAAGTCTGCCAAACTCTTAAAGTCCTGTGCTGAAAATGCAGCCATATTCCTTCTGAGGACACTCAGTGCCTCAGTCATCTCAGGAATCTTCTCTGTTCACAAAACAGGCTAAGTCACTGCACTGCCAAAAAGGTAACCTCAGTCCCCTGGAAAGAACATAGGAACCCAGGAGGTGCAAGGACTTAAGATTGTTGGTTTGATAATTCATTTGCACACTGAAAGCAAGGATTTGGACCTCTATAAAGACACATTCATTTTCACACTCCAACTCCAGAAGAAATTGATTATTTGGTTAAAGTATGTGCAATACGAGTCACATTTGCTTAACAACATCTTCCTCCGCACTAACCAGTCAGATTTCAGAGAGAGTCGAAGAATGGAAATAGCAACTATCCACTAACCAGTCAGGTTTCAGACAGAGTCGAAGAATGGAAATAGGAACTATCCAGACAACATACAAGTAGATTCATATTTTGAATGTAAGTAATCTCTGGCAGGTGGTCCTATGTGCCAATCAGCAGCATTTAATGCAACAGACCATGAGGATCCACTATCAACACTCTACTCCATGGGATTTGGTGTGACTTTTCCAAGCTTGATCCTCTGTTTTCGTAATAGATCACAAATTGTGAAGCATTATTGCCCATTCTCTTTAACATCCACACAGAGACTCTGGGGTCACTCCAGGTCAACCAAAACATTTTCATATATTGATCTATGGGGCAACATTTGGCTATACCCAAGAGCCTCACCACAAAGGAAAAGTCACTTAGTTGCTACGTGCATTCTTCGGCTCTGTCTGAAACTTGACTGGCTGAAAGTCCCACCTCAACTGAAACGCGTCTCCCAAGGCTCCCCTTGACGGATACTGGAGGGTCCAGAATTGCTGGCACTTAGCACTTTCTGAAGAAGCGAATAGGTCCACCTGAGGAGAGCCCCAATGGGCGAAGATGTCCTGGACTATCTCGGATGGAAGAAGCCACTCATGATCGGCAAGGTAACACCTGCTCAGGCTATTGGCTATGATGTTCAGAGACCCCGGTAGGTGATTGACAGAGAGCCAGATCCCTTGGCGGTGTGCCCAAGACCAAGGAGGGAAGACTATGCTCCCCCCTTGTTGTTGACATACTACATTGCGGTCATGTTGTCCGTCAGGATCTTGATGGACCACCTCCAATGGAGGGGAAAAAGGCCTTGAGCACCAGCCAAACCGCACGCAATTCCAGCAGGTTGATATGAAGAACCAGCGCCCCAGGAGACCAGAGCCCCCTGTTCTCCAGATCCTCCAGGTTATCTCCCCACCTCAAGGTGGAAGCATCCATCACTACCATAGTCATAGCCGGAGGAGGAAAGGCCACCCCAAATGTCAGGTTTGTCTTGTTCCCCCACCAAGCCACATCCGCCACAGCACTTGAGGAGATCACAATGGAATCCTACAGGTCCCCCTGTAGTGTAGCCACTGCCTGTGGAGGCACCAATGTAGGGCCCTCATGTGCCAACATGCATGTGAGACTAGGAGAATGCAGGAAACCAGCAGCCCTAGGAATCGCAAAACTCTCAAGATTGTAACTCTTGTGCCTGAATGGAAGAATAGAATTATCTCCTGGATGTCTGCTATCCTCTTTAGGGGAGGAAAGGCAAGGAGAAAAGTGGTGTCCAGTACCGATCCTATGAACTAGAGAAATTGGGAGGGACACAGGTGAGATTTGGGCGTGTTGATCGAAAAGCCCTGGTCAAACAACAGAGACGTCGTCAACCTCAGGTGGTGCAACTCCATCTCTGGAAAGTTGGCTTTGAGGAGCCAGGCTTCCAGGTACTGGAAGATCGGCACACCTGACCGTCTGAGATGGGTTGCAACTGCTGCCATCACCTTGGTGAAGACTCCAGGTGCTGATGTCAATCCAAAAGACAGTACCGCAAACTAGTAGCACGTAGAACCCACCAGAAAGCGAAAGTACTTCCGATGGAACTGCAGGATAGGGATGTGGAAGTACGCCTCCTGGAAGTCCAGTGACACCATCCAGTCTCCAAGCTCCAACGCCAGTAGAACTTGAGCTAGGGTTAGCATCTTGAACTCCTTTTTGAGGAAGAAATTGAGGCTCCTGAGAACTAAAATAGGGTGCAGGCCGCCATCCTTCTTGGGCAGAAGGAAGTAACGTGGGTAGCAAACCATGGCTTATTTCTTGTCTGGCACTAACTCCACTGCTGCTTTCGGAAGGAGAGTTGCCACTGCTTGCTGTAGAAAGGTCAAATGGTTTTGAGGTGGGGAAGAGGGAGGAGGTGGGTTTGAAGGCAGAACCTAAAGGAAGGGAAGGGCAGAGCCCTTTTCTATAATCTGAAGGACCCACTGGCCCGATGTAATGGCCTTCCAGGAGGAAAAAAATGGGACACCTGCCCTCCCACAGGCTTCATGTGGGGTTGAAGCGACAAACTAGGCCTGCTTTCATTGAGGCACGGGGGAGGCAGAGGAGGAGGGTTGCAAGATGGATCCATGGGCTTGTTGTTATCTGGAATGGCCCATGTATTGGCAAACGAGGGGTTTAGATTGATGCTGGGGTGGCTGCTATTGCCTGGAATGCAATAAACCTATCTCAAAGCCACGAAAATGGCAAAAGCACCGAAAGTCCTCGGTTGTTGGTGGAAGCTGAAGGCCCAGCATGTGTGCCATGGCCCTTGATGTTTTGAACCTCTCCAGCGCCGAATAAGCCTCATCACCGAAGAGGCACACTCTGTCGAAGGGAAGATCCATCAAATTGGACTGGACACCAGAAGATAAATTAGATATATGTAGCCAAGCCTAGCGACAAATTGAGACAGAGGTGCCCATGGACCGGGCGACTGAATCAGCCCTGACAAGACTGACTTACTAATGTGGCGGAAGCGTTTTGTACATCAAAGATGACCTCCTGAAAATGGTCTTTCATGTCTTGAGCATTATTTGAGCCATGTCCCACAATGCATGGTTATATCTGGCCAGAAGACAATTGGCATTTAACGACTTCAAAGCCATACTTCCAGCCAAAAATGCTTTCTTGCCCCAAGCCTCTAGTTGTTTGGACTCTCTGTCTGATGGTACCATGGGAAAAGCTCCACCCAACTGTGTACTGGAGCAGGACACCTATATCACCAGCCTCTCCGGTGATGGATGCATTGAAAGGAATGGCGGATTGCCTAGTGCTGAGCAGTAGCCTAGAGCTACAAGCCTGTCGACAGCCAGTGTAGATGGCTTCTCAAAAGCCGCCAGGACAAGGGCCAGTAATGCCTCATTAAAAGGAAACAAGGGCTCTGACGTGGCCAAGGAAGGCAATAAGACCTCTGTGAGAACATTGGTTTTAGTTTCAGCCGATTGCAGCTGTAGATCTAAGGCTTCTACAGCCTTCAACATGATTTTATGGAGAGACATCACCTCAGGTGTGACTAGTCTGGTAGCGATCTAGATGGCTAATTAAGGGGAAGTATCCAGGCCACTAGCTACAGAGGATCCTGCCCTTTGTCTTCATAGAGGAAACCTTCCACAGGGAACGAGTCTCCACCAAAAATGTCATGAAGGCGTGCTTGGTAAGCATTATCTTCCAGTAGCCTCTGTGCCGCTGTACGGGAGTGCAGTCAGGGTTCGATGTCAGTCTGTGGTGCCAGTGACACTGTATCCGGAGCCAGTGGAGGCAGTGGTGGAGGTGATAGTGGTGGCGGCGGCAGTGCTTCACATGAAGATAGCTGCGGCACAGAGAACCGGAGTGCTATATCAAAGCAGGGCAGAGGTGTGGCGCAGAATGGCGTTGGATGAAATGGCATGAATTGCGGGAGCCAGTCTGGAGGCGTCAGGCACGAGGGGCTCCATACGACATCGACACCTTTGCAAAGATGTTATACATGGCATTGAGGAATGCTACTGGATCCGAGCCTGGTGTTGTGAATTCAGGGAAGTGCGGCAGTGAAGTCTTAGGAGCAGTAGTTGAGGTCTGTCCGGAGTTGGTCCTAGTGGAGAGCTGCAAGGAGGATCCTCAGCTGGGATTCTGACCAATTACGGTTATAGACAAATGTCCCGCAGGAGCCGAAAAACATCTGGGAGGCTTACCTTTTGACTTTTGGGATTTTTTGTGGTGTCTCCCCCACTTGATGGACAAGGAAGATGGAGAACAGGAACAGCATCAAGAGCGTTTCGGGCGTCAATGTTCTCTTTGGTCTGAGCCATAAAGAGCTTGGCCTCCCACTCCTTGATGGCCTTGGGGTTCATACTGAGGCTGGAAGCAGAAGATTTGGTGTAATGGTCAGAGCCCAAGCACCACAAACAGATCAAATAGAGGTCTGTGATGGACATCTGTCCCTCCAAATCCCAACAGGGTTTAAAACCCAATTTCTTAGATGGAGACATTGGTACTGCTTTTATTAATTATGTGTGAGGAGAAATCAGCGATCGAAGCTCCAGATCTGCATCAAAGGCATGGAAAAAAGGAACTGTCATTGATGCGTAGGAGCGGGTACTTTATGGACTAAGGGACATCATCTGATATCACTTCTGGTGCTGACTGAGTCCAGTGCCCTATACTGTTGACATCGAGGCTTTGAAGTTTTACTGATCCATTCTGATGCTTGGGGATTGTTCTACAGGTGAGATTCTGCAGATTGTATCCATCAGAAATAGAATTCTTTTATACAAATCATTCCCAGTCATTCTACCCCTGCCTACATCTAAATACAAATGGAAACAGATATCTTCTACTGTGCCGTGCCAGCCTACATTTCACATAAAAGAATGGCTTGAGATAAAAGAACTCATCATCTTATCTGAAACCTGTTTTAATTCCGAACCATTGGACTCTATTATTGCTAAACAATTAACCAAAAACTTTGATATAGTCTAGCTTTATGACCTGCATTCTCTGACTTGTAGTCCTGTTTATCTCATCATGTAATATAAGCTTTACAAATCCAATAATGCAAATCCCAAACCTGGACTAAATGAGCTACCTATGCATGGACTGGAGAATCTTGAGCACTATGCTAGCAGCTTCACTGCCATCACAAGGGCTTATCCGAGGACAATACTGCAAGACTTGTTTCGATCTTGCATTATAACAATATCGGAACAAGTACTCTTTGACTCTCATTAAAGGAATCCTACCCTTTGCATCGTGCCTATTCAATTGTATTTTGAGAAGCCCACCTCAAAAGAAACAATGAAATTTCCTCTTGGTGGCGCATGAAACCTGCATACAATCAATTACAGGCATTTCGATTAGATTTCAAAACACTGTGCTGAACAGCGTTAGACTGTCACCTCTTCACTGCCCTTCCATCAGGGAAAAACACTGACTAAGTGATATCTTACTGACACTTCTAAACATACATATTTGCTTGTTCTCCTTATGCTTGAATCCATGCATTTATCTGACCAAGTTGTTTAATGTTCCAACATGATGTATCCCTTGAGTCACTCAGCTAAAAGTGCATGAGGTCAATACTATGATTATCTTACACAATCTAGAACCAAAACTCCCAAATGTCAGTGCTTTTTCAGTTTTAATGCATAACCATAATTTTACTTGAACTGTTGTTTTTAAATAGAATTGTGTTTTTTTAAAACATGTTAATGTGTTATAACCAAAGCTAACTATAACTTCACTTTAACCTTTGTCTTTCAGTGAATTTTTGTTTTTTGATCATATACCACAGGTAACACCTCATGGCCTTTGGCTGTACACAATGGGATTTGATCACAGGGACTGGCTTGCGGCCAGGACCTGCACTCAGTCCTCAATGGGCAGTCAACCCACACTGTGCATGACCATTGGCCGTGCATAGGTGGGGTGGGATGCAACACTTGGCCTTTGGTCAGGCCTGGCACACAACCCTCACAGAAGGTCAACCCTCTCTTTGACCAAGGGCAGCAGGGGTTGGACACAGACATACGGCCAAATCCTTTTGTGTAAGGCCTTTGGCTGTAAGCAGCAGGGCTTGGACACAGACCACAACCCGTCGCATGCTGCCAACCCCAGCTGTCCATGGCCTTTGGCCATAAGAAATGAGGATTGGCATGGACTGGACTTCCAACCCGATGCATGTGGGCAATACCCACATGTGACAACTGACCAAGAGCAGCAGTTTTTTTTCTTTTTACAGGATTAATGAATCCCATAATGGATTTGCAAATAATATCCTGGATTCACAAATCATGGACTGAGTTTAGGATTTACGAATCCAGCATAGGATTTACAAATCCCACAATAAGAACAATGTTTTAAATATTTATTTTATTGCCAGAGGGTTCCTTTGCCCCCCCCCCCTCGACTCCCCCCCACATGGACTGGAGTCAGGATAGGTTGACCGCGCCCTGTTATGTCTTTTTTTCCCCAACATATTGCATGGTGCACTAGGTTGGGTAAAGTCGGCCAGCCTATCAGTGTGCAGCGGATTTTTTGAATTTGCAGTCAGAGTTGTGAATCTCCAATGCAAGACAGAAGAAAAACTTTCTTATCTAACGGTCTGCCTTTAATTTTTTTATTGGATTCATAAATCAGTGGAGGATTTATGAATAAACAATCCAGATATCTCGAAAATGTAACCTCTTCATGGCCAGACTAGAACACTTTTTAACCATTAATCTCTCAAAACTAATGAACGAATTTACACCAAAGCAATTAAAAGCACTTCCTTGCATAAAATTCTATTAACATGCCGAGTTTGACATCATTCTGTTCAGCTTTTTTTATATCAAGGAGCATCAATTAATATATCAAGAATGTAGGCTTTTACTATGCTTTTAATGTTACATTTGTAAAAAAAAATGTTTAATCACTAGGAAAGTACATCTCACATGCACAAAGGGAGGAAAATCATATGCACTAAAAAGCAGCTTGAACGCAAGAGACAATGATCAATCCACATGGACAATCTTTATCCAACTTCCTTGCCTTTATTCCTCTTATTATTTGCTTCTCAGCTAACATGATGAGTATTTTTCTCTTGGGTCTCCCAAGCATGTGATATTATTTTAGTTTTAATCTATGTTTTCAGTACTTATTCTGTATTTTTTGTACACCTGTATTATTTTGTAGGCAGCATTACTTAAAGTGTGCTTTACCCCCATTTTTGTCACTTCAATTTTGCAGAGTACACCAATGCTATTTATGTCCCAAGTACTCCTGTCCCTTTTAACTGTCTGAAAATATAAATGGCATCCGAGCTTCTGACACACTTCTGATGACAAAGATTGCAGAATCATTGTTTCATTGTGGCATGAGCACATTATGCATCCGATCACGCCTGCATGCACAATGGAGTCGATTCTGTGAAGGCTTACATTTGTCTGCTACCGAGACACATAGCCCAAACTTGAATGCAACCCCCTCCAGACCCCAAACCTGTGATGTTCACTTGAAAACCTAAGATTCTGGGGATAAAGCAAATTAATATTTAAGCAATCTATCCAGTCTTGGGACCCTTCTCATCCATCCTCTCACTAGCGGATAGTAACGAATTAAGAGGCAGTGAGTTATTTGCACGTTTGCAAGTGCTGGCAGATCTCTTCTACTGAAAAATATGTCCGTTTTCTAGGATAGGCTAATCTGATTTCAGTCTCTGATCTGACCGTCAGGTTGAGAGCCCTCAGGAATGTCCTCCAACATGGGCCTTACACAACACTTTAAGAACTGGCTTCCTTCTGAGGATTCCGCTGTCTACAAGGAGCACCCAGATGCACTATTGTTGATTTCTCATAGAACTGTTTCATCTAGCTTTACCATTGGTCAGATCTAGTGGACCTAATACTGCAGGTGTGATGGGCTACAGGACTAGTAATACAGGGAAACTAGCATGGCTGCTAGGTAATCAGGTTTCAGTTACTAGGATTTACAAGAGTTGGTCCAAAAAGAAAATACTCTCTTTGACAGCCTCAAACACCTCCCCACCAAAACACTAAGGAATGCCTGATCTTGTGCCAACCTCTTTTAAAAACCTTTTAGATAAGCTGAAATATGCAGGAAAACCTCGCACATACAACATCAAGCCAGGATAAATATTAAACTAGCTATAGACACAACACTGACCACTCCCTTGAGAGTGATACTAGAGTGGACAGGACCTCTTATAACAAGCACACTGATATGGACAGTCACTTGGTGGGATTCTCCAATCTGGCCTCAGAAGGCCCTGGGTAGCTGTACGGAGCCAAATGGTATTTAATGTGTCTTATGATAGAACCAACCAAGATAAATCAATGTTTGAGCCTTAAAGACATTTTGCAACATTTCCTCAGAGCGGATTCCACTTTTCTCCCTCAGGCTCTTCTCCGATGCTCCTATATTTCTCATTAAGCACCTACTGAATGCTTATTGTTTCGTACGATGCAGGCTTTCATTGCAGCTATGGTTTATTATGGAAAGTTTAGAAATTCTGTTGGCAGGCATTTTGGAGACCCCCCTCAAACAGATAGTCTTTTCTTAATAAGGCCAAAAAACACCTTTTTCTATTGAGGCTTTCTAACAGCCTCTCGTCTTTCTGCACAGTCTCAAACTTTTTCTTAAGACACGTTGATTTCTAGAGGGAGTCTGTCAAGTTGATGTAGAGTCTGGTAGAGAAGCCAATATTTGTACTTCTTTTTAGGTCGATCCTGGGCAGCGCTGCGAGGCATGCTGTAATGAGGTAGGGACTTGAAGCTCCGCCCACTCTCCACCCACATTTTTCATTGGCTGGTGTCATTGTCCACTGTAAACTGTGGCTGTTCATTGGTCAAAAGGCTTAGTAGTCCCTCCTTAGTACCGCCTTGTCTCAGTTTGTAACCTCCCATGGCGACACCCCCGTTACGTGTGTTGTTGCTTGGTAGGCTTTAATTACAGCCTCCGAACACTATTTTCTCAAATAGCGTTGCCCTGCCTGCTGTTGCAGACAGGACCCGCTCTCTCCTAAAGCTTTTTAAAAATTTTATAGCACGCATTTGCAATGCAATAGGTCTTGCAGTTGCGAGAGTTTAAGCTATTGGCACTGTAAATGACAATGCCTTTTATTTATCTGATTTAAAAACAACACATAAATAAAAGGCATTGTCATTTACAATGCCAATAGCTCAAACTCTCAAATGCGAGACCTATTGCATTACAAATGCTTGTTCTTCTGTGCCATTTTTCATTTTATGCATACTTTGTTCTTAAAAACTTGTTGTCAGTTTAAAGGTTCACTAAGATGTTGGACTCCTGTGTTCATGTAAAGTAAAGATTTTTTTTTTTTTTTTATTGATTTTTATTAAATTGTACATATCATCCAAAATAAATATTGGCACATTGGTAACATATAATTATATAATCTTTGAGAGTGGATGACTTGCGCTCAAATAATGTGCTTCCGTGTCACTAATACAAACACAAACTAAAAACAGAACAATTTCCGCCTAACATTGTTGTTCATCACACTCATACATTCTTAGTTGCATATTTTACAGGTTCTTGTGTCAGTAACGTACTTGGGCTGCATTACTGTCGTCCTAGACATCCCACATCTTTGCACCTATACACAGTTTGACACGTGACCTATGGTCAATTCCCCCCGTCCCTCCACATGTGTAGCCTGCAGCCTTACTGTCGTACCTGTCTACTGATCTCGCATTTCACTCCCTCTTTTGCCCAGCCATGTTGTGAATGGTTCCCATATATCCTTTGGGCGGGATCTGCTTGGCATTAGCTCCCAATAGTGGGACAGTTGGTTTTTGCAATAGGTAGCATTTGTCACCCATTCTGCAACGGTTGGGGGCGTCTGTTTCTTCCAATGAAGCGCCACTTGTCTCTTGGCCAGAAGTAGCAGAAGGGCTATTAGTTTCCTCCTTCCCTTAGGTGCATCTAGTACATATCCCAACAGTGCAATCAATGGAGAACATACTATTGGATAGTTCGTCATGTGTCCTATATGATTAAAAACCGCTTCCCAAAATTTCGCTATTGGTGTGCATACCCATGCCAGGTGGATAAATGTGGCTCTCTGAGAGCCGCATCTCCAGCAGAACGTGTCCGGCTGCAGTCCCATGCGATGTAACTGCAGTGGTGTACGATATAAACGATGTATATAGTTAAAATGAATCAGCCTAAGTCTGTAATTCGGTGATAAATGTTTCAGTTGGGTACAACAGAATGTCCATTGTTATGGTAATTTCTGCGTCTGCCTCCCATTCCGTTTTTGAGCGGGCTATCGTGATAGGAGATTCACGTTGAGTAATGCTGTATAGGCGGGTAATGAGTTTACGTGCTGACGGCACTGAAATAATATTTTCCAATGCTGGTAGTGTGGGGGGTATTTGCGGATAGTCATCATATCGGGCCCTGCAAGCTGCTCTTATCTGATAGTATATCAGCATGTCTAGTGCTGAGGGCGAGGTCTCCTTGCACATCTGTTGCATTGTAATAAATGTGCCATCTGGAAAAAGATCTTTGCCTGTCAGAAGCTGGTGGGATGCCGTCCTTTGTTTGGTGGCAGTGTCCAGTAAAGGTGCAATTAGTGGGTTTCCGCCAATCGGCATGGATGGCGCAAATAGAACTTTTGGTGTGCCCTCTTTGCTAGCCCCTGCCATGCCCATCGAAGTGTTTCGACAGTATCTATCTCTAGCTGTGGGCGCTTATATTGTTGATAGAGTGCTGTATTTAAAGGGAGGGGGGCTACTTTGTCCAGTTCAATCGCTACATGTGGCTGGTATGGTGTGGGATGCTGCCAGTAGTGGAGGAACTGCGCTTGTGCGCAGTAGGCATATAGTTCGAAGTCTGGGGCTCCCAGATCTCCTTGTGTAAAGGGCAAGGTTAGGATATTCCAGGATACACGGGGTTGTTTGCCGGCCCATATCAGTTCCAATACGTTTGAGCGTAATCTTTTGAAAAAGTGAGTAGTGAGAGGCATTGGTATATTTACGAAAAGGTATAATAGCTTTGGAAGTATTACCATCTTTGCGATCGCTACACGGCCCGCCAGGGACAACGGCAAATTTCTCCATCTTTGCACCTTTCCCTCCAACCAGTCCATTGTTCTCCCATAATTCGCAGACCACAGTTCTTGTAGGTCTCTACTGATCCATATCCCCAAGTATCTTATAGGGCCATCAGCCCAGGGTATGGGGAATTCTGTGTCAAATGGGGTGGTACCACCTGTCAGGGGCAGTATCGTTGATTTGGCCCAGTTTATCTGGATACCCGTTAGGCCTCCATACCGCACCAGTTCCCTCATCACTGGCGCGAAATTTGTTTCTGGGTTGACCAGATATACCGTCATGTCATCTGCATACATTGATATAAGTAAGCCTCTCGAGCTGAACCCAATACTGCGCTGTGGATGGTGTTGTCGAAGGCGTGCCGCCAGGGGTTCCATAGCGATCGCAAAAAGAAGCGGCGAGAGTGGGCAACCTTGTCGCGTTCCTCTCGTTATTCTAATTGGGTCTGAGATTTGGCCATTCACCCTAACTCTCGCTGTTGGTGCGGTATACAACAATTTGATTTGCTTCTGAAAAATGGGACTTAGTCCCATGCGCCCCAGTAGCGTGAAGAGAAAGTTCCACTCAAGGGAATCGAACGCCTTTGTGGCGTCTAGAAGAGCTGCTATGGCCTGTACTTGCGGATCTAGATAGTGCAGTAGGGCAAATATGGTTCGCAGATTATGCGCCGTCGAGCGGCCTGGAATGAATCCCGATTGGTCAGGGAGTGCTATGATCGGAAGCAGGGGCTGTAACCTGTTTGCCAATAGTTTTGCATAAATCTTGGCGTCCAAATTTATCAGGGATAAAGGGCGATATGAGTCCGACTCAGTTGGATCCTTATCTGGTTTAAGCAGCGTTATTATAGTGGCTTCACGTAGGGTCTGCGGTAGCAGTCCTGTTTCTTGTGCCTCTTGGTATACCTGCAAGAGTCGTGGGGCAAGAATATCGACATATTCCTTGTAAAATGCGGCAATCAGGCCGTCTGCCCCTGGGGCCTTGCTAGCCGGCTTGCTTTTGATGACTTGTCTTATGTCATCGGCTGTAATTGGCAAGTCCATATATTCGCGGTGCCCGCTATTGAACCATGCTATAGTGCTATCGTGTCTAAGTATTCTGTAATGTCAGCCTCTGATGTTTCTGTCTGAGAAGTGTATAGAGTCTTGTAAAATTGTGTCATAGTTCGTAATATTTCTGTTGGTGTACGTGAGGGTGGTGCGTCCGTGTTTTTGAGTTCCGTAATATAGGCCGATCCCCTTGGTGTACGTAGGAGGCCTGCTAATGTTCTTCCCGGACGATCTCCCTCCCCATATCTACGTGCTTGTGTGTATTTATGCAGATATTTAGTTTCCCGTCCTGCCTTTTCCTGAAACGCTGTGAGTTTGCTTCTAATTTGGGCTAACGTAGTAGGAGATAGTGTGGTGCAGTATTCACGCTCTAGCTCTTTGATCTCACTCTCCAATCGGGCGATCGTGTTGCGTATGTCTCGAAGCACTCCTGTTTTCAATGCTATACATTCACCCCGGGTTACTACCTTAAAGGCCTCCCAGAGGGTCCCTGGCGAATCTACCGTGCTTTCATTTAATTCAAAATAGTCCGTGATTTTTTGTCGGAGCTCCTCTCTAAATACCTGGTCTAGTAAGGCACCAGATGGGAATCTCCAACTGAAGGGCTGTATATATGATTTCGGTATGGTTAGTGCAAGTTGTACTGGCGCATGATCCGAAAATGTACGTGGATGGTGTATGGCGCTGGCAACCCAAGCATGCATATCTTTTGTAGTGAGCCAATAATCCAGTCTGGACCACGCGTTTCTATGGTGGGTTATGCAGGTCCCTTCTCTACTATTTGGATGCAACGCTCTCCAGGAGTCTATCAACTGCAAGTCATCTATGATGTCTTTTAGCATAGAGGCTGCCTGTGGGTGACGCTCCTATTCTGTCCGCTTCTAGGGATTGGACCACGTTGAAGTCTCCCCCCCATAGTAGTGCTGCGTCCCCCAGTGTTTGGAGCTCCCTCCATATTTGCTGAAAAAATTCGGGGCAATCCGTATTGGGACCATATGTATTGATTATTACTATTGGACTATTGTACAGTTCTCCCTTTACCAGAACGTATCTCCCTTCCGTATCCGTTATTGTTTTATGTGTCTGCCAGTGTAGGCCTCTACGAATTAATATCGCTACCCCTCGGGCGTAACTGGAGTATCCAGAGCTGATTATCTCCCCCGATCTATTGTTTTTCAGCGTAACCGCTGATGTGCTGGTCAGATGCGTTTCTTGCAGTAAACAAATGTCCACTGCGTGTCTGGTGAGGTAGGAATGTACAAGTCTAGTTTTTCTACGGTCATTTAGCCCCCGTATATTCCAGGTAAGGCATTTAAGTGACGTTACGGCAGTATTACACATTGCGGAGGATGTCGCATGAGGCTGTCAGCCACGTGTCTGGTCTGTGAGGTGTGCGTCTATGATGTATCGTGTATTCTGTACTTTGGGCTGTCTTTACTGACGATATTAGTAAGCATGATTGTCTGTACGATTGCCTTCTCCTAGTGCATGCATTAAATGTGACTATCAGCGGAAATTTAGAACAATTAACTCCCTTCCCCCTCCCACCTCCCACACCAACCCCCCAAACAGGTTGTGTTTTCCCCTGTGACCTTTCAAACAGTTTCAACAGATCTCCCAAACAGCGGGAGTATTTGGGATTCATCCCTCGGGGATACGTGGGTCTGCCGGCAAACACCCCTGCCGTGGTCCGCAGGGTGGCCGAGCACTCAGTGTTTGAGTTGGAGTCCCTGCTCAGCATAGGCTTCGTATGTCTCCCATAGTAGACCCTCATATCTGCCTTCCCCAGCATGCCGGGCAACGGTCCAACTTTTTCTCTGTATTGACTGATCTAGGCACAGAGAATCGGTGCAAGATGAATAAGAATGTGACTGCACCGTCATCTATGTGATCTGCAGCTCGTGTTGGTGATCTTTAGATCAGTCATTGTCGCTGAGGTTTTTCCCTGTATGATCTACTGCTTCTGAGGTATGCTGTTTCTGGTCTTTCGCCATTTGTTTGGCATAGTTCAAAGCTGCTTTCGCGTCAGTAAAGAAGGTGGGACGTCCGCGGCCCTGAATTTTGAGCTTGGCTGGATATATCAGAGCATATTTGGTACCGAGTTGCTGAAGGATTTTTTTAGCCGGAAGGAATTCCCGGCGTGCGGCTTGCACTTGTATTGTAAAGTCCGGGTAAAGCGACACTCCATTACCTTGATATTGAAGGAAGCCTCGTTCTCTGGCTAAACGCATAATCGTGTCCCGATCTCGATAATTTAGTACACGTGCCAGAATAGGTCTTGCTGGCACGCCTGGTGGAGGCCTAGGGCCGAGGGTACAATGCGCTCGTTCAATTAAAAACATTTGGGAGAGCTCAGATCCAAACAGTTCTTTCAACATAGTTTCTATGTATTTCTCCATATTCGTTATGTCTGTTGATTCAGGAATTCCTGTAATGCGTACATTATTTCTACGCGATCTGGCTTCCAAATCTTCGTTCTTGTTTTTTATTAGATTCAATACCGCATCCATTTTCAGCATTTTGTCACGTGTCTCCGTTTGGCAGTCCTCTGTGTCAGAGACTCTCCTCTCCAGTGTGTCTAGTCGAGTTTCGTGCTTGTCTACTCTTTGTGTTATTCTGTCCATGCGTTCAGCCAGAGTGTCTATTTTAGATCCAATCTCCTGTAGGCTTGTTTTGATATCCTTAAACATGGCGCGGATATCTTCGTCTGGTACTGGGCCCGCAGCAACCTCTTCAGCATTTTCCGGCGCGGTGGTGTCGTC
This sequence comes from Calotriton arnoldi, assembly GCA_963921515.1. Taxonomy (NCBI): domain Eukaryota; kingdom Metazoa; phylum Chordata; class Amphibia; order Caudata; family Salamandridae; genus Calotriton; species Calotriton arnoldi. The sequence continues at coordinate 1,110,985 of CAWUFW010002608.1, forward strand.
TTCGGTTTGTTTGCTCAGTTTTTTGTCAAAATTAAGCCGAGGCTGTCGAGCATCCGGTTTCCCCATTGTCGCTTTAGGGAGGGATGTTTGTCCTTGGAGATCTTCCACCAGTCTCCCCACCCGCCGTCTGCTTTTTGCGCCGGTGGTATCCACGGCTGGTGCTGGCACTGGCTTTGCCCTTTCACGTCCTGCAGTTGTGACAGTCCGACCCGTGGTACTTGATCTGTCTCCTGGTTTTCCTTGGTGATGGGTCCCCAACTCCGCCTGATGCAGCTGACGTGTCTTATATCTGCCTAGTGTAAGCGTGGCTGTTTGTTTGCCCTTTGTGCACTTACACACCTTCTGTACCTCCTCTTTTCTTGGGGCTCCCTTCTCTTGCTGTGCTTAATCTCGTCACGGCTCGCTTCAATGTGCCCCGGCAGGTACTGTGTGCCTTTCTAGTACGTATGTCTCTTTAGGTGCAGCAGCCCTCCAGTCTTGGCCTTACCGCTCCACCCGTTTTGGCGCGAGCCTATACCCTGTGGGGCCCCGTATACAGTATCGCAGTTATGCTTGCAGCTATTTACTCAATTTTCCACCGCCTCCGGCTCTGATTAGCGTTTCAGAAAAATGGCGGCGTCTCTACCATTATCAGCCGCTACAGCCCCTCGATCTCTGTGGGCCGCCCAGCCGCGATCAGTCCCGGCTCTTTCAGTGTTCTTTATGCACCCCCTCTTCTTGATTGTCCATGGGCGCCTGAGGTTATGTCAGCCGGTGCGCGCCTCCCCCAAAGCACATCCCAGCTCACCTTCGTGCAGTGGACAGTACCGCCGCTATCGGCGTCAGTAGTTCCCCGAGTCTGTGGACCCGGTGTGCGTTTCAGCGGTTAGTACGCTTTAACGATATGAGGCCGCCTCCTCCCGGATCTCCATTTGTCTCTTTGCGGCAATTATGCAATGTACGCGGCCACCCCCGTGTCCTGTGTGAGAGCACTCACCGCTATTTTCCGGGATACCGCCAGGCAGTCCGTTGTGCTCATCAGCAGGTCACCCTGATGTCCTCTTGGTTCAGCGCGCCTCTTCTGTGGCCTCTGCTTGTGGCCCTCGGCGCCTCACACTGCCTCCGTGGGTTTGGTGTCTACGTGAGCGCCCGGCTTCCAGCACTCTGCCTCTTTACCAGGCCCCACTCGTGTTGCGGCTCGACGTGCAGTGCCGCGGAGGAAGTTCACGGGGCCCGATGACCCTGCCTCGCTGGTCCGGTCCGGTGTCACACCCTTAGGTAGTGTTTTTTGCCAGTTTCCCCCAACTTTTTTCCGGATATATTGCGGATTTTGGTCTCGACCGGCGGAGCCGCTTTACATTGCGGCCATCTCGCTGCACAGCGTAGCCACGCCCCTTCATGTAAAGTAAAGATAAGAAGTATACTTCCAGATGACCCAGCAGGAGCTGGCATCTTTATCATGTCATACAGAATAATTTCTAGGTGGGGCAGCAACAGACAATGAGGGGAATAAAATAAACAGATCCGAAGAACAGGTCATTAAGTCATCCCCAGGACAAACTGCTAGAAGCATTGTGTTCCATCATGGAGATGTCAGAGTATGGAAGAACTTTGGGTGAACTGGCTGGCCTGGAAAAAGTTGTATGATTGGCACAAAGAAGTATTGTTTTTGGACAATGCTAATTGAACTTTCCTTTGACAAAGTTGGAGGTGAGTTTACTATTATTTTTAGAGCTACATTCACTGTCATGCCTCTCCAGTCTGCATTATGTGCTTTTCCTGAACATCTTGCATTTGACTTTTTGATATCACTTAGAAGTTCTCACACGTCTTGATGTATTCCTCTCCAGGACCTGCTTCAGATTTTTGTTCTCCTTTTAGTGAGATTCTTGCCCATCTGGCCACGCAAGCTGTAACCATCCTAGTTTTAGAAGACTCCAAACTGTAGATAGACTGTTCAATGAACCTGCCCCAAGAATTTACTCAAATCATGTGCCACCATTGTCCTTAAGAAACTAGTCCCTTCTTCATTTAATGTGGCCGGACACAAGTTAAGCATTATTTTTCCAACATTTTCAGCATTGTGATCTCCAAAAGCCTTTCCATGACATGGTATTACCATTCAGCCATTTACATTTCCAAATTAGATAAGAAGTTTCCCTATGCTGTAAATTGTCAAATTGTCTCCTGACAGTGCTAGATTAGGTCTTTGACTTACCAAGAGTATTGACAGAATTGTCCATACATGCTTTCTTCTGGGACCAGGAGTCTCCTTCTGCCCCTTGGTACTATGGAGAATGAGCAAAACTGAGATAATAAAATGGTACTCTTCCCAAAATCAACGATTGAAATCTCTCTGAGAGACCACTGGCGATCTAGCCACCCCTCTGAGTTTCCCCCACTGTTGGGCTTGGCCCTTTCTGCAGGGTCACCCCCAAACATTTTGCTTTCCTCCTCCTATTTTGTTTCTGAATTCTTTTGTTTGCCTTTGGACTCTGCACACTTTATCACTGCTCTCCTTCAAAAATGGTAGAACTGGATTATACCCTATTGGTATATTTAATTTACTTAGCAAGTAGTAAAGTAAGTACCTGTGCCCAGCGCCTGTAAATTAAACGCTACTAGTGGTCCTGCAGCACTAATTGTGACACCCACTGAAGCTGCACTTTAAACATGTCTCAAGTAGCCATTGCAGCCTGTGTGTGTAGTTTTAAACTGCCATTTCAACCTGGTAAAATATCCTTTTGCCAGGCACAAACCTTTCTTTTTAATACATATAAGTCACCTCGAGGGTAGGCCTTGTGAAGCCCAGAAGGCAGGGTGCAACGTATTTAAAATGTAGGATGTGCTTTTAAGTCATTTTTCACTACTGCAAGGCCTACCTCTCCCATAGGATAGCATTGGAGTTACCTTATTACATTTAATTAGATATAATTTCCAAATGGGAGCAGGTAACCTGTTCATGTTTGTTGTCTTTGGAATTGGAATGAAAAATCCTAACTTATGGTGAAGTTGGATTTAAACAATTTTGAAAATGCAACTTTTAGAAATTTGGCATTTCCCTGCCTTAGCCATTTAGTGCTTGCAGCCTGTCTCTGGGTCACATGACTGGGTGCAATTGATAGATAAGCATTGCGTATTCCTCCAAGACAGCCACACACAATGGGCAGCGTAGGTGTGACTGGATCACCATCACTGACCGGATGGGAGGGAGAAGCTGGGCTCAGCCCTACTTACACTTGAATAGGCTGTATCCTATCTTCACACAAAGGTCTGCATACCCCAGTAGTTAGTCTCAAGCCAGGAGCAGGAAGGCAGGGCACCGGTGCAGTTTAAAAGCATGCCTATAGAAGCTTCTCCCCGCTACAAAAGTACAACTGGGTATAAAAACTGGAGCTCAGACACCAACTCATCAGTACACTTCTGGACCTGTGGATACTCTGCCAGGAAGGACTGTTGTGCTGCTGAAAGGACTGTTGCTCTGCTGGACTGCTACCCTGCGGCACCTACCTGCTGCCCTCTTGTCTGGGTGAGAGGAACTGGACCTGCATCCCTTGAACACAGGACCCAGAGTGACTCCAAGGGCTAGTTGGCTGGCCTCTTGATCTGAAGCCTCAGAGATACAACAGGCTTCCAACAATCTTGCACCTGCACCCCGTCTCTACCATCTGTGAGTCTACCATGCCAGGTGGTGCCACCCCAGTCCTGGACCCTTGGAAGTGGGCTTAAGCTGTTCTGCCAGCCACTGTGGATCCAGTTGAACCAACGCATCTCCTCTGCTGCGTAGCGCAAACCTGAGCAGAACCGACACATCACAGCTGCTGCATGGATTGTACCCATTGCAGAGACCCACATTGCCTTCGCAGCCCCATCAGAACCGCTACTGCGTGACACATCCTCGGTGCAGGCCCTCAAATCCCTCATCGATGTCAGCCTCGAAGACGCCAGACTCCGCAAAACAGCCACGCAGCTCCTTGAAACCAACGCATTGCCCAGACAGCGCACCGCATCCTCGACACCTAACTTCCCATCACAAGCCCTGTCAAAGGGATCTTTAATGGCGATGCAGGCCCTCGCATCGCAACCTCACCACATCTTGGAACTTATGCATCCCTTCTGCTGCAGGACACATATTCGACGTGGATACCCACAACTCTCCATTAACCAGGATTTAAGGTACTCTGCTCAGTGGACCTAACTGGGTCCCTATGGCTGGCTCGCACTCCATGGTGGTAGGCCTGAACTTGAGGCTTTGTCCCAGTCCGGCACGACCAGATATCCACAGTTAGTGCTATTTTCATTAAAATCTTTAAAATTGCATATGTCCATTTCTACTGATTGAATTTTTGTCATTTTTTGTCTTGTTATATATATTAAAGAAAGTTCGTCTTACTTGGTATGGGATCCTTTTTAGTTCGAGCCTAGACAGCGCTTGCGCTGTCAGGACGATCTGTTATATGTACTTTGTGGGCTTGAATTCCTCTCATCGCTTTTCATTTGTCTAATCGGTTGTCTTTAAAATTCCTTGCTTGCCAGTGGGTAATTTGTCTTCCTGGTCCCTCCTTTTTGCAAGTCGTTCACTCCCTGGAGTATCAACACAGGACCTGTAGGCTTCCGCTTTTTTTCTATTTTACTTTCTGCACAGGAACTTTTTTTTTAATTAGAACAAGCGTTTCCCTGGCTCACCGTGACACCCGCGAGGTCGAGTTACATGCCTCTTTGAATGTGCACTCATTAGATCAGCAATACGGCAACTTGTAAAACAACTTTACATTTCATGTGTTTTTCTTTGTTGTTGATTTTGTTTTTATCAGCAGTATTGCAACTTGTGAACAACTTTACATTTCATGTGTTTTTCTTCGTTGTATTTTTTAAATTATTTTTAAATTTATTTATTTTAAATCGGCAGTACAGCAATTGGCGGTTAAGGTTTACGGGTCATGAGTGAAAGAGCACTTCCCACAAGTGTGCATGTTGCGCTTCACTTTCATGGCCACCACACTTCCTCTGCTCTTTCCCCCTTGCTCATCGCGACACCTGCGGTGCAGTCGCAGCTTTTTTTCAGAAAAGCGAGTTTCCTTTTAGTTTTGCTCTCCTCATTTTTTTAATTGTTCTGTTATGTTGCAAAAGCCTCAAGTCTCACTTTCATATATTGTCAGCTATAAAGCATTTCGGGTGGGGTTGAAACAGAACTGCTCCCATCCGCTTTGAGTACGAAAAGTTCAATGGGCAGCTGTTCTGCAGGCCACACCCAACCAGGTCTGGGTTAAGCGCAGGGCGGGCAAGGCATGCAGTTTAAAGGGACGCACCTTCACGCCTAGGCAGCAGAGTGAGGGCTCAGGTGTCACCCAGCCCGCTGTGATCGGACTCACTGCATTCTCGGGGTGGGGCTGCCTGCTTTGCGCTGTTGTGAGGGCAGCCTCAGTCAGTGTCCCGGGAGAAACTCTTAAAGTGCCCATGTTGCTGCCTCCAGTGACTTCATCGCACAAGCCTGCAGTTTGTTATTCTATCATGCAGTGTCAAGGCCCTATCAACATTATTTGAAGATATCGGTGTTGTGCCGAAATTACATTGAAAATAAGGATTTGAAAATATAATTCTTCGAGAAAAAGTGCAAAAATGCGCTCACATTGAACACATATTTCCCAAATATTGTAACTGTATCTTACACATAGGCTTCTGGTGCCAAGAGAGGCCTTGAAGTGAGAAGTTATTTCACTGTGAGGGCAGCTGCCATCAAACATGTATCTGCAAGGTAGTCGCATTCCATAAAGGGAACGCATCTGTCTCAACACACAAGTTGTCTGTATGCAGTCAATAGTGATTGTTTTTATTTGCCCGATTGTTTAACTGTTTTAATATTTCTAAATGTGTACATTTGAGCTCCTGCTGCCTTGTGTTGTTCTTGTCTCCTCATACTAGTAAGTGCCCATTCCAGCAGTGGAAACATAAAAATTCAATAGGGTACTTCTTTTGCATTTAGACGTATAACTTGTAATTGCACAAAATGAAGATTTAACTTTTGATCATGCCCTCTCTATATATACGAACTGTAATTAAATACCAATTTGAGTAGAGCTGCTTTTTTTTTTATGTCAGTGATACTTCCTAATCCCTGTCCGTGGAGTAGTAAGTGTAGGTTTGTTCTTCTGTGTGGCCATCTTGCAGGCCAGCTAAGGTTAGATACTCTTTGTAGTGAATTTAAGCTCCATTCATCTGTCATGGCTGCGTTGCTTTCAAGCTGATGGGTGAGTGCCCATTATGATATCCTCGGGGGTAATGAACAAGTTACTTACCTTCGGTAACAATATATCTGTAAGAAACATAGGTTAGTTATAGATTCCTTCCCTTAGAATTACCCCCAGGCATCAGACTGGATCCGGAAAGTTTTTCGTCAGCAGTACCTCTGCGCGTCGAAAGGTGGTGTCGGTCGGCTCTGCGTCCGTCGTTGGCGTCGTAGTCGCCGGGATGACGTCGCGGTAGCTACTTAGACGCCACCCTCGCACGCTGTCAGTTCTGTACACGACTTTTCGCGCCAGAAACGCAGAGCCATGCAAGACACTGACCACTGGTGCACAAAACTAGGGCCCTGAAAGGATGACCTTAACCCTATAAGTCAGTTCGCAGAACGGGGAGAATGGGTGGGGCTGTAAGGAATCTATAACTGACATATTTCTTACAGATATATCGTTACCGAAGGTAAGTAACTTGTTCATCTGAAAGAAACAGTTAGTTATAGATTCCTTACCTTAGAATAGATACCCCAGCAATACCAACCCCGGTGGTGGGGCTGCGAACCAAGTTCACACCAGAAAGTCCTGGAGAACAGAACGGCCAAAGAAGCCGTCTCTCCAGACTTGGCTGTCCAGGTAGTAGTGTCTAGTGAACGTGTGCAAGGATGCCCACGTCGCTGCCTGGCAAATGTCATGTAGAGGAACTCCTCATCCCAAAGCAGTAGTGGCTGCTGTCGCCCTGGTGGAATGGGCACGTAGCCCCACAGGAGGCTCCTTTTTAGCTAGAGAATAGCAGGCTTTAATACACAAAACGACCCATCTAGAAATGGTCCGCTTGTGTACGGCCCGACCTTTCTTGGCGCCCACGTAGCCAACAAAGAGCTGGTCGTCCACCCGGAACTGTTTGGTGCGATCCAGATAAAAGGAAAGCGCACGTTTTGTGTCCAGACGGTGGAGCCTCTCTTCCTCTTTTGAAGGATGCGGAGGTGGAAAGAAGGTGGGCAAAGTGATGGTCTGCCCAATATGAAAGGAGGTGACCACCTTGGGAAGGAAGGATGGACAAGTTCTGAGGACAACCTTGTCCGGATGTACAGCCAGAAAAGGAGGTTTGGATGAAAGAGCCTGGAGCTCGCTCACTCTTCTGGCAGATGTGATGGCCACCAGGAATGCAGTCTTAAGAGTTAAAAGTCTTAAAGGACAGTTGTGAAGCGGCTCAAAGGGAGCGCACATCAAATAGGTCAAGACCAAATTCAAGTCCCACTGAGGCATAACGAAGGGGATAGGAGGAAAAAGATGAGTTATGCCTTTTAAGAAACGATTAACAACCGGGGACTTGAAGAGAGAAGGCTGATCAGGAAGCCGTAGAAAGGCAGAGATGGCCGAGAGATAGCCCTTGATAGTGCCCAGAGCAGTGCCCTGCTGGGCCAAAGACAGGAGGAACAAGAGAACCTCAGAGAGGGGGGCAGAAAGGAGATCCACAGCCTTTGCTGCGCACCATGCCCCAAATTTGTTCCATCGACGGGCGTATGCTGTCTTAGTGGAGGGACGCCTGGCTGCCAAGATTACATCGCAGACTTCGGGAGGCAAGTCAAATGACGTCAACTGCCGCCGCTCAATCTCCACGCAAGGAGGTGGAGGCTGGACAGGTTTGGGTGGAGGACCGTCCCCTGCTGCTGCGACAGAAGATCCTCCCAAAGAGGCAGGCGGATCGGAGGATCGATGGCCATGTTGAGCAGCTCGGGATACCAGACTCTTCGTGCCCAATCCGGAGCCACAAGAATGACTTGGGCCCGGTCGCGCTTGATCTTCTTCAGCACTCTGGGCAGAAGTGGTATAGGCGGAAAGGCGTACAACAGACCGCAACTCCACTTGCGATGAAAAGCGTCGCCTAGCGAGTGTCGCCTTGGAAATTCCAACGCGCAGAATTGCTGACATTGCGCGTTCTCTTCGGTGGCGAATAGATCTAACCAAGGCTCTCCCCACTGTTGAAAGAGACCTTGCACCACCTCCGAGTGAACACGCCATTCGTGATCCATCATGCACCTGCGGCTGAGTTCGTCCGCCCTGATGTTCCAGCCATGTCCAGAGTTGGAGGGCCTCCTGACATAGGGTCCACGACCCCACCCCACCCTGTTTGTTGCAGTACACCATTGCGGTGGTGTTGTCCGTGAACACCTGCACTACTCTTCCCCGGACAGAGGGAAGGAATGCTTTCAGTGCAAGACGAATTGCCCAGAACTCCAGAAGGTTGATGTGGAGCCCGAACTCCGCCGGAGACCAGAGGCCTCTGATCTCCACCTCTCCCATGTGGTGCCCCATCCCAGAAGGGATGTGTCTGTCACCACAGTGTAGTCTGGTTGGGGAAGGGAGAGGGATCTGCCATTGACCCAATCCTGGTTCGTGAGCCACCACTGCATTGACGTGCAGTGCCCTCTGAGATCTGGACGCAATCGGACAGATTCCCCTGATGCTGCGCCCACTGGAACTTCAGGTCCCACTGCAGAGCCCGCATATGCCACCTGGCATGATCGACCAGCAGGATGCAGGAGGCCATGATGCCCAGCAGCCTCAGGGTCATCCTGACCGAAACCCGGGATAGAGGCCGAAAAATCGGAATCATAGCCCGAATATCCCGGACTCGCTGTTCAGGAGGATAAACCCGAAACTGCAACGTGTCCAGAACCGCTCCGATGAAGAGGAGCTTCTGAGAGGGGGTCAGGTGTGACTTCGGCACATTGATGGAAAACCCCAGCGAATGCAGGAGGTCAGCCATAGTCTGGAGGTGGGAATCGACTGCCTGGGAGGAGCCCGCCTTCAACAACCAGTCGTCGAGATAGGGGAAGACTGGAACCCCTGATCTGCGCAGATGAGCTGCAACCACCGCCATCACTTTCGTGAACACCCGAGGGACGCTGGTAAGGCCAAAGGGGAGCACGGTAAACTGAAAGTGCTCGTGGCCTACCGTGAACCGCAGGTAACGCCGGTGGGCCGGCAGGACGGGGATGTGGAAATAAGTGTCCTGCAAGTCCAACGCTACCATCCAGTCTCCAGGGTCGAGGGCAGACAAGACCTGAGCCAGGGTCAACATTTTGAACTTCTCCTTCCGGAGGAAGCGGTTGACGTCCCTGAGATCCAAGATAGGACACAGGCCCTTGTCCTTCTTGGGCACCAGAAAATAGTGGGAATAACAACCACGACCTACTTCTGGGGCAGGGACGCGCTCGATGGCTCCTTTGGCCAAGAGAGCCGTAACTTCCTGTTGGAGAAGGGTCAGATGATCCTCCGACATGCGATGGCATTTGGGTGGCATGGAGGGATGGGTAGTCTAGAAGGGGAGGGAGTAGCCCCTTTGGACTATTTGCAAAACCCACCTGTCCGACGTGATGGTGCGCCAGTGGGGGAGGTGATGGCGGATCCTGCCGCCCACTGGCGTTTGGTGGACCTGAAAGGTCAGACTAGGAGGGTTTGGAGGCTGCTGCAGAGGGGGCGGTGGTGGACTGGCCCGCTCGCTGGCCCCCAAAACCACGGCGGTTCCCAAGTCCCTGGCCGCGCTGGCCTGTGGCTCTGAAAGGAACGTGTTGGGTCACCCCTTCCGTGGCCACGAAAGGGGCGAAAAGCAGACCATGCAGGGCGCATGGTGGAGAGGCCCAAGGACTTGGCCGTAGCACGAGAGTCCTTGAAGCGCTCTAGCGCACTGTCTGCCTTGTCGCCGAACAGGCGACGGCCATCGAAAGGCATGTCCATCAAGGTGTTCTGGACATCCCCAGAAAAGCCAGTCACCCTCAACCAGGCATGATGGCGAAGCGCCACCGACATTGAAAGGGTCCTACCCAGTGAGTCGGCAGTGTCCAGTCCACAACGAATGGTGAACTTTGCTGCGTCTCTCCCCTCGGCAACAGCACAGGAGAGCACGTCCGGGCCTCCTCCGGACACTGAGGCAGCACTTGCGCTACCGTATACCACACAGAGTGGGAATAATGGTCCAAGAGGCATGCAGTGTTCACCGACCGCAGCCCTAAGCTGGAGGAAGAAAACAACTTATCCCAAGCTGAACCAGCTTCTTGGATTCCCTGTCCGGTGGACGCTGAAGCTTGGACCACCAAGCTCTCGGGGGAAGGGTGTTGGGAAAGGAAAGTGGGGTCGCCCGGAGCCGGGCGGTGGGCAACCATCCTATCCACAGGAGCCCCTGTGGTGGGCCTGGACCAGGTGTCCGTAAGGGCCTCATTAAACGGCAGCAGGGGCTCCGAAGAGCTCGCTGCCGGTTGAAGCACCTCTGTCAGGAGGTTAGTCCTGACTGCCACAGAAGGTAGTTCGAGGTTTAGGGCCTCGGCCGCCCTACGCAACACCACTGCGTAAGAAGCTCCCTCCTCCATAGCCACGGTAGGAGGAGACAACATGTCAAGGTCTGGTGAGGTGTCCAGACCCCTGGCATCCCCCAGGTCCTCTCTCCAGTCTTGGTCGTACTCCAACTGAGCAGTGAGAGGGTCCTCAGACTCCTCCCAGTCTTCCTCATCCTCCTCTGGCTGCCAAACTGGCTGGAAATGGGCAGGGTGGAAAGCAGGCACAAAAGTACCCATCGGCGTCGGATCCGGCGTCGGCCGACGTCGGTCCGGCTCCGTATCCACCTGGAGGTGGGAGCCTGGGTCGGCGCAGGCTGGAGGTCCAGCCGGCGTCGGCAGCGGATGCGGTGCCGGTGGAGTCGGCGCCGGTGTCACAAGGTCGACCGGTGCCGATCCGGATCCAGGCCTGGATCCACGAGGCCCCTGCGGCACCGGGGCCGGAGCCGCCGGCAGCGAAGGCCTAGGGCCCCCAACCGAGTCCGCGGGGCCCGAAGGCGCGCCTGCGGAGTCGGGCTGCCCAAAGATGGCATGCATGGCTTCGTAAAACTGACGAAGCTTGGCAGGGGTCGCTCCGGGTCCCGGAAAGGGAGGGAAGCTCGGAGTCGACCCTTCAGGATCCGCACGCGGAGCCGCGGGGGTGGCACCGTCCGCATCCCCCGTCGCATCAGCCGACCGACGGGGAGAAGTTGAAGAGCGACGATGCTTCTTCGACTTCTTCTTGTGCTTCGACTTACCTGACCCCGAGTGCGTAGACTTGGATGACGAGTGGTGATGGCTCAACGACCGGTCCCTCAACCTCCCTCGCCACCGGGACCTCGAACGGCGCGGAGCCGACTGCCGGCGCTCAAGAAGCTTTCGGGACCGCTCCGCAAAGACTTCGGAGCCATGGTCCGGCAGTCGGCGCACGACTTGGGGTCGTGGTCGCGCTCCAGGCCAAAGAGGCACACGCGTTGCGGATCGGTTACCGATATCATGCGGGAACAGGAACCGCTGGCCTTGAAGCCAGGCATCCCTACGTGCACCAGGAATTGGTAAAACTTAAAAAGACGTCGACAAAAGTCGCTCAAAAAGTTCAGTCAAAAAATGACTGGAGGTACCGCTCTCTCCGGATCTGCGCTGGCTGGCGCTGAAAAAGAAAGAACTGACGTCAGCGCGCGAGGGTGTCGTCTAAGTAGTTACCGCGACGTCATCCCGGCGACCACAACGCCAACGACGGACGCGGAGTCAACCGATGCCACCTTTCGACGCGCAGAGGTACTGCTGACGAAAAACTTTCCGGATCCAGTCTGACGCCTAGGGGTAATTCTAAGGTAAGGAATCTATAACTAACTGTTTCTTTCGGATAGTGTGCTTTACAAATACACAATAATCTTGCCTCAAACACTCAGGACTCCGTTTTCTCCTTCAGTCTGGAGTTGTGCAACTCCAAGAGCTGAAGCCCAGCTCTCCAGGGACCTCTAATAACGGCATGTGGTAGTGCAACATAGTGCACCCAGCGCTGTATATTCCTATCCAGGAACATCTAGTGACGGCCTGTGGTAGTGCACCATAGCTCACCCTGCGCTGACACTGGCTGATAATGTGCTGCATGGCTAAACACTTATAAGGTACCAAAGGCAAGACCTATTGGCTATGTCAATGCTTGTTGTGTAGTGTTTTCACTTTATTACTGTTTGAAGTATTGCACAAATACTTTAGATATAGCCTCTAAGTTAAGCCCGCCTGCTCTGTGCCAAGCAACCAGAGGGTTGAGCACAGGCTAATTTAAGGTTGGCTTGGCCTGACAAGGATTGTGGTTGCTGCTTGACGAGGGCTCACACCCCAGTCAACAAACAACCCAATTTCTTACACCGATTTACTGTGAAATTAATCAAGGCTAATTTTTAAAATAAAAAATCTGGATCTCCTCTTGACCCATGTCCTGCTCATATGTTTAAGTTAACACCAAATTGACACCATTGTGTCTACCTTGAAAGACCTAAGCATACAATCCAAACAGGTCTGCATCCCTGATGACTATAGAAAAGCTCTATCAGTACCTCTGTAGAAAAAGTCTTCCACAGATCGCATGATGCTCAGTAATTTTCAGACCATTTCCTTACTTCCATTACCAGCCTTTATTGAGATTAACAGTATGCATGACTACTTTCAATCGGTGTTTAGATCTCTTCCCACAATTGGGTTTGCTTTAACCTCTATAATGATTTTAACTACTATTCCTCAGCAGCTGAGAATAATCAGTGACCAAGAAGGTATGCCGTCTTGATCCTCCTTGCAACTCTGTACGGCTTTGGATGCTGTTTTACCTTCTACACTTATTTTTAGACTACATAAGTGTGAAACTAGGTCTAGTTCTCTTGCCTGATTTCCCTCCTTTTCGCTGAACCAGACAGAAGCAGCCAGTCTATCCCCTTCTGCCCTTAAATTTTTTTTACTCAGGTTTCAAATGTTTTTATTGGGCTTTTAAGGAGAATAATGAGAAAACATGAATGCAGTGCAATACATATGATCTAGAAAAGAATTGTACATAGTTGTATATTTTACACCAATGTTTGCAGTGTCCACACCGGAAAGGAAATTAATTTTGAGAAAAAAAATTGATCAACTGGCAAGAAAAAAGTGAGAGTGAGCTCTAGATCCACGTACAAAGGCATGTAAAGAAAAACTAATGTTGATGTGCAGGGATTGGGCTTATATGCAGCTCCATCATCACTTCCAAGGAAGAACGAAGTCAACGCAAAGCTGCACGGTGTCAAATACCAGCACACAGAAGCAATGCTGTTTAAATCTTTCGAGCCCAGTCTAGCGCTTGGGGATATTCTATAGGTGAAGAATCTTCTGATGGATACTTCTAACCACAATACATTTTTTATGCATTCGTTTCTGCTCCACCAGATGTGTTTTCTGTGCGTGTTCTCAATTCCTCCAATATATGTTTGAATCCTACACAGAAGTATTTAATCTGTATAGATTGACAAGATATTTTCTACAACATCTGGATGGCACAAGTTACTCATAGGGAAAACCTCCATCTTCTTCCAGGTAAGTAAGTAGCCTGACAATTTTGCATAGGTTGGCTGATTTGGCGTCTTCAGAGAATATTAAGACATTTTATGTGTATGCCGATACCTTTTGTGTGCCATATGGTGAACTGGATCCCTTGTTAAATGAGTGTGGTCGAATAGCAACCAGTATCTATTTAGCTAATAAGAACTGTAGGAGTGACAGTGAGCATCCTTGCCTGGTGCCTTGTAAAAGGCAGAATTTCCTGACAAGTGATTATTGCCTCTGATCCAAGAGGAGAGGTTTTTCTAGGGCATGAACACCATGCACAAAAACGATGTCCCCAAATTGAATTTGTTTAGAATTGAAAGCAGGAAAGTCCAGGAGGCCTTGCCAAAATACTTCTCTGAGTCCAGAGACATGGCAATGGTAAGTGAAGAAGGTAACACATGACTGAATAGTGGTATATCATCAGATGCCAACTGTCTTTTACAAACCCAGTCTATGTGGCATATATTAGTATTGGGAGGATTTTTTCCAATCTCAAAGCTAAGTATTTTAGCATAGCATAGCATAACTTTTACAGTCTTCGTTCAGTACAGATACAGATCTTTAGTTTTTGGTTTCCAATGGGTTCTTGTCTTCCTTGTGAATCACCTCAATGGTGGCTTCAGATGCCGTACCGGTGTTTTCACTAGTTTCTAAAGTATGTAAATAATATTTCCATCTTATCTGAGAAAAGACTTTGATAGTATCTTAAAAGCGCACATGAAGCCCGTCGGGTCCAGGAGCTTTCCCACATTTTAATGAGTTAATCGCCGTCATAATTTCTGATTTCTCAATTTGCTTGTAGTTCTAAATTTGCTTCTTCATTTAGGGGAGGTAGATGGAAATTGTTAATGTAGTTTTGGCAGCTTGCCATCGAGGGCCCATCATTGGGGGTTGTATAGAGTTGAGTAGAACTTATGAAAGCAAAATAAGATGTTTCAGTATATGTTTGGATTTTCACATCATTAGCTTTGATTGCCGTAAAGCGGTCTTTATTACCTTCAGATTTGAGATAATTTGCAAGATATAGCTGCTTCATTTCGACTGAGAATTTTCTTTGCTTTGGTGTTCCTAACCCATGTATGCGCCCTTTCGCTAATGATTTTGTTATATTTATATTATAAGGGATTACGTTTTTGTAAAATTGTAGAATCTTTGGTAGGGATGAAACTTTATTTATGCTTTTGATTTATTTTTTGGAGACATTAAGTTTTACGTTAGTGTTCTTGTTTTTAATGGCCATAATGCCAATCATCAGGCTTCTAATAGAGGACTTCATGGCATTCCATAAGAGTCCGGTGGATAGGTTTGCTGTCTTATTCTCACTGAAGTGATTTGGTATGGCTGATTGTGTTTGTACCCTTGTATCCGGATCATTGTGCATCTCCTTGCTCATTATCCAGTTATTTTCTTTTTGTTGTTCTAGTTCAAGAAAGATGCATGTATGATCCAATTTGGTTCAATCTTAGGGTTGGTTGATTTAGGGGAAAAAATAGTGCAGGATAATAAATAATCTGTTCTTGTTAGTGTGTTATGAGGGTGTGAGTAGAAGGTGAATTAGCTTCCCTTACGGTTATGCAAGCACCATATATCACTGAGATAGTCGCTTGTTAGCCTATTTAGCACCTAAACTTTAGAACGCTCTTCCACCAGCTCTAAGAAAGAGTAAGGAGGAACTTAGCTTCAGGAAACAGTTGAAGACTTTTCTTTTTAATTAAGACTTCTCTTACTATTTAAAGCATAAGGATTATGTGACTGTTATGACTGTTAGCGCTGGGAGGCCCGCTGAGTAGCCATCCGGTCTAGAAGTGCCAAGAATAGAACAGAATAGTAATGCACTTTAAGGAAACAATTTAATTTTGTGATTTGCTGCATCAAGAATTTCTGGTCCTCCCTGAGTCACTGCCTGGTATATTTATAGGAAGGCAGATTGTCATCTGTGGCGTTCGTATGTTAGAGGTCCATTTCCGAATTGTGAAACATTGTTTATGGATGTTACTAAGCTTTCTGGGCTGTTGAACACAGCAGTTTTCCTTTCATGAGTGATTCTTAACAGTAGCGGCTCCTGGAGGGAGTGCTGCGGGGTGGGGGGGCGGGGCAGGGTGGGAGGTAGTAAACTCCGGCTTACGGCCAAACTGATTGAGTACATAAATAAATAAATAAATAAAACGAATTACATTGCGCGCGCTGCATCGCCGATTGCGATGCAGCGCGCAATGTAATTAGTTTTATTTATTTATTTATGTACTTAAATCAATTCGGCCGTAAGCCGGAGTTTACTACCCTCCACCCTGCCCCTCCCCCGCCCCACCGCCCCGCAGCACTCCCTCCAGGAGCCGCTACTGATTCTTAACTTTGATGGGTCGATGAAGCAGAGGAGAATGTAAAAGGAACTTAATTTTCCTCTCAGGGCCAAAATGCCTGTCCTGTGAAAGTCCTGTGATATGTCAATTCTTGCCCCATTTTAGTTTGTTTTGACCCTTCTCATATGTTCTAGGATTCTTTCAGTATGTTGGCATCTTAGTGGCTTGAGGATCGTTGGTCTAGGAGTGAGTGAGTTGTGGGTTTGGTAGGTTTTCTGTGTGCCCTTTCTATTTCAAAGTCTTTCCCAAAAGAGATTCCCAAAACCTGGGGGAATCCATGATTACAGGAAGGCTGTATGAGAGCTTACATCTTTTTCAGAGTTTTCTGGCAGTCTGAAAATTCTTTAATTCCGCCTTCTATTTCTATCTTCCAAGTCTGTAAACTCTCTTTCTAGAAGCTCAATTCTATTGATCATGAGGCCTGCTTTCTTGTGTAACACACTTCGCGCATCTGCAGCTCAACTAATTCTTGATTCTACTTCTCGTAACCTGAAAGAGATTTTTAAAGTAATTTCACAGACCTATGATTTTGGCTTGGAGTAAGTCTGTGTTTGTTTTAGTACTTTGAGTTACCTCACGTAGTGAATCTAGACATTGCAAGGTTAGATCAAAGTTGGTGTTAGAGTTCGCTTTCCCTTTTACATGGGATTCTGGGGCATGTGGTTAAGATTTTGTTCTTTTCTGTTGGACCTTTTGCTCTTCAATTTCTTTGGGTCTTTCACCTTCTGATCAGTCATCTTCATCTCTATATGTCTTGAGACTATAGCGGATAGTGAATTATGGGCTAAGTGTTTGTTCTGAAGATCGACTTCTTATGGAGTAAAATGCATTCAAGTTGTCCATACATGGCTCTTTAATTTCCTGCTGTACTGTCTTGTGTATTCATATAAGAAGCTGAAGCACCCAACCTATGAGATAAAATGGACACAGTGGCAGTCTTGTACTGTCAGATCAGCTGGTGTATTCTATTCAAGTATCCAATTGAGAGGCAGATCTGATGGATTTATTCCAGCAGCCAAACGATTCAAGCTGATCAGTCTGTGGTGCTTTCCTTTCTACCAACCAGAGTATGACATTGGATTGTTCAGCAATACCACCTTTTCTCTCTGACCCTTTGCAAATGTGCAAGCATGGCACCCCAGAGCCTTCCAGTTAATGCAAACCTATCTGCAGTGGTAGAGCCTTCTTGAGGGACTCATAAGAAACACTAGGCATGTATGGGTAGTTAGCAGATTGTGCGCATTATGTCTTTTGGTTCAGGCAGGTGGGCGCCATTTTGTTCCTTCTTTGTATCACCCTCTAAAGATTTACCCACTCCACTAGCATCTAAAAAAACAAACAACTGTGTCTCTTTCTTCGCTCAAGTGTTGGGCTCATTCCACCCCTTCCGCAGTCTCACTTAATCAATTCTTCTTCTGCTTGATTCACTTGGATTAAGACTTCCAGTAACATGAGTTGTAGACAGTTATGAGGACGGTGCTGGTATGGGTGCTGTCGTTGGCCTAGAATTTTTGAGCTTGTGCATACTTGGGCTGTTGTATTTGACTAGTGGGTTAAATACATTTTCTACCTGTCTTAGAGGAAAAGGGACTAATCCAATCTTGCTCACAACATGAGGTGGGGTAGATGGGAGGGGGGATTGAAATTACCACTTGCTTGAAATGTAATCATTCAATGAGCGGTGTTTCCATTGCAGGGTCATGTAGAGCTTGAAGTTCCATCAACGTGATCCTTTGGTGTTTATAGTGCACAAGTAGGGTGTCATCCATGTAGTGACAAATGCAAAAAGAACAATTGATGGATGGCAGTGGTGGCTGGTGGAATTTGAAAGTGGTAGGGCGTAAAACCAAAGATTGAATTATAGCGTGAGCGAGCCCGATGTTTATGGGGGAGGATTCAGGGGGTTCTCCCCCCCCCCCACCACCCCCCAAAGAAAGTTTTGAAAACTGCTGTATATTGATGCAATTTCAAGCAATATTTCTGTGAAAAATGGATAGAAAATAGAGTTCTTATACTGGATTCAGCCTGCCACCATCCTATTCTATTCTCCAAACGAGCAGTTTAAGCAGGTCCTGCACATGTATTCCCAAAAGTGAACTAGTATATCTGACTGGTGTGCAGTTCCTAAGTGTAAGTGGGAGTGTTCAGGTCTGTGAAGAGGTGCCCTCACACACCCCGAAGGATGTCATGCTTCATCATTGGGTCTGCTCCTCGTCGGGCCGGCGCTGCAATGCCTGACGGGCACCCAAGAAGGGGCTCTTTGGCGGAGATCTTTTTTTGATGAAGCCGTTAGGTGCATGTGGGTGTGTGGACTAGGTATTAAAGTGAGTGTAGAGTGGTGTCTTAAAATAGGTCTAGGGCAACCCTATTGCCTAAATTTTTTTCCTAGGGTGCAATAGCCTAACTAAAAACAAGAAACGCTAACCGGATACAATGGTCCTAAAGGGCATGTGTGGTGTAAAATGTCGACATGTTTCTTGCCTGTAGTAGCCCCTAACGGGTCTGGTGGCAATTCGTCAGGACCGATAGTTTCAGAGAGAGTATCTCAACTCCAACACTGCTGCAATGCTGGTTCTGAATATGGCGAGATACAATAGTTACCAGCTTTGCATGTGAACACCAGGTCCCACTTACACTTAGGAACTGCACACCAGTCAGATATACCATCCTATTCTACCCAGGAGGTGGTGTTACGGCCAAGGTTGCTGACTTAGAAACTTGGGAACCAGGTTTAATTCTCAGTGTGAATATCCTGTGATTCGGGGCAAATCACTTAATCTCACATGTGCCTATAAAAAATGTATGTGACCTTGAGTAATGTAATTGGTGCTCATGAAAGCGCTCAATTACTTCTGGTCAAGTTTGCACTATATATATATATATATATATAAACTGCACAAAGAAGTTAAAAACAAAGCCTTAGCATAATGAAAGATAACTAGATACCCATTAAGGGGCTGATTTGTTCAAAGTGAAACCAGAAAAAATTGATGAATCATGGCTACCTCACTTAAATTGTGTGATCTTAGGCAAAGATTTTATTTCTCCCCAAAATATTTTCTTCATTATCATGTATTAAAGCACTTTTAAATATGTGAGTTCAAAATATAAATTGTACAAAAGGCTTGGCCAACAAAACCAAAATATTCTATATGTTTCACCGTCCGATAGCTACATATAAAATAGCACGGAACTTAAATGAAAAATAAAAAAAGTTGGTACTCAGTGGCAAAGCCCTATTGTACATTATGAAAGTCCATTAGTTAATACACTGCAGAGGTCTGTGTGTAACCAGAGGGCCACAGAATTAAATGTTGGTTGGTGCAGTGGAGAATAGTGACTTGTGTATTTTTAGTGCTACCGGGTCACAGCCTGTGACAGACAACACTGTGAATAAGTAAGTCACTATTTTAAACTTGCATTACAGATAGTATGAGATAGACTGCTACAAAAAGTGCAAAAGGTTTTAAGTCAAAATGGTGTTTCCAAAATATAGATTTTTTCCCTTCAACAGGGGTAGTAAGTGCTATACAAATACAATTGCAATGCAAAACACACACATCATAGCTCAGTTAACTCTTTCCACTAACGCTCAGAAAGAATATACCCTTGCCATCAGATACCTTCCAGTGATTACATCAATTAAAAGCCAGTACAGCCACCCAAGCCTCCTTCACATTTGTAGATCACCCTTTTCAATTGCAGACTAACTCGTTTTCCAAATGTCCATTTCTTGCAGGCAGCTGTCTTCCCGGATCCGGTTTCACAACACAGGAGGAGACTAACTGAATGGCCCTTCAGAGGAAGCATTTAATGTAAACGATTGCAATAATCACAGAAGCATAAAATATGACAAACACGCATTTGAAGAAGCTTGTCATACAAAAAATATATACAATGCGGGGCAATTGGTTTTCTTTGGTATCTGCACAATATACACAAAAGAGCTTGAGACATTTTACAATCTCTCACGAAATGCATGTACTAACTTTCTGTAACCAAAACACAAGCATTTAAGAGATTGGGAATTAGCTGTCCCGGGCTGCTAACAGAAGGAGAAGGACTGAGGAGAGGAAATAGCGGGAAAATGAGAAATCGACAGGCCAAGGACAGTGGGAAGAAGGAAGAGAGGAAGGGTCAAAGAGAGGGAAAGTGAATCTGACACTACAGCAAAGGAGAGATAACACCACTAACCCCAGTTGTCTTATAGTCCGGTGTCGTAGTAGACAGAGGCACTGCATACCAACAGCCTTGGCACTTCCAAAGAGGCCCAGCTGCAGCTCCAAAAATCGCCTCTCTGCTGGTACTGGAATGCTCTAAACAGAATGCACGAGACGCAGAAATATGCACAGTGTAGCTGTTTAGAGCACATGGCAGGCCAACTTCCTAATACTGCAAACCCTCCATCTCCAATTTGTCACCCTGTGACGACATCTGAAAGGGAGGAGTGGTTAGGCAGCTGATGATGGACAAGCAGCCCATGGAGTACAGGGCTGATCCTGTACACGTCCGGGGCTGCTTCAGAATATGGCGCTTTTAAGCGTCATTTGTGGGCGGCCCCAGAGGACCCCTTTTATTGCGGAATCGGGCTGGCAGCTAGTCAGCCCATACTGCTTAACCTTTAATGCTTCTAATAGACACATCGATACAAAAGGGGATGATGGACGGAACGCTTGAGCCAATCAAACACTCACCCCCAGTCAACTGATCTGGGTTTAATCCATCATCATTCTTTAGCTCACTTCCACCACCCCAGTTCAGACATGGCCATATGCAAATCAGTCTGACCCTGTGCCTCATGGGAACAGTCCAGCCCGAACTGCCAAGCCATGTCTTCCCTGGACCGGAAACAAGCATCCTAGGACCGGTTTCTGGCATTCCAGCCGTCATCAGCCAGGCTTGCTTGAATCCAGTGGCAAAGTGAGCAAGGGACCCACGCCTGGGCATACCCCCGCCAACTTAGGGCGAACAAAGCGATACAAAAGGGGATGATGGACGGAACGCTTGAGCCAATCAAACACTCACCCCCAGTCAACTGATCTGGGTTTAATCCATCATCATTCTTTAGCTCACTCCACCACCCCAGTTCAGACCTGGCCATATGCAAATCAGTCTGACCCTGTGCCTCATGGGAACAGTCCAGCCCGAACTGCCAAGCCATGTCTTCCCTGGACCGGAAACAAGCATCCTAGGACCGGTTTCTGGCATTCCAGCCGTCATCAGCCAGGCTTGCTTGAATCCAGTGGCAAAGTGAGCAAGGGACCCACGTCTGGGCATACCCCGCCAACTTAGGGCGAACAAAGCGATACAAAAGGGGATGATGGACGGAACGCTTGAGCCAATCAAACACTCACCCCCAGTCAACTGATCTGGGTTTAATCCATCATCATTCTTTAGCTCACTCCACCACCCCAGTTCAGACATGGCCATATGCAAATCAGTCAGACCCTGTGCCTCATGGGAACAGTCCAGCCCGAACTGCCAAGCCATGTCTTCCCTGGACCGGAAACAAGCATCCTAGGACCGGTTTCTGGCATTCCAGCCGTCATCAGCCAGGCTTGCTTGAATCCAGTGGCAAAGTGAGCAAGGGACCCACGTCTGGGCATACCCCCGCCAACTTAGGGCGAACAAAGCGATACAAAAGGGGATGATGGACGGAACGCTTGAGCCAATCAAACACTCACCCCCAGTCAACTGATCTGGGTTTAATCCATCATCATTCTTTAGCTCACTCCACCACCCCAGTTCAGACATGGCCATATGCAAATCAGTCTGACCCTGTGCCTCATGGGAACAGTCCAGCCCGAACTGCCAAGCCATGTCTTCCCTGGACCGGAAACAAGCATCCTAGGACCGGTTTCTGGCATTCCAGCCGTCATCAGCCAGGCTTGCTTGAATCCAGTGGCAAAGTGAGCAAGGGACCCACTTCTGGGCATACCCCCGCCAACTTAGGGCGAACAAAGCGATACAAAAGGGATGATGGACGGAACGCTTGAGCCAATCAAACACTCACCCCCAGTCAACTGATCTGGGTTTAATCCATCATCATTCTTTAGCTCACTCCACCACCCCAGTTCAGACATGGCCATATGCAAATCAGTCTGACCCTGTGCCTCATGGGAACAGTCCAGCCCGAACTGCCAAGCCATGTCTTCCCTGGACCGGAAACAAGCATCCTAGGACCGGTTTCTGGCATTCCAGCCGTCATCAGCCAGGCTTGCTTGAATCCAGTGGCAAAGTGAGCAAGGGACCCACGTCTGGGCATACCCCCGCCAACTTAGGGCGAACAAAGCGATACAAAAGGGGATGATGGACGGAACGCTTGAGCCAATCAAACACTCACCCCCAGTCAACTGATCTGGGTTTAATCCATCATCATTCTTTAGCTCACTCCACCACCCCAGTTCAGACATGGCCATATGCAAATCAGTCTGACCCTGTGCCTCATGGGAACAGTCCAGCCCGAACTGCCAAGCCATGTCTTCCCTGGACCGGAAACAAGCATCCTAGGACCGGTTTCTGGCATTCCAGCCGTCATCAGCCAGGCTTGCTTGAATCCAGTGGCAAAGTGAGCAAGGGACCCACGTCTGGGCATACCCCCGCCAACTTAGGGCGAACAAAGCGATACAAAAGGGGATGATGGACGGAACGTTTGAGCCAATCAAACACTCACCCCCAGTCAACTGATCTGGGTTTAATCCATCATCATTCTTTAGCTCACTCCACCACCCCAGTTCAGACATGGCCATATGCAAATCAGTCTGACCCTGTGCCTCATGGGAACAGTCCAGCCCGAACTGCCAAGCCATGTCTTCCCTGGACCGGAAACAAGCATCCTAGGACCGGTTTCTGGCATTCCAGCCGTCATCAGCCAGGCTTGCTTGAATCCAGTGGCAAAGTGAGCAAGGGACCCACTTCTGGGCATACCCCCGCCAACTTAGGGCGAACAAAGCGATACAAAAGGGGATGATGGACGGAACGCTTGAGCCAATCAAACACTCACCCCCAGTCAACTGATCTGGGTTTAATCCATCATCATTCTTTAGCTCACTCCACCACCCCAGTTCAGACATGGCCATATGCAAATCAGTCTGACCCTGTGCCTCATGGGAACAGTCCAGCCCGAACTGCCAAGCCATGTCTTCCCTGGACCGGAAACAAGCATCCTAGGACCGGTTTCTGGCATTCCAGCCGTCATCAGCCAGGCTTGCTTGAATCCAGTGGCAAAGTGAGCAAGGGACCCACGTCTGGGCATACCCCCGCCAACTTAGGGCGAACAAAGCGATACAAAAGGGGATGATGGACGGAACGCTTGAGCCAATCAAACACTCACCCCCAGTCAACTGATCTGGGTTTAATCCATCATCATTCTTTAGCTCACTCCACCACCCCAGTTCAGACATGGCCATATGCAAATCAGTCTGACCCTGTGCCTCATGGGAACAGTCCAGCCCGAACTGCCAAGCCATGTCTTCCCTGGACCGGAAACAAGCATCCTAGGACCGGTTTCTGGCATTCCAGCCGTCATCAGCCAGGCTTGCTTGAATCCAGTGGCAAAGTGAGCAAGGGACCCACGTCTGGGCATACCCCGCCAACTTAGGGCGAACAAAGCGATACAAAAGGGGATGATGGACGGAACGCTTGAGCCAATCAAACACTCACCCCCAGTCAACTGATCTGGGTTTAATCCATCATCATTCTTTAGCTCACTCCACCACCCCAGTTCAGACATGGCCATATGCAAATCAGTCTGACCCTGTGCCTCATGGGAACAGTCCAGCCCGAACTGCCAAGCCATGTCTTCCCTGGACCGGAAACAAGCATCCTAGGACCGGTTTCTGGCATTCCAGCCGTCATCAGCCAGGCTTGCTTGAATCCAGTGGCAAAGTGAGCAAGGGACCCACGTCTGGGCATACCCCCGCCAACTTAGGGCGAACAAAGCGATACAAAAGGGGATGATGGACGGAACGCTTGAGCCAATCAAACACTCACCCCCAGTCAACTGATCTGGGTTTAATCCATCATCATTCTTTAGCTCACTCCACCACCCCAGTTCAGACATGGCCATATGCAAATCAGTCTGACCCTGTGCCTCATGGGAACAGTCCAGCCCGAACTGCCAAGCCATGTCTTCCCTGGACCGGAAACAAGCATCCTAGGACCGGTTTCTGGCATTCCAGCCGTCATCAGCCAGGCTTGCTTGAATCCAGTGGCAAAGTGAGCAAGGGACCCACGTCTGGGCATACCCCCGCCAACTTAGGGCGAACAAAGCGATACAAAGGGGATGATGGACGGAACGTTTGAGCCAATCAAACACTCACCCCAGTCAACTGATCTGGGTTTAATCCATCATCATTCTTTAGCTCACTCCACCACCCCAGTTCAGACATGGCCATATGCAAATCAGTCTGACCCTGTGCCTCATGGGAACAGTCCAGCCCGAACTGCCAAGCCATGTCTTCCCTGGACCGGAAACAAGCATCCTAGGACCGGTTTCTGGCATTCCAGCCGTCATCCGCCAGGCTTGCTTGAATCCAGTGGCTCAGGGTCAGACTGATTTGCATATGGCCATGCCTGAACTGGGGTGGTGGAGTGAGCTAAAGAATGATGATGGATTAAACCCAGATCAGTTGACTGGGGGTGAGTGTTTGATTAGCTCAAGCGCTCCGTCCATCATCCCCTTTGTTATCTAATAGACACATGGCACAAGCGCATGTGTCTAAATTAAACCTTTCTGACTGCTGAAGTCCGTTTTGGAGAACGGACTAGGCAGGCCAAGGCAGTGAATGATTTTGGGATCATTTAAATAGGATGATAATTGCTTTTTGCAATTATAATCCAAATCACTTTTAATTAAATGGGTGAAGCTCCTCCACCTACCCCCAGAAACGCTGCTGAAGGATGGAATGCTGAACAATGGCAAACATTCACCCCTAGTGCAGGGATCTGGGCCTAAATCCTTCATTTTTTGGCTCACCATGCCATTCCAGCTTGGACCCCGCAATATACAAATCAGTCTTGACTCTGCTCCCCATGGGAACAGCCCGAACCGAAGTGCCAGGCAAGGTCCTCCCTGGACTGGAAACAAGTATCCTAGGACCAGTTTCGGAGTATCACCCTTCGTCAGCCAGGCTAGCTTGACTCCAGTGGCAAGGAGAGCACAGGACCCATATCTGGGCATACCCGTCTCACTCGGGGTGACAAATATGAAAAGAACAATTGATGGATGGTGTGCTGAACAATGTCAAACATTCACCCCCAATACAGAGATCTGGGCCTAAATCCATCGTTTTTTTGCTCACCATGCCATTCTAGCTTGGACCCAGCCATATGCAAATCAGTCTTGACCCTGCTCCCCATAGGAATAGTCCAGCCTGAACTGCCAAGCCAGGTCCTACCTGGACTGGAAACAAACATTCAGGTATCAGTTTCGGGATTTCACCCCTAATCAGCAGGGCTTGCTTGACTGCAGTGGCATGGAGAGCACAGAATCCATCATTTTTTTGCTCACCATGCCATACCAGCTTGGACCCCGGCCATATGCAAATCAGTCTTGATCCTGCACCCAATGGGAACAGTCCAGTCCAAACTGCCAAGTTAGGTCCTTCCTTGACCAGAAACAAGCATCCTGAAACCGGTTTCCGGGTATCACCCCTCATAAGGCAGATTAGCTTGAATCCATTGGCACAGTATGCCCAGAACCCACGTCTGAGCATACCCGGCACACTTAGGGCGAGAAAGCAAAAGACACATAAATGATGGATGGAACAGGGAACAAATTAACCATTCACGAACCTTATATACCGCGTTTTATACATAAGTACTCACATATCACGTTTACTGATTCACGTCACTAACCTTTGGCGGCACAAACTTTATTCTGTAAGACACAGTTGGAATCTGTCACTTGTCACAGCCAAATTTTAATAATGGACATCTACTTTGTTCACTCATTTCCTGGTGTTTCATCACTATCACTTTCACTGCTATTTCACGATTTTCGGTTTTATGCGCTCTATTGCATTTGACAATGTTAAATTTAGTCACCAATTTGAGGGCTATCGGGATGATGGTTATTGACACTGCCCATCGAGGCATTAATATTCCTTCTTTTTCTACTTGCGTCCTTTCCTCTGAAATTCATTTGATTACATATAAATTGCTTGCACAGTTGAATTTAGACTCATTTGATTTATTATATCCTAGGAAGTTACCCCTGATGAAGGGCTTGTCCCGAAATGCATTGGGTCATGGAAAAACTGAGAATTGATGTATAAATATTGAAATAGTGTGATGGAGTAACACTACACAAACTGATGAGATTCTAAAATTAATAAATGAAGATTGGATTGAACATTTGATGAACAAGCGTTTATTATTGAAAGTTTAACCTAATATTTTTCATGAAGTGACATGTGGGGACTTCTTTGCTTGTTCTAAAGACACTTCTCTTACCAAAGCCTTAGGGCCACGTCCATCCCAGAAAAGGATAATACTGAAGAAGATTATTTCCTTTCTTTCCCTAGCCTACCATTTGCTGGAATCCAATGAGTCATCGGTTCTTGGCTGGATTACTGCAATTCTCACTTTCCCTGATCACACGCCTGCAGTATCTGCATGTCTTTTGGTCAGCTTACCCTGGCAAACATCTGTATCAACCACCTAGTCATCTTCACTAATTGCCTGTGGTGTAAAGAATAATTTCCAAAAGCCTCTGCATGTGCTGCAAGGCTTTAAACCCTACAGGCTCTTACTTAACAGAGGAACTGTTCATGTCCTCCACTGCCAGACTTCTGACCATACCACAAATCCCGTAGACCCACCTTGGTTGTCAATGATTCTGTTTTTTTACTTCCAAAAAATTAAATTCCCCTTCTCTTTATCAGTGAACTTACAAATCATCTCTCATTCACTAAACAGTTGAAAACATGTCATTTTGGAAACTAGTTTCGTAACATCTCGGTCTTTTCTGGAAGACAATTGCCCATTTTGTTGGCAAATGTATAGCACTGATAGAAAACGCACTAAACATATTATTCAATCATTCAAACAATGTGGAAAAACATAAAGACAAATCTTTCCCTCTGAGTAAGCCTACCGTTAATCGAAAATGGTCCTTGTGTTTCTGATGCACGACTGAGGTAAAGTGCTGGTCACTGGACTGGGGCAGGCGGTTTTCCTCATCCAGAATATCCAACACGCCCACTAGCTTTGCTTCAATCAAATCTGTTACAGAAACACAAATGTATATTTGCGGTCTTACTGTAATACATTTTGAAAAAAAAGACGGATAATCAAAGAGTCACAGATACGCCTATGAAGATATAAGGCGTGTTTTCCCCACAACTTCAATACTTTCTGGTTTTTAATGAAGGATAAGGATGGGACTGCGATGTTTACTGCTGGTAAAGCAAGTAAGGAAGGTGCTTACATGAGCGTGCAGAAAACAGCAAAGAGGAGGTGGCCACTGCTGCCAGTGGATCTACACATTTCTGAATGTATGCCCTTGCCCAGCACTGAATTCATTTGCCCGATGCTGGAATATAATTTCTTTACATAGAATGGATAGAGCTGGATGACCATGTAAAATAATTCTTTTTAGTCTACTTAGGCAGAACCTCTGCATTTTATTTTTAAAGTGTCATTAAGGTGCGGGCCGAAATTGCACGTCTATGCAAGTGCTGTGCACAAAAGCATTCATAACGATAAAAACAACAGATAATAAAATAAGCTTTGGCAATAGGCAAATAGGTACTTAGAGATGCTTAGATGCGTTATACATTTCTCGTAAATAAAGATGCTAAATTGTTAAAAATGAATATGGTCTCTAGCAGTTTTAGTAAAAGTTCATAAGAATAAGGTATGTTTGGAGCACACAGGAACCATTTTCTAGATGAGCTGCCAGAGGAATCCGAGCACCGCGGTGATGTGGATACCAATGGATTTGATGGACAGCTACAGGAGGGAGGCAGAGCATGGTCTAGCGCTGCAGGCTTTCTTCAGGTGACCACAGGGCGTCACATTACCGAGGACACTATCATTCTAGAGCTACATTTTATTTTCAGAAAATGTTGCAATCTGGGACTTAAGTTCAATGTGTTCCGTTGAAGTGAGCCTAGACTACTATTCCCAGAATGTATTTGGTTGTTGAATTAGAGCCCAAGGAAAAGGACTGAAGTAATTGCTAAAAGGCTGGATGACTGCAAAGGTGATATAGCTGATTTGAAAATGTTGTACACAACGCTCTGCCTAGGCAATATCCTATCTCCATCATCCTCTTACAGGTCAGTCCTGCAAGCCAAGAATAACCTAGCCCTGTGCGTGAGTCCATCTTTACTCTTTAGTGCTGCATTTGCCGTTGAATAAAGCTGTCAGAGAAACAATTGCATGAAATATAGAGCTTACTTCTAATTTGCCCAGTCATATGATCATCTATGCTAGTTTAACATAGTAGTCCATGTGGAGAAAGCTCTGGGATTGAGGCTGCCCGCGGCCCACACAGGGGGCCCCCCTCAGAGGGCGGCCACCTTAGTGCCACATTTGGCACAACCTAAGCGGGCTAGTGGTCAGACCTCTGGAGTCCCGAGGTCCAGCGCACTGCTCGTGTCATTCCGGCGCACCTAGTGGGTGGGGGGCTAGATATTTATACCTCCCCCGCCCATCTGGCATTCCTTTTGCGCGAAGGTCCACACCCAGTCATTGTCCCCCCTCTGGACACACTATCAATGGGTGCCACCATCGCGCCGTTTGGGCAGGAAGCAGCGTCTGTGGTTTTTTGCGCGGTGAGTCCGGGTTTTCACCAGGTTCCCTATATGTATTGACGGCGCCTTTTGGGCCGGTTGTTCCTAGCGGCCAATTATGGGGGGAAATGTGAGCGGCCTGGGAGTTGTGAGCCAGGCAGGGTTTATGCCTTGTGTGGTGTTGTTTCGTTCGCCTCCTCTCCGTAAATGATAATGATGGGGGGCAAGCTGTTTGGCGTTAGGCTGTTAAGCTCGTCGACATCGCGGGCTTCAAAGTAGGCGGTGAGTGTGGGCCAGGAGGGGCCTTTGTCGGGCCAAACAGCCTCCTTGTTGGGGCTGCCTGGGTCCCTGTTCAGTTTGTGTGCGGTAGCTGCGGCCGCCGGAGTGCCGACTGTTTCCCGGCGTGTGGGGGGCAAGAGAGCTGTTTGTTGGAGGCCCGCTGGGTGGCCTGCTGAGCCGAGGGTCAGCTGATGCCCCGGCGAAGGGCAGAGGTTATGCGGCCGATGGGATGAGGATTGTACTGGTGGTGTCCGCAGTGTTTTGTGGACACGCTGACCTCCCGGCACTGCGTTGCACCTTGGTGGTGGTAGGCAGCGTTGGTGTAGGCGGTGAGGCCATGGCCCGTTGGGGCACTTTGTTTTACCTCCTAGGTGATGTCGGTCGGCGAGACTGGGCTGATCTGGTGCGTTTGGGAAACGTGGTAGTTGGTGAGTTTGGCCTTCGGTACTTGGGGACTTCATGACCGGTAGGCCTCAGCATTATTTGGTTGGGGGCCGCGCAGTGAGCTATAATGCGGCGCTCCTCTCCAAGCACATGCTAAGTGTTGCAGCGGCCAGTGCTCTTTCTGGTGGGCCCGTGATTTAAAGAGTGTGCTTGGTGCATCTTTTCAATCCTGCCCACTGGTGCATTATTCTGGCTATCTACTGCTTAAGCTTTCTTCTACCAACGAGAAGTCTGACGTCCATTCTGCACAGTTGACGCAACATTACAATACAGGGCGTGGAGTGATGCGCGTGCATATATGTCTTTCAGTTTAGTGACGTTCTCCTACCACGCTTTTTACATAAAACATCGATTGCGCTCGAAGAAGGTCTAGAGCGCTAACTGGATTCGTAGGTAGACTCCTCATTATGATGTGGCTTGTTTGACTGGTGCCGCATCTCCCACCTCCATTACAGCCATTGAGGATGTTATAAGCTTGCACGCTCGTTTCATGCACCTGCTCATCGTTTGTCTCCTTACTGCGCTTTACTCATCTATCTTCACGAATTGTGCGTTAACTTTCCATCTGGCCTAGTGCAGTGTTGCCGTTTTCAGGAATACAGTAATCGACCATTTACTGATCAACAGTTCAAATACCTATCGTTCTCCAGTAGTGAAGTTCAGTGCCATTTTCAGATTGTTTGTAATGCCATGTTAGCATATTTTCATGTGCTATTCATGATTTAATGCCTAATTATTTATGCTATACTTCGTGCATGCGTTTGAAATGCCAAGTTAGCATATTTATTTTACTATGCTGAATTGCTGCCTGCATGCGTTGGTAATGCCACAATAGCATATGTCGAGTGTTATCCTTGGATTCAGACTGTATGGGGGCGTGAGTGTTGCACCTTTTGTAACTTTCTGTTACTTCTTGTAGGTGTTATGTTTTTTGCCCTATGTTACTTACCTTTACTTGAGCTGGGGCAGGTTTAGTGCATCTCAATCTATTCTTACAGTTCCTGGTGACGGGGCAGCGAGTCTGCAACTCAAACCGTACTTACATTTATGTGGCCGGTGATGGGCATTTGCTTTGCGCCCAAACCAATCTTTCTTTGATTTGTACTGCGTTACACCCAGACATTTCTTGTTGTTACTAGGTGAGGTAGTATCTGCGTTGCACCCAAACCACACTAATTTGTTGAACGTCTTGGGGCATGCTATATGCACCCGGACGTTACTCACTTTTGCTGGTGTTGGGCATTTGCATTTTCAGTCCAAACCGTTCTTGCATTTACATACTAGCGGGCATATTTCTTGCACCCAAATGTTGTTTTGTATTGGGATTTGTTTCTTGCCAAATTCGGCGGCACGGGGTTGTGTGCAGTCATTTAGATGTCCTTCACAAGAGATTGCCAGAGGAATTCATGCCTTCATGGACGAGTTCATGGGAGAGTTGGGCAGATTCTTCAGGGAGTCTCAGTCCTGTGTATCGGATACAGCTTTCCTCTGAGTCCCCCACTTTCAGACATACTCTTTCAGAGGTCCCAGACTCGGACACAGTCCCTGGTTGTCTCAGTCTGAACGATAGGGGTACATCTCTCAGACACAATCACTAGGCTGAGGGGAATTCACATTTGTTAACAAAGTGCCCCCATGGACGCGAACAGGCCTGGTGCACTGTAAAGTGATAGGCCAATGGGTGGCACTGGTTAACTGCTAGGCGACGTGCCGGTCTGATTGTGTGAACAGGACGGGCAAGCTTACAAAATGAATGGGTCCGTCTGTAACACAGCTGATGCGCATGCTAAGCGATCTGATCGCCTCTTCAGCATGCGCGCACTGGAGTAACACTGCGAGAAACTTGTAGTGGTGGAGTTTTGAGACTGTGATTTAAATTCAAGGAAACTCTTTGTAGAGCTTGATGTGTCACATCAGTTTAAAACTGAAGCATTTTCAATATTCTTACAAGGTAGCCAAAGTTGTTGCTTATTTATCTTATGCAACTAGCAAACAGTGACAAAGTCAATAGTCCTGGCTGGCTATAGGTTCAGCGTTTCGGGAGGAGTAATTAGATGGACCCAATGACAGACGAGGCAGAACTATGGGGCACACTATGCTGAGCAAAGATGTCACTTTAAATGCTAGGATGACCCAGCGGCAAGGGGCAGCAGGCATATGTACCGTGGGAGCCTTCGGGAGACTTTGAGCTTGAACCTGCTGTTTGCAACTCATGTCCCCGCTGCATTTAGGGCCCCTCCTGCACCGGGCTGGAGGTGCACTGCATGGGGGCAGTCACCGGGGCGTAGGAAAAAACAAACAAGTGAGCTCTCCACAACATCCCGAGAGTAGCCTCTCACAGCTCAGCACAACAGTCAATATTCACCAGAAGCTGGGCAGACAGGTAGCTTGCTGTGGGCAGACACAAACGTATAACAGCCTGTGTGGCCACTCTAGCTAGACATCTTCACACACTTTAGACTAACGGGAGCCTCCAGGTGGGAACCTGTGAGTGGTGCTTGTCATTAGTGCAAACAATACGAGGGTAAAAAGCAATTCAGGTTCCCCATGGCTTTAGCCAAATGAGCATTGTTCAGGAGGATGGAGGGTGTGGTTACAAAGGGCATAGGATGGGTGATGTCTATGGCGCGCAGGACTGTCAGCTCATGCTGAGTGCACTTGTTTCGTGTCACCAATTAGAAGGGTACAAGGATGCAAACCGGAAACCAGGCGGGCCTTTGATTCTTGTGGAGGGCAATTTCTTCCAGGGACAAAATATAGAATGAGATCCTACTCCTGGTTTAAGCAAACAGGGACAGCCCAGCAAAGGCCCTGCTGTGGTCACCATGGTCCTACTACGAGGTACCATGGATAGGGAGCATATTAGTTATCGCAGCAGATGTGTATCACAAGATGATCGGGTGCACGGGATTGCTAGGCCTCACTGACACTTTGTTATAGCAGTCCAGATCACACCACAGGGCGAAGGTTAGGCCATGTCACCTGACAGAAGATGCTACTTTTAGTTGTCTGGGTTTGGTGCTTGCAATCTCATTCCATTTGACAGTCTGAAACAGGAAATGCAAAGTAATTCTGTGAATGACTGGGCTCCCTCAGCAGTGAAGCAAGCAAAAGATTTTGTACATCTCTATAATCCTGAAGTGTGCCGCACTTATCAGGGTACGTATGGCCTTAGAACCTCGGCATACAAAGCATGCTCCCTGGGGCATTGAGCACAAATGACTGCCTTCACTACATGAACAATGATGGGCAAGGCCAATAGGTTGGGTATTTCGCACAACAATAATAATGGA
Source organism: Calotriton arnoldi (assembly GCA_963921515.1). NCBI lineage: Eukaryota > Metazoa > Chordata > Amphibia > Caudata > Salamandridae > Calotriton > Calotriton arnoldi. The sequence goes on from CAWUFW010002608.1 coordinate 1,143,707, forward strand.
ATAAAAATTACTTTCAACAGGCCTGGGTGCAAACAATTGTAATGCAATTTAGTCGCAGCTTCAGCCAGCTGATCTCATCTGAGTTTCAGTGGCTGAGGGGTTGTTACCTCCATACAAAATGTTCCCAGTTCAGGAGCAGGGGGAAGCAGATTTTGGGGCAGGTTAGCAAACCTCATTTTGTCTGCAGGTTTGATGTGTCTTTCAGGTCATTATGACCGAGTAGAGCCATTCTCACTTTGCATATTGCCTTTGTCTTGTGTTCAACTGCCCCGCCTCTGAGACATTTAGAGTTTTAGCCATGGTAACATTTTGCGCTTATTAAAGTTTGAATGACCAAGGCGGGCCGTTGTATCTGTTCAGAGGGATGAGGTATAAGTTAAGTACCTAATTGCTTACAACGAAGCACTTCAAGGTGGGTGGCGAAAAAAAAATTCAAGTTGCAAACGTTAGTTTCCCCCATTAATGACACCAACTGCCCACATTGCTAGCAGTTAAACAGCAGCCTGGGAAGACTGGAGGCAGAATACAGATTAAACTGTAACATGCAAATTCCTGTAAGAACGGAGGGACACATGGCAAATACATGAGGACACCCTTGCTTCATGTCATATAATGCTATTCTCATCCATAGTTGAGCCGTCAAACAGCATAGTGGGATAGTCACAAACGTAGAATGGGCTATTGGGTCTGCCTTGGCAGGACATTGACACACACCTTATGCAAACTGGAGCCTCTAAAGGCAGGGTACAAGGTGCACAGTCATAACAGTTCAGAACACACCACAGTTAAGCTTCAGTTAAGCTAGAAATGACTCACCTGCAGGTAGGCGGGGTTGGAAGTTGTCATCTAACCAGTGTGCAGTATTTCCAAAAGTTGGGGAAATGCGGGTTCAGAGCACAAAAAGGCTACAAGGTATTAATAGATTGGCTCCATTTATTCGAGAAAGGGCAGGGAACTATACTGTGGTTCTCCTCCTGTCCCACCCATTTGCTGGCTTCTGGTATCCTTTAGTAGAAGTTTGGAATTGGACGACTTATGCCGGGGTGGGGCATGAGCATGGCGACAGCACCTAAATAGCAGTCAGACGGTGAGGAGCCTGCATCCAATATGGTCATGGAATAAGCAGAATACTGGGGGTGCAGAGCTCTCCCCCCCTCATCATAGTGCATTAGAGGGTAGGGCGGTGGCCCTGCAATGCTATAGGCGTTTGCATACTTGTGCCCACATATGGCAGATGGGTACAGTGGCAGGAAACGGCAACAGAGTGGGTTTTCAATAGGTCCTCCTTTTGTCCCTAAAAGATGTGCCCCTGTAAAGTGGGAGGACGGGTAACGGGATCCTGCAGCTAAGCAAGCCTGGCGGGCTGCGTAAGTTGTCACTCCAAAAAGGGTGCGGTGACGGCAATAGGTGCACAAAGAATTTACCCGTCATGGTAGCTGGGCAGATTGAGGGAGCTGTCATCTAACTAGTGTGCTGCTGTCCCATTAGCTGGGGAAACAATGGGCTAAGACACAAAAAGACTGCAATTTATTAGGAACATTTGTCATTTCCAGTTTTCAAGAATAGGCAGATGCTATAGGCATTACAGTGGCCATACACTGGCAGCAGGGTACAGTGCCAGGAACCCGCAAATAGAGTGGGTTTGTAGAAAGGGGCTGCATGAGTTTGCCATTTCAAAGAAGTGTGTGCTGCAAGTCCAATAAGGTGGAGCAAGAATGTGTCGGTGCACAAATGCCGACAGTGACCAGAACACAGCGTGCGTACAAGCTTCGAAGGAACAGGTTAATTTCCTCTGCTGTAAACGGTTATCAGTTCGAACCCCCTTTTTGGGGAAAATTCAAGTACGGGGGTAAACTAGGGCTGAGTCAACCCTAAACGTAAGGCACATATTGCACGCACTGCTCTATGGATTATATCAGACATTTCAGAGTTACGAAGAGCTGTAGTTTTGGATCCCCGTTTGGGTAAGAATTCTGGTCGGCGTGGTACTCTTATACAGGAGGACACCAGCTGGCAGAGATAAGGATATGGTGTTGGCCACAATCAATAACTCATTAACAAAAACACTGTTGGTCTGGGAGGCAAACTCCAATATGTTTTCCAGCGTAGTCTGAAATCAGTCACTGGGCAGCGAAGGGTAATGCACGACCTGCCAACACCTAACGTGGAGCAGCTACCTCAGTCAGAAAGGGGCAGGGTGCGCACTCAAGCTTCAGGTCGCCGCCAGTTGTGTTCTATGTGTCTGCAGTGTGGTTTTAGAGCATATCATTTTCAGTTATGCTTAGTAACTGTTTGCCAATTACCTCGCTAGGGTGGCGCAATGGGCGGAAAGCAGGAGTTGGAAGCATGGGTTTTCCCTCACTGAGATGGTCTAGTTGGGGTTCCCAGGCATGCGATGGCACAGCTTGCTGTAGAAGCTGTGGCACAGACTAGGGGAAACGGACCCCCTCCCAACATTTTGGTCATCCACCTGGGAGGCAATGATCTGACTTTCATGAGTAGAAAGGCTCTGCTACGGGCTATGAAAACCACGAGTGAGATAAGTAAGCAGATAGGCCCATAAGGGTTAGGGTGGTCCGAGATCTCTCCACGACTGGTCTGGCACGGGCCAGGTCAGGAGAGGCCGTTGAAATTTCTTGCAGGTAAGTAAACAGCGCCATGCGCAAATTCATGGAACAGAGAGGTGTTGGCTTTATCAGACATGGAATCTTGCATCCCAAGACCACGGGATGTTTTGATGGGCACGGTGTCCACCTGACTAGAGTGGGCATGTACCTGTTTCTGTTGGACCTGGGCGACGCCCTAGAGTCAGCAGGGTGTAAGTAAGGATGCCTGCCTTGGTGGGGGGCCCTGGGTGTGACGGGTGCCACACCCAGAGCTATGGCGGAGTTACAGGGCGATCCAGAGGCTGAATGGTACATAGGGGTACCCTGTTCAGGAGCACAAGAAGGTTGCAAATGCCCAACAACCCCAGGAAGTCCTTACGGCAGGACCCTGGAGGAACAACGGCGCCCCGTTTGTCCTTCGGGCGGTTGTAAACCTGAGCAACCGGGGGCTTGCCTGGATACGCTCCGACCTCTCAAAGGGTGTGAGCAAATGGGTGGACTTGTGGTCCACAGGATGGAAGGGGGAAATTCCCCCAAAATGGTTAGTACCGATTGGTTAGACCACGGTGCAATTTGGCTCATCAGGTGGGCAGGACAGCTTAGGGGAGTCACTGCTGCCTGCCCTTGGATCGCCCGTAAGTTGACCCACCATGTTGGCATATTTCTTGTACGAAATAAACCTGCAGCAATATTTTCTCCAACAACTACTGTGTCTTGTGTGTTTCTTTATTATGAGATTGCTGTGGTTTGCAAGTTGGGTGAGTTGCTGATATTGGCACTAATGTCACGGCCTCACCATGGTCCTGAAAGGGACTCGGGCTGTCTGTTTACCGAAGCCAGGGGGCTCTCGCGGGTTGCAGAGGTTCCCCGTGACTGGGGCCAAGGACATTTAACAGAGGGGGCGAGGAGCCGGGACACAGTATTGGAGAGAGGTGTGAACTCAGCAGCATCAGGTGGAGCCGGACACCGTCTCAAGAGCACGGCGCCAGAAGGGGCTGGCGATACACAGGTGAGTGGACTGCTGTGCTGCTGGAGACGAACTACCATCGGAGTGTGCAGGGAGCATAGGGTGCTGCCGCTCCTCCAGCTCCTGGTGCCACAGGCTAATAATGTACTTTGCAGTCACAGGCCTGCAGTGACGGCAAAGCCTAACATGCACCTTAGCGACATCCGGGTTGCCAGAGGCAGGAATCTTATTGTGCAGCTCTGAATATAAATAAAAGCAAGTTAAGATCAGACCTAAAAAGAGAGCCTACGAGGTTAAAGCATAAACAAAGTGAGAGAGAAATGAAGCATTAAAAGCAGAGGATAAAAGCAACATTTTTAAACACTTGCGAAAAGAGTTCATTGCGCGTGGTGACATAAGCTTCCATCTAAGGGTGGCTAAGAATTCTCATTCTGCCACAATGTGCGCAAACGGTTCAGTTTTCAGTTGACAGAAGCCACAACATATCATCCCAAGAGCCCTGGACATGAAATCGCGGCATCTGCCCAAGCCTTAATCATAACCATTTTGTACTGCGAAAAGACAACTTTACTTATCGTGTGCAGTTTGTTACAGCGCTACAAGGCCCAATAAGGCGACTGCACTTTGTACAATAACAGCTCCTGGGACAAAGAATGGCACAACACAGTAACAGACAAGGAGAAAGGCTGTATATAAAACCAAGTCACCACCAAATATGAATAGGATGAGGACAGTCTTAAACGAATACATGTGCAGATTAAGTCAAGTTATGTAAACAATACGAGTTTAGATTTCAAGATTAGGAATGTGGGAGAGGTTTTAGGGAAGGGTATTCCAAATTCGGAGGGTATTCCCTGAAAGGAGCATTTAAGGGCGCCCTTACTGAATGGTGGCATGTTGAGACCAAGTGACCTAAAGCTTCTTAGTGCCCTATGGATGCCAGACAGTTTTTAGGTCGAGCCTGGGCAGCGCATGCGCTGCGAGCCTTGCTGTATTGGAGTATGTACTTGAAACCCCGCCCACTCTCCACCAATATTTGTCATTGGCTTGTGTCATTGTCCTTCTTAAATGCTGGCTTCTGATTTGTTATTAGGCTTGATAGTCCCTCCTTAGTACCGCCTTGTCTTCATTTTTAACCTTCCATGAGGACTGGCCCTTTTACTTTGGTTGTTACATGGTACGTCTTCTTTAGTCTGTAAGCACTATTTTCTTTAATGAGTTTCTCTTACTGCTGGAGGGCAGGAGGGTTTCTCGTGCGCAGTTGTGACCACAGGCTTGTTTATTTAACTCGTAGCAAACGGGGAGCTCTTCAGGGGCCATGGGAGACAGAAGGGGGCAAATCAGCGATGCCTTCAAGCATTTGGAATGCAATAGGTCTCGCATTTGCGAGAGTTTAAGCTATTGGCATTGTAAATCAAAATGCCTTTTATTTATGTTTTAAAAACCAAAACATACATAAAAGGCATTGTCATTTACAATGCCAATAGCTCATACTCGCGTAAATGCGAGACCTATTGCATTGCAGATGCTTGTTGAATGAGGGAGAGGACAGGAAGTAAGTGTAAGGCTTTGTAAGTGAGACATGCAGCCTTATACATAGAGCAAGCTGCCCGTGAAAGTCATTTAAAGAAATTGAGGGAAAGTGACATTTTTCGCAGATTGGAAGTTGTGGGTTACCGCTATAATACATAGTTTAGATGCTAAAATATAAACTTTCTGCAGTCACTGCTTTTTGTGGCATCGTGGACACTTATCGCTTTCAATCTAAAACAAAACGAAGCCAATAAAACAGCAGCATCATTAAAATAAGCGAGTAAATCAAATTTCTTCAACCACTTCACACTGTAATACACAATGCCTGCAGGTGTCAGCTCTTGCTCTGCGTAAATCAGGCCAAATCCAAACAGGCAGCCTGTCTGAAGACAGCTTACTCAGTTAAAAAACCCAGCACAGAAAAGCTCCCTAATCAGAAATCCATGCAGATCTAACAAACCCTAAAAAATTTCAATTCTGCTATTCAATCTGATTTTGCTATTCGCTCTTGCTTCCAACTTTTTCAACAACTTGAGGAACTTTGGGAGCCATACTTCAGATCCATAAGCCAGTATCGGAATTACTTTGTCCTCATGGCCTTTTACCAAAGGAAACAACAGCACGTTCCAAACGTATCGTTAACATTTGCCAACGACTGACTTACAGCCTTCAAGGGTTAGGTTATCTTGGCAAATGCATTGGTCCCTGACAGTACAGAATCAAATAGGATGCTGAGATATTTATTAAAACGTCTCCTCTGTTAGGACAATGGTACTGATATGCTGCTTACCATCTTGTTTTCTAAGTCCCAAAACCAAAATATGAATTTTATGTAGGTTAGCATGACCACAGCTGCCCAGTGTTGAGATCAGCGTGTGTGTGTTTGTGTGTGTGTGTGCGTGTGCGTGTGCGTGTGTGTACGTTACTGCCCGGAATACCTAGCCAGCGCTGGGACGGCATCTGCCCATTGCACCCAGCGTGTTCAGGGCTGCATCTGCCGAAGTCATGCCCAGCCAGAAGTGACTGGATCTGTCTGGCCCAATCATGGCCCCAGGAAAAACCTGCTAGATCTGGTATAGGCATTTCACTAAGACCTCCAACTTCAGAGGCACTTGCCTTTTTGTACTTCTGGGACCATGTCAGACTATAACTGATTTCTCCACTTCTGCTGGGCACACTATTGAGTGTGGGTCAAGCAGACAAAAAGAACTGGTGGTTGGCATACATCCTCTCCCACAGAATGAGAGCTGGGTGGTGGAGCCGATTAAACTGGATTATTTCACCTCTGACTGGTAAGATTCTGAACTGTGACTGAGAACCAAACGCATCGATTTTGGAATAATAGAGCTTTAATCACACTGTTACCTTATACTTCATATGGGGGGGGGGTGCACCTGACGTAGGACGGGTTTCGGTCTAGGGGTGAGATCTTGAATCAAGAGGGAGGTCGGGAGAAAGCAGAGAGAGGCACTACCCTGATTGAAAAGCACCCAGATACACTAATTGCATATCTTTGCGTAGTGTGTAGCACTGTTCTGGAGTGTATTAAAGTACTTTTTTGTTTACAAAGATAAGCACTGGACTGGGCATTCTTTTAGTGAGTTGTTGAATGATTGTTCAGTTCTGACCTTAAACAACTCTACCCTAACTCCCTGAGACTGCTAGCCATCCCTACCACTGATAGATAAGTGCAGAAGAGGTTGTATTTGACCAGTTTGCAAAGTCATAGTAGGATGAACACAGGGCATCAAAGACTAACGACCCCAAACCCCACAGTTAAGGCCCAGTCACCCCTCAGACCCCACCCCGTACTGAGTCTGACAAACTGGAAATGCTTTTTATGAATTGTGCAATAAACTTTTAAGGCAAAGGTAATTTTGACTATAATTCAAATCATTAATTGAATATAGTAAAGCTTAGTTATGGAATTGTGGAGCTCATCTTCACCAAGTAGGTGTAACTTATTAAATATGATATTTTAGCAATTGCATGATATGTTCATCAAGTGATATAGCATTATTATACTTCAAGAGCATAATATACACCCAGCAAAATATTTCAGTGCGTTAAAAACTGCAAACATTCTACTGAAATGGAGGTGACAAGCCTGAATCAGGGCAAGGTTGCCTTAGTTGTCTATCCTTCTGAGATTAGTAAATTGAATATCATTAAAATATTAAACGGAATAACAGTAGCAAATGTTATTTTATAGCAGGTAGAAATGGCAGAAGTCTGGTATAAGATGATATATTAAAAGAACAAGTCCTTACTTTTTGAGTTATACATTACCTATGCAATCCTGATTATCAACATAGTGTACTTCATTAACTCCAAGGCCTTCTTTTTGATAGAGTTCTTGTTCCTAATTCAATAGAAATAATACATACATGCTTAGATGAGTGACCTTTTAACCAATACTAACTTTAGTCTACAATGCACAAAACACATGAAGCTGAGCTTTTTAATAGAAACATGATCAAAGTGTGATCGGAAACCATTACACTAAAATAGCATGTACTATATGATTATCTTTGTAAAATGTTTCTCAAAACCAAACAGAAAATATAGAGATCAAAGACAGAATTTTATCTTAAGTCCTGCTTCTTAAAAAAAAAATATTTAATATTCTTCGTAATCCCACTAGTTTGACTTTTCACATACAATTATCCTGGTTGACCGATATACCAGGAACACTCCAGGTGATAATGAATTAATTGAAGAGCTCCATACCAACTCACTCTACAGTGTAGAAGGTACTGTATGATATACATACTAAAAAAACAATAGTTAGCAGGACCTCTGAAAAACAAGCAAATCATATTAATGCATACTGCATAAAACCCCGCTGGACCTTATTATGAGTTTGGCGGTTGCGGCTACCACCGCACCGGTGGTCTGACCGCCCTATGACAAGTAGGGCGGTTTGACCACCATGGCACCGCTGCTGCCGCCAGGGATCCGCGATCCCTGGCGGTCTTGAGGCCGCAATATGCTTGGCGGGGCTTCTGCAGCCCAGACAAGCATATTACGAGTTTCCTCTCCGCCACCGTTTTCATGGCGGTGAGCCCACCATTAAAACTGTGGCTGAGAGGAAACAAAGGTGTTGCCTCTGTGCCAGGGGATGCTTGCAGGGGTGCACATGGTGTACCCCCGGTCTGCATGCACCTCCAGTTCCTGTAGAACATGGACCTGAGAGTTCATGCCCTGCAGGAACTTGCTTTGGAGTTCCCATTGCCGGGCTTTTTTATAGGCACCCCCATGGGACTGCCAAAGAACTGCCCGCCAGTGACTAAAAAAGTCATAACCTGGTGGGCGGTGTGCACATGGGTTTGGCGTGCGGGGGGTGGTCTCACTCTCGCACCGCCAAACTCATAATAAGCCCCTCTGCGCCTACATACTGAAATCACAGCTTAGCCTTTCCTTGCACTTTATTGTTGTGTATCTATTTTGCAAAACCACAGTGCCTTTGCTTCACCATGTGTCAGTGCAAGGACACGCTTTTGGGCTATCCCAAGCTTCTGACTTGGAGTGCTACTTGCAGAGAGAGTCCAGTACAGTGTGGAGACTCACAAGAAAGTCACCCTTGTGCTGCTCACAAACTAGCACAACTGTTTACGATTCGAGTAACAAAATAAAGAGGCCAACAATACAAGTTAAAATTTAAGTAACTGGCTGGTCCGGACAACGCTGCGTTGATGGCGGCCATAACGCAGTCGCGAGACATGCTGGAGGCCAAGATTGGAGCAGTTGGTTCGGATGTGATGTTGATCCGCCAGGATCTCCGCAAAGCAGTGGATAGAATTACAGAAGCCGAAGCTCGAATATCAACAGAGGACACGGTTGCGTCTCTCCAAAAGAAGGTGTCCTCCCTAGAATCTACCACTAAAGGTCTCGCGCTCCGAGCGGAAGATGCTGAAGGAAGGGCCCGGAGGAATAATCTTTGTTTTGTGGGTTTTCCTGAGGGTTGCGAGGACAATAACATGGAGCGATCCCTCACCACGTGGATTAAGAGCTGGATTCCCCAAGCGTCCCTGTCTAACTGCTTCATTATGGAACGCGCACATTGCGCCTTGCTGCAAAAACCTCCGCCGGGGGCCAGACCTCGACCCATTATTGCCCGGTTCCTCAACTTCCACGACCGGGATGTGATCCTTACGCAGGCACGGCTGTCCTGAAAACTGCAACATAACTCCCACCATATCCTCATCTTTCCTGACTATACGAAATTGGTACAACACCGACAATCGTTCACGGCTGCTAAGGCTCGACTGCGGGATCTTAAACTCCAGTATGCGCTGCTCTATCCAGCCCGCCTGCGAGTTATTCATGATTCACGTACATTTTTCTTTGATACCCCTGAGTAAGTTTTCGCCTGGACGGACGAAACTCGGAAACTCCAACCAAATACTCCACCGCGATTTGACTCAGAGTCGTCCTCTGGAGAAGCCACGCGGCGACCCATCAAGCTTAAGACAAAAGTGAACCGCAGATCACGCTCGAGACGTCGCTCACAGTCCCAGGGTGCTTCTGGTTCCCGGGTAGATGGAGATACACGGGACCCCCTTCCGCTGCATTCTGGAGACTGAAAACCCAGATCAATACTCCTCTACGGACCGGACTGTCTGGTGAACTCTTTTCCAACCTTCATATATTATGTCTCAATTTACAAAGTACTGTGCTTGTATTGGGGTCATGCAAGTGAACTCTGCTTGGTTATTTTTCTGATGCCACTACGTATGGGCCTACGTGAGGCCACTCCCCTGCTTATCCGTCTCAGTATCTGAGACTATACTTTTTGCTTGGGGTCAGTTCAATGGGGAATCATTGGTGTGGAACTGTGCCCTGCCGCCGTTGGGGTGACGGTACATCGCCCACCGCGACAGATACTTCTATGGTTTTGAGGTATTGGGTGGGGTGGGTGGGGGTTGGGTTTGAGGGTTGTTTGACTTCCTTAATTGTTTTTCTTTTTGTCACTGCCACTATGTTTCCTGCTATCTATATGCTTGAAATTGCCAATGCCACTCACCACCTTAGCGTCCCATATTTGTACTATTGCCACTCATGCCACAGGAATTAGTGGGAGGGGGGGAATAGAGAGCTCCGAGTTCTTAGCTGGAACGTCAATGGCCTACTCGACAAGATTAAGCGGGGCGCCGTGCTGCGCCAGGCAAAGCGGCAAAGGACAGATGTCCTTCTTCTACAGGAAACCACACCTGGCGGGTACCAAGGCGCCGTGCTTGGGGCGCTTTGGATTTGCGTCCACCTATCATTCTGGCTTCACGAGAGGCTCCCGGGGGGTTGCAATCCTCATCCATCGCAGCGTCCCCTTTGTCCATAGCCGGACGTGGTCTGACCCACAAGGCAGGTTCCTTGTGATTTACGGAACACTATATGGCAGTGGTTCCCAATCTGTGCGCCGCGGCACCCTAGTGCGCCGTCAAAACTAGCCTGGGGCGCCGCAAACAGATGCGCACCGAGCACACTGCAAGCAAGGTAGAGCAATATAAATCACCTTTAACAGTGCACTTCAATCCCGAGCTTAAACATACATAATAGTTCCAAGACGCAAGGTATCTTTTTATCTTTATCGCCATCTACTGGATTAATTTTAGAACATTCATTACAATAACAGCCTTAGAGCTTTCAACATCGTCCAACAAGATCAATAACCTTTACAGCAATATTCATTATTCTGTAGCACAGAATCAAAAGGTTTAGCGGCAATAGGTTAAAGTTTAAACTAAACATTGCTTCTTTTTGTTTTACGGACATTTTTCACCCCTCCTTATATTTTGTAGTACTCTTATCGATTCCAAAAATATAACGCCACCCACTTTACCCTCTTATTTTTCTAAAAAATGTTCTGCTGTAGCACAATTAAGATTTTTATTTTCTGTGGCTCTGTTATGTCACGCAGTGTGTATTTGCAGACTTCTGGTCATGCTCCCAATGTATTGCTTACCGCAAAGGTATTTTATAATGAACACCAAAAAGATGTTAAACAGTTTAATAAATAAATGAATTTTGTAATTAAACGATTTCTTTTTTCCTCTTCCCAAACTATTTTGCATAACTGTGTGCCAGTTTGTGCATTTTGCAGAGCCCACAAGCATAAAAGCCCTTGAGCAGGGGAATGAGCTATGTTCTTTCTACCGTTGTTGGTATTCCAACATAGTTGTCACATGCTTTCCAACTGGGTATTTATTTGTATGTTTTTGAACCTCTGCGACCACAAAACAAAGGTGCAAGCAAAGTAAGGCCCACACACCAGACTCACTTCGGCACCGTGACAGCTCAGAGGCATGCGAGGCGGGAAGTAAGCACCCGCTTTTCTAATAAAAGCCTGGTAGCATAATAAGTGATAGAAAAGGAAACCACTCTGCCTCTCCGGGACTAGAGGCCTCGCTAGAGAGCATGAAGGACATAAAACGAGGCATAGGTCGTTGGGCATGCAAGGAAGATATTAAGAAAGCTAAAGGAGCTTCTTAGACTGGCTAAAGGTGCGATTGTGCCAGAACATGGCTATCTCTGACTGAATTGAAAACAAGCTCAGAAGAAGAGCAAATGGATTTAAAGCGGATGGACAGTATTTAGTAGGTCAGGAATCCTCAGATTACAGGCCAGGGACCCTCGGACCACCATTTCCAATATCATTCAGTCTCAGTTTCTTCTTAGCTTATTTCAGGGCAGAGCCCAACAAATGTTATTAGGTTCCGCTTAACTAAAGTAACTTACAGGAAAAACACAATCTGTAAGGTACATCTTCCTCATTAAAGAAAGAAGTGATGACCTGTGTTGCCCTTCACTTGGTCACAGTACCAACAAAATGTAATGACTGGGTGTATCCTTGTAACGTCCAAAATTTGCTCCTTAGAGGGGTTTAGAGTTAATCATGTCTTCAGGTCAGGGTCATTTAACAGCTCATCAAACGCCAATCTGATGTTTTCCCCCAGCAGCTCCTCAGACTTCCTTTAACACACACCAGTAGAGTGCACAGATGATTTTAGTGTTGGAGTCTCAGCAGAATCTGGTACTGATGAAGTTCCATGTCGTCCAAGGAGCTCTGTGATACATATATACAACAGTGTATTTCCAAGGACAATAGCCTTAAAGGCGCAGACTTATCTCCCAGAATCCTGTAGTATTGTTTAGTATTTTGTACACCCATGATTCAATATGCAGACCCCAGTGCTGAAGAGTTTCCCTTGTATTGTTTCTGACTTAAGTAATTAAAGTTTTTTATATTAAACAACGGTTATATTTTAATTTTATTACATCTATGATTGTAATACCGTCATTGGCTTCATTCCAATTATTTTCAGGGAGAAAATGGAAGTACTCCAGAGGCCGGGCTTACATCCCCCCACCCCCAAAAATAGTAACATAATGGGGAGCCGCGGCCAATGGGCAAAAGGTCAAGGGAGCCGTGGGTTAAAAAGTTTGGGAACCACTGCTATATGGGGAACCCATTGTACTGGGTAGTGAATACGCCCCCCTCTCTCGTGGTCCTTGGTTGAAAAACTGACGATGCTTTGGTCAGACATTCCATCTGTATTAACCCTTGTTGGAGGTGATTGGAATGATGTCATGTCCCCATCGCTGGATAGGTGGCGTGCTGTGGTCCGTGCCATGGAGACTCCGGACTCCAAATTATTACCCTTGACTCAGAGTTTGGGGTGGGTCGATTCATGGAGGACTATACACCCTCACACGTGTGCCTACACTTATCTTTCTAGTGCCCATGCGTCCTTCTCTCGTCTAGATTACATCTTCCTGTCAGGTACACATATACATAGGCTGTCAGACGCTAAGATCCTCCCAAGAGGGCTGTCCGATCACTCGCCGGTGTCCCTGGATCCCAGGCGCTCCCCGTTCCGATGGCGCTTGTCGCCGTGGTTACTGCGGGATGCTGACTACAAGACACACATCCATCACTCTCTAACAGATTATTTCTTGCTTAACACAGACTCAGTCGCATCTCCAGCCATACTATGGGAGACGATGAAGCCCACTCTCCAAGGAGTGGATATTGCCTTCTGTGCCGCGCGACGCAGGCAGCGATGGGATTAGTTATTAAAACTTGAGGCCCAGCTACTCGACTTGGAGCGCACCAGTAGGGGTGTGATGGGCCAAGTAGCCCGCAGACAACTACTACATTTCCAACAAATATACGCCAGCGAACTGTTAAACGAAGCCCGGCTCTATTGGCTGGCCACTCGCAGCCGAATATACCAATGGGGAGACAAGTCCAGCGCCTTGCTGCATCGTCTGTGCCAGCAGACACTGCGCCCCCAGACACTCCCGAGCATACGGGGTCCTGATGGGACGATCCCCACGGATCCGTCCATTATTGCGGACTGTTTTGCCCTATATTTTACAGATCTATACGCCCCCCATGAAATATTGCCTGCTAACGTAATACAGAAGTTTATTGATGATTTTACTCCCCAAGCGTTGTCCGATACGGCGCGAGAGGTGCTTGCCGCCCCCCTATCGGTTGATGAGCTGCTGATCGCATTGCTGAGTATGCGACCTGGCAAAGCACCTGGCCCAAACGGCTACCCGTGCGAGTTTTACCAGAAGTTCCATCCTCTGCTATTAAAGCCCTACCTGGCAGCGCTGGAGGCTTCCCTGGAGAGTAGCGCTCTCCCGCCAAACTGGCGGCATGCAGAGATCGTCGTTTTCTTGAAACCGGGTCGCCCACCGAAATAGTACTCGTCTTATCGCCCAATTTCTCTGCTTAATGTGGAAGCTAAGCTTTTGGCTAAAGTGGTAGCAAACCGCCTAGCCCCTTATATTACCGATCTGATCCATCCCGACCAGGCAGGATTCATGCCAAACCGCGATACACGTCATAATATCAGGCGAGCCCACAATGCCATCGCTGCGGCTAGCAAGCTCGATACCCCTGCCGCACTCCTGCTGGCAGACATGAACAAGGCCTTTGATTCTCTCAGCTGGACGTATTTGTTTGCCTTGCTCAATCGTCTCAATATTGGTCCCCGATTGCTAAGCTTTATCCGCCTACTTTACACAGACATAACTGCCTCAGTCCGAGTGGCTGACTCGACTTCAGAGAGCTTCCCTATTGAACGAGGGACACGTCAAGGCTGTCCGCTCTCCCCCTATCTCTTTGCTCTTGCCATGGAGCCACTAGCGGCTTGGATACGCATTGACGCGCAATTACGAGGATTTGAGTGGGCGCCAGGCATATCCGACCGCATAGCACTCTATGCGGATGATGTTTTGTTTTTTCTTACAGACCTTGACCGATCTGGCCCACGCCTCCTCCGCATCATGCAGATTTTTGGAGAAACATCTGGTCTCTAGATGAACCGAGGGAAGTCCTTTTTATGGCCGCTGCGAGGTGGAGAGCGACTGGGTGACTGGTCGCGGGAGGTAGTGGTGGTGTCTGATGGCTTTCAATATTTGGGAGTTTATCTCTCATCGTCCCAGGCATTGGCGTGGGGCAGAAACCTAGCCCCTCTATGGGCACAGGTTAGTGACCAGACACGTGTGTGGTCCCATTTGCCCCTATCTCTCTTTGGTAGGTCTGCTATCTTTAAAATGGATTCCCTGCCCCGTCTCCTCTATCAACTGCAAAATCATCCTTATCCGATAAAACCAACGTGGTTTTGCCAACTAAATGCTATCCTGGCCCGCTTTCTTTGGGGGGTGGGGCATCGCGAGTAGCCCTGAGATCCTGCTTTCAATCTACCTACTCCGGCGGTGTGGCTACTCCTGACGTTCAAGCCTACTACATTGCCTCCCATTTACTTGTCCTCAATGACTGGTGGTATGGCTACCGTGAGGATCCGGCCTATGCGGTGGAGCGCTGGCTACTAGGAGACAACGCTCTCCACCTGATTTTATACTCAGCGACACTGCTCCGTGAACTGCCACCAGCTACAACTACGGTCTTTAGGCTCTGGAGATCGGCGCTTCGCCAGATGGGCTGGTGGGGAAAACTTACAAGGGAAACTCCACTATGGAGCAACGGACAACTTCCGCAATTGATGCATCTGTCCGGGTTTCGGGGCTGGGAGGCCATTGGAATAGACAAGGTGGGAGCAGTGATGCGTGGGTGCACTCCTAAGTCCTTCCTTGACTTACAGGTCGAATAGTCCTTTGGGTGTCCAAGGGTTCCTCTCTTTTTGTAAGCGAATACAGTATGCGCCGTACACAATTTTACAGATATCTTCAGTTTCGACACGCCTTTACCCCATATATATCCCGCCTTACCGAGATTCCTGAATTTAATCCCATTGAGGCTAAAGTCTTCATGGGCAACTTGGGGGACCATAAAATAACCAAAATCTATCGCACTCTCATTAACAACACCCCCACTACCATCCACAAAACTAGAGAGGCATGGCAGCAAGACCTAGGCCCGTTAGAGGAGGAGGACTGGGTGGAGGCTTTGGAATCCCCACGTAGTGCAGCAATTGCAGCTCGTCTGTACTTTATCCAGTTCAAATATTTACACAGAGCCTATTATACAAGGCGCAGGCTGTGGCGTGCTGGGCTTATTGCGTCCCCGCAATGCTTACGCTGCAGACTTATGGAGGGCACATTAATACATACTGTCTGGTCTTGTCCAGCGCTGTCGAGATTCTGGAGAGGCGTGTTCACGTGCCTCGAAGAGGTTTTGGGATGGGATGTTGCACCCTCGCCACGATTAGCTAGACTACATATCACGGAAGACATTGGTGGGAATAGATACAAGCGCCATCTCTTATTCCTGGGCCTCACACTGGCAAAACGAGATATTACCCGAGTTTGGAAAGATGAGTCTCCACCACCACTCGGGGTGTGGAAGAAGGACTTGGACTTCTGCATGGGCCTGGAACTCCCAGTATTCGAAGCACGGGGATGTCCCCGCAAACACTACAAGATTTGGAAGCGTTGGGCGGACTATAGGGGATTGTATTTGGAGCCTCCCCCTCCCCCCCGTCGCATAGTGATGAATCGATGCCATGACACTGGCTGGCTCGCGTTTGAGCAATACCCCTATTCAATGTGACTGGGAGTGGAGGAACATCTCTTTATACTTAAGATTGCAATGGATATTAACGAGTGGCAATGTGACACATTTGTTTTTCATCTCTTTTTATTTTTCTTTACTTATGATTCTCCTTGTATTGTATTTTTGGTGCAATGAATCCTATATTGTTGTTCAAAATGTTGACTTATACATATGTCGCCCTATTCATATACCTTGGGTGCGCTATGTGATCCTTGTATTGTGCAAGTCGTCAACAATAAAAATACGTTGAGAAAAAAAAAAAAATTAAGTAACTGTTTATGGTAAAGCCTTGCTATACTTCACTTCGTTTTGCTATTTTACATTAAGAAATAAAATTTCACTGAGATACGGTTTAGGCAATCGAAAGGCAATACAAATAATAAAAGAGGACACAAGGAATGGTATATGCAGAAAATAATCTCTGGATGCATAGGCTCTTGACAGAGATTTATGGCTTCTCTACTGATATACAAACATTAAAGCATGCGCTAGAGGTGGGCCAGGCACTGAAGGCTCGGGCCAGAAGTGTAGCTCCTGCTCAGCATGGTGCTCTTGGAACCTCTAGCTCAAAATAAGCAGAGTTTTTATGTGGCATCTCCCTGCCACTCACGGTCTACCCTCATGTGCCACAAATTTAGGCAAAGCATTAACCTTTGAATGTGAAACCAAACAATCTGGGATCAGCCCTGGATTCCATGCTTGACGAATGTGAGTACTTATAGGCAAATATTGAATTTCACACCGTGCCTCCTTTTTAGGTCGAGCCTAGCGCAGCGCGCATGCGCTGCTCTAGGAGAGGGCCTCTTGGCATCGCTACAGCTTTTCTCAGCTTTTCTTGAAGCTCGTGCGTGTGGTGCTCACACGCTATTGGGCTTTGCGTGCGTCTTTATAAAAAGACAGCATGCAACTGGACAAAGGCGGGTGCATGTCCCACCTTTGTATCCGCCTACGGCTTGCGAGCAGCAGCGCCATCTGTTTCTAATTATCGTGCCCGCGTCTCGC
Source organism: Calotriton arnoldi (assembly GCA_963921515.1). Taxonomy (NCBI): domain Eukaryota; kingdom Metazoa; phylum Chordata; class Amphibia; order Caudata; family Salamandridae; genus Calotriton; species Calotriton arnoldi. The sequence continues at coordinate 1,160,841 of CAWUFW010002608.1, forward strand.
GCTCGTGTTAATTGTAAACAGATGGCGGTCGCGCTTTCACTTTTGCCGCCGCGCGGCTGCGCTTGTCTCTCTCTGTGACCCCACGCCCTATTACCATCGCTCGCTCAACATTCTCGTCTATTTCTCGTCCCCATCTCTTCCTTCCTCACTCATGACCGCTCTCTTTCTAACCTCGTATTATGTATTCCTCTTTTGGTTTCAGTAGCACTTGTTTAGGTTGCAGCCTATCCTAACGACAACTTGGGGACATTTCGAAAGTTGACCTAGGAATGCATTCCGCCCGTTGCTTACCTTTGGCTTTGTGGTTTGTAACTCACATTTTCTGACTTTCTATTTGCTGGCTTTATTTACTTTAGGCAGTGCATCTCGAGTTCATCCCTCCCGTTGCCCAAACCTTGTTTACCGTATTGTTCCACAAACTCGCTTTCTGCAAACAGGCCTTTAAATCTTGTTCTTATCTTGTCACATTTACTGTGCATTCAAAAACAGAACAGAGTTCACATGTCAGGCTGTGTCTTTCAGGGAGCTTGGTGTTTATTTTTCTTTCTCCGACTTCAAAGTGAGAGGATTTATTTGACAATCATGCTGGCTACTGGGGGGAATGCTTGAGGAAGGCTGTACGATGTTACTTTTTTTCTAGCACACAACAAAATTTAAATGTCTGTAAATGCACTGTGCTGATGATAAAATTAATACATTGGATGAGGACATTTCCAAACATTATCGTTTGTGCGGTGTATACTTTTATGCACTCTACTCTGTACTACTCCACTGTACGCAAGTGCACCCTATGCCAATCCCCTCTATGCCACTCTACTCTACACCACTGCACTCTACTGTGAAACAACCTACTCTACGCCATCGCACTCAGCACCACTCCACTGTACGACACTGCACTCTATGTCAATGCAGTCTACCCCATACTACTCTACTATGCACCACTGCACTCTACACCATTCTATGCCACTCCACTCTATGCCACCCTACTTTGCAACACTGCACTTTATGCCACTGCACTCTACGCCAATGCACTCTATTCTGTACTACTTCACTGTACGCAAGTGCACTCTATGCCAATCCCTCTATGCCACTCTACTCTACTCTGTACCACTGCACTTTACTCTGAAACAACCTATTTGCCACTGCACTCAGCACCACTCCGCTCTACGACACTGCACTATGCCAATGCACTCAACACCACTTTACTCAAAACCAATGCACTCTATGCCAATCTACTCTGCACCGGTGCACTCTATGCCACTATACTCAACGCCACTGCACTCTACGCCACCCTATTCTACTGTGCAGCACTGTATCCTATGCCACACTACTCTGCGCCACTGCACCCTAAGCCAATGAACTCCACACCACTCTACTATACTATACATCACTGCACTCTACAACAGTATACTTCGCAAAACTGCACTCTCTGCCACTCTACTTTATGCCAGTGCATTCTATGCCACTGCACTCTACACCACTCTACTCGCATTCGCTCAACTCTACGCTACTGCACTCTACGTCAATCCACTCCAAGCCACTTTAATCTGCTCTGCACCACTGCCCTCTATGCCACTTCACTCTACTCAGAAATGATTAACTCTATGCCACTGCAGTCTACGTCACTCTATTCCACTCTGCACCACTCCACTCTATGCCACTCCAAACTACGCCACTCTATTACACACCGATGCACTCCACACCACTGCACTCTAGACCAATGCGCAATACACCAATTTACTCAAAACCAATATACCCTATGGCACTGCACTCTATGCCAATCTACTCTGCACCACTGCACGCCACTATACTCTACACCATTGCACTCTATGTCACTTTACTCTGCACCACTCTGTGCACTCACTCTACACCAATACACTCTATGCCACTCTACACTACTGCACTCTACAACACTCTACCTTGCAGAACTGCACTTTATGTCACTGAACTCTATGCCACTCTACTCTGCGTCACTGCACTCTACGCTGCACCACTCCACACCATTCTATTGCCAATACACTCTGAGCCACTACACTCTACACCACTCTAATCTATTGTGCACCACTGCACTCCATGTCACTTAACTCTACACCTCTTTACCACTCTACTCTATGCCAGCGCACTCTACCCCACTCTACTATGCACCACTGCACTCTTCACCACTCTAGTCTAGGCCACTACAGTCTGCGCCACTCCACTCTGCAACACTGCACTCTAGGCCAATGCACTCTACACCATTGCTCTATACCACTCCATTCTACCCTGCACCATTCCACTCTACGCCACTTCACTCTACTCTGAAACAATCTACTCTACGCCACTGCACTATACACCACTCTCCTCTGCACAACTCCACTCTACGCCACTGCACTCTACACTGCACCACTCTATGATACGCCACTCTACTCTAAACCACTGCACTCTATGCCAATTCAATCTACACCACTTTACTCAAAACCAATACACCTGATCCACTGCACCTACACCAACTACTTTGCACCGCTGCACTTTATGCCAGGATGCTCTACAGCATTCTACTCTATGCCACTACACTCTACAGCACTGCACGCCATGTCACTCTAAACCATTGCACTCTGTGACACTCTACTCTGCAACACTGCACTCTCCGTCACCCCTATGCCACTGCACTGTACTCTGCACCACTCTATGCCACTCTACTTCACTCTAAGCCAATGCACTCTACGCCACTACACTCTAAGCCATTCTTTTCTACTGTGCACCACTGTACTCTACCCCACTTCACTATACGCCTCTCTACTCTACACCACTCTACTCTGTGCCAGTCACTTTACCCGACTCTACTATGCACCACTGCACTCCTCGTCACACTCTACATCACTCCAGTCTAGGCCCCTCGACTCTGCACCACTCCGCTCTGCAACACTGCACTCTATGCCAATGCAAGCTTTGCCACAACTCTATACCACTCCACTTTACCCTGCACCACTCCACTCTGCCCTGCAACACTCCACTGTATGCCACTTCACACTACTATGCAACAATCTACTCTATGCCACTGTACTCTATGCCACTCTACTCTGCGCTACTGCAATCAACACTGCACCACTCTATGCCACTCTACTCTATGCCACTGGGCTCTACCCCACTACTCTATGCCACTGCATTCTACCCTGCACCACTCCACTCTACTCTGAAACAATATACTCTAAGCCACTGCACTTTATGCCACTCTACTCCACTCTGCAACACTGCACTCTACGCCAACGCACTCTAAGCCACTACTCTATACCACTGCACTTTACCCTGCACCACTCCACTCCACTCTACACCACTTCACTCTACTCTGAAACAATCTACTCTACGCCACTGCACTCTACGCCATTGCACTCTACGCCACTGCACCACTCTACTCTATGCCGCTCTATGTCACTGCATTTTACCCTGCACCACTAACTCTACCCTGCACCACTCCACTCTACTTTGAAACAATATACTCTATGCCACTGCACTTTATGCCACTGCACTCTATGCCACTCTACTCCACTCTACGCCACTGCACTCTGTGCTGCGCCACTCCATGCATCTGCAGTCTATGCTATGCCACTGAACTCTAAACGCTGCACTTGACGACAATACAGTCTACACCACTTTACTCAAAAACAATGCACCCTACGCCACTGCACCTACCGAACTACTTTGCACCACTGCACTTTGAGCCACTATACTTGACAACATTCTACTCTATGCCACTGTACTCTACCGTACTGCACGCTCTACAGCATTGCACTCTACGTCACTGCACTCTATGCCACTCTATTCTACTCAGCACTACTGTACTCTATGTCACTGCTCTCTACACCACTCTATTCTGCACCACTCTATGCCCCTACACTCTACGCACATGTACTCTATGCCACTGCCCTCTACTCTGCACCACTCCATGCCACTCTACTGCACTCTACGACACTGCACTCTACCTTACACCACTCCACTCTATGCTACTTCACTCTACCCCCCTCTACTCCACTCTGGGCCACTCTGCTCTATGACGCCATTGCACTCTACGACACTGCAATCTACACTGCAATGATCTACACCACTGCACTCTACGTCACTGCAGTCTACGCCAATGCACTCTTCACCACTTTACTCAAAACCAATGCACTCTACACCTCTGCACTTTATGTCTATCTACTCTGCAGCACTGCACTTTACACCACTTCACTCTAGGCCACTCCACGATACTCCACTCTATGATGCTCTACTCCGTTAAACTCTGCTCCACTGACACTCTACTTCATGCCCCTCCACTCTACAGCACTCTATGGCATTCTACGACACTACAACACTCTATGCAACTCCCTCTATGCCACTCCATGCCACTTTATTTCACTCTATTCTATGACACACTACTCCTCTTTACTCCACTCCACTCTTTGCCACTCCACTCAAAGCCACTCAACTCTACAACACTCTGCTCAACTCTAAGCCACTCCACTCTGGCAATCTACTCCGCTCTACGCCACTTTACTCTGCATCACTCTACGCAACACCCTATATGCCACTCCACTCTACGACACTCTACTCAACTCTGATTTTGTACTCCACTCTACACCACTCACCTCTATGGCCCTTCCACTCTATGACACTACTCCCTCCACGACACTCCACAACACTGTACGCTATTCCATGACACCCCACTTCACTCCTCGCCATGGCAATCAACTCTACTGTACGCAACTCCATAACACTCAACTCTACTCCACTTTACGACACTCCACTCCAAACCACTCTTCTTTACCCCACTAACGTTTAGCAATGGTGAACAGCAGCCACTCTGGTGTACAAATTCCTAAAACGTATTGGGAAAGCCAATAGCTCTTGCATAGGCGAGACCTATTGACTTTGCCAATGCTTTTCTTTATTACTGCAGGAGAGAATTGTGAAAAAACACTGAGTTCAGGATGTGCGCTGTACAAAAATCTCTCTTGAGTTTGATTTAATAGGTTAAAATGTAGCTCCCTGTATAATAATAATATAGGCCACCAATAGGGAGCTCATAACAACTGATCTGCCTCTTAGTTCACTAATGGCACTGTCATCATGGCGGTACTAAGATGAAACTTTGCATGTTAAAGAAATACTCTTTTTCAAATTCTGAAGAATAAAATTTAAAGATTTTGCATTTTTACATGGTTTGTTTCACGATGTACATGGTAAACATTTTCTGGCTCGGCTCCGCCCGTTATTTTTTGGCGCATCCACCTCCAGAGTGTATGATGGAAAATAAAATGTACATCTCTTTTCGGGCACAGGCCTATTTTCCCTAAGTCTACGAATGCAGTGTGTGCACTGCTGAAAAATGGCATGCGCAGGGGTGATATGTTCACTTGCTCGAACTTTCTGCACTACTGTCAGCCTGGAAGTACATGTATACAGGTGTATGAAAATACACTGAAAATGTTTGTGATTATCCAGAATGTTACCAGTCTGTGGCTTATCACATCAAATGCGCTCACCGCTTTATCTGGCCACACTGCTGACACCCTCAAAGCATCCCTCAAAAAACTGCAAAGCCTCTTCAACTTCAGAGTGATCAAAGCTCTGAACAAGTCTGTCAACTGCTATTTTTCTCTGCCATGCCATTTTAATAATTAAACGTATTTCCTCACCAAAAGCTAAATAGACACAAAGTAGCTTGTTTTATTACCTCCATACCACGAGCACGGCCAAGTAAATATATGCATTTAATGAACTGCTAGACATACTGCCAAATGTGTAATCAATTTTTTGTCTAATTCACTTCCTAGGGAAGACACGGTACAAACCACCGAGTAAATGTTGCAGAAGTGAATAACATAAGTATAGAAGATAACACAAGCTTCGTATTTAAAAAGCATCTGGTTTATTACACCATCGGACGTAACAGAGTCCTTTATATCTAACCAGGACTATGACGTTCTTTTCAAATTATACAGATCACAAAGGAGTCACACACACTCACACAGAAGCGCATTACAGCTCTTTTCTGAGAACGAGGTATTCTTTGTATCATAAAACGCAAGAGATGTGACCTCAGGACACACTAATAATGGAGGTCTGAGGGTTAAACTGCTGACAGAGTCCAACCTATATGGTATTGCAAGCGCTGTATAAATTAGGCTGCACTTTCAGCTGGTTATGGTATCAGAGATAATTTAGCATTTATTGTTTTCACCTCACCACTTCTAGACTCCCTCACACCCACGGCTGTGTTGACTATCACAACATTCCTTAGGTTGCACGTCAAAAACTCTGAGGTTATCCCACTTATCCACCAACATACACCAATTTACTCCTGGCCTCACTTCATGTTTTATTGAACAGTAGCGTAAGTGTCTCCAGGAGCTGGACTTTCGCCGCTCCTGGGGGGAATCCAGGTGCTATATTTCTGGTGGATTAAAGGGGGGGGGGGGACTTTGATTGCTGCTGGGGTGAAGTTAATACCACATCTAATGATGTCATATCCGTTACTCTATAGGTTTGGGCTCCTACTGCTCTCGGTGGATTGCAGGTACTATATTTTTTGGTGGCTTACAGCTCCTCCAGGGCATGGCCTTCTATTTAAACATGGGTGAAATACACATAGTATTTACTGGTAGTATAACAGTGCCTACACAGGTTGGGCTGTCCCACCAAACTTTCATCACTGGGAGCTCATTTTCCTCTCCAAACATGCTAGCCATAGAACACACCTAAGAAAAGAATGGTGATCATCCGCGACCTTGTCGACTTTGGAAGAAAAATACAGGCTTGGCTGCTCTCACAATACGCTATCAACTGACTCTCCGACTACGAGCCACATTGGTTTGTGTATGCTGCCTACAAAGCAATTCCTCTCGCATTCAGCTCCAAGCATATGACACAGCTACACACTGTACAAGCCTGGAGAACACTCTCTGGGCCGCACACATGACACCAAAACAGTCCTCATACGTATCACTTCTAGCAACATCCTCCTACAAACATGGACAACAAAAAGAGAATCTTCTTACTCAAGCAACCTCAAAGTGTTCTATATAATACAATACATTACTTATTTACAGTTTACAAAGTTATTGCAATGTGTGGTGTAGATTTAACATTGCAAGCTCCCAACGCATGGAGTCCCACTGGTGAAATTAAAAACTAAACGATTACTTAACAGGAAAAGGTGGCAATAAGAATCTAACGATATTGCCATTACATTTTGGGAAATTGTTATGCTTTACTGCACAGTATGTCTCTATGGATATATATGTTGGCAATGAGCCAAAACACACAGCAGATAATTGCCATGCTCAATAAGGAAAGAGGATATAATCCAATGTAATGTAAATGATATTTGTAAAGCGCAACCATTACCATAATGGTGTCCTGGAGCTACAGAATTGAAAACGGTTTATTGAGCAGAAAGGAAGGAAGCAGAAGTCGACTAATAAATAAATTGGAGAACAGTCAGTTTTTTAGGCCTTTGCAAAAAGGAAAAAGCTGGTCAAGAAAGCTCAATGACAGAGGGAGAGAATGCCAGATCCCCAGTGCATCGGTGAGAAGAGTTGACCACCCGCTCAGGAACAGCAAACCCTGGGAACAGCAAGATGTGCCTCTAAGGATCGGAGAAAACTGAACGGGTGATAGTGTTTGAATCTGTGTTGTATACAGATGGAGCCCAGGGCACGAAAGGCAAGGAAAGACAAACACATATATGTGAAAATAACATGCTTTATGATAGGAAACTAGTACAACCTCAATAACGCAGAAGATAATGATCGAAGTGGGAGTTGCAAATGCCAGTAATCCATGGGATTTAGGATGGTGGCCTGGACAACTGCCTGTTGGGTGGAGATCAGAAGAAATTGGAGTATCTTCCGTAACAGTTTCAATAGGAAGAAACAGGTTGAAGACCGGAGAGAGAGCTTGTGAGTTTTGGCCACATAAAACCTTGCTACTGAGGTATCCGTTATAAACAAGACATGCTTGTTTAATAATGGATTGTAAAGTAAATGAAAGACTAGACAAATGGTTATGCCTTCCAGAAGATTGGATTGATACAGATGCTCTGTTCAGCTCGGGATTTTTGGCTAACATATCAATGCCCTAAATGCACTCCTCAGGTTTACCTCAAAGGATTTGTTGGAATAATACCTGATGAAGACCTTTGTAAATGGATATCGCTCTATGAAGGAGAACTTTCAACCAGCTAATGAAGGAGAGTAGATGAGGCGACATCCAGACTGGAGTTTCTTTCCTTGGCTGAGGTATCATTGAGTCTTAACATACATAAAGCATCACAAGAACACAGGCTGTGAAATGCAATAGTGTTAGATAGAATTGAGATGGCATAGAGCTTTTGACATGTACTTGTATAGCCTTTGGATAGGGTAAGAAAATCTTTAATATTAAGGGCAGGCTTGTGCTATCCTTGTCTAGCATTTTCCTTATGAAAGACTGTCTGTTCAAGTAACCTTCAAATAAGAATACATTTAAGAAGTGACCTAAAAACAGTTAGTTGAGGAATCATTCATTTGTGGGAGCTTTTATTAGGCAGTTGTCTAAGTAGGACACATGCTTTTATAAGAGCAGGTACTACTTCCATTCGCTGTGTTAATTCCTTGAAATGAGACCAAAAAACCCATACTGAAGTCCAAGAATTTGCAGTGAGCTGGACTGATGGTATAAATCAGAAAGGATCTTTTATGCCATGCATTCACAACAGTCTTGTTATAAAGGTAGACACAATATATACCAGAGCATTACTCATCAACGTTTTTGAATTTCATTATCTGTTGAATTAATAACAAAATTATTTTAAAACCGCAAAGTAGTGGTAATAGTGTCAGGTTTCAACTCCTCTGCTCTGGAGGGACTACCATAGTCATAAAAGCTGTTCAAGAATAATAACATGCCTTCAGAGGAGCACGCAACAGCAGCATTTAAATGGAAACTGTTGCCTCATTTTCGCTAATAGGGTTAAAACCACCTGCATTTCAGTCAAGTTTGAGTTTCTCAACATGTTACGTATCCCATTTAAAAAAAGCTAACATTTAAAGTACAATGCACCTTTTTTGAGAGACTAGTCTATTAGGAAATGTTTTTGTCTGTGGGACTCAGGGGCAACTGAACAAACCAAGTGAGAATTGTACCCTGATTTGTCTGAAGCTACAGAACCCATATGCTACTTCAACCTCACTGAATTATCAATTACCTTCTTTTTGGGCTTTGATGTTTCACAGGCTAACGATGTTAGCAGTCAAGGCTTACTCTTGAAAGCTGGTGTGGGGTAGACCATCAGGTACAGTTACCAGAACAAGACTGCACAATAAATATAATGTTCAGTGTTATACCATTGAAAAAATGAAATACAATTTTTACTCAGTAAAATTAAGATGTTTCTTAAAACCAACACTATCACCCGTTTGCTGTCAACTGAGTAGGATGTAAGGAACAATCTGAAAGCCTTTCTGTGCAAGGTACTACTGATGCACACTAGTGGATTTAATATAAACAGAGATTCGATTAGAGGCAGTCTTAGCTGTGATGTGTGGTTTGCAGAGCAAATCACTTATTTGAGATTGACAATGTTGCTCTGATCATTCACACATGTGGGCTAATGGTGCCTTTGATAGGAAACTGCACAGCTCCAACATCTGATGCACTGAACTCTTGCGTTTGGCAGCACAAGTGCAGAGCAACTCCATAGAAATACCCAAAGGGGTGGAATGGGTGGTTAAAGGAAAGGATATGATCTTTGTGATCAGGGTCAGCATCACCAGACACTATTGGCCAATAGAAGTGGGGGCTCTTCAAAGCACTTCACAATAAGGGAAAGTCAGTTGCAGAGGAGGACAACGGCAGACTTAGGCAAACTCCATCCCAACACTGATCCATCAATTGGCTTTCAGACTCTTCTCTCACGCTGTGCCAAGTACAACACACGCAACCAGGAGGTATGCGTGTGTATAAGAATACATGTATGTTTGCATGTATTATATGTATAGCGAAAAGCTAGCCAAAAGGCAGAAAACCGCTCTACAGAGAGAAAAGTGGGCATACAGTCAAAGAGTGGTTAGAAAGGTAGCTGGTTTAAGAGAGTATAAGTGTACTGTTAATGCACTATTATGTAGTGTTTTTAAAGAGGTGCATCTTCAACTTCTTCTTAAATTGGAGCACAGCTGGGGTAGTCTTGATGTTGAAGATTTGTTCCCTGTTCTAGGAGCATAGAAGGAAAAGGCGTATTGTTTTATTTGGTTTTTTTTTTATACTTCTTTGGCTGCAGTCTGATGGTGCCCTGGCTGTAGATGATCAAAGAGGCACCACAGATAGCGAGCTTGTTATCCAGATAGGCAAGGGCCTCTGGCGCTCGTGCAAAGTACTCCTCAAATTCAAAAGGCTCAAAGGGCAGCTTTTATGCAATGGGGCCAATGAAGTGTTCGCTCAAATTCAAAGATGTGCTCCAACATTTGGATGGATTTAGTACCAAGTGCATGTTTTTGTACATGCTTTTTAGATCTTTGGAAATTAGCATCCCAAAAGATGTGCAGTAATTCTGTTTTCCTGGTGAAGGCAGACATCCTATCCTGCCCACTGGTTTAATGTATCTGATCCAGACATTCTTCAGCCATTCAGTGGATACTGCTAGACTCTGGTCTCCCTGTCAAAGCTAGACCCAGGATGCCGGCGATGGGCAGACAACCTATCTCCTCGGTGAAGACATGTTACAGTGGTCATACTCTAGGCCAGAATTAATTAATTGAATGGCTGTCCCTTCTATGTGGCTCACATCTAGCTCACATCCTGAAATTAGTTTAATTAAGGATAGGTAAAAGCAATGAAATGTCGATGATGCATACAAGAAAAAGTGAACTACAGTTCCAAAGGAGACACACAATACCTGGCTTGCAATGGCTAAAACGAGAGAGAGAGAATTGCAGTGAGACAGTCTAGAACAGAGACATCCCACTTCCTGGCTCCCACTATGTCTCTAAACCTTGGGTTATATACATTCTTGAGGATGATATGCTGGAGTAGTCTACCCTTCAAGTCCACAAGCACGTCTCACACAAACATCTCACAGTCTGGGAATGAGCAATCTTAAACAACACAGATTTTATCAACCAAGGTCCTCTCGGTTTTTCGGTGTTGGTAAAATTGGCTGCACCGCATTACCATTAACATTTTTTTACCAATTTTGTTAGTCATGCCATAATATGGGTATTGGGACTCGGGTCACCCATGCTAAAAATACTTCTATTCTGATCTAATTCCTACAGTGGAGTTTATAACACTACTTGATGCAACACAAAATTCACACAGACCATTGCCATGTGACTCGTGACACTGGTCACCTGTACGGGAAATGCCTCTCTGAAAGAGAAGCAGTACTGAATAAGGCATACCCTGCAGTGGCAGCAGGCACATGTGAAGGTGGGCTACTATCCTCGCAAATACAATGTAGGAAATCTATATGTCATTATTGATTACCTTTTTTGACAATGTGTGCCCACCTCCCCTCAGTGGGTATGAAGAAGTGTGTCATGATACACTGGGCTTGGCAAGCACTGCGTTCCTCTGAAGCAGAACGGTAGCCTAAATAGGCTGGCTGGCTGCCAAGCTTTGGAATGCTCTGCCATTTCCCATTCGTGCCATGGAGAACTGTTTGGCTTTCCGCAGGGCTATTAAAACCCATCTTTTCCCCACAGCCTAGTGCCTTCTTCTGATCTCCAGCCTCTATGTTCTGTTCAGCGCTGGGACGCCTCTTTGCTGAGGCAGCTGTGCGCTATACAAAACATGCTAACATAACATAACATAGTTCAGAGAGCAATATGTCAGGGCAGAGCTGAGGTTAGTTGTGCTCTGAAAGGGAGAACAATCACAATCCATCAATCGCTCTGGCAGTGAAAAAGGACTATTTCGGGAATGATGGATGGAAGTGTATGATATAGCCCAGGCACTTTGTGGAGTCACATATGCACTGAATCTCCCCATTTTTATGAAATTACAGACACTCCTATGCCTTCCTCAAAAAGCATCTTAGAATAACAAAAAAAAATCATTTGAATAAAACACTGTGAGCAGGCAAACCACAGAAAAACATATCAACATTATCCGTGACAGCATACAAAATAACAGATACAAGATAATTGAAATACAAATTTTAAATTGAATCAGCAGTATAAAGAATAAGACGTTAAGCAAGCATCCTCAAACCAGCTCTTTTACAAGCATGTGCTAAATCAGAGTTTTACCAGGTTGCAGTATTAACATTATTGCATTCAGGAGATGCATAGGACCTCTTGCATTAGAGTTCACCAACTTGGTAATGCAGATAAACATTGTAAAACACATGGGTGGTTAATACCACCAAAGAATAACTGAATAACTACACAAAAAATCCCCGTACATGTTTCTAGGGCCATCTCTTTGGATCACTATCTCAATGTGTGCTTTCGTCCTTTTAAAAAAATGATATACAACACTACTTACATAGTATGTACCAGAGGTCCTCTCCCTCTGTGTTAGCAGTCACAGAGGGTTCTCCGCTTGCACAGTTGCAGATGACCATCTAGCTAGTTAATAGTTATGTTTGTGTTGGTTCTCATGCTACATCACAAAATGCATTCAAGTAAAGTCAACAGTATAGGCAGCATACATTACCTCTTTCAATATCCTTTCATTAAAGAACTGCTGCAGTTTCTCATTACAGTAGTTGATGCAAAACTGCTCAAAACTGTTGTGCTCAAAGTATTCTGAAAAGAAAATGTACAAGCATTTAATAACGGTCTTCAGTTAATCTTAAATTCAAGTCCTCTCTCTTACTTTACTAGTAGGTGAGTGTTTAAATGCCCTTGGTATTGTTTTTCAATATCAGTGAAACATGACAACAGAGAATTGTACATAACAGGCTCAGGGCAAAAATGAAGGAATAAACTCTTGAAAATTGAAGCTGAGTTAATAGTGCATCTCCGTTGGTTATAGGTTCTGCAGTGGAGGATAACGCATCGTCTCAATGTTATTAAGACATTTGAAAGTTTCAACCATTAGCATCCTCTAGATAAAACCATGTTGCATGTAATAGGAAACAAAGTCGAGCATCACAATAAATAAGGCAAATACCGTATGTAAAATATTCAAGAAACGATTTAGTTTGACAGTATAAACTTTGAGGAAGCCCTTTTAGGCACAGAGCTTCGAATCCCTCTCTCTTGCCATAATTACGCCCATAAGACAGCTGATTAAATAGGATAGGGAAGTGATTCAACTGGCTGATTAGTGTCCCTTTGATTGGCTGGTTTAACTCACAGTCAGCAGTATTCTACCTTTTTTTTAAAGGATATTAACTTTGACAATTTTTAAAAAGGACTGAGACAGAGAATGAAAATATTGGAACAAAAATAAGGAAACAGTTTTATGTCACAATGAAGTAGAGACGGTTTTCCACTCCCTTGAGAATTTTATTAGAAATTATGAAAAAGAACTGTTGCAACAAAGACTTGCTATGTTAATACCCACATAGGATAATCACTTGTTGCATGAATAATTCAAAGGAAGAAAATGGCCTGGTACATAAGGGAAACTATCAAGTCTGCCCTAGTGAGGAGGTGGAGAGCAAGCACGCTCATCTTAGACACACCCACACTAGTTGGAATAGTTCAGAGCAGTGACCTGGCTGCAGGACTGAAGTGGTGGTAGGAGTGGCTGGGAGGAATATAGACATAGGAGCAATAGCATTGCTTGAGTGCCATTTGCCCTCATGAAATCAAAGGAAATAGGCCCTATCCTCTGGCTTTGTAGTAGAAAACAGCTGAAATGTGGGTTCCAGTGAGTCCCTCACACCTGGGCCCTGGTGCCGCAGCACCTGCTGCACTACTGATAGCTACACCCCTGGGTAGTACAAGTATAACATGTTAGGATTGTGAACACTTTCTTACTGCTGCATGGGCTACAGGAGCTGTTGAAGCCCTTCTCAACCAGTACCCGGCTTCTTAAGAAGATGGAGTAACTTGTGAAGTTCATCTAAAAGTACACCTACAAATAGGTCCAAACAGTACAAACCGCCACCCATCCTAAATTAGATATTCATGAGCAGTCACAGATATTTCAGCAAAAAGGTAAAAGAGTTAGGCTCAGGCATGGTGCCTCTGATCAGATTCCCAGCAAGAACTTCAATTTCTGGACACACATTGGGCTAAGGAGCATGGACAGACATTTGCAAAAGTGCATGCACATCAACAAGCCACTTGAGAAAAGGGTGTCCGTCCCATGAATAGCACAGGTGACTCATAGATTTGGATTACTCTCAGCCCACTATTGGCTCTTGACGGCCTATATCGATCAGCACACCTTTTCAGTCCCTTCTGAGGATTGGCCTTGGGTGGCTGAATGTGAAGGCATTAAAAGAAGCCAGAGACTGGTGCATTAACCCAGGTGAACCCAAGAGACAGTGGGCAGATATAGCAAAGCAGACATGGCCGCAGACCTGAAACATATTCTAGGCAACTGGTGCAACTGAAAGAACTCAACAGCACCTGAAGCTAGCAACGGGCGGGAAGACAATGTGTAGTGCTCCCATCGGGGCAATTATGACATTAAGACATAGATGCTTTCTTTATTTCCATAAAGGGAGGATCAAGTGTCCTCTTTTGATCTTGACATATCCAGGGTCATGTAAAACTGAAATTGTAATCAAACTTCATTAAACCTGCTTATCCACACCTGGGCTGGCCGTGGGAAAGTGGGCAGGTTAAAGAGAGACTTTTAAAAATGCAAAATAAAATAGTTAAAACTTATATGTGCAACATTATGGTTGAATTTAATTTTGAACTGAATTGATGTTTAGAAATATAAAAAAATAGTAAGTAGTCATGTTTATTGGTACTAGGGCTCAAAATGTTGAAAAGCAGCTTTGCTTCATAAATGACTCGACAGAGAAATGCTGAAATTAGTATGAAAAACTGTTTAAAAGTTGACCTTTACATGACTATGCCTTTTAGTGAAGAGCTTCACATAACTCTGCAAAATATTTCTGAATAATAATAATGTTTTGAAATGTTTGCTAAAGAATCTTCATCAAAAAATGAATAGAGAATAATCGCACAAGAATGTAATACTTGAATAGAAATGTTAACCTTTTTAACATATTTTTCTTCATATTATAACGAAGGATGTGGTGCTAAATAATTTCTCATTATAGCTGATGTTTCTGGTTTACATAGTTAATTGTTTAGCTAAATTACAATTTATTTTATTAGAAGGTAAGAAATGTAGTCCTGTTCGTGGGAAAGAAGGTCTGAATCGAAAGGCCTCGTACGTAGTCACAATTGCAAATTTTGTTTCACACTTTATAACTGACTGTAGTTCATTGTTCGAATCGTGGGAAAGGAAGAGGAGAGGCTTTTCTCATAGGAGTCCTGAAATCTGATTGGCCAAGAGGAGACGAAGAGGCAACATGGAATGCAACATTTCCTTTTGACTGCTATATTAGCACCTGTTCCTAGAGTAGAGTAATGCCCTATTCCAGATACTTTTTCCAGACGCCTTTTGCCCTCGTCCATGCCTGCTTCTGATGCTGAAGGCTTCATGCTGACTGTAAAAAAAACTGATTTATAACTTTTTGAACTTATTGCGGACTGTGGTATCCTACCTCTACTGCATAACTATTTGCTTTATTTGCTTGAGACTCTATTGAGTTTCATAAACTTCTCTTTATGGAAAGGTCTGCTGATATTGATTGATTGAATTTGAGCTTCATGCTCTATCTCACTCTCACTCTCCAACTCTTTATGGGTGCTGATTAACACCATTTTCGTCCCATTCTTAGAATAGGGATTCTTTCCTTTATAGAACACGCTTGATGCTTTATTATATGAAATATGATTTTGATCTAACCATACTTTTTTATCAATTCCATTAATTGACTGCGATATTTAATTAATTGAATAAAGAAAAAGCAATTTTACTAAACTTTTGAAGAAAAATAAAACCTTTGAAACTAATTCAAACTCTCATTTTTGACTAAACTTAGCATTAAGATTTTTGATTATGATTTATGTGATGACTAGCTCCTGATTCTCATAAATGGAGGGCAAGATCCGTCGCACATGTTCTTAGGGTGGAGGAAGATGAAAAAAGAACATCCATTAAAAGGGAGCGAGGATCAGCTCTGTGCGTGAGACGATAAACCATATTATTTAAATTGGTTGTCACTCAAGCACAAGCTGAGTAAAAAAATCAAAACTGATACCTGTACATAAGGCACGTGTGGTTTCCCTAGGATTACAGCAGAAGAAGAACAGCAGCATAAAGGCAGTAGCAACTGCGATGGAGAGCTGGAACAACACTTGATCTAGGTCAGACAGCTAAGTGGACTTAACACGCTTAAGGACCAATTTCTGTTAGCTATTTTACGAGTATCTGTTACTTTCAACAACCCATCCTCCTTGTATTGCTGGGTTTGCTTAATTGCTTGTGTAGTGCCTTGCTGTGCTACAACAAATCTACTGGAAAAGGTGATTAATTTGACCCTGTTGCTGCAGCCAGCCTTTGTGATGTTCTCACCTACTGTTGGTGCAAAGAGCCCTCGTTGTTTAAGTTCAGAAAGACCCTTAAAACGTGGTAATTTCCTTGGATGTCATGGGTTGTTGTGTGTTCTGGTATTCTACTCCTACTAACAAGATAACATAACATAGCCCAATGAGACAACTGTTGAAAGGAAAAAAAAGTTTAGCCTTTCTTGTTTACTCATTGAGCCCTTTGCATTTATCATACTTCAAGTATTTTTCTATCTGTTTTCGTTTTCTGAATAGTAGCACTTGAGTATCACTATGAGCAAACACCAATGGAATGTGGGGCAAACAGTGATATTCCTCCGTAAACCCCTGCTGTGTCGATTTGCAGGAGGATGTAAACCGCCCTCCTAAAAGCTCCAGATCAACTTGGTATTGTGTTCCACATATAGCCCTTTTCTTTTACATAAAGCCCTTCCTGCAGCTAGAGGTGGGATACTACAAATCCTACCGGAGGTTTGGTGGCTTTGCGCATCAATGACCCACTTCAGTAAAGGAGCATAGTAGCAGTGCTAGCTAGCACGCGCTCATGCCCACCACAGCAGCTATGCACCAATAAGACTGGAAGCGAGCTCAGATGCAGAGGTTATGACCACTACCCAGCCACCAGAGAGCAAGGCCGGAGAGCACCGAATCTCACCCACTTGTTGACATAGGAGTGAATGGGGAGACAAGCTTAGATTACAGCCTGCTGCCAAAGTTCCCCACGCCCCCTTTCCTGCATCTTCTCAGGATGCTTTAAGACTTTGGTTGTTAACTTTAGTTACACCTGGATACTGTCGGTTTGTGGATAAGTTTATTACCGGGGTAATCAACGTGTGTCCAGTAAGGCCAGATTTTCAAGATTACCGCTGTGCATGTATTGTACGTAAATTTATATCATGTGGTCTGACATGGACTCGGTCCTCCATGATCTTTGCTGGTCACCTTTACTCCAGTCCTTTCCTATTACTAATGTCCCGCTATTTAGTTCCACTTCCCGTTCTGAGGCCAGTTCCTGATGCTCTTCTAACAAAAGAAAAAAAGAAAAAAAATCATGGCATTTCTTTTCTGACAGTTTTCTGTGCAGGAGGACACGGAAAAACTGTTAAAGTTTTGCTTTAAAAACCAAATCTACAACAGCAAAACTACTTGCTGTTACAAAACAAAGTACTACTTGTAACCCCACAAAAAGCGCTAATACAGAACCTCACACTGTTGTAATAAACAGAAGTAAATGACTCATTGGAACAGTGCGGCACAGCAATTTTGCCATGTTTGTATAGTGCACAAATTAAAAAGTGTCTTAATGTCAGCACACGTCACCTTCCTTTGACTCAAAGGGGAGGCTTTCAGAGAGCAGGCAGGAACTTGGTCAATTCCCCTGCATGAACTGACTTTCCTCCTACCAGAATTAGATTTTTCTACCAATCAGTTAAATCGTTGCTCTCTTTGGAGAATGCCATGTCAGGACTGCCCCGGACAGCTAAGAGGGAGACTTTCAATGACTTGTTCTAGAATACACATACTTTGAATATATTCAGTTCAGCGCTTCTAGTGAAAGTATTGCGGGCATTGTCATTTCAAGCGTAGATCCCTATAGTCTAAGATGCTGATGTCATAGAATTTTGAAATCAGAAAAAATTATTCCACTACTATGGTCTTTTTGTCAGATTTCCTCAATTATCATGGTATCGAAAGAGCAGCCACCATCAGAGTCTGGCCTACAAAAACATGCTGACACTTTGGTAATTTGTCGTAGTAGAAGGCTGTGATGTGTTTAGTTAGAGAAATGACACTTAGTGCCTGGTCCCCTGCCATAGAAAAAGGCTTTACTGTACCAGATGGTCCAGTCAAACACTACGGCTACTAGAAAAGATCTGCAAGTTGGAGAACTGAATCCCCAGTGCATTTACTCTTGATGTACGCATGTCGGCAAGACCATGTGCTCACTGCATTGGGTGGGTTCCTTCTTTCTAGAATCAGACTCCAGGCTGCCACAGTCATTTAAAAAAAAACACTAGATGCTACCGTCATCTCAGTTTAAATCTCAGTCCCATGCTAAATATGTTGTCTAGCTTTATGCAAATGTCTTCATTGGTGAAGAACATGCCAGCATATTCAACTGAAAAAATAGATAGGTAAATTTTATGATCAAGGGAAACAACTCTACGATCACTAATATTACATTATCTGTATATACCAGGATCCCGGTCATCAAACTCCACCTCCTGAATTAAGAAACTCAACAGTCAATGTATCCATGCTTGCACTTACTGCTGCCACAGAGAGAAACTTGAGAACCCCAGCACAGTCAGCTGCAGCAAATGATAATTATCTAGTAAAATATTTCAGTGGGAGAGTGCGAGACACTTACATCTATACTGACAGACACGCAGATCCAAAAGCTGTAAACATCACCTTCTGCTCAACAGCACACATTGAATTGTTCTCGTGGGTTTAAAGCTATGTCAATCGGATAAAATTCGGGGCTATGATACCAGATCGTGCAGATGTTTAATCAAATGATAATTTCTCTAAAATACACTAACCAGTGTCTCTTTTTGCTCTGTCATATTATGATTGTGTCATGTTTTCCGATATAATTGTTGTAGGCCGACTAAATTACATCAAATTATAAAGCAGAAGTAACTTGCAGCATTCGATTTCATGAATCCTGAGGAATTATTTCTCGCCTCTCTTACATCATCACTGCAGGGAAAACATTTACACTCACTAGTTAGATGTGTTGAGGTTTGGCCTAAGAATTTTTAACGGCTACAATTCTCTAGGTTGGTCTAATGTGCTGTGGTTGCTTGTAGCAGGAGAAATTACTGCAAAACTCGCCAGGCTGGGGGGAAGGGCACCAGTGGTAGAAACTATAAGATGAATAAGTCAATATTCAGTCACTTCGGCATACCATGGCGTCCAAACATTAAAACCCAGAAGCGTAAACCCTTATATGACCTTGTTAGCCTCAGGGCTGCTCACCTTATCTGGCTTGCCAAGACCGAATATTTATAAACACGAGTTCCTGAACTGCCTCGAGCGTGGAATCGATTTAGAGAAGCACCGAACCCTGGTTAATGAACTGAACTGCGTTTTAAAAAATATATAAATAGTGTAGGTTGAAAAGGCTACTTTCAGTGCTCGCAGCATTTTCACTCGTTACACTTGATTTCTACATGTACGATTTGTAACGGAGCTACTAGTAAGCTTGAGCAATAGTTATTTTTTATGGATCACGATGAGAAAGGAAGTTACCTTTTGGCCGGAAGCTGTGAATACATTAACTAATACTTCTGGGTAGCAACCTATTTTAGCAATATCCTTTATATCTCTGTCCGGTTTAGCTTTTGCTTTTCTTCCTAAAGCAGCTGAAGTACATCAGGCATCTGGAATCAGATTTGGATGCCGGGTTTTTGCATTTGTACATAAACCATCATAAACAAAAATAAATGTTTCACAACACTTGTAAGGTGATGTTAGACAGACAAAGGCATACGAATACAAGGAAGTGTAAACTCATTAATTTAACCTTGAATAATGAATCCCCTGATATAATAGGGATATGTATATACTTACCTAATGGTCATACATTGAATATACTTAATGTATACCTTAGACCGAGGCAAAAAAATTGAGTCTACTACCCTCACTATCTTGGAGAACTATCTGAACTCGGTAAACAGGAAGGGGGGCATGGTAATAATAGGGGATCTCAACATCACATTTAAGCCCATTGTTGGATTAGAGTTGGTCAGTGCGAATGAGGATAAAATGTGGAAAATACCACTGAGTGAATCGAACCACATGGTCCTGTGAATGGTGGCTGCTATGCAGCTGGCTCTTTTCACTGTTGAACATGGTTTACGGGACTGCAGTGGCAGGTCCAAATCGGACACCCGTAGCCTCTACACCTTTAAAAGAGACCTTACTAGATCAAAATATTGATTATATTCTTTTAGGGGTTACGTTGTGGGAAAGTTTGGCAGGTTTTAAGATCGACAATAGAGCGGAAAGTGATCACTATCCATTACACTTATCATTAACCAGTCTTTAGGCCGGGAATTTGGCCCCCTATGTGAGACCACAGAGCATCATCCCTATGATAAGCAATGACCGCAAAACCGTAAAGTGGCCAAAGATAGTGGATAATATAGAAGGAATGACAAATATCTATAATGTTTAAAAACCTCATAGGTGCGAGTGCGCACCCACAGGCCTGCAAAGGCAGGCTTGAGGCATGTTTAAAAACATCAGGTAAGCACCACTTCCTAACGTGTGTAGAAGGGACGCATGCACTTTCCCACGGCATTTAAAGTGGGAAAGTACCCAGAGCCCTAAGGCCACTAAAGACAACCCACAAAACCCTGGTGTTGTCCCATGGGAAGATCCGACCTCCTAGGTAGGGAAAACCCACATGGGGGTTCTTAACTACCTGGACAGGGAACACCCATGTGTACCTGCCCTGCCTTTTGCCTACCACTTGCTCCACCCTCAGGGCCTACCCTAGGGGGGCTCTAGTGGTAATGGAAGGTCCATTCAGGGTTGGCTAATGAGTTAGAAATGCCAACCTGAGCATAGGCATAACTACACACCCACAGGCCTGCAATCGCACGCTTGATACATGTTTGAAAGGCTATTCTGGTGGGGGGCACAATCAGTGCTGCGTCCCACCATTAGCCAGTGCAGTACCTGCCCTGGGGATGTGGTGAACCTTTTTACAGGGCACTCACAGGTACAACACCCAAAACAATCAAGTAAGCACCACTTCCTAGCATGGGTAGGAAGGGCACGCGTGCTTTGCATTGCATTGCAGTGGGAAAGCGGCCAGAGCCATAAGGCTACGAAAAGAGAATCAGCAAAAACCAGGAGGAGAAAAAGCAAAATGTTTTAGGGAAATCGCCTAAGGGCCACCTCCAACACGCATCACATAATTAAACACCACTACATACCACTCCACAACACAAAATATAATTCCACATAATTACACTCCCCGACACACAATCCCACTACACATAATTCCAGTACACTCAATACCACATAATTACTATCCACATAATTCCACTGCACACCATGCCACATAATTCTACTACACAAATCCAATCCACACCACACAATTCCAACACACACAGTTCCACAACTAACAATTCCAATCCTACCCACATAATTCCCCTCCACACCACATACATCCACTGCACTCCAAACCAAAACACATGGGTAAAAGAGATTGTCATTTACAACACCAATAGCTCTAACTCTGACAAATGCGAGAGCTATTGCATTGCAAATGTTTGTTCTGAGTGATACCTCTACTTTGGTGGTGACCTGCCTAAGCAGGTTCCTGCTTTCATTAGGATTCCTGTGGAGGGAGTATGGTCCGAACGATGACACTTTGGTTAAGTAAGAGTGCTCTTCATAGAATGTTCATTACAGAATTTTGCAAAAGGACTTTAATTCAACGATTCGGATAAGGCTTCTATAATGTAGCACTGAGATAATGAAGAGTTGTTTTAAAGCATTGTAGAACACATAAGATGACAGGTTTTTTTAAGCCTATTTTATTACATTATTGATGTTGATGTATAGTATTATGTATGCTATGTTTTTAAGGAATTGTATTCCGAAATAAACTATTTAAATAGAAAATATTAATTTGTTTTTTATAAAATGTCCAAATAATATTCAAAAAAGATAATATTTGCATTCATCCTCCTTCATGCACAATCATGGTGTACCAGCAGGCATATTAGTGTGGGACTCCGAATAGCAGGCATGCTTAGACTCCCGCAGGGGTTGGCATGAATGCAGGCACTAAACTGGACAAAACGCACGTGGCTGATCTCAGAAACAAGTCTTGCAGAAATGTTGGCTTGGAGCGCCTGTTCATTTGTGACACATTTCATGCCCAAATCGTAAGGAAGTTATATGAAAACCGAATAGTTTCAGATTCTTCCCGTGTTTAAGAATGTATTGGTGGGGCAGATCTCCTACACTCCCAAACGGCTGGAAGGGAGGTACTACAGAAAACTGCCCAAGTTCAGATTTTTGCCAAATGTTCCGTTAGATCATTATTCCCGTCTATCTTTCTCACAGGCGATTATGCTTGTAGCAAAGGTCATCCGTATGAGTGACTTTGTTAATTTCTCGGGTGCCAAGAACAAAACGATTACAGATTTTCTCTTTTGTTTTTTCGGTGGTCACAAAGGCTAATCTGGACACAATGTGTGTAGTCTATTTTGGAAGGAAATGCTGACTTTTGGGGTCCTCTATTTTGTTGACAGACGAACTCTACGCCGTCTGGTAGCATATTAAAACAGGTTTTTTTTAATACTACGCATTCTATGGAACCTATCATGAAAATGGACTTGCTGTAGAAAACTTTGGAGAAAACACATTTTTTGATAATGTTTTCAAGCCTTGAATAAAGATAACATTTTCTTCACCCTATAACTTACAGGCGCGTTTCTGCATTAAAGGACAACCCACTTACTTATTTTATTTAACAGTTTCTACAGCGCTCCTTTACACGAGGGTATTTTGGTGGTTTAGAATGAATTAGTAAAACATACAACTAAGAAATAAAACGAACACTGGCAAAGCTAATATATCTAGTGCTGGTGTCAGTCTTTTGCCTTTGTCAATGCTTGTTTTATTATGATTTTTTGCAAAATGTGTTATTGTGTAAGCTGCAGAGCCCGAGTCAATCTAAAAAACATTGGCTAGAAGCAAAACCACTTTTGGCCCCAAAAAGCACACACTGCCATAGTAGTCCTCCTTTTTGTGAGGATGTGCTCCTTGTGAAAGTGAAGAAGGCTGCACTCGCAGTAAAGTTAGCCGATGGGCAAAGTGGGCTGACCTATTGCACCATGCTGTCGGGGGTGGAATCAAAACGTGATTGACACAATAACAGCCCAATGGATGAAGAGGGCTGGGTGAAAACCCCTATAGAAATAATACATATTTTTAACAAAATAGTAGAATTGCCAGACCTGTAATTGTCAAGAAACAGAGATGTTAAAGCAAATTGGAGCAATTGCACTCTGAACAATGGCACTGTGAATGAGACTCCGGTACAGTGGCGGGCATGAAATTTCAGGTAAATGCACAAGAGGCACGAATTTAGTTGTTTCTGATACGACAGAATGGGTTCAGTTCATAGCTCACCTTGGAGGAAGTAAGGGTGGTACTGGCCTATAGGGCAATCAGGCAGTGCCCGAAGAGCTGGTCCAGCAGAACACTCTATGGGCTGGTTTTCTGGCTGTTTGTGGGACGGTTTTATGGTCTGGTGGGCCGGTGTTTTCCTTTTATTTACTCTGATATTACCTGAAACATTGCCTGTAGCAAGCACACATGCACACAGTCTCTCCATACCTTACAAAATACCTATACAGCCAGCCTTTACAAGTTAAACACTGCCCTGATTTGCAAATGTGGGCCACTTTTTTTTAGCCATATGTTTTGCTAATAGGGCCCACTTTTAATTTGATGCCCGGGCTCTTTTTTGTCCTAGTCCGACCCTGGCATAAGTTCCAGAAAGAAGCTGCAGCACCTGAGAAGGCGAGTTCAGCATTTGAGAGATGTTAAATTGAAGTGTTTCGAGCTGTAGAGAGGTTTTGCTCCTGCAGCCTTTCTTGCCACCTGCAACGTTAGAAGGTTAACCAAGTAAGGGGTTCAGTTTTGACGAATGACTTCTTCAGTTAGGCAGCCTATTTTGAATGTAATACTTACTTTTAATGGCACACCAGTCTAGCTCCTTGAGGACCCATGAGCTAAGGTCACATTTTTTAAAGGAAGACAGAAGTAGAGTTGTTGCATGAAGTACTGCCTTGATAGGGTCAAGATGGATTTTGGGGACACAAGCCAGGACAGTGCTGCCGAAATCAAGTAAGGGGATACTTAGAGTGTGAGCTGCAGCTTTCAGTTGTGGAGATACACGAGTAGATACCTGGGCATTCTGGATTTCATCTACACATAATCATGAATTCTTTAGAATGACATGCCCTATTGATGGGTTTCTAAAGGTAACACTTTCATGCTAGTAAGGAAACATGGCAAATTGTATTTCTGACCGAGTACAGCTTAATTAATTAATTGGTTGGTGGTAGACATGCTGCCCCTGACTGACTGGCCAAGGTGCAATTCGGAAAAAGCGGTTCTATGTTCTTCAATGGAACAACCATAAATCTGCCAATCCCTGTCAGACCGCCCTCATTCAGCAAAATGTTAACGAGACACCTATGACCCAAATATTTTGACTCTTGGGTCTTTTGAGTGTATAGATTTCTTTTGCACAGTGTGCATGAAGGGGTTCTTACATTCACTGGTGCTTAAACTTGGACCCCTCCAAACATTCTTTTGGATACTATCAAGCCCTATCCTCCTTACTGGCTTGCCAGAAGACCTTGAAGAAAACGCAGTCCCTATAATTACCTCTGGCATGCATAATCAATGCCTTCCCAAAATAAATTTTGATAAACTAAACAGGCCCAAGTCCTCTGCTTCTCTGGAAAACAACTCTAGAGCCACGGAGAAACAACAACCATATTTATTTTGATTCTGACCAGCCCATAAGATCTAGAATTTGCAGGTGGGCATTGGCGCTCAAAATTGACAACTAAGAGATCACACCTAAATGTTTTCCTTATTTATTTGCATGAAGGGCACTTAAAGCAACCGGTTTTGTGAGGTTCTGGCAGTTGGAAAGATGTGAGCCTGATAGGTGTCCCTAAATACTATGTATGTACACTTTTAATTGCTTCACAACTGTAAACAAAGGTAGCAAAACTGTAAGCTTTCCCATTCTGTCTGACAAAGACAGAAACATGAATAAGCAATTACATTTGCTTTTTCATGCCTTTTTATTACTATTCCAGCATGTATATGTGTGCGCTTTCCTTGCACAAATTACGATCCTGCCAGGATCCTTTGCTTCTGAGTTGCTGTCTCACACAGTACTTCATTACCCAATTATTTTCATATGCATATTTTGGTAGGGAAAGGCTTGGGGTAATGTTTAGGACTTCATACCCCTATCATCCAATAAAGGGGAATGTCATCTCTGTTACTATCAAGGGACTACTACTATTTAATATTCGTTCACACTCACTGAAACAAGGAAAACAACAGCATAACACTTTAGTTCAGTCATACAACAATACTAGTACTTCCTCAACTCATTGGGCTAACTTAGCAATCAAACTAGTACTGTCGGTGTTAGACTTGGCATCTTTTGGCGTGTTTCCCCTGTTTTTTTGCTTTCTGACCTCCCGGTTTTGACTCTGTTTTTGCTGGTTTAGTGTCTCTGCGCACTTTCTCACTGCTGTTCAGTGTTAAAGTGCAAGTGCTCCTTTTGTAAATTATGTTATGGATTAGTGTTTCCATGGCATATTTGATTTACTGGTGAGGCCCTAGTAAAGTGCACAGAGAGTGCCAGGGCTGGTAAATCAAATGCTACTAGTGGGCTTGCAGCACTGGTTGTGCCACCCACAGAAGTAGCCCTGAAAAGGTAACTCAGACCTGCCACTGCAGGGTCTGTGTGCAGTTTGTAACTGCCATGTCGACCTGGCAAAGTGCACCCACTTGCCAGGCTCCAACCTTCCCTTTTTCTACATGTCAGTCACCCCTAAGGTAGGCCCAAGGTACCCCTGTGAGCAGGGTGCTGTGTATGTTAGAGGTAGGACATGTACTGATGTGTGTGACATGTCCTGGTGGTGAATTACAGTGTATTTCGTTTTTCACCATTGCAAGGCTGCCTGTTCCCATAGGTCAGAATGGGGAGTTTGTTTATACCATCTTATAAACATAACTACCCCTGGGAACAAGGTAGAAAAATAAAGTTTAGTATGTCTGCACTCAGAATGTTAAAATGCATGTTTTAGAGAAGATGATTTTTACAATCTGTGTTTGAAAATACCACTTTTAGAAAGTAGGTATTTTCTTGCCTAGCCATCAGTATGCCTCTGCTGGGGGTGTGGATTGACTGTCTGGTTTTGGGATGACAGGGGCTGGGGAGGAGCAGTGGCTCCAGAGAGTCTAGATGGGTCAGGGATGGGCTGAATAGACCTGGGCTGCATTTAGAGAAGTGGGAGGAGATTCCCTTGCACCTGAATGGGCCTGGTCTGCACCTGACAATGATGTCTCCACCTCCTGCCAGGAAGCTGCACCAGTGAGGACAGAACTGGTTTGGGCTGGGTACAGACACTCTCTGCCTTCAGAGAACAAAGGATTTCGTGGTATAAATATTGGGGCCTAGACCCCAGAACTTTAGAACTCTTTTGGAACCAAGAAGACTGCCAAAAAGAAGAGCTGGAGAAGCTGTGAGGAGGAACTACCACTTTGCTGTGTGCTTTGCTGTGTTGGCCTGCAGTGGCTGCTTCTGTCTTGGGCAGTGAAAGGACTGGACTTGAACTTTCTGCAATCTATTTTTGTGAGTTTCTCCAAGGGCATGAGGTAGAGCTTGCCCCCTGTTCAAGAAGTCTCAGGAACAGCAAAGACTTCAAGTTCTTCTGCCCTCAGCACTGGGGACTGTGTGTTTTGAGCTGCAACAGAAGAAAAAGCAACCCGACGCCATCTACGACGCCGCTGCCGACTCAGTGTCCTGAAGGCACCGCAGTGGGCACCGATGCAATGCCGCAGCGCAACCCTGGTCTCACCGACGATGCCTGCTGACGCCACGAGTCGCTGCTTGCAGCGCAACCTGTGGGCACCGCACTTGGCACCGCCTCGCTTCACGACACCGCCTTGGTATCCCCGCCGATGACGCTCCACGCCGACATCAACGCCGCTGCTTGCACCGTGGCTCGATGGCACCGCTCGTAAGTTACACGACGCACCGTCCTCATCCAGCACCGCAGCCTTGGCCTACCGACGCCCGCGCCATCGACTCCAGTTCGTCAGCCGACGACAGCGCTTCAGCAACGACACTGCTTGCACCGTGACCTGTCAGCAACGCGACGTGCATTGCATCACTTCGCACTGCAGCCTTGGTCTCACCGATGCCGCTGGGCGACCGTCACCGAGCCACTGCCTGCACCGTGACCTGACGGCACCACACGCCGCACCGCGGCACTTCGCACCGCAGCACTCGATGCCTGCTGACACCAGCGCTCCAGACTTCAATCGCGAGGAGTTCGATCTGCAACGCGTGTGACTTCAAGGGCTCGACGACTCCTGCACCGACCTCCGGAACAGACGCCTGTGGACGCCGTGTCTTCGGAGTTCAACGAGAGGTCGTCGACGCCCTGCATTTCTAAAGGTACTGTTTTGCGGGTCTTCCCGACACTGTAGCTGGCCCACGACGCCGCGGTCAGCCAGAACTGTTTGGATTTGTTGTTCACGACGCCGTGATAGCCCCCAACGGAGCTATCGACTTCAAGGAACTGTTTTTCAAGTTTATTTTGATAACTGAAGATGTCTAAGTACTGTATTGTGGATTTTTGGTCTTGTCTTAAGTATATAAAAATATTGGATATTTTTCTAAACTGGTGTGGTGTCCTTTTGTAGTGCTTACACTGTATTACTGTTGCTGATGTGCAAATGCTTTACACACTGCCTCTAAGATAAGCCTGACTGCTCGTGCCAAGCTACCAAGGGGGTGAGCAAGGGTTATTTTAGGAGTGTAACTTCCTTATCCTCACTAGAAGGAAGGGTCCCTACTTGGACAAAGGTGCAAGCCCTTGCCAACTAGAGACCCCCATTTCTAACAGTCGGAAATAGCATGGAGACAGCGGTATAACTGATGCGAAATAGTGGAAAATATTGCATAAAACATTGTATGTATTCACTGGACAAAAAACTAGCAATGTTAACAAAAGAAAAACTATACGTGTCATTTTTAAATTTTTATTATTATGTTCTTTTCAGGTCTCACAAAAAAACACTAACACAATCTATAAGGGATGATAAACCAAACTACCAGACGAAACTCAATTTTAAATGTGCACGACCACATCAAGCCAGCACTTATTTTCCCTAAACTAGCTGTCAGTTAAACAAATAACCAATTTCCAAATCCCTTGCACAACGCATAAAGGCTTATTGGGTCAAGGTATTTATTTCACACACAACATTCAACAGAATAACCATCTGCCACATAGAAGAAATAAACACAAGGTTATACCTACATGGATAACTGAACCACAGCTTCGGACCCTCCCTCCCCCCAAGAGCCGAAGCAGACGATTTGCTATTTACGAAACAACAAGGAGAAGATCCCACACAATCAGAATAAGAGAATGTCTGAGCAATAAATCAGACCCTATTTCTTTTTAGGTAATGCACAACAGTGACGTTTCTTGTACCCCTCTTTTTTCACAGCATCACCAGCATCAACCCTCATTAGTCACAAGATCATTACATGCCTTCCTATCTTCTGAGTATCTTCCCCCCAGTTATGCCCCACTAGTAATGTTCAGGTCCAGATGCAAACCTGAATATATGGGAATTTGAAGCCAAGAACTTTGTGACTTTTACCTGGAAGAGCCCTCGTTTCTTTTTCAAATCCTTAACTGCCCCAGTTGTATGGTACTTTGAATAGCTTCAAAAGCTGTCTCCCCTATTTTCGGATGTTTTATCATGCCTCAGAGGTACTGCGAAGGTGCAGAGGTAGGGTTGAAACTCAATAATGTGTGCCTGGGTTAAGCTTGTTGTGTTTTCCCTCTCCTTACCTGGCCATCAATATCCATCAGGTGTGGAGGATCCCCCATTTCTCTCTCACCCTCATTCAAAACTTGACCTATGGTGGCATCTCTCTGAGAAAGTTACAAACAGACCTTTCTGATTAGTCTAGAAGGTTACAAGATACTAAAAGAAATAACTTAATAGTTTAGATTAAAATGTCCACAAATATTTTAGACCTCAAAATCACTTTTCACACACCATACATTGCCTCTCTGCATGAGAAACTATGAATCAAGGGTGCACAGAATGTAAAACGTATTCTATATAATACATTTTTATGCAACTCAAGATCAAATTGAATAAACAGAAGCAAGTAAAACAATGAAATAATCTGCAGGACTGAAAAAGAATAGGAACTCTGTAGAGATGATATATAAGCAATTAGGAGGAGACATTCACTTACCAAACCCAGCTATGTCAAGTACACCAATGAAGGAGGAAGAGGTCTCGAAAGGAAAACATTGGTTCACTCTGTTCACCACATGATCAAAAAGACGACTATAAACTGCTTTAGCAAGGGCATCACGGGCACTGTTGGCTTGCTCTACTTTCAGTGGAACCCTGAAGAGCAAAAGGAAATGCACAATGTTTCACATATTTCCAAAATAATTTGGTGATGTTAAATGTCAGACAATAGGGAAGGAAAAATATTGTTTTCATACAATTTACTTTCCTACTGTAAATTTTAGGACCAAAGTAGTAATGCTACCTACACATGCAGAAAACAAAAACGTGAAAAATCAAACTCACCCTCTGGGACCCTCAAGAGGTAAGTGCTTTCGACTTAATTAATACAAGACCCTAATTGCCATAACCATGAAACACAGATTATGGGAAGTATAAAACTAGAAAAGTATCTCTAAACAGTGCAAAGAGCACTAATGCAATAACAAAAAATGTAAATCAGACAGCTGTGCACTAGCAAAATGTTACCATTTGATGAGTTCCTAGCCGCTCGATAACTACCCATGAGATTCATAGCTAGTACCTGAGGCAAGTCTCATTACAGTATCAACCCACATTTTACTACGCCTTCTTCCCCTAACAGTTGCCTGTAAAGATCACAGAGCTCTTATAAAGAACTAGAGTTTTCAACTAGCTCATAAAATGTGTCTGTGCTGGGAGTCGTTCTCCTAGAGAAGGCAGCTTTAAAATTATGTAGTTTCCTGTGCAGAAGACTGAATATGTACATGAAAAGGGTTCACATCTCTGCTGCTACAAGTTCCTAAATGAAATGAGTTCCCAAAAATAGTTATTTTTATGTGTTGGTAATATATATTTAAAGCGTCCTTAGACTGTGGAAATTGTGTAGTCCAGGTCAGTTTTCACTATGTTTTCATATACTTGTTCCATTGATTTGTTTAATTTACACAGTTACTTATTTTAAAATATTTTAAATTCAACAAAAAATATATATTTTGTAAATGTGTTTTGTCATTTCCTAGTATTTAATTCTAAATAAAAATTATCTTGACGCCAGTGTACATTCATGCAGGGAGATGCAACTACTGATGTAAGGAAGTTGCAGAAGTAAAAAGAAAAATGTAAAGTTCGAACAGTAACTCATTCATAGGGTCCACCGTCCCTGAGAGCACAAATCTATTAATTTGAAATAAGAGATCTGTCTGCAAATAGCTTCCCGCACCTCAAAAAAATCTACTTCCATGGATTTAAACGAGAGATTAAACAAAAATGTCTATGTTTACCAAAATGTTAGCATTTTAAAATTCAGGATGTATTAAATGAGTGAACATTGATAATGTGAGAAAGCAAATGCGGACTGGGGATCCTGGAATTGGGTAGTAATCACTCATTAACTAATTTTAGCTATTTAAAAATATTTTATACCATATATAACTAAAACCTATACTTCTCACAAACAGCTGGTTTCATAACTGTATTAGCCCCTCAATGTTAATATACTAAAGTCTATTGCATTGGAAATACTTTGAATTTAACAGTTCCTAATCCATCAACATTGAATCAGTGGGCGAAAGCCTTGTCATCAATATAGCCTTATAGCCCGCCATAGCGGGCTATACCGGCTATTAAAGGCCCGCTCCCGCGTTAAAGGCCGAAGGCGAGGGACTTTAACAAGGGACTGGGACTTTAATAGCCGGTATAGCCCTGCTACGAAGGGCTATAAGGCTATTAGAACATTCTGCCACTAGCGGGCAGAATGTTCTAACAAATAAAACAAAGGCAAAATAAATAACAAATAAAACAAAGGCCTCTCGAAGCTCGAGGGGATTTTTAAATCCCCTCGAGCGCCGAGAGGCCTTTGTAAAACATTTACCGGCCCGTAGAAGCATGGAGCACTCCATTGTCTACAATGGAGCTCCCAACATTCCAATGTTCTAATATACGTTAGAGCTCTAGTTGTTTATTAGAACCCCGTTATGAAGCTGGATTAGAACACTGGACAATCAAATGACAGACTGATGGTGCTGTTGGAAGTACGTTTCACTCAGCATGCCAGAATTGTTTCGCACATGGAAGATGCTTGTGAATTTATAGAAAATGTGTACTCATTTTAGTTTCTGTAACCATAATTTCCATGAGAAATCCTGTGACAATACAGTTCTCTTTCAAAGATGGTTCATGAAATCCCAGCAGATCAGCATTTTTTCGCCCAGTTCCCAAAAGCAGCAAGACAAAATCACTAAATGATCTTTATTGTGACTAAAATCTGTTTTTGCGCTTTCTGATGCTCCTTTTGAGACCATTAGAACGACTAATTCACAACAGTGTTTTTAAATCAGAGAAAAATGGAGGAGCCTGATAACAAAAACAAACAAATAAGTATGCTTCTTGCAGCTGTCAACTTTAATAGTACCATTAAAAACACAGGATCTAACAAACAATTTTTGTGAATTTCATCACAATGTTTAGGAGTCTGCTTTAAAATAGCAATATTATCTCAAGTAGTTACTGACCGGGTTGGAGTAAGAGGGTCTGACTCAAGCCCACTCAATAGCTACCTAGGAGCATCCCCCCAACACCCCTTGGATATTATCATTAGAATATATCGCTTAATTACCTAATTCATACATAGAACAGCTGTAAGTTTCCTGAACACAAGTGAATGTGCCTAGCAGACATGGAGGGCCATTTAGAAATGTATGGTCAAGAGAGGTGAAAAAGCTGCCATAACGTTTTTTCTCTACAGAACATCACACACATTTTAGGAAATTACCAAGAGGTGTTGTGCTGCTAATACCAAATACCTCCCATTAGAGTCCAAAAATCTCTTTAATGTCTCGAACAGTAGTTTGGCACTTTCACTTTCGATTCACTGTCACTTTCAACAGTAACCATCTAAAACAAGTTTTCCAGTGGGCAATATCCAAAAATGAGCATTGGCAATGCACATAGGTCTTTTCTTGTGAATGAAAGTGCCTTTTTGTCATTTGATGCATTTAGACCCCCATTAAGTCATTATACATGCGCTGTCACTCATATTTACACTCATGCATCCTTTCATCCATCCACTGACTCATTCTTGCATTCACCGTTTGGTACAACCACAATAAAATTCACACAAACTCAACAGGATAAGCACAATAAGTTAAAAGAATACAAATAAAAAAAGAAAACGTACTTTAATCTAAATACGGCAGGCATCTGCTTGCAATAACAAAATTTAAGATAGCGGCTGGTGTCCATTTTGCAGATGTATTGTGAATAGTCTATTGTTGTTTTAATGCTCCAGCATGGCTGCCACATTTAAAACCAACATCCTGGCCCACCATGGAATCATAAAACAATGATATATGGACAACAGCATCCCATAATTGTCTCCTGGTTTAGAGGAAGTGGCCGCATGGGATGCTGTCCACGGCATACAAAATGACTGGCAAGCAAGCAACCTGTTAGTACAGCCTGGAGAGGTGTAGTATCCTCTTAAGATCATAAAATAAAAGGAGGAGAAGCAAAGGATTGGAGCGGGGTTCTACTAAAGGAGAACATTCTAAAATAAAGGACTGGCCAACGAGCCCTGACATTAGAACTCCCTCATGTCCAGGTGGATTTGCACATGTGATCAGAAAATGCCATCATTCACAGGGCAGAAGAGCTAGTGACTGATGTGGACTGAACCAGTACCCTATGCAGTGTGCTGTAATGGATGGAAGCAGAGTGTAAATTATATTCAAATGGACCAATCACAGAACAATGTTGACCCCAAGGCCCCAATGTATGTATATGGATGTATATTTATGTATGGATGCATGTATTATTTGGCGATTTTCTTTGTTACAAGATCCTGGCAGACAGCTAAGAAGACATTCTAGCAAGAATTATTACAGCGCAAACCTTCTCCCCCTATGGATTGTCAGAGGCAGTAACCAACACCAAAACCCTTTCCTACAAAGGTAATCTGTGATATTTCATGTAACAAAATTCCTATATGTAGGTTTTAATACCGAGAAATAATAATCCACCCTTTAATGCCTTTCAACTTTAAAATATGCTTTTCAATTACTATTGGCAAAGAAAAATACAAACTCTCCTAAGAGGGCCGAACAAGGACCTTCTATACTCTACGTTGTCAGAGGTGGCAACCAGCACCAAAATTCTTGCGTACTATGGTAATCTGTAAGATTCCATGTAACAAAATACCTAGCTTGAGGTAGTATAAGGTATTAGCAGTGTGCCCTTAAATGCCTATCGTCATTAACATATGCTTTTCACAGTCGATATGCCACGCCTACTATTTTTATCAAAACCTTTCATTTTAAACAACCATGCTTGTAACTTTTATCTTTTGCTTGTCACCATAACCAACTCAGACCTACTGCAGTTGTCGAAACAACATAAAATCCCTACTAATAAAGCCTAATTAGGATTGTGATAGTGCAAATCAGTAGAAGCATGAAGTTGTCAGCCTCTTTTTAATCATTACTTTCCTGGCAGAGGTGCCATGAAACTACAGAGCATCGGAATCTGATCCAAAGAGATTGTGAAACTTGGTTTTGTGAACTTTGATTCCTGAAGGTACCAGAGTGTTTGGGTGCAGTCTGGAGTGTTAGGTCTGTCATTGGTGGAGAATTGCAGACGGGTGCAGAAATAATCTTATCAGATATGTCAAAGTTGTCTGTTACTAGCATCAGAAGCACAGGTAAGCTCATAATCTGCACCACCGCACGGCCAACAAGTCAAGGCTTCTGTAACACATTTGCGGCCTTTTTCCAGGCCAAGGTAGAAGATGTTCTTAAAATTTTTTTTTTTGTCTAATAGACATCTTACTCTTGACCAGAGATCTTCAATCTGAGGGGCGT
Organism: Calotriton arnoldi; assembly: GCA_963921515.1. Classification (NCBI taxonomy): domain Eukaryota; kingdom Metazoa; phylum Chordata; class Amphibia; order Caudata; family Salamandridae; genus Calotriton; species Calotriton arnoldi. The sequence continues at coordinate 1,195,345 of CAWUFW010002608.1, forward strand.
GACCCCTAGGGGGGCAGTGGAGTCCTGAGAGGGGGGCCGGGCATTCCTTAGCTTCACTTGTGCCTGCAATCCAAAATATTTGCTTTCATTTTGGAAAAAGACAGCCTAAGATCATTATCAGCTGAAGTTTCATCAATTGAGTGTCTTGTGCTGTAAAAAGCTTTCGTGTCAAGGTGCCTGCTTGCCTGAATGAAATGCAAATGTGCCTATCATCTGCAAGTGTAAAGGGTGCTTGGGAGATGGTTCTGGCTTTAATAGATCAAATCACTCCAAGCGTTGTGATGACAAAGATTTGGTTTTTGAGTGGTAGTACAAAGAGTTAACAACTGGACTGTGAAGTGCTTGCTTTTAATTGTAACTGCAGTTACACACCCCTTAGTACCCCTAAGGAGGTGTTGAAGGGACAGTTATGTTAAAAAAAAAATGCATTACATACGCTCTGGTATTACTAAACTCTACATTTAGGAAGCACCATTTTATTGTAAAACTATTTGCACATTTTGCAGCACTGCAAGTATAAACGAATGACTTACATATTCACATTGCTTTCTGTCACAGGCTGTGATCTCGTAGCACTAAAAATACACATCACTATTCTCCACTGCACCAATCAATATTTAATTCTGTGGCTCTCCGATTACACACAGACCTCTGCAGTGCATTAACTAATAGAGGTTTCATAATGTACTACAGTGCATTTCCCACTGAGTAACAACTTTTTAAAATGTATTTTTCATTTACGCTGCCCATTATTTTATATGTAGATACCCGATGGTGAAAGACCTAAAAAACGTACAGAATATTTTGGGGCTTATTTATGAGAGGCTTGCACCTCTCACCAGAACATCACTTTTTTTGATGCTCAGGTGGTGCAAGCGTCTCAACCATACCTATGAGGCGTCACAAAGTCACCCTGCATGGCTTTGCATGGCCTCATAGATATGGAGTAAAACAAAGCAGTGCAAGTCGCTCCTTTGCCTTACTCTGCATCAAGGAGGGATTCCATGGGCTTTGCGTGGGGTTCCCACGCAACACCCATGGATTTTGATGCTGCCCCATATTTACAAAATCACGTAACCCTGGGGCAGCTCCAAAAACAGACCCCTCCCCAGCGGAGACGTAACGAGGAGAAATGTTTTCATTTCTCCTTGTTTTTTCCTCTTTCCATGTGTGCTGCATTCTGCAGCTCACATAGAAAGATGAAAAAGCCTCTCGGGACTGTTTTTGTGAAGGAAGATGCCCCTTCCTGTACAAAAACAATCCTGCCTATGTTGGTGCTAGGCAGCAATTTGTACGCCAACACAAGGGAAAAGGACAGGAATGCACTGTATTCCATAAATACGGTGCATTCCTGCCCTTTCACATTGGCATAGGGCAGCGCGAAGTGTTGCAGCGCTGCTCTACGCCAATTCCTCATAAATGAGGCCCTTTGTTTTTAGCTACACCTTTGACTACACCCCCACGCTCACTGACCTGTGGTTTGCTAAACACTGTTTAATATTATTTCCCCACCATAAAAACTATTTGCTGTGGGAATTGGGGGCGTTTATGGTTGTTGATAGTTGTCGATGATGAGTACCAGGTTCTAGAAATTTTTGTCAGAAGGGGATCCTTACGCATAAAAATGTTTGACAAGGGGTCTCGGCATCAAAAGGTTTGAAGACCGCTGCGCTAGACTATCCGTATGAAATCGAATCTTCACCCAGCACTGATATCCTAGACACCTTTCCTGCACTTAGGGCCTGACTAAGTTGCGGTCGGAAACGGCTCCGACCATCGGTAGGAGCCTTCCCGACCGCATTGTAATATGCCGGTCGGATTCCTTTCCGACCGCCTCATTATAATGAAGGCAGTCGGAAAGGAATCTGAACGGTTATTCCCACTGGCTCCCGACAGGCTCGGAGAGCCCGTCCGCCAGTTGGAATGCAGCCAGTAATCCCAAGGGCCGCTCTTTCTGCCCGTGGGATTACAATGTCGGTTTTCGGCTGCCTTTCTGTGCTGGCCTTTCCGACACAGAAAGCCTGTCAGAATTCGACTTTGGGGGTCCCCAGGAGGGCCCCCTTGGGTGCACGGCCTCCGATGAACTGCACCTCCTATTTTACAATGGGAACTTGCATTCCGGCTGGAATACATGCTCCCATTGTAAAGTATAGGAATGCGACCGAACAGTGTTCGGTCGCATCCTAACTAGTCGGATGGGCCCGCCAACCGGGTGTCGGTCGATCCCTTGACTGAGAAGATGTCATGCGGAGGAAACTCCACCCGACATCGTAATCAGGGCCCAAGTACGGATCAAGTTCTTAGTTTAGCTAAGTCCACCAAATCAGGCTCCCCTCTGGACCCCTGTCCACCCAAAATTGTTCACCTTGCCCCGGAAATCATCAGTACCCTTTTGGAAGTAATCTTTAACAAGATAATTAATACAGGACACTTTCGTCATAATGAAAGCAAATTTTCATTCTTCCTCTTCTTAAACCCAGTCTCAACCCACAAGAGCCCAGTAGTTATAGGCCCATCTCTCAAATACGGTTTCCATCCAAAATCCTAAAAAAAGCACTGAACTTCTTTCTTTCATTGATACCAACATGCTTCTGGATTCTACACAGTTCAGATTTAGAGGCTCTCATAGCACCAAGTCTGCTCTGATTGTCACCGCAGAAGAGCTGAGGTCTATTCTAGATAGGGGTGGCAAAGCTGCTCTGATTTTATTGGATCTCTCTGCGGCCTTCGATACGGTCAATCATAATCTTTTGATTAACCGACTTTTTAACCTGGGCATCAGAGGAACAGCTCTTATCCTTCTCAAATCATTTCTTAAATTCTTGAAGTCTACACTCTTTGTTTTTCTCGCCTGCCTGCCTGCTTGCCGCCAAGGGGACTCCATCCCCCAACGTGCCCTGCGGCCGACGCCAGATCCGTTTTCACGCCAGGAGGTGCTTAAAGTCTACACCGGGCTCCCGCAGCGCCAAGGGCGGGCCCATCTGCGCCAGGAAGAGGCGGGGCGGGGCCACCCTCCTTGGCTGTCACAGATGAATTTGTTGAACTGTAAGTGATTCTAACGATTGACTCGAAGATTGAAACCATGACCCCGTGTTTTTCTTTTTAAACACCCGGATAACAATTTTATACCTCTTACATTGCCGTACCAGTTCTCTGTTTGGTTTTTTATTTTTTTGTGGGGTGGCGGGTCCAGTCTTTGTTTAGAACTACCCTTCTTGGTGCATTTAGTTACTTGGAAAGTTGCTGAGCATACAACAAGAAATGGGTAAAAGAAAGGCACAGGGCCCGCCATTGCAAAACAAGAGGCCCTCTAGTGTGTCCTGTCATGAGACAATTGATAGGATTGAGACTATCTTAACAGAATGCCAGGACATAGCCAGTTCTGCCTTACCAAGCCCTTCGCCTCCACGTGGTAGTCCCACTGGCACTGCAAACGTTCTTGGCTCCATGATTACCACCTCACCTGATCCGCCCCCAGCTAAAAAACCGGCCAAGCAGATTCCATAAATGTTCAAAAAACAGAATAAAAGGCGTAGTACGACCTTAGATATTGGACCCCCTGGGGCGCAGTTGAGTATAGCAGTTATTCAACCTGGAAATGATTTAAAGAGAGTGCACAGTATGATACCGACTGTTAATATTGAGTGCCAAAATAGATTCGATGTTCTTGAAATAGAGGAAGCAGGGGTGGGGGTGGTGGGTGATGACCCTGTAGAGGCATACAAAATCATTGTTGGCGTAATCCAGTCACTAAAAGATCTTATTGAAAACTTGAGAGACGAGGTAATCTCACTTAGAGTCAAGGTTGTCGGTTTGCTGGAGAGGGCAAATGATGGAAAGTTAGTGGCTCCAGAAACCATGCCACCACTAATGAGTAGGGCTGCAAATGGGGTAGTAGCATGTAGCCAGGTCAATGCAAGTAGTACTCGAGACTCTACGCGAACACGGTACATCCAGTCTATGCCATACACCACTGGGGATTGTAGCACACAAGCTAATGTAAATCAAACTCAGAGGAACTCCCCTGGCCCCATACAAGACAGGGGTATAGATAGAGGAGAGGTTGTTTTGGATGAAGGAAACGCATACATACGAGATGATGGGATGGTACCAGACAGGGGGACTGTATGGGATGGTGTTTACATGAGACCTAGGGTTTGGAAAAACTGTGCAGTGATCCACCTTACGGAAGTCCCTAAACTCCCTCTTAGGAGTTTTGAAGATCAGGACTCACTCAAGAATAAGGTCACCCATTGGTTCAGGTCTACCCGACATTGCTACTCAATAATTAGGGATGATAAAAAATCTGCAAGAAGAATCCCTATGCAGAGGTCACCTTGGGATATGATGGAGGTTAGCTTTTATGATGCTGGCATTATCACTGGACTATTGTCAATTGGCTCACGCACAATCCCCCCAGAAAATTCCTGCATTTCCATCAGATACAGACCTCCAGCTGGAGTCCTCCCCAGACCTCTATTGACTTCTAATGCTGAAACCCGCACTAGATTGTCATTATCATCTCATGGGCTAGACCCAACAGGGTTGTCCCCACCTAACATGAGTGAATGAAGAGGGTATAGCTGACCTCTGCATGAGGCGCAGGTGAGACCTGTAAACAGGAGAGGATCCTTAAATCCCCCGGTGATGTCACTT